>CM040125.1:175030603-175630603 GCA_022559845.1 Amorphophallus konjac
AACACTCCTCTGAAATTCAGCAGATAGAATGAAGAATGCAATGTCAGAATATTGATGTTACCCTGAACTGATGCCTGAGCGGCTTCCCTCTGAGTTTCAAACTCATCAAATGAGGGAATGTCAGGGAGAGGGGTCCCGGTGTCCATCACTACCGAAGCCGATTGTTGAGCCTGAGCTTCTTGGCCTTCCTGGCCTTCCCAACTGCAGCCTTGACTGCAGAAGCCTTCCTCTTCCTGCCAGGAGGCAGGGGAGTAGTGGTCGGTGCTGCAGCAGGAATTTCAAAATAAGTGGGCTTCTCAGCCTGCGCAATAATCTTCCTGTAGAGCCCCTGCCGCTTTATGTCGGGCCGGTCTATTAAGAACGGTAGAAATATGATGGGATCAATAGATACAAAATTCAGATGCTAAACAGAAAAACACTACAGTCAGAAAGGAAAAGATTATACCTGCTGGTCCATCATAAAATACAGAGAGCGGCCAGTACCTGTGAGCGACGTCACGCGGTTCGGAGTTCGATGGTGCGGGGAAGAGGATGCGGAGAGCGCGCGGGCTCCTCTTTTTGTTTGTTTTGCTGTTTGCTGCAACACAGAGATGAGAGAAGAGAGAGAAGGGGCCACCACGGGAGATTGCTCCGGCGGGGCGAGCGGGACAAGTATAATATAGCAAGATATGGGGTTCAAACGGCCATAGCGGGAAGTGACTCGCCGCGACCTCGGGGGGACGGGAATGGTGCAGAAATTAAATAACAAGAATTGAAACGGCCATTGGGGAAGTGACTCGCCGCGGCCTCGAGAATATGAGCAGAATATAGCAGAATATAAAAGAGAATATAAGAACAGAGATTTAAACGGCCATTGGGGAAGTGACTCGCCGCGGCCTCGATGATATGAGCAGAATATAACAGATTATAGAGAGAATATAAGAACGGAAATTTAAACGGCCATTGGGGAAGTGACTCGCCGCGGCCTCGATGATATGAGCAAAATATAATATAATATAGAAAGAATATAGGAACGAAAATTTAAACGGCCATTGGGGAAGTGACTCGCCGCGGCCTCGATGATATAAGCAGAATTTAACAAAATATAAAGAGAATATAGGAAACAGAAATTTAAACGGCCATTGGGGAAGTGACTCGCCGCGGCCTCGATGAAAAGATGTGATCGCCAGGGGCCGAAAGACCCCAAAATAAGAAAGTGATCGCGCCTACCTCAAGAGCGGGACATGGCGGGTTGCTTCTTCCTCTCCTTCCGGCCGGCCGACGGAGAGGGCTTTCCTCGGGTACCCTTGCAAAACAACGACAAATAAATGACAAGTGGATTAGAAAGATGGAGGTGTAGTATTCAAATCCTCGCGGTAAAAATAACGAAATGATGGCAAGACACACACCTGGTTGGTGTTATCTTTTAAACCCCTCTCGGACTCGAGTAGGAGGAAAATGAGATGATGGATGCAAGAAGTATAAGAGAAGAGGCGCCCTTGTGAAGGGGGATAGAGGATGCAATATGATGAATGTAAAGAACTATGGAGAAAAAGGGGAAGAAAAAGCTTATTGGATGAGCCGAGGGTGAAATCCGGCGGAGCTCCGGCAGCGTGGGGACGACGGGGAAGCGCGGTGGATGAAGACGACCTTCCTCTCGCGAGCGTAGGCACCCGAGAAGCCGGCAGAACCTCCACCTACAAAAGACCCCACGGGTTAGAAAAATGACTCCGTAGCCTCTGGGCTCCGGCAGCCTATCGGATCACTGCTTAGCTCCCCTAGAACTGAGGGGGTGGGCCTCTATTTATAGAGCTCCGGAAGGTGGAGGCGTCCAGGACCCTGGACACCTCCATCAGGGCCGAAATAATATTTTATTCTATTTTTATTGATTTTTTTAGAATACTTTTATGGGGGCGTCCAGGGTCCCGGACGCCTCTAACAGGTCCACCGAAAACCGACGACGGCCGCACGCGGTTTGGCACAACGCGTGGTTTTGTGAGCGGCGCCTCGTGATTCAGAAATGGGCGCGTCCAGTCAGCTGGACGTCTCTAAATTTGGCTTTTTTCACACACGACAAACCGTCGTTCGGTGGCCGGCGCCCGTGAGTGAGTTGATGGAGGCGTCCAGGGGCCTGGACGCCTCCAAAAGTTTATTATTTTTTTATTTTTCTTTTGTCTTTTATACAAGGGCTGGCATTTTAATTTTTTTATTTATTTTTATGGAGGCGTCCAGGGGCCTGGACGCCTCCATTAATATGTATTTTTTATTTATTTTATTTTTTTATGCCAACTGGCATTTTATAAATATTTATTATTATTAGTTTTTATGGAGGCGTCCAGGGTCCTGGACGCCTCCATTAATATATATATATTTTTATTTATTTTTGGGCCCTGAGAAAAATAATAAAATAAATTAAAAAGATGGGGGCGTCCAGGGGCCTGGACGCCCCCATTAAGACCCACCCGGGTCCTCAAATCAGGCGTCGGCGGCCGCCCGGCAGACCCCCTTCTTGATTCCGGAACCTCTTGATGCGTCGACTGGTGTTGATGCCGTCCGAATGCCGTGACGAGACGATTCCGGATGCCGAAAAAGGCGGAAGAAGACTCAGGAAAAGGAAGCACTCGAGCGATTCGAAATGCGTAGGCCATCGCGGGGCGTCGTATAGTAATATGAGACTTTCTCATGAGACGTCAAGAATGGCGTGTCTACAGCTGCCCCGCCTTGGCGTCTGCTTTGCAAGGGAGCGACACGTAGTGGAATGGTATCGAAGTGGACTGAAATGAAGTGGGAGCGGACTGATAAGTTGATGCCAAGGTGTGATGAGACACGCTTGTGACGTTACTGTTTGGAATCTTTCCTGAAGTTTCAATGAGGCGACCTTGAAGGAGGTCTTTCAAATATTGACGATTGCTTGGACGGAGATCAAATAAGGGAGGGTGAGATGTGCACTCAGGCACGAAACAAAAGAAGACCAACTTCTCGGTGTGGAAGTACCTGGGTCATAAACCGGAGGTTTCACCTTTGGGGAGCGGTTACCAGCCAATGTGGAAGTGCTGCGGCCAAGGTGGGTCAAAAAGGTAAAGGAATATCTGAGGGTCTGTCCAAACAAGGGTCTCCTTTGGAAGAGCAGCGTAGGGCTGTCTCAAAGAAACTCAGTATTTCATTCAGAGTGGAATATCTCATATTTGTAGGAATTGAAACACAACGGCTTTCACAATCGAATCGCTTGAATGATCTTCCGCAATAAATCAAAGTCCTATATGAATGCATGCTGGGTTTAAAGAAAAATTCAAAACAAACTAAAATAGAAAATAGCCAAGGATAATATTGTCAACTTGTGAAGAACGGGTCAGGATACCGACCCGGTGAGCTGATACTGGGCTGGGGCCCGTTTATCCGCGCACCAACTCACTGAATGGAACCGTCGTCCCCATTCTATCACAAATTGACGGCCTATCCGTACAACCCAAACTCTTCCGGGATCATCACCGTTTTTGTTGAAGGGGAACTCAAATCCCAGATTCGTTCGGGCCGCAAGGTCCTTGACATGTTCTAGTAGCGTAGGTATCATATACTATGATGCATGACATGGTGGGACCAACCAATGAAAGGTGGGACAGGAGATAGGACAAAGACGTCCGTTAGTAAAACCTGCACAGGCCAGCAAAGGTTAGCAACATCAAAAGGTAGCAGAATCGCACCACAGTTCAAAGGAGATCCAGACAAAATCTTGACAATGACCACTGATGTGACATGTTCTGTCCTGTAGCACCCTTCCCTTCCTATAAGAACTCCCCTTAGGCTAGTTCATTCAAATGCACCAAGGTGGGTTTTGGAAGCTCAGGAGAGGAAGGAGAGGAGAATCTAGAGATCTTCAGGATGGAAGGAGAGTCTTCCCGCGTTATGAAGAGGAGCAAGCCTAGCAGCGAGATTAGGCGACTTTCCGACCTCGAGGGTCATCTGAGTGGGACGATCATGTCGCATATGGTAAGCCGACTCTTTTCAAATTTCTGCACGTGAACCTTCTTCTTACTTCCTTCATTTCTTCTTCTTTCCTCTCCCAGCCATATCCACTCTTCCCAGGCCCGAGGAAGTTTTCCAAGCTGCCATGGCTTTCAAAGCTGACTTCCAATATCTCCATTGGCATGAGGGCCATACTCTCGAAGTGGCATCTGCAGGGGCTCCTTATTCACGCCAAGCATTACGAGAAGATTCGTATGGACTGGGCGGCTATGGGCGCGCTAGTGGAGGTCTGGCATCCCCAGACCCACACTTTTATCTTCCCGACCTTCGAGGTGACCATCCTCCTCGAGGAGGTGGAACTTCTGCTTGGTTTGAAGAAATTCAAGAGTGACGGGAAGGTGAAGGCTATGCGGATGCTGACACGGGGTACTTCTGAAAGCGTCCTTGGAAGCTTCATGCCGCCCGACGCAGCTAGAAAGGTCCGTACTCAGAAGGGGATCGATCTCCAAAAGCTTGCGGAGTGGGTCATGAACGCCCTGAGAGGGTCACCAGACGATGACTATTTGGAGGGAATCATGAAGGGGTTCACCATTTGTCTGGCGGGTGCTCTCTTGTTCCCTTATACCGACAACATGGTGGAGGAAGACCAACTGAGTGCTATCTGCGGGATCTGGCGTGGAAAGAGGGTGGGACCCGCCGTCCTCGCCTATCTTTACAGCGGTCTTACTGCCTCGAGCCTGGGTAAGCCTCCATTTGGTTGTGCACTTGTCTTGAATTGCTGGCTGGATTTGCATTTCAAATTCGACCACCGCGAGGGAATGCCAACCGCTTCGAAGCTCTTCCAACAAAGCCCGCTTCACCACATAGCCGACGTGTTAGGCTTTGGTGGTACTGTAGTGAACCGCGTTCCGTGGCTGAAGAAACGTGAAGACTGGCGGTCTCACTTCCGCACCGTGACACAAGGCTTCTTCACTTGCGCACCGGCATGTTTGCTTTCGCTTGATCTCCTCATGAGGCCTTCTCCCGAAGTCGATCTTCAACTGATCGGCGCGACCGAGTTTGTTCTTTACAACGCGCATCGGTGCTGCCTGCAGATTGGCATCCCACGCCATTCGTTCCCGCCACCGACTGGCATCGTTCCCTTGAAGAAGAGGGAGTTGGGTACTGAAGCGGACGCGAAGGAAGCGAAGGCCATTAAAGCACCCTGGAAGACAAGTGTTGCGGGAAAGGCGTTAGCGCACGTGGTGGAAGAATGCGAGCCGTGGAGGGCTTATGTAACCGAACTGGGGAAGTTAAGGCCTAAAGCGCCTAAGCCCCTGATGTAGTTCACTCTGCTTTTCTGATGGAATAAAATTTGGCATTTGGATGTTTCGGACCCCCGTCCCCTTAATTATTATCTTTTTTATGGTTTTTCTTTTTCTTTGTGTTTTTTATTTTGTTTGGATTATATACATATTCTTATATAAATATATTATATTTTTTTTGTTTGAAAATTTTTTATTATGGGGGGCGTCCAGGGGCCTGGACGCCCCTATTATTTTTTATTTTATTTATTTTTTTGTTTTGGGGGCGTCCAACTGTCTGGACGCCCCTAATTTTTATTTTATTTTTATTTTATTTTTTGTTTTGGGGGCGTCCAGGGTCCTGGACGCCCCAACTATTATTTTTTTATTTTATTTAATTTTTTTGTTTTAGGGGCGTCCAGGCGCCTGGACGCCCCAAAATTTTTTAAATTTTGAAATAAATAAAAATAATGGGGGCGTCCAGGCGCCTGGACGCCCCAAAAAAAGAAATTCCTATTTAAGGGCTGCCCCCCCCCCTTTTGCTCATTTACTGTTCAATCTGACGACCCAGTCACCCAGACGACCTATTCTTAGTCCCCATGGAGCGAGGAGGATCGAGCCAGGGTCCAGGGAAGCGAAAACGACTGGCTCGTCGTGCGAGGAGGTTGAGGGATGATGCCGAGGAGGCTGCAGCAGAGGAGATTGCTGCGGAGGAGGGGATGGAGGTGCCTCTCCTGGCCGCGGAGGCTGCTGCGGATGCTGGTGACGCGGGAGAGGACGATCACGACCCGGTAAGTACCTCGGAATCCTCACTCTGTGGTTCAATAGGCTAAAACGGGTGTGCGAGAGGCTGTGAGAGAGAGGCGGGTAGTGAGAGAAGGAGGCGTCCAGGGACCTGGACGCCTCCATGTTTTCTTTTTCTTTTTTTATTTATTTATTAATTTTCGTAAATAAGAAAATGAAATAAAATAATATTAAAAATAAGGAGGCGTCCTAGGCCCTGGACGCCTCCATAAAAATATATATATTATTAATAATTTTTGTTTTGGCCATTTTTGGGTTTTTTCTGAAAAAAAAGGAAATTGGGAGGAGGCGTCCAGGGCATTGGACGCCTCCACAAGAAAATAAAATATTTTTTTATTTTTTTTATATTTTTTTTATTTTTAAAAGTAAAAATAAAATAAAGAGAATAGGTAGTATATATATACAGTGTTATTGTTTATTACTGTTCATGATGCTGATGTGTTCTTTGTTGGTTTTGTGGTTTGCAGGGCGTGATGAAGGGCCGGATCAGCTGGTCCTTGGTGGTGGCAGCATACCGTGGGCTGCCGGATTTCCAGAGGGCGCGTGTGGACGCCATGGGCTTTGGAGCTTTCCTTAGGATCGAGCCCTTCCGGCTCGACCTTCCTCTTATCCAGGCACTGAGGGAGCGGTGGCACGCACCGAGCCGGGCGTTTCTGATGCCCTGGGGGCACATGGTGCCGTCACTGGAGGACGTGGCTCGGATCACCGGGCTACGAGTTGACGGAGAGGCAGTCAGCGGGGTCACCTACCCCGACTACCGAGAGAGTGCCCTGGACCTGCTGTGGTTAGAGACGAGCGTGACTGATAGAGACAGCAGGGTAGTCGGCCGAGTGGAGATCATGGAGGCGCTCGGATTCGTCGACCCGCGTCAGCGGGTTAGCGAGACTGGAGCAGAGTTCTTGGCTCGACTGGAGGGGGATGCTCGTGCAGCTTTCACCCAGGATCCGAGCGAGAGGGAGCTGGTGGATCTAGACCTTCGGAGGTTTCTTTTCTTCTTCCTGGGCCGCCTTCTGCTGGGGACGAAGGGGATGGCATCCACTGCCGTTTCCTCGGGATCTTGGCGGATCTGGACAGAGTGGGGCACTATGCGTGGGGAGCGGCTCTGCTTGCCCATCTGATTGCCGATCTCTCCCAGACTTCGGAGAAGGAGACGACAGTCAGCGGCTTCGCACCTTTCCTCCAGGTAAACATTTTATTTATGCATTCCACAGTTAAATATGCAATTATTGTACTAATGATGTATGATGGATGCAGGTGTGGAGCTATTACTATTTCCCGATGGGGAGGGCTAGGCATGGGAACAGGAGGGCCGTGCCTCTGGCGCGGCAGTGGAGGCCGGTCGTGGTTGCAGCACCCCACGGCTACCAGCTGGCGTCACTTCGTCGGAGCTGAGCGAGTATCCCGAGGCCATGGTATGATGCGTATGATTTTTTTGTGTTTATGCATGTGACTGAATGGTAACTAACATGATGTATGTATGGTGATGCAGGTGGTGTGGAGGCCCTACCTGGGCATGGGCGATGCTGGCCAGCCCTGGGTTGTAGCGGGTCTTCCTCGCTTCAGGCGGGACGTGTGGGTCCATTGCCTGAACGAGATTGAGCCGCTGCGGCTTAGACTGGTCATGAGGACGTTGGGGCTGGCCCAGGAGTGGGTAGACGTAGATGCGCCGGCCCGCATTGGGCGGAAGACCAAGGGGAAGGCGAAGATCGTGGACTGGCGTACGCGCTTCCCAGCACAGTACCAGGACTGGCAGCAGGGCGGGGTCCCAGTAGTGTCCCACGTACAGGACAGCACAGACTACATGAGACGGTACCGAGCTACGTACGGGGACCGCCTCTCCTTGGGTGGTATGGCAGGGGTAAGTGAAATGAAACTGCTCCACCTTTCTATATGTATATGCATGGGATACTAACTTATGTGTAATGCAGGATGCTCGTGATACCATGATCGCCGACCTGCGGGCCCAGTTGGCGGACGCCAGGCGACAGTTGGTGGCCATCCGACAGGAGTTGGAGATCCTGGTGAGTTTATGCAATGCATTTTTTGTGACCTGGATTTTTGATGCTTAGCCTTTGACTGACGTTTGCCCCGTGTTTCAGCGGGCCCACCAGACAGCGGCAGCCGCGATGGCTGGTGGAGCGGGTTCCAGTTCGCGGGGCCCTCCTCCGGAGGTTTCTGCCCTCCAGGAGCAGCTGGCGTACGCGGTGGCTCGGGCTGAGGAGGCCGAGCGTGACCGCGAGGCTCGAGTGAGTGCTTGCTTGGCCGCGACCCTTTTCTAGCTACTTTCCTTCTATCACTGTTCTCTTACGGTGCATGCGTGCCTTGACAGGTGGCCGAGATCCGAGAGGCCCTGGCGCGTGCTGTTCGTGCTGAGCAGGAGCGCGATGCCCGGGTGGCAGAGCGTGACGCCCGGATTGCGGAGCTAGAGGAGGAGCGGCGACGGGAGGCTGAGGAGCTTCCTCGCGACGTAGTGGATCTGCGGATCGCCCTCGAGCTGTCGAGGAGAGAGGCGATGAGGGAGAGAGAGGAGAGGGAGAGGGATAGGGAGAGCGTGGAGAGAGAGAGGGAGAGGGATAGGGAGAGAGAGAGGGAGGAGCGACAGCGGGATCAGACCGAGAGGAGGGCTCTAGAGGCCCAGCTGCTGGAGCTCCGATTGAGTCTTGGCACGGCGGAGGGGAGGCTTCGGGAGAGCGAGGAGCGGTACCAGAGGGCGAAGGAACGCGGGGCGCGACTTCGTCAGTCTGGTTCTTTTTCCATGGGCAGCTACCTGGTTTCTTCGGCCGAGGAGCGTCGTCGCGCCTTCGAGGCTGGAGTGCCACCGCAGGGCGAGGCGAGCACGGCTTCTCAGGGTTCACAGAGGTCGCGGAGGCCCCCTAGGGATCTCCGTCAGAGGAGGGAGGAAGGAGATGACCAGGAGGGTGACGGTGAGAGTTAGAGAGTTGCTTGTACGTCACCCTTCTCACTGTATGATGTACTTTCGGCTATTATATGAAATGGAAATGGCTTTTGTGTTGTGTGTACTTTTCTCTCTCCCACACTTTCTTTTTTTGCACTGAGTTGTCCCTTGAGGCACGCTCCGCGAGACCTTGCCCTGAGCAGCGGGGAACTATGTTTTGCACGGGGGGATTTTGTTTCCTTTCCCCCTTTTGGGCGCGTCCAGGCGCGAGGACGCGTCTTAATCCTTGATTTTAAATTTAAAGCGACGGGTGGTCCTTTCTTCTCCCGTGCCTTACCCGCAAACGAGCCCGCCTTCCGCCGAAACGCGCTTGCCCCTTTTTCGTCTTCCTCCTCTTTTGATCGATGGAGTTCGGTGGGCCCGACCGTGGTGAAGGTGGAGAGGGACGAGGAAATCCTCGCCCAAGGAGGGACGCGCCCGATCACGGAACGGCGTCCATGGAGGAGGAAGGGCCGCTTCGGGCCCCCGAGGGACCCGAGGGGCCCGATGGCGTGGGAGGAGGTGAACACGGTCCGGTAGGTCCTCCGATCTCTTCCTCTTTTAATTCATTTTGGGTTTTGAAGCGAGCCGGGCGAGGAGGAAAGGGTTCGGAGAGTGTTGCACTCAAATGATGGACGCGTCCTAGACAGGGGACGCGTTCCTTTTGACTGATATGGGACCCCTTTCTTGGTGCAGGACATGGCAAGGACCCTGGGCCTGGCCGATGAGTGGGCGAGTGCGGACGAGCCGAGCCGCGTCAGGAAGGAGAGTCGCGGCAAGGCGAGGCTCGAGGACTGGCCCGTACGTCTCCCTGGACAGCAAGGGGGTGTACTGGTGCAGGACAGTGCCGACTTCCTGCGGCGGCAGAGAGAGAGTTACGCGGGGCTTCCCCAAGCTGGGGACACGCGTGGCATCGGCGGCTCGCGCGCCCAGCTGTCAGAGACTAGGCGGCAACTGGCCGTCGCTCAACATGAGCTGTCGCTCCTGGTAAGTTACGTGCCGCCCTTTTAACTTCAGATTTTGGAGTTTCACTGACGGCCGTTGTTTATTTTGTTCCAGCGTGCCCAGCAGACAGCGACGGTGGGAGCGGCTGGCGGATCTTCTAGCTCCTCGGCCCCTTTTCTCGAGATTGCTTCCCTCCGGGAGCAACTTGCCGGTGCGGTGGCCCGTGCGACCCGGGCGGAAGAGGAGCGTGACGCCTGGGTGGCGACTGTAGCGGAGCTGCGGCATCGTGGTGAGGAGAGACCTTCTCCAGACATCCTGGAGTTAAGGGTTCTTCTGCAGATGATGAGGAGAGAGGTAGAGAGAGAGAAAGCCGAGAGAAGGTCCGAGCGACAGCGGGATCTGACCGAGAGGAGGGCCTTGGAGGCCCAAGTGAGGGAGCTCCAGCTGGGCCTTCAGGCCGTCGTGCAGAGGCTAGGAGGGATGGAGACGCGCTACGAGAGAGCGCGAGAGTTCGGGGAGCGACTCCGCCAGTCCGGTCGCTTTGCCGCCAGTGGCTTCTTCGCCACGCCAGGGGAGGAGCAGCGAGTCACTGCTGCGGAGCAGGCGCCCAGAGGCGAGGCAGGTGCTACTGCACGGGGATCCTGGAGGCTTCTGAGGGACCCTCACCTCGGGGGAGAGGAGGAGAGTGCCCGGAGAGATGAGTGATGGTGAGGATTGGCGGGCTAGTGGACCCGTCACCTCTTTATGTTTATGATGTTTTTGACAGCTTATGTAGAATTATGAATGGAGTGATTTGATTTTCTGATGCTTGTTTGTCCTCTTGTGCGTTCCTTCTTCCCTACACTTCTTCTCCTTTGCACTGTTCCCATGTGACGGATCTGTCGAGACTCCGCCTCGAGCGGAGAATCACGTCTTGTTGTGACCATTTTCCACGGGAATCTGCCGTCGAAGTCAATACTGACGGCCCTAGTTCCTTTTCCCGGATGTTGTGCCAAATTTTGCGGGCGTCCTCCAAAACATGATAGGGTATCCCTAGACAACATAGGGGCTATTCGTCCTATTCTTCGTCCAGTCAATCACCCTGTGCGAGCGGTGAAGCGACACATGGGGCCGCTTGGCCGGTGTCTTATTGCGAGGGCTATCATCGACAGGTGATGGAGGTAATCTTGGCCCGCACTCCTTCCATTTCTATAAATTCTTGTCCCTTTTATCTTCCCAGGTATATCGAGGAATAACTCGAGGAGCACAAGTTCTTACGGGAGAGGAGGAGTTCAAAATTCTGAGAGTTGGATGGAGGGCGAATCTTCCCATTCCTCGAAGAGAAGCAGGTCCAGTGGTAGTAGTTCCAGGAGGCTTTCAGACTTGAAGGGCACTTCAGCGAAAGGGCCCAATCACAACTCGTAAGCCAAGTTTTCTTGCCCTTTTCTCATTTTTTCTTCCTTTCTTCTGACCAAACCTCACCCCCATTCCTTGTATGTGTAGGTTGTGATGAAATCACAAATCTTATGGGAGTTGGTAGTAGCAGCGTACAGGGGCCTCCCAGATTTTCAGAAGGCGAGGCTAGACGTGATGGGATTTGGTACCTTCCTTCGGATCGAGCCGATCAAGCCTGACCTAGTCTGATCCAAGCCTTGTGTGAGAGATGGGACCCAGTGAGCCGGGCATTCCTGATGCCCTGGGGGCACATGGTGCCCAGCTTGGAGGATGTGGTCCGGATCACAAGCCTGAAGGTAGAAGGCGAGGCAGTGACCGGAGTCACTTACGCGGACTACAGAGAAGGTGCCCAGAAGTTACTGGGTTTGGACCTAGATGGTCGGAAGAACAGGTCGGTAGCTAGGGCGTCCCTCATGGATGCATTAGGGCTCATCGACACTCGTCGGCGGGACGACGAATCCTCAGAAGAGTTCATGGAAAGGATGGAAATAGGATGCCGTGCCGTGTACTGCACAGATTTCGGCAACTGGGAAAGATGTGACATAGATTTGAGGAGATTTCTCCTCTTCCTTTTGGGGAGATTGGTACTGAGCTCGAAAGGGGATGGTATCCAATGTTGCTTCCTGGAGCTGCTGTCAGACCTTGGAAGAGTAGGGTATTATGCCTGGGGAGCCGCCATGCTGGCACACTTGTTTGCAGGCCTATTCCAAGAAACGGATCGTGAGATGACTGTGAGTGGTTTCACACCATTCATCCAGGTATTTTTTTGGTTTTGCTTGTTTTGTATTTTTTTTGTTGTTTTCGCAAGGTGCTGATGACCTGCGCCGAGCAGTTATGGAGCTATTATTACCTCCCTATGGGGAGAGCTCGACATTGGCGACCCGTGATGGTGCCGCTAGCCAGGCGGTGGGAACCCGTCATGAGTGCGGCACCCCTAACCTACCAACTGATGGTGTTAAGGCGGGAGCTACAGGAGTTCCCTACGGCGATGGTAAACTGGAGACCCTACTCAGACATGGTCGATGCCAACCAGCCGTGGGTTCTAGCAAGTCGTGCCCGGTTCGGACGGGAACTATGGATGCACTGCCTGAATGAAATCGAGCCGCTTCGGCTACGATTAGTTATGAGGACTTTAGGACTGGCTCAAGAATGGGTGGATTCAGCTGCGCCACCTCGTGTCGGGAGAAAGACGCGGGGACCGGCGACTTGCATTGACTGGCGCGTGCGATTCCCCGAACAGTATGAGGACTGGCAACGGGGTGGCACGATTGTAGAATCACAGGCGCGGGACAGCGAGGACTACTTGCGTCTATATAGGACAAAGTACGCAGAACGGTTCCAACCCCGGGGACTTGTGGAGGTAGGTTTCCCCTTTTTCTCTTCTCTTCTTTCTCCTTTTCTTGGTTTTTCTGGTGAAAATGCTGACTTGTAAGGCTGCAGGATGTCCGGGATGCCATGATAGCGAATTTACGAACTCGCTTGGCAGAGATGGAACAACAGTTGGGCGATGCCCGCGGAGCTACGAGCGCCTTGGTAGGTGTACAGTACGTTCCTAGTTAAAACCCCAGATTCCAGATGTTGGCTGCTAATTCACATGGTCGCAGCATGCCCAGATTGGCGCAGCCTCCCCAGCGATGGGAGTAGGTGGTGCCTCTTCCAGCTTGTGGATTCCCACCTCAGAACTTGACTCGCTTCATGAGCAACTTGCTCACGCCACGCAGCGTGCTGCGGAGGCAGAAGGAATGCTCCGTATACAGGTAAAAGTTTCAGCGTTGAGTTCTCTTTGTTTACGCCTTATCGCGTATCTGAGATGGTACACTCGGCAGGAAAAGGAGACGGAAGAAGCGCTTGCCCAAGCTGCGCATAAGGAGGCTAGGATAGCAGAACTGGAGAGGGAACTGCGGCGTCATCCTGATGACGACTCATCCAGGGATGCTATGGAACTGAGGATCACTCTCCAGTTAGAGAGGGAAGACCGTGAGAGAGAACGGGCAGAGAGGGAAAGAAACGCAGAGAGAGAAAGAGCCAACAGTTTGGCTGAAAGGGAGGAGCGAAGGGCCATGGAGGCCCAACTATTCGAACTCCGAATCGGCCTTGGTCTTGCTGAACAGTGGCTGAGAGATGGTGAGGAGCGCTACCGAAAAGCACGAGAGCGTGGCTTTCGTGTTGGTAGCTTCTCTGCTGCTTCCGCGGATCAACGCCGGGATGTGGGAATAGGAAGAGGAGTACAGAGCGGCAGGAGTACCGCTTTTCGTAGTTGGGTAGCACCTTTGAGAGTGTTTTGCCCGGAGAGTAGTGGGACGAGTAATGCAGAGAGAGAGGGCGGAACTTGATGTAATTTTTTTGGTTTTTTGGAATAAAACACAAGGTTTGGTTTGTTTGTTTTTCACCTTTGCTTCAGTTACCTGAATCCCTGCACATATCACTGAAACAAACAAATCAGAATTTCTGTTCTGACTTGGCCCCTTGCTCAATAAGCAAATGGTCACTGTGACTGTCCTTGATAACTGGTCAAGGGGCCAAGCCTTTATTTAACGAAGGCAAGGGAAAGATGCGGTGATGATAAATGCGACAGGCAAGCACACGAATGCAAGCGGTATTAAAGTGAGATGCTGCACGCAAATGTAATCATGCAAAATTGATTTGTTTTCTTTTTTATATTTGACATTTTTTTTGTTTTATCATAAAAAGATTTTTTTTGTTTGCAAATATGTACATTTCTCTTTTCCATTTTTTTGTGCTTTTATCATTTCAATTTTTTTATTGCTAACGCCCGGCAAGCACCCAAATGGCACCTAACCTACGTGAGACAGGGGTTTCTTACTAACCTCCCAGGTATCTTAAGTGCACATCTAGGTTGATTTGGGCCTCTAGACCCCTCGAATGACGATCCCGCCGGCTAAGACTTACCCTGATGACAATACCGTCATGCCATGCTTAGGCTCCCAGTTGCTTCCGACCACAGGGATTCACCCAAAAGGTGTTTGAGGTAGATGATTTGCCCGACCCGGGTCTGTTTCCTCACAACTCTAGATGGTATAAGATGGAACACCCTGGAACCCTAACGACCAACCGCGCGACGCTGACCCGGAATCAGACGCCGTCGCACCCATAGGTGACGCGCTTGCATTGGCCTAAGCCCGAGGTTAAACAAGAAGACATCAAGGTGGTAAACAGGGGTCTTGACCAGCCAGAAACACAGAGACTCCTTCGCAGCGATAGCTTTTGCTTTTCAAAGTAGGCAACCAAAATGTGTATATTAAAATAAGGTCGCAGACCCTGGGCAGTTTTCACCTTTCAGAAACTCCATCGAACCTTCATCTTTAGAGGGAGAAGGAAGAGCGTAGGGGATAAACCTCCTGAGAGGACCGGCAAAGCCGTTAACCCGGCGAGCGAATAAGGGCCCATTAACTCTTTCCTTTCGGACAACTTCGGACCAAATCTCGAGCATTTACATTCCACGGCCCCCCTTTGTGGATTCAGACTTTTGCTTTGAGGGGTTCCGTTTATCGTACCAGGCACGGTCACGACCAGGCTTTTCTCTTGATTTTGATTTTGTATTTCTTTCTGTGAGGGAGATATAGTCGTTTGACGTTGGTGGGCTCCCTCTTCGTATGCCTGCGGGGACACTGCCCTCTTCTCGTGCTCTGATCGATGCTCGAGGAAATGGGTCCTACTCTTGCCTTTGGGGTTTGAGTTTCGGTTTCTCATGCTCAGCGTTTTAAGGGCGCCGACTGTCTCATTTGGTCGAAGAGAAAAGAATAAAGATTACAGCTTCCGGAGATCTTCTAGGTGTGGCCCTACCGTAGGTGATGCTACCAACTTTTTTGAATAAAATACATAAGTGAACACATGTTAGCTTCCTTCGAGCGAGCATAGGCCGACGTGGCCGGACAGGGGTCTCCACGGTTCTGGCAAACCAAGACCCGGTGCCTACCAAGCCTTAATGGGCCCTATCCTAACATGAAGGTTAGATGCAGGGACTTAACTACATGGTGCCTGCCAGGCATCGGCATTTTGAATTTTCCATATTTTTAGTGGTTTTCAATATTTCCTTGTTTTTGATGTTTTTTATCTTTTCATCATTTTTTTTGTTTTGTGCTAAGGGTAGTATTTCTTAAGATAAAGCCCATTCCAAGGGTGGGATAACTCGGTCCCTTCGGCGTTGACTAGCTTGTAGGCGTTGCCAGGGTACACGGCTTGAATTACAAATGGTCCTTCCCAATTGGGTTGGAGCTTAGAACGCGGCCCTCCAGGTTTGACAAAAATTCTTTTTACGACCATCTCACCGACTTTGAATTTTCTCTCAACGACTTTCTTTTGGTAAAAGCGAGCGAGTCTATTTTGATACACACGCGCGTGTTCGGCGGCGGCCAGCCGCTTCTCATCCAAGAGTTCCAACTGGGCGAGGAGTGAATTACGACGATCGTCGAGGGGAAATTCCTCATCCAATTGTACCCTGAGAGAAGGGATCAGAGTCTCGTACGGGACTACCGCTTCCATACCATAAGTGAGGGCAAATGGAGTCTGCCCGGTGGGGGTACGGATTGAGGTGCGATAGGCCCATAGGGCTTCGATAAGCTTTTCTGGCCAGTCTGAAAACTTACTAGACTCGCAGGTTTTTTTGATGATTTTGAGCAATGTTTTATTGGTGGCCTCCGCTTGACCGTTACCTTGTGGGTAATAAGGCGATGAATGATGCAACGCAATTGCGTACCTTTTGCAGAGGTCCTGTAGGTCCTGAGAAATGAATTGTGGCCCATTGTCGGTGACGATCGTGCTTGGGACGCCGAATCTGGCGAGAATGTTCTTCATGATGAACTTGCAGACTGTTGACGCCTTGATCTCCGCGTAAGCTTCGGCTTCGGCCCATTTGGTGAAGTATTCCGTCGCAGTAAGGATGAAAGATTTCTGCTTGGTGAGGGAATTGGGATCACCTAAGGGACCAATGATGTCGAATGCCCACATGGAGAAAGGCCATGGGGAGGATATTGGATGAAGTGAGGAAGATGGTGAATGGATTTTATCGGCGTGAAGTTGACACTTGACACACCTACGGACATAGACAGCACAATCCTCTTCCATAGTGGGCCAATAAAAGCCTTGACGAATGATCTTCTTGGCGAGCATCTGACTATTCACGTGGCCACCGCACACACCCGAGTGCGTCTCTTCTACACATTTCCAAACCTCATCGTCACCAAGACATCTTAACAGAATACCAGTAAGGCTCCTCCTATAGAGTAGACCTCCAATCAATGTGTATTTCTGAGCCACCCTTCTTATGGCTTTCTTGTCCTCTGTGGTGGCCCCTTCAGGATAAGACTGATTTGGCAATATTTGACAATTTCATAGAACCATGGTTTCTCTTCATCAGCCAGTTCTTCTTCGGCCTCTGCCAACATGAGCTCCCTCTTCTCAAGGATATCTTCCTGCAGGATCTTCCTTGCTATCCTGTCTTTGATGTTTACGTAGGAAGCATCATCGACTGCAGGGGCGTGAAGTTTGTAGATGGAAATGGACTTAAACCATCTTCCTAGAGGGAACCTTATGGATGATGCCAATGAGGCGAGGGCATCGGCGAGAATATTCTGATGACGAGGGATATGAACAAAGATCAGTTTTGTGAACAGTTTGGCAAAGGCAGCAGTGAGTTCTTGGTATGGCTTGAGTTTGGGATCGCGAGTGCGATACTTAGTGAGTACCTGGCGAAGGATGAGTTGACTATCACCTACGACTCGCAACTCAGTGATACGAAAAGAATGAGCGAGTCCTAGGCCAGCTAGAAGAGCTTCATATTCGGCTATATTGTTGGTGACTGGAAATTTGAGCTGGTATGCCAATGGGAATGTGAGGCCTTCCGGCGACAGGAGGGCGATGCCGATTCCTCTCCCTTGAGAATTCAGAGCTCCATCAAAATATAGTGTCCACATTGGCTCATCTGATTGGTTGATGGACATTAGTTCCTCATCTGGAAACTCTGATTGGACGGGATCGAACTTGGGAAGAGGATGGTGAGCGAGATGCTCGGCTATGGCATAACCTTTAATCGCCTTTTGCTGGATGTAGGTGATGTCGAACTGAGAGAGAAAACTTTGCCAGCGTGCTAGCCTATCCGTAAGGACGGCTTTCTCCAGAAGGAATTTGATAGGATTCATTCGAGCAATCAAGTGGACTTCGTGAGCCAAGAAGTAGTGCTTCAATTTCTGCACTACCCAAACGAGGGCAGCACAGGTTTTCTCCATGCCGGTGTACTTCTGCTCACAGGGATTGAGAAGTTTGGACAAGTAATAGGTTGCCCGTTCCTTGCCTTCTTCATCAGCTTGTGCGAGGACGGCTCCCACGGAGTCATCCAAGACTGAGATGTAAAGGATCAGAGGTTTTTCTGGTTTAGGTGGAATGAGAACGGGTGGACTAGCCAGATATTCCTTCAACCCTTCAAAAGCTTTCTGACATTTAGAATTCCAGTGGAATTCTACTCCTGGCTTGGTCAACTCGTAGAGAGGTCTACACCTTTGTGAATGTTGAGACACAAACCGACGAATAAACTGCAGCCTGCCGATTAAACCTCGGACTTCCCTCAAATTCTTGGGAGGCGGCATATCCCTGATAGCCTTGGCTTTGTCGGGATCTATCTCGATCCCTCTTTTACTCACAATGAACCCCAGCAATTTACCTGACGACACACCAAACACACACTTTTTCGGGTTCATTTTCAATTGGAATTCTCTTGACCTTTGCAAGACCTTAGCCAAAACTTCTGGATGTTCCATCCTGGTCCTTGATTTCACCAATAAGTCATCCACATACACTTCCAGATATATGTGCATCATGTCATGAAATATGGCCATCATCGCTCTTTGGTAAGTAGCTCCAGCATTCTTTAACCCAAACGGCATGACCACGTAACAATATGTTCCCCAAGGGGTAGTGAATGACGTCTTTTCCTGATCTCTTCTGCCAAACGAATTTGATTGTATCCTGAAAATCCATCCATGAAAGAGAGGGTTTCAAAACCTGCCGTGTTATCAATCAACACATCAATGTGAGGTAAGGGAAAATCATCCTTTGGACACGCGCGGTTAAGGTCCCGGAAGTCGATGCAAATCCTGACTTTCCCATCTTTCTTCATGACCGGGACAATGTTCGCCACCCATTGAGGATAAAGAACGACTCTAATGAACCTGGCTTTGTGGAGCTTATCGACCTCTTCTTTCATTTTCAAAGCCATCTGAGGGTGGAAACGCCTTAACCTTTGTTTTACCGAGATGGACCCTGGTTTTAGGGTTAAACGGTGTTCGACCAAGGTTGAATCCAAACCCGGCATATCCTCGTAGCTCCATGCAAACGTGTCCTTATATTCCTTGAGGACCTCAATTAATGCCTCTTCTTCAGAGGGTGGTAGGTTGTCACTTATGAGGATGATCCTAGGGTCTTCCTCAGTCCCCAAGTTGACTTCTTTGGTGGATTCTTCTACGGCGGTTGACGGCTCGTCGAATCTCCTCATTCCGCTAGCGTATGCGCCCGCCGCATCCTCATATTCTTCACCCTCATCTTCAGTGGGGCATTCTTCATTCGTGATCTCGTAGACTCCATACCCTTCATCAGATGCACAGTCGCCCTCGCATTCTATTTCGGGTAGCTGGATGGGATTTTCTAACAACTGGGGGATGGCAAGAAGGGCCTGACACCTGGCGGCCAAATCCAGAAGGAATCGACGAGGGATCTGCCTACCCTTGGATTTCTTCCTAGGTACTACCCTTGGCCTATCATTCCTAGATTGACTGACAATATTTACAGAAGAAGAGGAAGATGAGAGGATGGTGTAGAATGTACAGGAGAAGACCCCTCAGAGGAGGGGTAGAAAAGGTCGCTCATCGGACCTTGGACGGGTGGTCCGCAAGGCGGTACGCACCCGTGGGAGATGTAGGAGGTTTCCTCAACGAAGATGTGTTGTTGGAGAGTTTGAAAATTGACGTTTTTTTTTCGTTTTCATTTTTAATGACAAAGCAGTGAAAAGAGATTGGAGGAGAGAGGAAAGTGGTTATGGCTAGAGGATTGTGGGGCTCGTAGAGCAGATCATGGTTGAAGACCTGGCGCGGGTTGAAAAGCCCGCGTAGGTATGTAAGCAAAGAAGGGGACCTGGGAAGATCATCAGACAATTGTCTGGCCCAGGAAGAAGATATCAGCAAAGGCTGAGACGAGTGGATGGAGAGGATGGCGGCTAATGAGCCGTCGATGGCAATGTTGAGGACGGATGAAGATCCGTCGATGACAGAGTCCTTCTGGCGAGGACGAGGATAGTTTGGAACCTTGGCAAGAGTGGTAATATTCTCTGGTATCTCGGAGATCAATGGTGGTCCTTCAAGCTGTGGGACGAGAACATCCTTTCCAGTGCAACAGAAATGTCCCGTATGTCGAACCATTTGTCCCACTCGCATTCCGGATCTTTGATCTTGCCTCTTTTGGTGATCCTCGGACATTTTTCAGCAAAATATACAGCATGTGATTCCCCATATGCTTCTCGTGGGTGATCTCCCATCTGAACAACGGGCCCTCTGTTGAAGTGGTTTGATAGAGTCCATGTGAGGGGCTTCCAATCCGCCTTGAATGGTCCTTTGAAGCCTAGGCCAAACCTGCGGTTCGGCCTAATTTCCTTTGGCGGTTTGAGCATTCCCTGTAACTGTGCGCCCAGCCCTTTTCCTTGTTGATAGCCGATGTTCCTCATAATCTCCCAACCTTTGGAGTGAAAAGGGAGACACGATGTTGTGGTTGCCCTGACCGGCTCTTTTGGTGCTAGTGGCATGCGAGATGGATCACGCACGTCCAGCAGTGATAATATGGGCCGATGAGACGGCCAAACAGAGGGCAGAGAGGTGTTGATAGCATCCACTGTGTGAAGGACAGGTGTACTGACCACTTTAATAATTCTCCCGTTGTAAGGAAACTTCAGGCACTGATGGTTGGTGGAAGGCACAGCGTCCATGGCTTCAATGTAAGGACGACCCAGTATAGCCTTGAATGTGGGGTCCATGTCGAGGACATGGAATTCCGTGGGAATTGCCATGGGGCCTAGTTCTGCCTTCAGAATAATCATCCCCTGCGGCGGCCTTTTGCTATTGTCATAGGCCGTGACCGTGATCGAGGAAGGTCTTATTTGTTCCTCGTCAACCCCACACAACTGAAGAGTGCTCATGGAGATCACATTTATGGACGCACCCGTGTCGACAAGACACGGGTTTATGGATACCCCATTAATTTTTATTGAAATGCACAATGCATATTTCCGAGATTCCTTGGGAGCGAGCTCGTAGTTGTGAAACATGATGACTGGTTGTGTGTCTGTTGGGGTTAGGACGGTCGAAATCTTCTCCACGGGGAGGTCTTCATTAACCATGACCTTTTGAAGATATTCCATCAAGGCCGCCTGGTGGGATGTGGATCTTTGAAGTAGCTCTAGGATGGAGATCCGGGCAGGCGTCTTGTCCAAGTGTTTCAGTAGATCATACTGTGTTCCAGGGATAGCTCTTTCTGGTTGTTCTGCATCATCCTTCTCTGGCTGAGATTGCTCGGGATTCTGACTGTTGTGGGGGAAAACCCTGTGGAAAATCCTTCCACTCCGGAGCACCATTGCCTGCGGCTTTTGTACCTCTGTGGGGGTAGCAGTGGGTTTTAACAGGGGTTTGAGGGGTAGTAGTGGAGGAATGGTTGATGAAGCAGGGGTGATGACGGGAGCAGGGATTCTGATGAGGGGTTTGTTAGGTGGAGGCATGGCGGAGGTAGAGGGGATATCGCGCGGATTATGAAGGATAAGGGGTTTGGAAGGTGGAGGTGGAGGTAAGGTTTGAAACGGGTAAAGGTTTTGAGGCGGATGGTGGGTGATGAGTGGTTTTGAAGGCATTAGTGGTGATGTGGTGGAGAAAGACGGGGTTATGTATGGTGGACGGATGATAAGGGGTTTAGAAGGCGTAGGGGTAAATGTGGTAGAGGTGGATGGTAAAGTGGGGGAGTGGGAGAAGGTGAGAGGGTGTGAAGGCGTAGTAGAAAGTGTCGGTTGATAGGAGGTCGGGGTGCGGATGAGAGGGCGTAATGGTAGTGGAAATGGTGAAGGCGATACCGATGCGGGTTGATGAGAGAGAGGTGCTACCCGGGCAAGGTGAGGGGGTTGCATGACGATAGGGTTGGAGGTATAAAGAATGGAGGTACTTTCCTGGTGCCACACCTGCTCTCTCCCGACTTCCGGGAAGGAGGAGATGGGGTTAACCTGATGATTGGGCTGTTGGTGCTCCGGTAGTGGATTCTGGATTATGCCCATGTCGGGCTGTTGTTGTGGGGCCTGCTGAGGCTGCTGTTGTTGTTGTGGTTGCTGCTGCTGCTGCTGTTGTAACTGCTGCTGTGGCCTCTGAGGAGGTCTCCTAGCCTTGAGAGCCGCGACGTACCGTCTCATCTCATCCCAATCTATTTGATGTTCATCATTCATATCATGGATGTAATCTTTGAAATGGAAGCAGTAATCCACTGTGTGTCCCGGCTGCCTGTGGTAGACGCAGTATTTGGAGGTATCAACATTGGGGGCCAGGCGGGCCTTTCTCTGGGTAGGGCGAGTTGGTTTGATGCCATGAGGGCATTAAAAATATCTGCTAAGGTTTCTGGCAATGGTGGATAGTAGGCTCTCTTAGGACCGAGCGGCCTCCTTTGTTGCTGTTGGGGACCATAGTTCCCCGGGGGTGGAACTTGGTTGTACTGAAGCGGTGGTTGTTGTTGTTGAGGTTGTGGTTGTTGTTGCTGGGGTTGGCGTAATGGAGGCATATTATCCTGGGGTGGATTATTTTGGGGTGGAGGACGGAGAGGGAAAGGACCTGATTGAAGGGGTAGTCGGGGCATTTGTTGAGGCCTTGGGTTGACTGCATAGTTGGCATTGTTGACCGCACTGACTTGCTCATTTGTCACGACCCCTTCTGTGGCTCCGCCCGGGACACCAGCGCCTGTCTTTCTGACCACTTTGGGCTTCGGCGACTCAAACATGTTCATGATGGGGGAGTCTTTTAGCTGGGTTTGGATGTATCGGGCCCTTTCATAGAGTTCCTCCATTGTAGTAAGTTTATTCATGGCGAGGACGTGTCTGAACTGCGGGGTTGCATTAGACACAATCATCTTCACTTGTTCGGGCTCGGAGAGGGTATCCCTTATTCTTTCCGCCAGAGACCTCCATCTATCAGCATATCGGACAAAATCCTCGTCGGGTTTCATCTTTTCGGCCACTAGGTCGGTAATGGAGAGTGAGGGACCGACCCTATCCCTATATTTCTGCAAGAACCTTCTCTGCACTATTTCAAAATTCTCGGCCTCGCGGGGCTCCAGAGAATAGAACCACTCAAGCGCGGGACCATCCAATGATCTCCGAAAGAGGTATGCCAGGGACCTCTGATCGTTTTGCCAATAGGAGGACTCATACATGAAGTCCTTGAGGTGAATGAAGGGGTTGCCGGTACCATTGTATCTGCGGTACGTGGGCATTTCGGAGGGAGGGAGATGAATGACGGGGAGGATTGGCAAAGCAACCTCCGGGGTGGCTTTCACGTCCACCATTCTTCTCAGATTTTGAAACTGCTCGTCCATGCGATTGAACCTATTGAGGAGCGATTGGGCGAGCTCCTCTGGGGGTGAAGGTGGCACTTGCCATTGGGGGAGAAACTGTCTCCCGGAGACTTGAGGGGGAAACCCGGAATGAGAGGGAACTGTCGGACCACCGACAGTTGGCCCTGGCTGAAACGGTGTGTGAGGAACACCGGGAGTTTGAGATTGTGACGGGAATTGGAATGAGGGAGGTTGTTGGCTCGCTTGTCCTTGAAGCGAGGGAGACTGGATGGCTTGCGCCAATGAAGGAGATGGAATGGCCTGCACGGACTCGTGGAGAGGTGCGATAGCCGGAGTTGACTCCTGGGGCGTGGGGGAAACAGATTTCCCCTTTAGAATGGCCTGGAAGGCCCGGAGCTGTTCAGAGGTAAGCTCCGTGTTGGCGAGGACGCCCAGTAAGGAAGTGATATCCTGTGGCGGGGACGTGTCCCCGGCAATAACCTGCACCTCATGCGAGGGGTCATGAGAAGGACCCGAGTCCATAGCATAGACTCGCGGGTCGGCTGTCAAACCACGGCTAGGGTGGTTCTCCTCAGAAGACTCGTGAGACATGCTCACAGTTCTCCCAGAACGCAAAAACATACACTAGCAAGTAGGTAGCAGAGATTATCAAACAAGTGGATGCCTTTACGCCCTTTTTTTTGTTTTGATTTTGATGATTTTTTTGTGTGTTTTTAGCGAGATCCGAAGTTCACACAAGATAGGGACCCTAGTTTATTTTTGTTTCACCGCCGTGTCAGCTAGGGTCTCTCGTCTCACCACGAATGAAATGACTAACTTCGGGGAACTTCAATGGTACAACCAGCCCAGTGAACGAAGAGGAGATTCTTCGATGTCGGGGACTTACGGAGGTCCCAGTGTAGGAGATTCTAGTCCGTTGAGAGGAATTCCCAAACGGAGAGTCCTTCCTTCACCGGGAAAGGGTGATCCTCAAAAAAAATGAAAAAAAAGGATAGAAAAGAGGAATGGATGTATGCAATGGAATGCTGACAGATATATGGAGTGGGAAAACAACAGAAATAACAAACATGTAATAAACAAAGAACCAATCAGAACTGACGGTGCTGCCGTGAGCACAACGGGGGCGCGCGTGGGCGCCAAGGTGGAGAGGCACGGGTGGTGCCGAACTTGCAAGGGTAGCCGAGAGGAAGCAGTAGATGTCCCACCGTGATCGCCAATCTGTGAGCGACGTCACGCGGTTCGGAGTTCGATGGTGCGGGGAAGAGGATGCGGAGAGCGCGCGGGCTCCTCTTTTTTGTTTGTTTTGCTGTTTGCTGCAACACAGAGATGAGAGAAGAGAGAGAAGGGGCCACCACGGGAGATTGCTCCGGCGGGGCGAGCGGGACAAGTATAATATAGCAAGATATGGGGTTCAAACGGCCATAGCGGGAAGTGACTCGCCGCGACCTCGGGGGGACGGGAATGGTGCAGAAATTAAATAACAAGAATTGAAACGGCCATTGGGGAAGTGACTCGCCGCGGCCTCGAGAATATGAGCAGAATATAGCAGAATATAAAAGAGAATATAAGAACAGAGATTTAAACGGCCATTGGGGAAGTGACTCGCCGCGGCCTCGATGATATGAGCAGAATATAACAGATTATAGAGAGAATATAAGAACGGAAATTTAAACGGCCATTGGGGAAGTGACTCGCCGCGGCCTCGATGATATGAGCAAAATATAATATAATATAGAAAGAATATAGGAACGAAAATTTAAACGGCCATTGGGGAAGTGACTCGCCGCGGCCTCGATGATATAAGCAGAATTTAACAAAATATAAAGAGAATATAGGAAACAGAAATTTAAACGGCCATTGGGGAAGTGACTCGCCGCGGCCTCGATGAAAAGATGTGATCGCCAGGGGCCGAAAGACCCCAAAATAAGAAAGTGATCGCGCCTACCTCAAGAGCGGGACATGGCGGGTTGCTTCTTCCTCTCCTTCCGGCCGGCCGACGGAGAGGGCTTTCCTCGGGTACCCTTGCAAAACAACGACAAATAAATGACAAGTGGATTAGAAAGATGGAGGTGTAGTATTCAAATCCTCGCGGTAAAAATAACGAAATGATGGCAAGACACACACCTGGTTGGTGTTATCTTTTAAACCCCTCTCGGACTCGAGTAGGAGGAAAATGAGATGATGGATGCAAGAAGTATAAGAGAAGAGGCGCCCTTGTGAAGGGGGATAGAGGATGCAATATGATGAATGTAAAGAACTATGGAGAAAAAGGGGAAGAAAAAGCTTATTGGATGAGCCGAGGGTGAAATCCGGCGGAGCTCCGGCAGCGTGGGGACGACGGGGAAGCGCGGTGGATGAAGACGACCTTCCTCTCGCGAGCGTAGGCACCCGAGAAGCCGGCAGAACCTCCACCTACAAAAGACCCCACGGGTTAGAAAAATGACTCCGTAGCCTCTGGGCTCCGGCAGCCTATCGGATCACTGCTTAGCTCCCTAGAACTGAGGGGGTGGGCCTCTATTTATAGAGCTCCGGAAGGTGGAGGCGTCCAGGACCCTGGACACCTCCATCAGGGCCGAAATAATATTTTATTCTATTTTTATTGATTTTTTTAGAATACTTTTATGGGGGCGTCCAGGGTCCCGGACGCCTCTAACAGGTCCACCGAAAACCGACGACGGCCGCACGCGGTTTGGCACAACGCGTGGTTTTGTGAGCGGCGCCTCGTGATTCAGAAATGGGCGCGTCCAGTCAGCTGGACGTCTCTAAATTTGGCTTTTTTCACACACGACAAACCGTCGTTCGGTGGCCGGCGCCCGTGAGTGAGTTGATGGAGGCGTCCAGGGGCCTGGACGCCTCCAAAAGTTTATTATTTTTTATTTTTCTTTTGTCTTTTATACAAGGGCTGGCATTTTAATTTTTTTATTTATTTTTATGGAGGCGTCCAGGGGCCTGGACGCCTCCATTAATATGTATTTTTATTTATTTTATTTTTTTATGCCAACTGGCATTTTATAAATATTTATTATTATTAGTTTTTATGGAGGCGTCCAGGGTCCTGGACGCCTCCATTAATATATATATATTTTTATTTATTTTTGGGCCCTGAGAAAAATAATAAAATAAATTAAAAAAATGGTGGCGTCCAGGGGCCTGGACGCCCCCATTAAGACCCACCCGGGTCCTCAAATCAGGCGTCGGCGGCCGCCCGGCAGACCCCCTTCTTGATTCCGGAACCTCTTGATGCGTCCGACTGGTGTTGATGCCGTCCGAATGCCGTGACGAGACGATTCCGGATGCCGAAAAAGGCGGAAGAAGACTCAGAAAAAGGAAGCACTCGAGCGATTCGAAATGCGTAGGCCATCGCGGGGCGTCGTATAGTAATATGAGACTTTCTCATGAGACGTCAAGAATGGCGTGTCTACACTACCCAAAATAGTGGCATCCACATCATAAAGCTAAGGTCTCCCTAGTAGGATGCTATCTACTTCCATGAGGATAACATCACACCATATTTGGCCATGGTAGGAAGAGAAAGTGAGGGGCACAAGGCAGCAAGTGTTGATCGGGATGGAATTATTGTTGATCCAAGAGACCCGGTATGGGCTAGGGTGGGGAGTGATAGTAAGCCCAAGGAGCTTAACGGTGTCGGGAGACACAGCATTGACACAACTCCCACTATCTAAGATCACTTTTCTCACATGGCCCCCTATCTTAACAAAGGTGTGGAAGATTGAAGTTCGTCGCCAGTCCTCATCTTGGGGTTTGGTGAGGGTGCATCTAATTACTCCTAGATGGGAGTCGGTAGATGGAATGGTGTAGTCTAGACCCGACTCATGGTATTGGGCTTCATATTCTTCTTCCCAATCTAGTGAGGCTTCATGGACCTTAACCACACTCTCAAGTTCCCCTTGGGGTGGGGGAGCTTCTTCCTCAATAAGTAAGCTAGACAATCTTTTGGATGGGCATTGCACCGTAAAGTGGCCAAACCCTTGGCACCTATAGCATTGTTGACGGCTACTACCCGGGGTGGTCCCTCCTACATTTGGACCCTTGGGATTCCCTTCCCTCCATGGTGGAAGATGGCTAGGGGCGGTCTTGGTTGGAGTGATGGTGGGAGGGGGATTGTAGGGCCGCAATGGGGCACTTCCACTTGGGCTAGGGGCCTTCATGGTGGGGGCCGGGTTAGTTGGGGGTCCCATGCCTTTGGGATCGTCCGGTCGGGGAGGAGCAAACCTAGGGATCCTAGAGAATCTTTCAACATCCCGAGCTATTTGGTAGGCTTGTTCAAGTTTGTCAACATCTCTCATGAAGAGTTCCATCTTGATGTGGTTTTGGAGCCCATTTCTAAATCGGGACAAGGTGACGGCCGGGTCCTCATGCACTCCACACTTTAAAAGATAGGAGTCAAATTTTTCAATGTATTCAATCACGGTATTCCCTTCTTGGGTGAGGCTTTGCCACTCATCTAAGAGCATTTGGTGGTAGGATAAGAGTAGATACTTGTTTCTAAGTTGATTCTTCATGCCTTGCCAAGTGTCAATAGGCTCCTCTCGCCTAATCCTTCTTAACCCCTCTTGGTTTAGCCAATAAGTCTTAGCTAATTTGGTGAGGTGCATTTTGGCCAATCTCACTCTCCTTTGGTCAGACATAGGGTACCATTCGAAGTATTGATCCATGGCGGTCCCCCATTCTAAGTAGACACTTGGTTCATGGGAACCGTCAAAGTTTGGGGCTTCTACCTTAATCATCCTTAAGAGAGGGTCATCCGGGTCGTCCCGTGGATGCCTTTCATTATGTTGATGGTGGCGAGGCCTCTCATAGTCATGGTAGGGGTCAGCATTCAAGTCCTCCCTATCAATTTCAACATGTGGAGCGTGGGCTCTTGGACCAATGTTCTTTGGATGGGGATCATTTTCTTCAAGCCGAGCAAGTCGAGTGGAAAGGGCCTCTAGTCGGTCAAGAATGGTGGCAAGGGTAGCATCCACCCGGTTCATTTAGCCTTGGGGTTCCTCCCTAGGGGCATCTTGGTTGATTTGGGGATTGGGATCCATGGGCGGAATCGAAGAAGATGGATCGGGTCGATATACGGTTCCACTACGGGTGGACATGCAAGGGAGGGGAATGACTTGATGGATGGATGACTTAATGCAATGGTCCTAGGAGTTAGACTTAGTAAAGATAAGTCTAAACTTGATCTGATAGCAATTGATGTGACACCACCTTGGGGGTGATAGTCACAAAACCGATGCACCTCAGACTTTAACAAGCAAGCACAATTCGCAATAGTAACGACCGAAATCGGCGGCCACTCACCCGACACTCACCCAAAACCCGAGGTAACTCGGCGATGCCAAGTGGAGGTTGTGAGGGCTGGGCCCTTGCTAGTAGAGGGCCAGCAAGGCCAAGGTTTTTTCCCGAGGGTATGGGGGCCCAATTTAATGGGGCCGACGTTGTGCCAAGGGCAGGGGTCACACACTCTCCCACGGTGGTCACTCGAAGCAATGGAGCTTGTGGGACAGAGCACTCACTCTCACGGGCCAGCGGAGCTATGAGCTAATATTGAAAGGACAAGCACTAAGGGAAGTAAGGGTTAGAACACTTACTCGACCGATTTGAAGAAACCTGTCCCGCTCGGAGACGTGGGTGAGTAGGGAAGCGTGGGTTCCCCACACACTACGCCGGTGTAGCTTGAACCTGTTTTAAAGATTTACAACACTACTCCCCATGCAAGGGGGTGGAACAAGGGTAGGGGAAGTCACACATACATCCAAACACTACCTCCCGCAGGGAGGGGCTGTAAGTCGGCCAAGCGGGTGATACGCATAGCGAAAAGTGAGATAGAAGGGGGGGATGAATAGATCACTCCCAAATTTGATAAACACAAAAACAATTAATCAACCCCTCAAAACGCAGTGAAGAAAACTTCGGAGATAGGTAATAGAGATATCTAGACTATGGATTGTGATCGAGAAAGAAATTCACGATGAAGCAATATATCAGATAGATGGAGAGCAAGCACAAAGTAGACAGGCAAACCCACAGGAGAGACAGAGAATTTTTAGGTGGTTCGATTGCTACCCGCAATCTACGTCCACCCCTCACTCAGATGAGTAAGGTTTCCTTGCAATGATCAATTGCACACATCAGACTCAGTCTGCGACAACTGCTGCCAAATAGCTTGCCCTAAAGAACACCCTCCTCAGCCTTCTGATCAACCAGAAGAAGCACTGGAGAACAAATCTCCCTTCCTTTGCACGCTGCAAAGGGAACCATGTGAAATTGCTCCCAAGCAACTCACAAAACTAGAGGATCAAACCTCTCTTCCTCCAAGAACAATGGAGGGAAATCGGAGAACTTCTTCCTTCCTCCGAACAAGCTTGGAGGGTAACAAGATGGAATGGGAAACAAAGGAAACTCGAAAATAAAAGACCGATGGAAAATAACTATCTCTGATTCAAAACAATGTAGCTTCTGTAGAAGCAGATCTTCAGATTCACAGACAGCTTTCTCTCAAAATTTTCTCTCTACTCTGGATGGAGTGGTTTGTCTCTGGTTTTCTCTCTTGATCCACACTACTGCTCTCACGCTTCTCTACTCTTTCCTTATTCCCCTTTTTTCTGCTCGACCTTTTCCTCAGCATATATAAATATATGTCTGTTCCAGAAACTTAGGCGTGTGGATGCCACGTTTCCCGCCTGAATGATTGGGGCATGTGTAGGAATATTATGGGCCTCTATCTTCCTCGGATCACGTGCCATTTACCTGGTGAATGCACAGACAAACTGCCAGAAGAAGGAATAAACGTTTTGTCACACTCTTAGCACAAGTCTTACAAACGTAACGGGTGAGCAAGCAAAAACTGCACTGAGTAGGAGTTTCCAAGTCAACCATTGCACTGACTTACTACAGGGTGAACAAGAGGTTGCACTGAGTTGAAGTGAGTATAAGCGAGAGATGCACTGATTTGTGCGAACGCAAGACGTTATAAGCACGGACCATAGAGTATAATCGTGCAACAGATATGCACCGACAAGAGTCCATAAAGCACAAAGATGCACTGACTTTATTTTTACCAGAAGGGAAAGTTTGCACGGAGTTGGAAACAAGCACCGACTAAGACTGGCAGGAAAAACACCAATGCGGAATGAAGCAGAAGATGCACCAATCTACTTTAGTTACTTACAAGATTTTGCACCGAGTCTAAGCAATGTTTGGGTCTGTGCAATTCTTGACTAGAATGCATTGGTAAGTCTGCTCGTCTCTATCTCAGTGGAAATCCATATCGGTGCAAGCTGTGTCTTGCATCTCTCTTTATTCTGCCCATTTCTCCCTGCCATGTCGGTGCAATTTTTGCTTAGACTGCATATCCCATCTCGTGTAGTCTTTCTCTTTCTGAATAACATGTAGTCGGTGCATCTTTTTATTGCATTAACATACTCGGTGCAAGGTTTGATCTGCACCTAGTCGGTGCAACTTTTGGTTAGCCGTAGGTATAGGTACACAACTCGGTGCATACCTTGCTTAAGATAAAAACATGATCGGTGGACAGCCTAGTCTATACAAATCCCTACAGCAACGAGGTTGGTGCAGTTCTTGTTTCAGGCCTATTACACTGACCTCAAGAGGTGAGATGCAGAGATATGATATGCATGGACCTAAATCGCAAGAATGCAATAAAACAAATTGATTTATAGTGTAAGACATCATCAAAACCGTAGGGATGCAACAATCTCCCCCTTTTTGATGATGGCAACACTATGAATGAAGCAATGCCAGGGCATTAAAAGGAAATCGAAAATAATCAAGAGCAAACCAAAATGTGCATACTGACAAACCAGAAAGCCTCTCCCAGAAACACCATCTTCTGGACCCCTTCACTCCAAATCCGCTCCCCTACAACACACTCTCAGATGCCTCAGATGACCGTTCTCCCCCTTTGACATCATCAAAAGGAAATGAGAGATATATGCAGTTGCTGGAGACATGAGGAAGAAATACAGTGGCTTCTTAGTGTAGAAAGACTCATGAGCATATCTTAAGAGAATAAGTGAGTTGCTAAACTCAAGAGAAGATTCTTTAACTCTGGTAAGCAATAGAGAATTAGAATGAGAGGGAAGTGTATCCACATACAGGGTATATGATGTAGAGCAGGGATGAACAAGTGTGACAAGATATAGCTGAGCAAACAACTATACTAAGTAGAGGACAAGAGACACAAGCAGAGAAGGTGTGCTCAAGGTATTGAGGACAAGCATTCCATTAATTTACACAATTATAAGGATATTATAGAGATTTTCAAGAAGACCCGTAAGTAAGTTGGTAAATCACATCTTTGACATTAGGGAGACACCTTGATCATAGGCCAGAATCCCCAGTTACTCAATGTGAAAACCTCATTACCTCTCCCTTCTAGAGAACAGAGTTAGTAACTGTGGCTTTTTACGTGAGGAAACACCTTGATCAGAGGCCAGAGTCCCTAGTTACTCACCACCTTGTCACCATTGCTCTGTGATGGTTAGAAACATTAAGTTTATTTTGCAGAAACCTTTTTTTTTAATTTGACACCTCATGACATAGGAAAAACTTCATTTCATTGATGAAGCTGCTAGTTTCTCAGTGATCAAACCGTAGACCTTTGTTCATTTGGTTAATCCCTTATATTATGGAGATGAAATGATTGAAGACAATACCAGTAGAACTGTTTCTTGAAATGAATCTTGAAGTTTAGATTTCAAGTTGTTCTGGATAGATATCAAGACATACAAGTTTTAGCCTGAACCAGAATCATGAACAATGTAGGAAGATATACTTCGGACACTTAATCCAAGTCTCTGATAGTCTACTAGAGAAAAGATTCTAGTTGGACTTTAGTTACACAAACTTATCGACTTAAGAGTTGAATAAGATTCTACAATCTGAGAGAGAACCGCACTCATTCAATCAAGAGAACCAGCAATGACACACATCTGGTCAAACATTTGAATCAATCAACCTTCACTAACTCCCCAGCTCCCCCTCAATCGTTGCACAGTAGGAAACTAATCAGCAAATACTAAGAACTCCCTGTCACGGTTAGGACATGCTTCTCACACCACCTCTTCCCAAAAAAAAATTCAATATCAGGAGATTAAGATAATTTAAATATTCTGAATTCTCTCCTTAATGTGGTGAATTTGTCATTGTCTAGAGGCTTGGTGAAGATATCAGCAATTTGATTAGCAGTGTGATGGGGACATCACCTCCCATGCCCACGTTCACAGCTCGTCTCCTCGCCCCGGTTGCATCCGGCATGGTCTAGTTATCTAATTTTGAGTCCTACGTAATTTTTATTTGAGTCATTTGATGTAATTTTCATTTTACTTGAGTCATGTCCCTAGGTCTTGTGCTTATTTTCCTAAGTTTGAGAGTCATTATGTTGTTTAGTTAGTTATTGGGCCCAATTCATTGGGTTTGGCCCAAGTGCACCCCCTACCCCCTCGGTTATTTGTCATTGAGTCTTTTGTCAGGGACTTATTGTAAAGTGTGGGTTGCCTATATATAGGACCCCATTCCCCCCATTTCAACTTAATGAATCAATGAATGAAAAACTTGCCATTTTGAGAGTTTACACTTCTTATCTAGTGGAGAGATTCCATTTTTTGGGTGAGAAACCCTAGGGGAGAGATTCCCCACCCTTCCCTCTCTTAATCTCTCTTTTTCACTCCACTTTCTCTCTCCTCAACACCCAAATTCGAATTTTCTTCTCTCTCCTCCCTTCCCAACCACCTCCACTCCCCACCTACCCCATTTAAGCCTCTTCCCATTCCCCACAACCCTCATCAATACTCCATCCCTTCCCAAGACCCCCTCCACCAATCCTCTCCTCACCATCCAACCCCCAACTACCCATCCCACTTTCCCAAGCACCCTTCCCACTTTCCCAAGCACCCATTCCCTTCCCCAACACAACCCCCCCCATTCCCAAGACAAACAAATTAACCCCACCCTTAAACCCATTTTCAAATACCCTTTCCCTCTCACCCACCTTCCCAAATTCGCAGCCCCCACTACCACCATCTGTTGGACCCTCTTCCAGACCTTATTCTCCACCTCCCACACCTTAGAACACCCCCTCCAAGACCCCCTTACAACCAGGGGTCACTCCCACACTCATCTACCCCCTTCCCCTTCTTCTTTCTTGGTCATTGGAAGCTACTTCAAAGTTACAGTTTGCTGTCCAGAGGTTGCAGATGAACCAGCAACTTGCAGCAGCCACCACGACTTCCTCTGGACGAGTTTGAAGATCCAAGAGCCATCGTCGGAAGCGTCTACCAGTCTCCTTCGCAACAGAAGTAGTTTCATCTTCTTCCGATCTCCGAGCCGTCCAGGAGGTCCATTCTCCCACAACAGCACAGTTCTGCCTCGGCTGAGAACCTGAGCCAGATGAGAAGCTCTGCCACGATGAACCCCGGAGGAATCAGCCCACGAGTTCTTCTTCAAAATTCTTCATCACCCCGTCTACTTCCAGAATCAAGAAACAGAACTTCATTCGGCGTTCGTGATCTAGAGTTCTCATTTTTCTCCCTCAGCTACGCAGATCTGCTACCCATAGTCTGCACCGACCAGTCACCATTGTTCTGCATCCCCTAGTCTTCTCCGACATCGGTTGGCTTCCCCGTCAGTTTTTATACAAAGAAGACTCGTCCACGATTCCAACAACTCTGACGGCGCTTGATTCCGAGGTCGGGAGCTGCCGGGGCATTCTCTGCAATCTGCTGTTAGAAGTCCGCAGCTGCGGGTCCGAGAATCTGAGGCTATGTTCAAACCTCCATCCCGGCCAGCAGCGACTCCAGAAGAAATTAAAGAAATTCTGAGGCATTTCCTTCTCAGCTACGAAGATTTTCCCACCGGTCTCGCCACCAGAAAAATTCCTGAGCGGGTTCTACAGCAGCAACACCGACTATCATCCCTGTTCGCAGACAGCAAGCAGATTCGGTGCCGTTACTTAGTCATCCCTCTTTAGTCTAATTTCTCCGCCCCGCTTGGCCGGCTGAAGGCCCCTCCCTGCGTGGAGGTAGTATTATTTGTAATCTCATTAACCCCCACCCCAAGATCCCCCTCCTGCGAGAGGTGTAGTGGTGTAACTTGTTTGGGCAGGTCAAGCTACCCCGACACGGCGTGTGGGAACCCACGCTTCCCCGCTCGCCCTCGTCTCCGAGCGGGACCGGTTTCTTCAAACCGGACGAGTGAGTGCTCCAAAACTTTACTCTAATTCATGCTTGTTCTTTCAATATTAGTTCATAAACTCCGCTGGCCGTGACGAGAGCCCGATCCTTAAGCTCATTTGATATAAGTGATCATCGTGGGAAGAGAGTGGAACCCGTGCCCTTTGGCACTTCGTCGGACCCTTGATTTGGGCAGCCGTACCCTTGGGGAATCAAACCTTGGCCTTGCTGGCCCTCTACCAGCAAGGGCCTAGCCCACACAACCTCCCCTTGGCATTGCCAAGTTACCCCGGGTCTTAGTGAGCATCGGGTGAGCAGTTGCTATTATCGGTCCGTTTTTGAATGCTTAATTATGCTTGCTTGTTGAGTCCTAGGTTGTGTCACATCAATTGGTATCAGAGCAAGTCATTGACTTATCTCTATCAAGTCAAGTCCTAGGGCATGCTTGCATTGGTGTCATCATCAATCCGACCCTTGCATTGATCCCCCCGTTCATCATGACCACCTACTTAGCCTACTCACCACCCATAGACTTCATCCTAGATAGGGATATTACCTTTGACGGATCACATTCTAGTGACTATCTTAGGTGGGAGGCTACGATAGAAAAGTACTTCGAAAAGACTTGGGTATATGGACCGGCGAGAGTCCGAAAGGCCAAGGGACGACTTCGGGGTCAAGCCAAAAGTAAGTGGGAACACATAGAGGGCTTAAGGAGGGTTAGAAGACAAGAACCTATTCACTCATGGGAATAGATGAAGGTAGAACTTAGAAAGATCTACATCCCCAAACATTCCCACCCCTCCTACTCAAGCACCCCTAACCCGAGGAGCACTACCACTCCTCCATCCCCACCCGGCCAACTTGAGACCGACCTTTGGTCTCCACCCCCACCACCCCCAATAATTCATCTCTCAACCATCATAACAACACTTCGCGACCAAGTCCTCTCCCTTAAGACCCAAATAAACCAAACAACCACCTCTCCACCAAATCCCATGAGGATCCCCACACTCCAACCAAAACCTCCTTCCGCAAACCTATCTATCCAAACTTAATTGGCCCCCACTACCACCCCTCCACAACCAGCCGATCCCAAGGGGAAGAGACCCCTAACCGACCCGGTTTCCCCAAAAAGGACCACCACTCACCCTATTCTCACCATTCAAACCCAAGTAGACCCCCTGTCCATCCCTCCACCTAGAACCATGACGGCCACCACCACCCAACCCAAATCCTGTCACCCAACCCACCTTCCACTTCCAAACCCAATCCTACCCCAACCTAGACCTCCACTACTTCCACTCCCAAACCACATCCTACCAATTCCAATCCAAGTTTCCCTTTACCCTCTACCCTGGGAACACCACACACAAACCCTCATCTCCCCAAAAGACTCTCTCACCTCCTTGGTAGCAGAACTCATACCCAATCCAATAGTTGTGAGCACTCCAAACCCACCCCCCACTTTGGAGGAAACCCAAGTCCAAGCTGAAGAAGGAACCTCACACGATGGTCTTTACCTTACACCACCCTCTCTAGTTGGGGCGGAGCTCATCTTAGGAGAACCCATTGTTAGTTGGCTAAAGGAGAGCCCAATTCGAGAGACCCCGGCGCATGTTTTCCCTCCCATAGAACGAGACCTTCCCATAGTGCCCTTCTTCTCCTATCACACCACAATCCAAGCATCCTATCAAGTGGAGACCTTAGAGGACCTTCTCAAGGGCATAGCATGGCAATTAGAGATGACTAGCATGATGACCCCTATGGTCGAACAACCTAGGAGCCTTAGCCTCCTACACCTATGCATAGGGTCTATCACCTCGGTTTGCACCATTGGTTGCTACACTAGCGACCTCCTTCTATTCCTCCCTACACCCGATGAGCCCAACCTTCTCCTCGATTTAGAGCTTCTTATCTCGGGTAGAAAGTCAAGCCCTTCACTCATGGCCGACCCACTTGTCAAGAACATTGGCCCAACTATCATGGAGAAAAATGACTTAGCACCTTTTAAGGATCTTGAGGACATGGAGTTCCTCCCCCTAGGTGACCCATTTTATGATCCATATGATCCATTCCAATGGGAGTCAAGGGACTCATATGACCCAACCATCTTACCAACCACCCACCCTTTCCTACCCTCACCTACCATATTGGGCCAAACCCACCTCATCCATGACCCGGGTTACACCTTGGGAGCCATGACCTTGGGCCACATATCTCCAGGTAATAAGGTTGTGCCCCACCCCATGATGACCACCTTCTTAGATCCATTCGATCCTTTCCAATGGGAGTTCAAAGGTTGTCCCACACCTATACACATGGAAGTCACCTTTGGGAAAAGCATGCATGTGTCTAGGCTTACCATACCCCTTGGCATGAACACTATGTTGGGTCCATTCATTCATATCACCCACATGTCAAGTAGAAAGTATGAGTGGTCCATATTCGGATGTCATGGTCCACCTTCATTCATCATGGGTCTTAAGCATGTCAAAGGCATCTACGGATGTCCGGGTCCCCCAATATTTATCACCAATTTGCATGATAGGGCCACCTACGGGTGCCCCGGCCCACCTAGGCTAACTAAAGTCTACACTGCATCATTACACGATAGGTCTACTTTTGGTTGCCCAGGTCCACCCATCACCCCTAGAATGTCTGCATTCACAACATTGCATAAAGAGATCCGCAAGCACATTAGCAAGAAGAATGTGACTTATAAAAGGCGAGCCGACTCTCATCGACGACACCAAGAATTCCATGAGGATGACTTTGTGATGGTAATGACGGAGAGGCTCTCCCCGGGAGCCATCTCCAAATTGAGGCTATGTGGGGCTGGTCCCTTCCAGGTCCTGAGGCGCATTGGCGCTAATGCCTATGAGTTAGATCTCCCCGAGGAGTATGGAGTGAGTCCCACATTCAATGTAACCGACCTAGTACCTTATAAGGGACCCACGGTGGTACCTAGTGAGGATATTGAGCCTATTCCCTCTGTTGAGAGAGCACCCACCCGTGAGGAGAGACCACCAGCCAAGAGAGCCCAACGTGAGCGCATTGAACGAATATTGGATGAACAAGTCACTACCACCCGGAACAAGGTATACGAGCCCTATCTCGGCAGGTGGATGGATCGGTCTCATTCGGAAGACCTAAGGGCTGTACCACTTCTACACCCTCCGAGGAGGGAAGGACACTTACTTGACGGAGTCGAGTTCTCCGCACCCCGGGATTATGATGGCGACATCACCTCCAATGTCCATGTTCACAGCTCGTCTCCTCGCCCCGGTTGCATCCGGCATGGTCTAGTTATCTAATTTTAAGTCCTACGTAATTTTTATTTGAGTCATTTGATGTAATTTTCATTTTACTTGAGTCATGTCCCTAGGCCTTGTGCTTATTTCCCTAAGTTTGAGAGTCATTATGTTGTTTAGTTAGTTATTGGGCCCAATTCATTGGGTTTGGCCCAAGTGCACCCCCTACCCCCTCGGTTATTTATCATTGAGTCTTTTGTCAGGGACTTATTGTAAAGTGTGGGTTGCCTATATATAGGACCCCATTCCCCCCATTTCAACTTAATGAATCAATGAATGAAAAACTTGCCATTTTGAGAGTTTACATTTCTTATCTAGTGGAGAGATTCCATTTTTTAGGTGAGAAACCCTAGGGGAGAGATTCCCCACCCTTCCCTCTCTTAATCTCTCTTTTCACTCCACTTTCTCTCTCCTCAACACCCAAATTTAAAATTTTCTTCTCTCTCCTCCCTTCCCAACCACCTCCACTCCCCACCTACCCCATTTAAGCCTCTTCCCATTCCTCACAACCCTCATCAATACTCCATCCCTTCCCAAGACCCCCTCCACCAATCCTCTTCTCACCATCCAACCCCCGACTACCCCTCCCACTTTCCCAAGCACCCTTCCCACTTTCCCAAGCACCCATTCCCTTCCCCAACACAACCCCCCCCCATTCCCAAGACAAACAAATTAACCCCACCCTTAAACCCATTTTCAAATACCATTTCCCTCTCACCCACCTTCCCAAATTCGCAGCCCCCACTACCACCATCTGTTGGACCCTCTTCCAGACCTTATTCTCCACCTCCCACACCTTAGAACACCCCCTCCAAGACCCCCTTACAACCAGGGGTCACTCCCACACTCATCTACCCCCTTCCCCTTCTTCTTTCTTGGTCATTGGAAGCTACTTCGAAGTTACAGTTTGCTGTCCAGAGGTTATAGATGAACCAACAACTTACAGTGGCCACCACGACTTCCTCCGGACGATTTTGAAGACCTAAGAGCCATCGTCGGAAGCGTCTACCAGTCTCCTTCGTAACAGAAGTAGTTTCATCTTCTTCCGATCTCCGAGCCGTCCAGGAGATCCATTCTCCCACAACTGCACAGTTCTGCCTTGGCTGAGAACCTGAGCCAGATGAGAAGCTCTGCCACGACGAACCCCGGAGGAATCAGCCCACGAGTTCTTCTTCAAAATTATTCATCGCCCAGTCTACTTCCAGAATCAAGAAACAGAACTTCATTCGGCATTCGTGATCCAGAGTTCTCATTTTTCTCCCTCAGCTACGCAGATCTGCTACCCACAGTCTGCACTGATAAGTCGCCATTGTTCTGCATCCCCTAGTCTTCTACGACATCGGTTGGCTTCCCTGTCAGTTTTTCTCCGAAGAGGACTCGTCCACAATTCCAACGACTCCGACGGCGCTTGATTCCGAAGTCGGGAGCTGCCGGGGCATTCTCTGCAATCTGCTGTTAGAAGTCTGCAGCTGCCGGTCCGAGAATCTGAGGCTATGTTCAAACCTCCATCCCGGCCAGCAGCGACTCCAGAAGAAATTAAAGAAATTCTGAGGCATTCCCTTCTCAGCTACGAAGATTTTCCCACCGGTCTCGCCACCAGTAAAATTCCTGAGCGGGTTCTACAGCAGCAACACCAACTATCTATCCCTGTTCGTAGACAGCAAGCAGATTCGGTGCCGTTACTTAGTCATCCCTCTTTAGTCTAATTTCCCTGCCCCGCTTGGCCGGCTGAAGGCCCCTCCCTACGTGGAGGTAGTATTTTTTGTAATCTCATTAACCCTCACCCCAAGATCCCCCTCCTGCGAGAGGTGTAGTGGTGTAACTTGTTTGGGCAGGTCAAGCTACCCCGACGCGGCGTGTGGGAACCCACGCTTCCCCGCTCGCCCTCGTCTCCGAGCGGGACCGGTTTCTTCAAACCTGTCGAGTGAGTGCTCCAAAACTTTGCTCTAATTCATGCTTGTTCTTTCAATATTAGTTCATAAACTTCGCTGGCCGTGACGAGAGCCCGATCCTTAAGCTCATTTGATATAAGTGATCATCGTGGGAAGAGAGTGGAACCCGTGCCCTTTGGCACTTCGTCGGACCCTTGATTTGGGCAGTCGTACCCTTGGGGAATCAAACCTTGGCCTTGCTGGCCCTCTACCAGCAAGGGCCTAGCCCACACAACCTCCCCTTGGCATTGCCAAGTTACCCCGGGTCTTAGTGAGCATCGGGTGAGCGGTTGCTATTATCGGTCCGTTTTTGAATGCTTAATTGTGCTTGCTTGTTGAGTCCTAGGTTGTGTCACATCACAGTGCCTACATGAATCAGTTCAAAGGTGTTCTTAGAAACCTCATCTCTTATGAAATGATACCTTATTTATATGTGTTTGGTACGGGAATGCAAGACATGATTCTTGGCTAGATTGATGGCACTAGTATTATCACAGTCAATGGGTGTGCACCCCGGGTCTACTTGATAGTCCTGAAGCTGGTGTTTAATCCAAATGACTTGTGTACCACAACTCCCTGCAGCCACATACTCAGCCTCTGCAGTGGAGAGGACCACAGAATGTTGTTTCTTGGAACCCCAAGATACTAAACACCCACCTAGAATTTCACAATGACCACTAGTGCTTTTTCTATCTAATTTACACCCGACATAGTCTGCATCTGTATATGCAATTAAGTCTAGAGGGTGTGATGCAGGAAACCATAAACTAAGGGTGTGTGTAGCAGACAGATATCTGAAAATTCTTTTTACTGTAGCTAGATGCAATTCAGTGGGTCTAGATTGATACCTTACACACATTCCTACACTGAACTATATATCAGGTCTTGAAGCTATCAAATAGAGTAGAGATCCAATCATACCTTGGTAGAGCTTGGCATCTACTTCTTTACATGCCTCATCTGCATCCAATGAGGTACTGGTACCTATTGGTGTAGTAATGTGCTTTAAGTTGGTCATGCCAAACCTATTGAGAATGTCCAATGTGTACTTGGTCTGGTTGATGAAGCATCATTCCTCCAACTGTTGTATCTGCAGGCCAAGAAAATACTTCAGTTCGCCTACCAAACTCATTTCAAATTCTACTGACATCAATTTTGAAAAGTCATCACATAGACCAGTACTTGTTGAGCCAAAGACAATGTCATCTACGTATACCTAGACTATGATGAGATCTTCTTTAAAGCTTTTTGTAAAAATAGTTTGATCTACCTTACCTCTTTGGTAGCCCTTGCTGATCAGAAATTCCGTTAATCTCTCATACCAGGCTCGAGGGGCCTGCTTTAAACCATATGGGGCTTTGTTCAATCTGAAAACTTGGTCAGGTTTAGTGGAGAATTGAAAACCGGGGGGGCTGTTCAACAAAAACCTCTTCCTTGATAATTCCATTTAGGAACGCACTCTTCACATCTATTTGTTAGAGTTTTATATTTTTGGAGCATGCAAATGCTAACAATATTCTTATAGCTTCCATCCTAGCAACAGGTGCATAGGACTCATCGAAGTCAACTCCAAATTCCTGACAATAGCCCTTGGCTACTAGTCTGGCTTTATTTCTAGAAATAATTCTATCTTCATTCATTTTATTCTTGAACACCCATTTGGTTCCTATCACATTAGTGTTCTCAGGTCTTGGAACAAGTTCCCAGACATTGTTTCCATCAAATTGACCTAACTCTTTAGACATGGCATTGACCCAAGATGCATCGTTTAAGGCTTCATCTATTGATTTTGGTTCAATTTGAGAAACTAAAGCAATTAAATTCATATTTTGGACACTTTTGAAATGAGACCTGGTCCTTGGGGGATCTATTAAATTTCCTATGATATTATCCTCAGGGTGGTCTTTCAAGAATCTAACATTGGTTGAGGACTCACCTGGTTTGGTTGAGCTTACTTGATTCTGATCGGTTTGTCCTTTGAGTTGTTCATTTTCATCCTTCAATTTCTCTTCAAGAAATTCACCATCATGCTTTGAAGACCTGTCCGCATCATCAAGGTTGTTAGCATCTGTTGATTCACCAATTATCACATGAGGAGTTTCCTCTACAGTTTGGTCTGTTACATTGAAAACCCTATAGGCCCTAGTTGTTTCAGAGTATCCTAGAAAGATTCCTAGAGTACTTCTAGCATCAAATTTATCTAGGTCCCTTTTATTATTGTTATGGATGAAACATTTTGAACCAAAGATTCTGAAATATGAGACATTTGGCTTTTTACCTTTAAGGAGTTCATAGGTAGTTTTCTTATGGATAGGTCTTACCATTGCTCGGTTAATTGTGTACCAGGCTGTGTTGGCTGCCTCTGCCCAAAACCTCCTGGGAAGTTGACTTTTGACCAGCATAGTTCTGGCCATTTCGATGATTATCCGATTTCTTCTCTCAATAATTCCGTTTTGCTCTGGAGTCCTGGGAGAAGAAAATTTGTGAGTTAGTCCCTCTTTATTGCAGAAGTCAGAGAATAAAGAATTCTCAAACTCACCTCCGTGGTCAGTTTGAATTATTGAAATACAGTGAGAACCTCCTTGTTTGATTTTATTGAAGAAGTGTTCAAACTTCTGAAATGCATCATTTTTATTTACTAAGAAAAATAGCCATGAAAACCTAGTGAAATCATCTATAATGACGAACCCAAACCTTTTCCCATTCAAGTTCAGAGTTCTAGTTGGACCAAAAAGATCCATATGCAAGAGTCCCATTGGTTTGGTTGATAAAGGCTCAGATCTGAGCTTAAATGACTTGCGAGTTTGTTTGCCTAGAGCACAGGCATCACATATTTTTGAGATTGAATTAAACTTGATTTTAGGCATGCCTCTAACTAAATCATCCTTAAACAATTTATTCAAAGTAGAAAAATTAGCATGGCCTAGACATCTATGCCAATCAAAGGCGTTATTTTCAGATTTAGCAGACAAGCAGAGATTAGATTCAGACTCAACATCTGAGTCTACCATGTAGACATTATTGGTCATGTTGGCTACAAATTTAACAAGATCAGAATTTATTTCAAAGATTTTGAATGAGTTATTATCAAACACAACCTTGTGACCCTTGTCACATAGTTGACTGATGCTAATCAGATTGTGTTGAAGACCTTCCACAAGTAAAACTTTCTCAATTGAGTTAGTGGAGGACTTACCAACTGTGTCAACCCCAATGATGTTACCTCTGTTCTTTCCTCCGAATTTGACCAGACCCCCTACCTTCATTTCTAGCTTGCTGAACTTGGAGCGGTCTCCTGTCATGTGCCTGGAGCAGCCACTGTCGAGGTACCATTTGTTGTTCTCAGCTGCCAGGCACACCTACACAAAAGAAATCAAGCAAGGTGGTTTGGAACCCAAGATAAGTTGGGTCCAAAGACATCATTTAAATCTTTAAGCAAGTGTTTGGAAATCCAAAATTGCTTCAGCTTGTTTTTCTCTTGCATCTTATTTTCAGGTTTATTGAAATTGTGACCAGAGTTATGTCCAGTTGGTCTAGAGAAATGGAATCTATTTGAGTTATTAGACCTTTCATCCCTGGGGTATCTTCTGTACGCATGTTGATTACCGAATTTTTGAGAGTGTATGTTGTTTCCCTAGTAACTTCTGTCCGGGCCCATTCTTTTATAGTAATTCCAGCTTCTATTCTGATACTCTTGCCTGGTCCAGGTACCATTTCTATTCTGGTGAATGGGCTTAGTGAAGTTCTTCCCTGTTTTAAGATGTTGTTCAGCATGGTTTATTGCTTTCCCCTTTGGATGCTGAATATTTTGATTACTATTTGAGCTGGATGGTGTGTCCAGCTTTTCTTTTCGCTTCTCCGGGCAGAAGGTAGTGGTCTTGAACTCAAAGGGTCTCTTATTTGTCGGGTTATAGCCTAAACTCTCTTTATTAAAATTTACCCTCGTTCCTAGTATAGAGTCCACATTTGTTTTCCCTTGAACAAATTTTTCTAAGATTTTTTGTTTGTCTTCCACCTCTCTCTGCATAGACTCACAATTTTTTAGGAGTTCAGTGTTCACTTTCTTAACAGCTTCATACTTCTCAGTGATCACACTATTTCCATTCAGACTTTCTTCAAGTTTTATCTTGAGTTCGTTGAGCTGTGTGTGAACTTCCTAGTTCTCTGATTTTTGCTCTTCATTTTCCTTCTTCAGAGAAGTCATTTCCTCTAATTATTCCTTTAATTTATGATTTTCCTTACTGATTTGAGTTTGTTCTTAAATATTTGTATTGAATTTTATTTTCAGAACCCTATGCTCTTTACTCAGTGAATTGAACTTATCTAACAGTTCAGCATAGGCGTCTTTCCAATCATCAATAGAAAAGTTCTTGAAAATGTTTGTTACCTTCTCATCGCTATCTGCCATCAGGCAAATTCCTTCTTCGTCCCCCTCTGAGGAGTTGGCTTCTGGATCTTCTTCCTCATCGCTCCATGTGTAGACCATTGCTTGTGGTTTCTTCTTCTGCACCTTGGAGCTCTTCTTTTGAAAGTCGGGACCCTTCTTCTGAAGATTTGGGCAATCCCCTTTCATATGTCCAGGTTTCCTACAATGAAAACATGTGATTTTCTTGGCATTCTTATTCTTATCATTGCTGGAATCAAAGTTCTTACCAGAGGGATATGACCTCTTTCTTTTAAAGGTCTTTCCCTTAGTCCTCAAGAATTTCCCGAATTGACGAGTGAGCATAGCTTGCTCCTCCTGGTCGAGGTCTGACAGCCCGTCAGACTCGCAACTACTACTCCCGCTGCTGCTACTGCCTTTGCTGTGGGACACCTTGAGGGCAATATTCTTGCCCTTCTTGTCGCTTCCTTCACCATTCCTCTTGAAATTCATCTCATACGTCATTAGGGATCCTATAAGTTCGGTGACTGTCATTCTCGACAGATCACTGGACTCCTCTATCACAATGGCCTTAGTGTGTCATGTAGGGGTTAGAGATCTAAGTATCTTCCTGACTATATCTCCTTCATATATCTCTTTCCCAAACCCCTTAAGACTATTCGTAATCAATGACAGTCTGGCATACATCTCAGTTATAGTCTCCTCTGATTTCATCTTAAACAGCTCATATTCAGAGGTGAGGAGATTTACCTTCGTCGCTTTCACTTGAGATGTACCATCGTAGATTAACTCTTGTTGTGCCCATGTAGTTTTTGATGATCTGTAGTTTTGATGATAGCAAACTTATGAGTCACAAGTCTATACATTGGTTGTTGTCCTGCAGCGTCAACACAAGTCCATACATCGGTTGCAGCACTGCACGCACACTCAAAGTCCATACACTGCATTGTGGCATGCACACTAGCAAGTCTGTACATTAGGTATCTTTACCTACGTTGCAACTCGCAAGTCTATACATTGGTATATTTTACCTACGTTGCAACTAGAAAGTCTGTACACTGGTGATTTTGCCTACGTTGCACTTGCAAGTCCATACAGCGTGCAGTCTGCACATTGTGGCACGCAAAGTCTGCACAACGCCTTGTTAGCAAGTCTATACATTGCCATAGCTCGCATGCAGAGTCTAGACAGTCTTAACCAAGTCTGTACACTGCCATCATGCAGCACATCATAAGTCTATACACTGGACCGTCTCACTTAGCATCTTTGTGTAAGTCACTCGCCACCAAGTCTATACATTATGGCACGCAAAGTCTGCACAACGCATTGTCTGCAAGTCTGCACATTGCTATAAGCACGCATGCAAAGTCTAGACAGCCATGGGCAAGTCTATACATCGCATTGCATGCACGCAGGTCTAAGTATGTACACTGGCTGCAGCATGCTCGCATAAAGTCTATACATTACATCTTAGCATGCTTGCACAGCACAAACAAAGTCTGTACATTCATATGTGCATTGTGCATTGCTCTTGGCAGAGTCTGTACATCGTTATGCTGCCTTGTGCCGTAGCAAGTCTATACATTCTCTATGCTCAAGATTTGACGCCCACCAGAAGTGGCGTCACTTCTGAAACAAATGCCTAAGTGTAAGGCGTCTTTTTGTTGAGCATCGCTTCATCAACTCTATACATTGTCTACTTGCATAACGTTGAGTCTGTACATCACTTGAACACTCATTGCACTCTAACTCTATACATTGCTTCATGTATTCCACTCATAACTCTATACACTGCTTCACTCATTGCACGAAGTCTGCACATTGTGTTGCTTTGTTCATACTTTGTTTTGCTAAGTCTACACATTGATGCACGTTTACTTCTGCATATTTGAAGTATGTACATGGCTTAAGCTCTGCATATTTAAAGTCTATACATGGCATAAGCTCTGCATATATGGAGTCTATACATGGCATAAGTCTTGCATATAGGAAGTATGTACATGGCATAGTCTTGCATATCTGAAGTCTATATAGGCTACAACACTGTATTTACTAAGTCTGTACAACGCCATGGGTCTGCATACGTAGAGTCTGAACACTGCATAGCTTCGCATTCACAATGTCTGTACATTGCTTCAGTAGTGCCTTCATACAGTCTGTACATCGCTTAAACCTTAAACTGACAATTCTATTTTGACTGTCTGACAGGGATTCTTTGCAGAGACTGATAATTGGGCACGTGATCCGAGGATAAGGGGAGTGACCAGATTATGACACGTGTACTGAAAGCCTGCTGGATGCTGCCACGTGGTCCAAGCCATTGGGGGGGAGATGTGGAGAGCACACGCCCTTCCTGCTGCTGGTATATATATGGAGTTTCTTCCTTCAGAAGAAGCTGATCGAATAGAAGCAGCCAGAGCTAAGAGAAAAGAACAGAGAGTGAGCGCCTGCACGATCCATAGAGAAGAAGAAAAAGAGAGAAGAAGATTGAGAGAGAAGAAGAGAAAGAGAGAAGAGAAGATTGAGAGAGTTGAGTTGAGAGAGTCTTTTCGAAGTCTTGTAAATCAGTCTCTTGGTTCATATACCAGAGCTGATACTGCTCAATTGAGCTACATTCGTTTTGGTTTTCCATTTCGTTTGTTTCTGTCTTTACTGTTTTCGAAACTCTTTTGTTATCAAGCTGTGAGCCAGCAATTGTAGTGGAGGTTTCCACTGGACAGGTGAAGCTGTAATCCTCAGCAGGCGACACCAGGTCTCGGACGGCTAAGCTGTATCACCCAGCGGTTGCAGAGGATTTTTTCCTCTGGTCGGCAAGCTGTAAAGCCCAGCGAAGCTGTGTATCAGCGGTCTGTTGGTAAGCTGTGAAGCCCAGCTGTTTAAGCTGTGAGTCAGCAGGATCCACATTCCAGTTGGAGTGTGGGGTGGACGTAGATCTCTGGATTGAGATCGAACCACCTTAAAGATCGGTGTCTATTGTGTGATTGCATGTTGTTTGTGTGATTTCATAGTGTTCCTTCTGTCGTTCAATAGTTGCTTGTTTTAATTCCGCATTAGAGTTCAACTGTGTTTTAAAATTAGACATTAGATCTATTCACCCCCCTCTAGATCCACTCTCAGTGGTAATAGACTGCGTCCATCTAACATAACAGTTGGTATCAGAGCCTAACTCTTCTACAGGGACTTACAGCCCGAAGAGGAAGGTACAGATGGATGCTCGAGGGATGATCGCTGAAGGACACTCAACCACCAAGCCCCCTTTCTTCGATGGATCTAACTATGCATACTGGAAGAACCGTATGCAAGTATTTTTGAGGGCGAAGGATTATGAGATCTGGAAGGTAGTAAGCAAGGGACCTTATGAGCTGTCCCCTAATGAGGAAGTCTGCACCAAGGAGGAGATCAGAAGGTCTACTCTAAACTGGAGCGCCATAAACGCTATTCAATGCTCTCTGCACCCCACGGAATTTTCTCGAGTATCAGCTTGCAGCTCAGCTAAGGAGATGTGGGATGCACTGGAAGTTATTCATGAAGGGACTTCTCAGGTTAGAGAGACGAAGGCTAATTTCCTTGTGTCAGAATATGAAGCCTTCAAGATGAAGCCAAATGAGACCATCAAGGAGATGTACTCTCGATTAACTATCATCACAAATGGTCTTAGAGGTCTCGGGAAGGCTTGTTGACACCCGTTTTATGACCAATAAGTTGGGTCATCTCCTTGTTTATCCATATGATGCTCCGAGTTGTTCACTCTTCATCGAGTCTCCTTGATCAGTTTGAAGCCTATTTCTTGGGTCTTCTCCTTGGTTGGAGTGTGGTTTATTGTGGCCTTTTATTCAATGAGCTTAGCAAGCTTTGCACCTTTTTTATCCTCATTGTTAATAACGGTCCTCACTGGGGGCGTTACTTCCATATAACGCATGATCCCTGGGCTGTTACTTATTGAAGGGTCCTAAAGTTTGAGGCCTTTGTTCTAAAGCTTATCCTCTTGCTTATCCGTTGAATCTAACGGTCTGTCGTGCAGCCGTTATTTATTCCAACGCGTCCAGCCTTGGCCGTTACTTATCTTGCAGAGTCCAACTTGTTTTATCTTCTTCTCGTTGATCTTATCTCTTTTGAGATAAGGTTGAAAGTAACGGTATATCCCTGGCGCGTTATTTGCATACGGCGGTCTGTCGAGTAGCCGTTACATTTAACAGAGAGTCCTGGCAGTTCAGGCCTTTTCTATGCTAATCCGTGGTCGAGATAAGAGCTTGAATTGTTGATTTCTCTTCCAAATCTGATCCTCAGAACCTTCTGTTTGTTTCTATGGACTCTTGGTGATATTATCTTCAGGGATTTGCTAAGAGTTATTCTCTTATCTTGCTGGATTATCCTCTGCTCGACCGGAGAGTTTGAGGGTCTATAAATAGCACCTTTAACTTCATGGCCCGGAGGAGGAAGATCTGGAGGTGGCGTCGAAGTGCTGCCACATTCTGGAGTCACATCTGACCAAGGGAAATTGTCTTTCACGTTCATCTGCTTCACGGTGAAGGGAGTATTCGTTCCATTGGTTTTCAAAGTTCATCATTACATATTGTGTTCTTCCTCATCTCCCTTTCATCAAAAGCATTGTCCCTCTTCTTTCTCCACGTTCTCCCTGGTTTTTCATCATCTAAACATCCTCCTATCTTTTTATAATGCCCAGAGGGGTTAAAAAACCAAAACCTCCCCTGTACTTTCCTTTCCTTTTGCATGCTATTGAGTTTATTGAAGAATTGATGCTATATTGTTTAAAGGGCTAATCTGGGTTTGTTCTCTTATGTTTTCACGTTCTTTGGCAGGTTTACAGGTTCACCACATGAGGCCCAAGTCTTCTGGCCGGCTGGAAGAGTTGGAGTTAAAAGAATCCACAAGCTATTACTGCAGGTTATTTGATGGTCTTGTGCAGGCGCGTCAGATTCTTATAGCGGTTCATCGAGCGACCGTCACTTCTTAGTGACGCGTGGGCTTTCGGCCGTTACATTCCGTTGATCTGTAGATTTCCCTTATTTTCTCTCTCCCGTGGGCGGGTGCTTCATCCACTTATTTCCAAGGTATTTTCAAGTCTCTGGCTTGTTTCTACTTTGGTGGCGATCACGTTCTTTCTTGGTATTGGGCATTAGCTTTCTCTTTCTCTCTCATATCTCTTATTCTCTTTCCTTGCTCCACCCTTGCGGTGTGTTTTTATTTGCTTTTGCTCCACGCCCCGACGTGTGTTTTTCTTTATTTCCTTAGTTTAGTTTGATGATTGAGATAGCATGCCCATGCTAGAGCTTGTTCTGGTTGCCTAGGTTCATGGTTCACATGTCCTTGGGTTGATTGAGATCTTTGATTTTTGCTTATCATCTTTATCACACATCAAAACAAAAAGAAGAAGAGAAGCAAAACAAATCAACAGATAATTTTTTGGCGATCACGGTGAGACAACTTGTGCCAATCGTGTCTTGATCTCTGTTTAAACCTGCCATCATTCCCTTGTTTGATTGTCCTCGGATCTCCTTCTTACTTCATCTTATTTCTAGTCCTCTGGGTGTTCTGACTGCCCTCTGTCTCTGCGTTACTCCACTCTAACGTAGGGGCATTGGACCATTATACGCCTGATCCTGTGTGCGGGCTTTTCACGGATTTCCCTTTTATTTCTGGTTGTTTTTGGCTCTCTAGCTCATCCGACGGTCCTGGTGCTCTACGTTATATTACTTCTGGCAGTCTGGTCTTCGACCGTTACTATATTCTGACGCATGGTCTATAGACCGTTATACTCCAGACAGGTATGCATCCCGAGGTGCATGACTTTCCGCAGTTTCTGCTGTGATTTCCTTGCTTGGGTGATATCTGACTTCCTCCCTGATTGTTCTACATATTTACATCATTGCGTGCGTAATTGTTTGCTAGATTCTAGGCTAGATTTTGCATGCACTTTGGTGCACATAGGTTCATTCATACTTTCATACATTAGATTGCATTTTCCTACCTTGGTATGCGGACCTCTCGTCTCCATATTCCTTGGGGCCAACTAGGAAATCACACCAGGGACCTCCATAAGTCCTCGCGAGCCGTGGATTCCCACACGGACGCCGGGCCGGTTGTACCTTTTCTACCCCGTGTCTTGGGTTGCATAAGTGAAGGAGTGGTCACACTTAGAGTCAAACCAAGCTTTACATCCATCTCCCGTCAGGAACCTATTGTTGAGAGCTCATATTAATCCATCCACTAAGGTTCCAAAGGAGAAATCATAAGAATCTTGAAGCATCATATTAAACAACTTGGTTGACTTTGAGTGTCTTAATCTCTTGCTACTTACATCTTTGTGATAAATCATCTAAGTTTGGTTGCTCATTGTGTGTTTGTGTTGTGTTGTTTGCATCTTGTTAAGGTTGTTCGTTGCATGTGGAGTTATTTTCGTCAGTTGGAAGCACCTCCTAGGGTCAACTCATTCTCCAAGTGCTACTCAAATCTGCTCTTCGAATCCACCATGGCTTCTTTCAATCCTCCCCGTTCCCAAGAGGATTCTCTTCCTCAAGGGCTTCTTGAAAACCCTGCTAGGGTTACCTCGTTCCCTTCTGGAGAGGGGACGGCCCCTCTTCCGTCCTCTACCTCCATGGAAGGTGGTCAGGATACCCCTTCCTTCTCTACTCCTCCGGGATCCATTCTCCAGATGATGGCCCAATTGGATCCGGCCCAACTCCAAACTGTCTATCAGGCCATGCAAGGATCCAATATCTCCCCTCCCACGATTATGCAGGGTCAATCCAATCCTCTCATCCAGCCCACTCCAATTAATCTCACTCCGGTCCAACCCCGGACCATCACATTCACCGGCATGGAGACGGGCCAATTTTTCGCTTCGGCCCAGCAATCTTTTGACAAAGGGAAGTCTCTTATCCCTTCTTTCACTCAGATGGATCATCACTTGTCTAGCCCACTTGTTCCACAAGTCATGTTGGGTCCCTCCGATTTTCTGCACCCTCAGTCAGGGGTGGTCCAAGCCCACTCCAATATGGGTCAATTTCGGGCCCAATATCCTTCTTATGGACCCCCTACGTCGGCCGCTTATCCTTCAGCTCCTTCTTATGGGCTCCCACCTCGTACTACAATTCACCCCTCTGCTCCTCAACTTCAAGCATCATCTCTTGCTACCCCTGCTCCATCCAGAGAGCAGGAATTACTTGATAAATGGGCCACCATGCAACAACAACTCGACTTCCTCCAGAAGCGGGTTGGCCTACAATCCTTGGCCGATGTTCCTGTTCCTAGTTTCCAGAACATCCGGTTCCCTCCCCAGTCCGAGCTCCCCAATTATAGAAAATATGATAGGAACGGCAATCCCTTTATTCACGTGAGGGATTTCTTATATCAATCGGCCCAATTCCAATATGATGATCGTCTTATGGCGTATTTATTCCGCTGATCATTAGACGGTGTTGCACTGGAATGGTTTTATTCTCTGCCATTGGAAGAAGCTGAGAGCTTTAAGGTAGTAAAATGTTGGTTTATTCAGCGGTTTCAAGACCGGGTCGGCCCGGAATATTCTTTTACAGATCTGGTGGCCGAAAAGATGAAAACAGATGAGGAGTTTGCCACTTATGCAGATAGGTGGAGGCAGATGGCCGCTAGAGTGCCCGGCCATATTCCGGAGGAAGAGAAGGTCAAGCTACTTATTTCAAATGCTACTCCAACCTTCCGAAACATTCTGGCAATGAACGACATAGCCAACATGCACCAACTATATAGCTGGGCGCGCTTTATTCAGACTCAGTTCAAGGACTCCCCTATCCATTCTCTATTCAAAAACAAAAAGCCCAAGTGCCATAAGAAGCCACAAGGGCCGGTTACAGAAGGGGTCCAAACGAATGAGCAGGTTCAAGCCGTTGCTTTTCCATTCCAAAATGCACCTTTCCGCTTCCCTCAAAACCCCCGCACTCCACAAAATCCCGCTCCACAGAACTTCCAAATCACTCCGCAAAACCCTCCGCCCACCTTCACCATTCCATAAAACACCTTTGCTGCACCACAGCAACCACCACCACCCCCGCAATACCACAACGTCCCTCTACCCAACGGCTATAACAACAACCCAAACAACAAGCGCCCGCTCCCAAGAGGGCACAATATCCTCCACTGCCAGAAACCCTCACGGATATTTTCTCGGCTCTTATGTCGGTTAATGCTATATAGCTTCCTCCGGAACGGCCCAACTGGAATCCGGCCGTTGATCAGACGAAGTATTATATGTTCCACAGGCAACCGGGACATACCATTGAAGGATGTTTTCAATTCCGGGATCTATTATATGATCTTCATGAAGGACAGAGGATAGATTGGGCCGAAATGCACAGGGCCATTGTTGAGATTAAAGAAAAGAGAAGGCAGCCGCAGAGGCAGCAAGTGCAGCAGCATCAAGCACCGCAGCCGCATCAGCCGCCACAACAGCAACAACCACAGCAGGTTCAGGATCTAGGGATCCATCAAAATCCGATGCCAAACCATCCGCCCGCTCCACAACCTCAGCCGCCGGCGCCGATGCAAGTCAATGTAGTCCAACCCCCGGCTCCTAACACCGAGTGGTCTTTTGATGATGATGGTACTGCACCACAAGTAATGGCCCTCCACCATAACCACCGCAACCCCCTCACTCCTTCATTTATCCTCCCTACACACCCAACACCCTCTCCGCTTGTCCTTCCATTCACACCCGCACCAGCAAATCCACCACCACCCACAGCGCCATCATACCCACCATTAGTTACCCCCGCTACGGTCATAACCATCCCCTCATCCAATCCTCCGCCCGTCACCCTGCCTACACTCGTCCTCCCACCATCCGCACCATCCCCCATCATCACCCCACCTTCCGCTCATCCCACGCCACTCATCCGGCCACCATCTCTTGTTAACCCCAACGTCACCCCTCACCAAATCACCTCTCCTACGCAGTCTATTCCACTCATCCACCCTACCGGGCCAATAATATCATCTCCCGACGCCGCGGCAAATTGCACCCTAAGAAGAGGGAAGTTGTTCCATCAGAACTACCCTACTACCTCCAATCCCCAGTCTTCCCAGCCAACACCCGAGCAAGAAGAAGCCGAACCTCTACCGGGTACTCAATACGACTTGCTACATCATCTGGACCGAGTGCCCGCCAAGATATCAGTTCTGGAACTTATCAAAAGATCCACCCTGCACCAGGACGCTCTCAGGGATTTCCTACAGAAGGTGATGGTCAGCGAGGACATGGCAGTTGACAGTTTACCAACAGCACTAGCAACTATTTCTAAAGGGCCGGCAATTACATTCTCAGAAACCGAGCTAGCACCTCCAGAAGCTCGGCAAATGCCGCTCTGCATTACAATCATTCTGAACAAAGTCAGCATCGAGGCAGCACTGGTTGACACAGGGGCTTCAATTAATGTATGCCCACTCAGTACTCTCCGAGCTTGCAATATATCTGAAGAATTGTTACGACCTACCCCCACCACTATAGCAGCATATGACAACTCAAGGAGAGCATGTCACGGGGTAGTCACTATTCAAGCGGAGCTCGGGCCCCTTACTATGCCCGTGGAGTTCTATGTGCTAGACATTGACCCCATGTTTAAGGTGATCTTGGGTCGTCCATGGATTGATACACTCGGTGCCGTACCCTCCACCGCACATCAGTGCGTCAAATTCCCTTTCCAAGGGAGGGTCGTCAAAGTCAAGAGCTTGTCCACGGTTCAATCGGTTAAGGCCATTTCAGAAGAGATTCTTCCTACACTTTGGCCAAGCAACCAACCCATCATATCAGTGCTGGATTTGAACTTCCCTTGGGCTTATACACCTCCTAGGCCCGTCACTACTCCAGTTAACATCAAGATGAAGCCCCAGATCCGAGACTCAAAAGGATGGAACATTATACTGAAACTGGGCAACCAACCGGGGAGAGGCCTCGGTGCACAATTACAAGGAATGACCAAGCCCATACCCAAGGGAAGAAAGATGGGCAGGAGATGTCTTGGCTATCGAGAAACCGCATTATCTATGATGGGTGATTCTGGGCCACTCACCTGGGACTACCGTCAACACTTTGTTCGAGGGCCTCTCCAGCCCAGCACATTAGCTCTGCAGCCAGCTCCGTTAGAGAGAAATACAGTATGTCCGATTGCCAGTCCACCGCCAGCACTGAAGAGGCCAGAAGATGATATGCTTGATTATGGTCAAGCCCTTCAGGGGTTGTTTCATGAAGAAGACTACTAGAAGAAGCAAGAGGTTCGGCTCGTGCAATGGAGGCCGAAGAAGCGGCCAGTCGATGATCCACGGGAGGAGGGGAGCTCGCCGATTGTCTTTTCTTGGTCTCCCTCCCGCTTTCAATCTCTCCTCCAGCAATGGGATTTCTTACCCCATCTTCCTCCTATCATGGTAAATCCATCCTTCGTTGATCCGCCCGAAATTCTATTTATTCCTTGTGCTTGCGGGCATTGCCCGCCCATTGATCTATCCACTCTATTCACTCCTCCTCCCCCCAATGCCCAACTCCACGAGATGTGGTTCTCATCTTCCGATCCCTTCTTTGACTGCATCTTCCCCGAGCTATTCCCTATGCAGCTCCCGCCTCCTCCATCTTGCTGTGTAGTCTCTGCTGATCTTCACAAAAAAACGTCAAATTCGAAACGGAGATTTCAGTGGAAGATTATGCTACCCTGTCTTCATCCTCATCCCAAGGGCACGAGTCCCATGCTCCTTCCCTTCCACTAGGTCTCCTTTCTCCTAGGTTAGGATTAGGGTCTATCGAGTCTAGGGAAGTAGAATTAGTTAGGTCTAAAGAAGTAGGGTCTTGTTCTAGGTCGTCCAACCCTTCCTCCTCTGAGCCGCGTCCGCTTGCGCGTCCTCCCAAATCTATTCCTGATAGGTTCTTGCAAGACCTAGCTCAGCGTTGTCATGCCCTTTTGAAATGTCCAGAATTTGTTGCTATGGTAATCGTGATTGAAGATGAAGAGAAAATAGAAGGGGTGTGGAGCGATGACGGACTCGGCGTCTATGAAATCCTAGATGAGAAAGATCTGGTTAATGAGGACAGCGACGTAGATGACACTGCTGATCTGTACGCGCAAGGACTTAAGAAATTCGACGAGCCGTCATCAGCAGTGGATGAACCTGCGAAAGAAATCAATCTGGGAACTGAAGAAGACCCCAGGCCCATCATTATTGCTGCTAATCTCCCTCCACAAGTAGAAGAAGAGCTGATCAAGGTTCTAAGAGAGTATAGCGATTCCTTCGCCTGGTCTTATGAGGACATGCCAGGTCTTGACCCCTCTTTAGTGGAACATCGACTCGTGCTTAAACCAAGGGCAACACCTGTGAAACAACGGTCAAGAAGATTTCACCCCCACATGGCCTTAAGGATTAAGGAAGAGGTCGACAAGTTATATAAGGCCAGATTCATTAGAGTTGTTCTATATCCTTAGTGGGTGGCAAACATAGTCCCTGTTATCAAGAAGGATGGGAAGGTGCGTATTTGCATCGATTTCAGGGATCTCAATAAAGCATGTCCCAAAGATGATTTTCCGCTGCCTCACATAGACGTCCTAGTCGATAGCACCGCCGGGTACGAGTCATTGTCATTCATGGATGGTTACTCAGGATATAATCAAATCCATCTCGCTCCAGAAGATCAAGAGAAAACCTCCTTCACCACGCCCTGGGGCACATATTGTTATGTGGTTATGCCGTTCGGTCTGAAGAATGCAGGTGCCACCTATCAAAGGGCGATGATGGCCATCTTCCACGACATGATGCATATCTATATGGAAGCTTACGTGGATGACATTTTGGTGAAGTCAAGAACCAAAGAAGAACACCCCTCTATTCTGGCTAAGGTGCTGCAACGAGCCAGGGAGTACAAGCTTAAGATGAATCCAAAGAAGTGTGTATTCGGAGTCTTCTCAGGGAAGCTGTTAGGTTTCATAGTGAGCAAACGGGGGATCCAGATTGATCCTAACAAAGCACAGGCTGTCATGGACATGTCTCCACCTAAGAACATTACGGAACTTCGAGGATTTATCGGTCGATTGCAATTCATTAGAAGATTCATATCCCAACATTCTCAAAGGTGCCGTCCATTTTATGAATTGCTTAAGGCGGGGGTTAAGTTTGAATGGAATGAAGATTGTCAAAAGGCCTACGAGGACTTAAAGGAATATCTATCCAATCCCCCGATTTTGCAACCTCCTGTCCCTGGGAAACCCCTAATCCTATACATCTCGGTTATTGAAGACTCCCTAGGGGCGGTATTAGCACAAGTAGACGATGAAGGGAAAGAGCGGGCTGCTTATTACCTCTCTCAGTTGTTTAACCCAGCCGAGTCTAGATACACCGCTATGGAGAAGACTTGTGCCGCCTTAGTGTGGGTAGCTCAGAAGCTTAAACACTATTTCCTTGCCCACCCAGTTAGGTTGATCTCTAGAATAGACCCGATTCGCTATCTCTTAGAAAAGCCCATCCTTTCTAGTAGGTTAGCTCGCTGGCAGAGCTTCCTCTCTCAATTCGAGATCACATTCGTCGTTCAGAAGGCGGTCAAAGGATACGCCATCGCTGAGCATCTTGCTCATCTTCCTATTCCTCACACTGATTCTATTCAGGACGATTTCCCTGATGAGCATCTCTCAGTTCTCTCTCACCATCCCTTCTGGTTTCTGCACTTCGATGGTGCACTCAATTCTCAAGGCCGAGGGATCGGCGCTGTTCTGCTTACTCCCGAAGGAGTAACTATTCCCTTTGCTTATCAACTTTGATTTCCTGCTACCAACAACATTACTGAGTACGAAGCTCTCCTGGCTGGACTGAAGCATGCCTATCTCCTAGGTGCGCGTTATTTAAACATCATCGGAGACTCTCAGATCGTCTTACGGCAAGTTCTATCCACTTACCGTACTCGTGACTCCAAACTCAAGCCATATCAAGATTTGGTCACGCTTCTTGCTAGGCAATTCCGTAAGCTAATCTACATCCATACTCCTCGTTCTCAGAACATTCTAGCTGACGCTCTAGCATCTCTTGCTTCCTCTCTATCTTTTCCTCTCAGTCGGAACACTGAGACTATCGTCGTTCAGAGATTGGACGCACCCTCTCTTCAGGACGCTTGGTTCATCAACCTTAGGAAGGATGTAGAGGCGAGGGCTGAGAAGGAAGATCTCAAGGAAGTATCTCTAATGGAGTTAGAAGAGATTCTGGATGAAGAAGAATTGCCTTGGTATCACGAAATCAAGTTGTTTTGTAAAGAAGGATCATTCCCAGAAGGGGCAAACGCCGAGCAGCGCAAGTCAATAAGGAGAGCCGCCTCAAGGTATACTATTGTTGCAGGAGAACTATATAGGCGCGCTACTAATGGAATGCTCATGAGATGCTTGGATGATAATGAGGCTTGGAAAGTGGCTGAAGCAGCCCATTCTAGTGAGTGTGGGGGTCATGTCAATGGACAGGCTCTAGCGAAGAAAATCCTTAGGCAGGGCTACTACTGGCCCACTCTAGAAGAAGATTGCTCCCTCTATGTCCGGAGGTGTCTTAAGTGCCAACTCCATGCTGATAAAATCCATGCTCCAGCTTCATCTCTCCACCCTCTCTCTGCTCCTTGGCCATTCTCTATGTGGGCTTTCGACGTTGTCGGCCCGTTCGGTGATCCTAATTCTCAGACCAAGCAGAAATCCTTTATCCTTACCGCCACTGAGTACTTCACCAAATGGGCCGAAGCCGAGGCGTACGCAGAGATCAAAGCTTCGACGGTGTGCCGCTTTATCATGAAGAATATCATCTCACAGTTCGGAGTGCCAAGCAGCATCATCACCGACAACGGACCCCAGTTCGTCTCCCAAGAGCTCAAGGACCTATGTAAGAAGTTCAATATTGCATTGCATCATTCATCTCCATATTATCCTCAAGGCAAAGGTCAAGCCGAGGCCACTAATAAAACCCTTTTTAAAATCATCAAGAAGACATGTGAATCTCATAAGTTTTCCGATTGGCCAGAAAAATTAGTGGAAGCTCTGTGGGCTTATCGCACCTCCGTCCGTACTCCCACAGGACAAACTCTCTATGCTCTTACCTACAGGATGGAGGCGGTGCTTCCATATGAGATCTTGATCCCTTCCCTTAGAGTGCAGCTCGATAAAGAACTTAATCTCGATGAACGTCGAGAGGCGTTGCTTGTCCAGTTGGAACTCTTAGATGAGAAGAGGATGAACGCGGCCGATCACGTATCCGTTTATCAAAAGAGAGTTTCGCGTTATTTTCAAAAGAAGGTAATCGAACGTAAATTTCAAACATGTGATATGGTTTTAAAACGTAAATTCATTCGGTCTGCAGGTCCTAGGTCTAAATTACAACCTAACTGGGAAGGGCCGTTTGTCGTGAAAGAAGCTTATCCAGGGAATGCTTATCGCTTAGTAAATGCGGAAGGTGAGGAGCTCTCTCACTCGTGGAGTGGGTTGTATCTTAAGCGGTTCTTTCCTTAGAGTCTAATCAGTGCCACCCTGGGCAACAAGATGTTCCTCCTATTTCTCTAAAAAGGGTCCCGAGTAAAGGCAATCACACACTACACGACATCCCTGGTCAGGTTTCCCGTTTTAAAAGACACTATTTCTCCTTGGCCATGCTTTGAGGGAAAGTTGAAGTCCCTGTTCCTTCCTTCCATCGGCTGAATCCAGGGGCAGGAAGTGAATAAGGAGGCGATAACCAATCCAGGCACCCTGACGAGAGGAGGTCTCAAATAGGGGCAGTCCGTTATGACCTAACACCACAAGCAAAAGAGCAAAAAAAAAAAAGAAAGCAAAGGATTAATCTCTACGACAAAAATCAAAAGTATCATCTCGAAGGTCTATTGAATATGATTCCAAAGCTCCAAAAAGTAAGAAAGAAAAAGAAATCTAGGCATGACAAGAGTGGCAGTACAGTTCCCCGCGGGACGAATGAGCCCGGTCGCACGCATGCCTAGAGTGGACTAAGGTTCGATGACGGATAGGAAGTCCCGGCGCAACAGAACAAATTTCTAATGGGTTGTCTGGAGAGGAACTCAAGTCCGAAAAACTTCTAAGTCTGGCCTAAGCTTACCCCCATGTTCTATTTTCCTTTTTCAGGATTGAAACTAGTACCCTGGGTATGGCCCTGGTAGAAACACCGTCATGAAAATCTGGGCCTTGGTCAGGGGTTGTCACCTCATTGCACGCCAACCTCGGGACTCTCAATACGATGCGGAGGGCTCGCGTTGCTAAGGGAAAGCCCTGGTTTTCAAAATCCAAAAACAACATATATTTCAAAATCCAAAAACATCATATATTTCAAAATCCAAAAACATCATATGTTTCAAAAATCTAAAAACAACATATATTTCAAAATCTAAAAACATCATATATTTCAAAATCCAAAAACATCATATATATTTCAAAATCCAAAAACAACATATATATTTCAAAAATCTAAAAACATCATATTGTTGTGCCCCTGTGGTTTTGATGATGGTTTTGTTAATTGATTGTTGGTGTGAGTTAATCAAATGTTCAGTCATCCTGCTGCTCAATTTAGAGTCATATTTGATGATCAGTCATGCTACATGTTAAACTGATGCATAAAGCATTCATTGCTGTGGTTTTAATGATTTATCTGGTTTTGATGATTGGTGTTTGATGTTAATCATTGTGAGTCATCCTGCTGAAATGTTCATTCAGGACTTCATATGCTCATTCAGTTTATCTGCTGACATTGTGCTTTGATGATAGCTTCATGATTGTGATTTGTATATCATCTGGAGAATGCACGTGTATGACTGATATATTGTGTGTGTTAGACTTCTGGTATGTGCATGATCTATACATCACCTTCAATCTTCAAGTCTATACACTGGTTTATTCTTCAAGTCTGTACATCCACAGTTAGACTTAAAGTCTGCACTCTAGTCTTCAATGTCAAGTCTGCACATCGGTCTTCGATTTCAATGTCCATACATTGGGCTTTTACATGAAGTCTACACATTGTTGTTTGCAGTGAAAGTCCATACTTTGGACTGTTCATCAAAGTCTGTACATCATACTGCTATAGCAAGTCTGTACAGTGAGTGATTCATTGGTGAAGTCTGTACACTTAACTGTACTTCAAGTCTAGACATTGCACTGTTCCCTTCATCTTTGTGTTGTTTTCAGTATGTGTCAATTTCATCTTCGTGTCGTTTTTACCTCGTGTCGTGTTACCCCGTGTCAATTACTGTTCGACTTCGTGTTGTTTTCAACCCGAGTCGGTTACTGTTGTTCCTCGTGTCATTTTATTCGTTTTATACTGTTCACATAGCTTCATCACGTGTCGTGACAAGCCGTGTCTATTTTTCACACCCCGTGTCTGTCTTGAGTTGTTCCTACACTCCGTGTCGATTTCATCTTTTATCTTTGTCTTGTGTTTTCATGACCTCGTATCGTTTTTCCTCTCATAACCTCGTGTTAGTGTTTCTGTGACTTCGTTCATGTTTCGTAACCACAGTTCGTGTTGGTTACTGTTGTTTCTGTGACTTCGTGTCATGTTTCCACACTTCGTGTCGTTCATGTTTCGTAACCACACTTCGTGTTGGTTACTGTCGCTCTTATGACTTTGTGTCGTGTCTCCCAGACCTCGTGTCATGTTTCACTTCGTGTCGTTTTCCGTTTTGTGTTCTTCGTGTCGTGTTTTCCACACCGCATGTCGTTGTCGCCTTAGTAACCTCACCTCGTGTCGGTTACTGTTGTCTCCATGTCGTACTCACTCCGTGTCGTTTTTGTTCCACTGCGTGCAGAACATTGCAGCACTTCGTGTTGCTTTCTGTGTCACCACCTTGTGTCGTTCTCTGTGTAGTGTGTGTTCTTGTCACCACTATACTTCGTGTCGTTGTTCTTCACTTCGTGCAGTTTTCACCGTCTTCATGTTGGTCTTTCTCATTAGACCTCGTGTCGTTCTCGCTTTGACCACACTTCGTGTTGCTTTACGTAGACCTCGTGTCTTGCTTGTTTGCAACCACTTCGTGTCGGTTTCTGTTGCCAGTCCATGTTGTTCTCGAGCCGTTCTCTTTGATGTTTATTACGTCGTGTCGTTTTCTTTACTTCGTGCCTTTGTCATCGTATGTATCTCGTAACGTTCTCCTTGTTGCCAATTCGTGTCATTCTTGTTTCACTTCGTGTCGGTCTCTTCGTTGTGTCTGTTCTGTCACAATGTATCTCGTGTCGTCCTTCTTATTACCTCGTGTTGTTTTCATCTTCTTCGTATCGTTCTCAGTGCATCTAGAATTACTACTACATACTTCGTGCAGATTTAGTTATTGTGGCCCTCAGTTTGTAATGGTTTTCATCTCCTTGCAGGTCCGAGGAAGAAATATTCGCAAGTGACCTGAGCAGCACGTGATCCGAGGCTGGAATGAAGCCTGCTGAGAGACTGCCACGTGGACCGAATTCTTAGGGCTGGAAATGTGGAGGTCACACGTCGTGGCTGATGCTGCTGCTGCTGCTATATATATGAGACCTTCGTCCACAGATGAAGGTGATCGAGTTGGCGTGAAGAAAAGCTCATACAGAGAGCCACGATCCAGATAGAAAAAGAAAAGAGAAAGAAGAAGAGCAGAAGGAGAAGAAGAGAGGTAGAGAGCTCGAGAAGAGTGTGAAGAGAAGAAGAAGCAGAGAGTGAGAGAAGAGCAGAAGAAAGAGAAAGAAAGATAGAGAGTGAGCGAGAGAGCTCGTGGAGAAGAAGGAAGATCTTACCTGAAGATCCGTCTACTGGACCGTGGATCAAATCCAGGCCAGTCAGCTCCGTTGAGAGCCACATTGTGCATTTCGTTTTTCAGCTTTCTGTTTTGCTGAAGTCATTTTTCGTTTATTGTTCTTTCCTTTGTTTTCTGGTTTGCTGTGTTTCCGATACTCTGTAGAGTGGTCGGGGTTCCTCCTGTTAGTTCAGGAGAAGGGAGATTGACATCTCCGGTTGCAAGTGGCTGGAAGTCACTTGTGTGTTCCCTCCGGTTTGGAGGAAGGGAGATCTGATCTCCAGTTGCAAGTAGCTGGGAGTTACTTGTGAGTTCCTCTTGTTTGTTCAGGAGAAGGGAGATTGCTATCTCCGGTTGCAAGTAGCTGGGTGCTACTTGTAGGTTTCCCTCCGGGTTGGAGGAAGGGAGACTTGTCTCCGGTTCTGGGCTTGTGGATTCAAGTCCAGGGGTTCCCTCCAAGTCTGGAGGAAGAGAGACCGTGTGTCTCTGGTTTGCTAGTGACTGGTGTCACTAGTGGTTCCCTCCGGTTGGGAGGAAGAGGGGAGGCTGTTCCCCTGGTCAAGCTGTTTGGCAGCATTTGCTGCAGACTGAGTCTGCTGTTTCTAGCGTGAGCTAGTGGAAGCCACACTCGGGTTGAGTGTGGGGTGGATGTAGGTCTGGAGGACCGAACCACCTAAAAAATCCTCTGTGCAGTGGTCTGATTTCTCTATATGTTTTGCTTCCGCTAGATGTTTGCATAGGGGCGCTCCAAGTGGTTGATCAGATCTTGTTCTGAGTGTTTAATCCGTTGAGTGAGCGAAAGTTTATTTGAGTGGAAGAATGGTGCTACTGCTAATTAGTCTTTCAGATTTGATACATCTGTCTAGTTAGCACTCTAGATAGTTAGTGAGCATCATAACCTTTTAATTGGGTAAAGGTTTTTAAAGGGTTATATTCATTCACCCCCCCTCTGAATACTGCACCGAACCCATCAATTGGTATCAGAGCAGGTTTCTGCATACAAGGTCCAGCGACCTGCAGATCGATCTTGCGGTCTTAGGTGCTAATTTGCTTTTAGTGCATCAATATTCCTGTTGCGTTAAACTGTTGTGCCGTCATGGCTCATCCTCCATTATTCAGTAGTTCAAATATTCAATTCTGGCTATATCGTATGCACAAGCATGTTAACTCTATTAATCCACAATTGTGGAAGGTTATCTCTCACAGTCCACATGAACTTCCAAAGGATAAGTCCAAGTGGACTCATGTCCACAAGTTGAAAAATGATGATAATGTGAGAGCTCTAAATTTAATGAAGGCTGCAATCGGTTCTGATGATTTTTCCTCTTTCTCAGATTGTAGCACTGCAAAGGAAATGTTTGATAGAGTGACTACAACACACGTGGAACAGGGAGAAGAATGTCTCATGGCAAGAAGGAGTGATCAATCAGATGAGTCCTCATCCCAGGTAAACTCTGAGACCGAGGATATTAGTCATGATGATTTAGTTGCCATGCATGAGCATTTACTTGAAAAATATGAAAGAGTTAAGTCAGAAAAGAGAAAATTAAGAAAAGAGAAAAATGCTGAAATCACAAGTCTAAAGGCTGAAAATGAAAATCTAAAATCTGAACTGAAATTGAAAGAAGAATTTGAAAATAAGATGATTGAAGAAAATTCTCATCTAAAAGATCAAAATAAAAAGCTAATGGTTCTTAATACTGTCTTCTCTGAAAGATGGTTGTCAATTGAAAAAGGAAAAACTGTTGTGAAAGAAAATGAGAACAACATTGAAATAATGGTTCAACAAGAAAATGAAACTCTGAAGAACCTGAATGATGCTTTGCAACAACAGCTGATTGTTTGTGAATCTGAGCTATCCAAGTATGAAGCGAATATTGCTTCATTGAATTTTGAGATTGAAGATCTGAAAAATTCCTTGTCAAAATTCGTTAAAGGAAAAGACAACTTGAATAAGCTGCTTGGTTCTAAAGTGAATTTTCAGAAAGAAGGACTTGGGTATGTGCATGTTAATAAGAAAGTGAATGAAAAGAAGAAGTCAACTGTGTTCGTAAAAAGCTCTGAACAAGCTAATCAATCTAGTTCTTCTATGTTTCAATTCACTGCTAAGAAGGCTGAAAATTCAGATAAGAAACAGGAAAAGATTCAAAAACAAAAGGAAAATGCTGATTTGGATAAGTCCAAATATGTCTCTGATTTTCATGTGCATGCTGCTCACTGCTCACACACACATTCACACTCTCATGAGAATATCAATCTTGTCAAACAAGTGAATGTGAATAAAAAGGCTATAACATGTCACTATTGTGGGAAAGTTGGCCACATTATGCATAACTGTGTAGCATTGATGAATGATGAAAGAAATGCTGTTGGAAAGTATCCTAGAAATCATCTTCGGAAACATTCTACTGATCAGGAAAAGAAAATTCAATGCTATTGCTGTGGAAAGTTTGGTCACATTGCTGCCTTCTGCTGGCATGCTCAGGGAAAGAAAACTAACTCTGGATTTGTTAATTTCCCTATTAATAAAAATATTATTGATGGAAAGAAGTTTGGTCCTAGAAGAAAATACACTGTATGTTTTGAATGTGGAAAGCCAGGCCACAGAGCTGTTAACTGTTGGCTGGCCGGTTATGAAAAGAAAATCTTTCATGTCAATAACAGAATTAATCATGTTCACTCACACCATGTTCACGCCAATGCTGATGTATACAAGGAGAACATGAAATCTGTTATCTCTTGTTATCATTATGGGCAGGTAGGGCATTCCATGTATAATTGTCATATCATGTGTTGTGATGATAAACATGCGAAAAATCTGTTGAGAAAACCTGCTAGGAGTGTCACTGCTAAACCAGGACCCAAGGTTTCTTGGGTACCTGTTACATTAAAATGATGTATCTGCTACAGGTGTGCCTTGGAAGCTGGAATAAAAGGGGTAATGATCCAAGGCACTCAAGAATGAAAACCCCACTCCCACACTGTTTAGGTAATCTCTCTGCATTTCCCATTTTGAAACTTATTGCATATCTGGTTTGATGTATTCTTGCATATCTGCCATTTGTAAGTGGTTGATAATTGTTGAAATGCATAAACTCTGAAAACATATTGCATTTTGAATTTTCTGAAAAAATCTGAACTGCCTATGAGTGTGACTTGAAACTTGTGTGTTGCAATAGCTCACTGAGCATTCTGAATTACATATAGGACTGCATGTTGAATTATCATGCATGACCTCAATGGTATATAAATGGTAAGGTACCAAAAGGCAGGGAAGTTTGTCTGGAGGTTCTTACTATGTGTGAGGTGGTCTTTTAGACCAAGTGCTCCGCCTAGTACCATGGGTCACTTTGCTGATAGGACAGTCTGATTGTACACAAGTCACGATATCATTTGGTATCATATGTTCAGTTTTCAGTGCAAGCATTGCATGTTTTCAGGGGGAGTAAGTTGCATATTCTTGCATAGCATTCAATGATTGAGTCTTTGCATGTCCCTGCATACATATAGTACATTGCATCTCCTTATATTGAAAATGCCAAAAAGAGAGTTTGGATGCATATTGTAAGGGGGAGTCAATGCATTGCATATAGGTTGTCAAATGCATACATTTGTCAGAATTCATTGCATATCCCTTCTTATCACTTTTGTTGACAAACCTTGATCATATTCGGAAAACACTAAGCTTCAAAATCTCTCCTAACAATTGGTATCATTTGGCTTCAGAATTCTATCAGTCTTTCATGAAGATTTCAATGGGCTATCTCGATCATAAATCTGAAAACTCTTGAACTAGGAATCTTCTATTATACATTCTTATGAATGACTGAAATAACTCATGTGGTTTAAGCTTAATGTATTCATGGAGTCTAACTTCAAAATCTCTCAACATATCTGAATCATGTTTAATAAACCTTAACCATCTGTTTCATGCTGTATCTTGAAAACTTCTGAAATCTGCATTTTTGAATACATGACTTCAACTGGTTGAGTACATGAAACTATTATTGATTTGAAGCGAATGAATTTTTCTGAAATGTCTAAAGGGTTATCTTGTCAGAGCAATGACATTGGTCACTGAGAAACACAAGTCCTAAGGACTGTGTCATGAGGTGCCTTAGTTAACTCTGTAAAATGAGAATTCATTGAAAATCAGGCAGAGCAATGGCATGCACACTGAGAAATACAATTCACTCATTAAAAATTGAGCTGTAGTGTGTCATGATGTGTAAATGCTAACTCTGTTTACATAAGGCATGACAGTTAGTCACACTAAGGGCTTAGGGATATTGGCCTCTGATCAAGGTATATCCTCTAGTTACAAGGTGTGTACTAAACTAGAAAGCACGTAAAATTTGTAGCAAGGAAAATTGTTGAATAAATTGAAATATCTGAATATTGATGCCAAAAATCAAATTGCTACAACCCTAGACAAAATCATATGACTTCATAATTGCTTGATTTCAATACTAGTACATGTAATTCTGAAAGAAGTCAATAGATTTGATTGTGTAAGACAAAGGGAGGATAATCAAGATAAATATGAGGGCTTGGTTCATTTTTATTAAACCATGGTTTTAGATATCATTACAGAATTTTATTGATAAACTCTGCATACATCACGTTTAAACCATGATGTTCAATAAATGTCATTCATAAGCCCTTATGATAGAAGACTTTGAAAACTTATGCTTTAGATTTATGAGATTGATATCTCTTTGAAAATCAGGCTGAACTTCTTGTGTTTGGAACATCCTTGAAAAAATCTGTTAATTGAAACTCTTCTGCTCATGGTATTGACTCATTAACCTGAACCTCTTCTTGTTTGCCCCTGTGGTCTCCTTCTCATAAGAGTCCACTTATTGAGGGGGAGCTTCCATGTCATGCATCACTTGCTTATCAATTGGCATCTCTTCAGGGGGAGCATTCCTTGTCATGCTGAATCATGCTCATATCATTTGTGACCTTGCATTCATATACTCAGGGGGAGTATTGCAAAGGGGAGAATTTGTCTGAACTTTTATGCATGCTGTAACTTCTCAAATTATTTTCTTTTTGATGAAGTCAAAGGGGGAGAATAATTTGAGTCTTCAGAATGCCTCACATCATCAGAATGACTCAATATATTGAAAGTGTTGCCATCATCAAAAAGGGGGAGATTGTTGTGCCCCTGTGGTTTTGATGATGGTTTTGTTAATTGATTGTTGGTGTGAGTTAATCAAATGTTCAGTCATCCTGCTGCTCAATTTAGAGTCATATTTGATGATCAGTCATGCTACATGTTAAACTGATGCATAAAGCATTCATTGCTGTGGTTTTAATGATTTATCTGGTTTTGATGATTGGTGTTTGATGTTAATCATTGTGAGTCATCCTGCTGAAATGTTCATTCAGGACTTCATATGCTCATTCAGTTTATCTGCTGACATTGTGCTTTGATGATAGCTTCATGATTGTGATTTGTATATCATCTGGAGAATGCACGTGTATGACTGATATATTGTGTGTGTTAGACTTCTGGTATGTGCATGATCTATACATCACCTTCAATCTTCAAGTCTATACACTGGTTTATTCTTCAAGTCTGTACATCCACAGTTAGACTTAAAGTCTGCACTCTAGTCTTCAATGTCAAGTCTGCACATCGGTCTTCGATTTCAATGTCCATACATTGGGCTTTTACATGAAGTCTACACATTGTTGTTTGCAGTGAAAGTCCATACTTTGGACTGTTCATCAAAGTCTGTACATCATACTGCTATAGCAAGTCTGTACAGTGAGTGATTCATTGGTGAAGTCTGTACACTTAACTGTACTTCAAGTCTAGACATTGCACTGTTCCCTTCATCTTCGTGTTGTTTTCAGTATGTGTCAATTTCGTCTTCGTGTCGTTTTTACCTCGTGTCGTGTTACCCCGTGTCAATTACTGTTCGACTTCGTGTTGTTTTCAACCCGAGTCGGTTACTGTTGTTCCTCGTGTCATTTTATTCGTTTTATACTGTTCACATAGCTTCATCACGTGTCGTGACAAGCCGTGTCTATTTTTCACACCCCGTGTCTGTCTTGAGTTGTTCCTACACTCCGTGTCGATTTCATCTTTTGTCTTTGTCTTGTGTTTTCATGACCTCGTATCGTTTTTCCTCTCATAACCTCGTGTTAGTGTTTCTGTGACTTCGTTCATGTTTCGTAACCACACTTCGTGTTGGTTACTGTTGTTTCTGTGACTTCGTGTCATGTTTCCACACTTCGTGTCGTTCATGTTTCGTAACCACACTTCGTGTTGGTTACTGTCGCTCTTATGACTTTGTGTCGTGTCTCCCAGACCTCGTGTCATGTTTCACTTCGTGTCATTTTCCGTTTTGTGTTCTTCGTGTCGTGTTTTCCACACCGCGTGTCGTTGTCGCCTTAGTAACCTCACCTCATGTCGGTTACTGTTGTCTCCATGTCGTACTCACTCCGTGTCGTTTTTGTTCCACTGCGTGCAGAACATTGCAGCACTTCGTGTTGCTTTCTGTGTCACCACCTTGTGTCGTTCTCTGTGTAGTGTGTGTTCTTGTCACCACTATACTTCGTGTCGTTGTTCTTCACTTCGTGCAGTTTTCACCGTCTTCATGTTGGTCTTTCTCATTAGACCTCGTGTCGTTCTCGCTTTGACCACACTTCATGTTGCTTTACGTAGACCTCGTGTCTTGCTTGTTTGCAACCACTTCGTGTCGGTTTCTGTTGCCAGTCCATGTTGTTCTCGAGCCGTTCTCTTTGATGTTTATTACGTCGTGTCGTTTTCTTTACTTCGTGCCTTTGTCATCGTATGTATCTCGTAACGTTCTCCTTGTTGCCAATTCGTGTCATTCTTGTTTCACTTCGTGTCGGTCTCTTCGTTGTGTCTGTTCTGTCACAATGTATCTCGTGTCGTCCTTCTTATTACCTCGTGTTGTTTTCATCTTCTTCGTGTCGTTCTCAGTGCATCTAGAATTACTACTACATACTTCGTGCAGATTTAGTTATTGTGGCCCTCAGTTTGTAATGGTTTTCATCTCCTTGCAGGTCCGAGGAAGAAATATTCCCAAGTGACCTGAGCAGCACGTGATCCGAGGCTGGAATGAAGCCTGCTGAGAGACTGCCACGTGGACCGAATTCTTAGGGCTGGAAATGTGGAGGTCACACGTCGTGGCTGATGCTGCTGCTGCTGCTATATATATGAGACCTTCGTCCACAGATGAAGGTGATCGAGTTGGCGTGAAGAAAAGCTCATACAGAGAGCCACGATCCAGATAGAAAAAGAAAAGAGAAAGAAGAAGAGCAGAAGGAGAAGAAGAGAGGTAGAGAGCTCGAGAAGAGTGTGAAGAGAAGAAGAAGCAGAGAGTGAGAGAAGAGCAGAAGAAAGAGAAAGAAAGATAGAGAGTGAGCGAGAGAGCTCGTGGAGAAGAAGGAAGATCTTACCTGAAGATCCGTCTACTGGACCGTGGATCAAATCCAGGCCAGTCAGCTCCGTTGAGAGCCACATTGTGCATTTCGTTTTTCAGCTTTCTGTTTTGCTGAAGTCATTTTTCGTTTATTGTTCTTTCCTTTGTTTTCTGGTTTGCTGTGTTTCCGATACTCTGTAGAGTGGTCGGGGTTCCTCCTGTTAGTTCAGGAGAAGGGAGATTGACATCTCCGGTTGCAAGTGGCTGGAAGTCACTTGTGTGTTCCCTCCGGTTTGGAGGAAGGGAGATCTGATCTCCAGTTGCAAGTAGCTGGGAGCTACTTGTGAGTTCCTCCTGTTTGTTCAGGAGAAGGGAGATTGCTATCTCCGGTTGCAAGTAGCTGGGTGCTACTTGTAGGTTTCCCTCCGGGTTGGAGGAAGGGAGACTTGTCTCCGGTTCTGGGCTTGTGGATTCAAGTCCAGGGGTTCCCTCCAGGTCTGGAGGAAGAGAGACCGTGTGTCTCTGGTTTGCTAGTGACTGGTGTCACTAGTGGTTCCCTCCGGTTGGGAGGAAGAGGGGAGGCTGTTCCCCTGGTCAAGCTGTTTGGCAGCATTTGTTGCAGACTGAGTCTGCTGTTTCTAGCGTGAGTTAGTGGAAGCCACACTCGGGTTGAGTGTGGGGTGGATGTAGGTCTGGAGGACCGAACCACCTAAAAAATCCTCTGTGCAGTGGTCTGATTTCTCTATATGTTTTGCTTCCGCTAGATGTTTGCATAGGGGCGCTCCAAGTGGTTGATCAGATCTTGTTCTGAGTGTTTAATCCGTTGAGTGAGCGAAAGTTTATTTGAGTGGAAGAATGGTGCTACTGCTAATTAGTCTTTCAGATTTGATACATCTGTCTAGTTAGCACTCTAGATAGTTAGTGAGCATCATAACCTTTTAATTGGGTAAAGGTTTTTAAAGGGTTATATTCATTCACCCCCCCTCTGAATACTGCACCGAACCCATCACATATATTTCAAAAATCAAAAAAAATCACATATTTCAAAAATCCAAAAACATCAAATATTTCCAAAACACACAAAAATTCGAATATATTTTCCAAAATCCAAAAATACCATCATATGCATCGCATGCATCGCATTATTTCTATTATGTTTTTTCCGCCTATTTAATAAGGCTCCACCCCTTGACCAAATATCAAGAAACGGTCATTATCAAACTCGCTTCGAGGCAAGGGGTTGAGTCTAAGAACAGATCTAACTTGCTCCATGTTTAAGTATGTGCAGAACGCAGGACCAAGAACAAAGCAGAAATCTCACAACTATGCAGGTTCAACGCTGTGACGCGCCAGGTACAGGCCGTCACATTCGTTTAACGGTCCATGCTAGCCCGTTACATCTCTTCAGGCCTTCACTTTGACTCTCTCAGTAGCTCTCTCTCTAACGGCCTGGGGCACGACCGTTACTACTCCTAACGGTCCATCGTTGGACCGTTACTTCCTCCAGAGGATTTAGTTCTCAGAGCATACACTATAACGGCCTATCTCCCCACCGTTATCTCCTTGTAACGGCCCTGCTCAGATCCATTACATTCTCCAGAAGCTCGATTCTGCTGGTCGTTCTAACCAAATCAAGCCACAAGTTCATGTCCATTCAATTAAGGCAATCTTATCTTATTCACATGAATTTAATGCAACATGAGATTGATAAAAATTCCAACTCTGATTGTCAAATCACATCATTCATAAAAAGAAAATCAAACTACATTCAGCCTCTTATCCGTAAAAGGGCAGATCTTCCTCAACTCTTTCAGGTAGCCACGGCGTGCTTCGTCGTTCTCTTCTACTTCTTCTTGCCACGGGCGCACCTTGCTGATCTCCCACATGGTCACCGCGTTTCGGACTGCTCTCTCATCGTCCTCGGTCCCCATCTTCCTAGGTAGAAGGGGAGGGTAGTGTGATAGTGCAGGAGCTTCAATCCGAGGTAGCCCGATCTGAAGATGGCACCGGTGTGGGTTGTAGATCGCCATGGTAGTATTTCCCACTAGCTGGAGGTCCAGGCCTTGACGCCGCGGTATTCTAAGAAGAGCGCTCCGAAGGATCCTTGGTCGCATGATGAATTTCTCCATTGGAAGGGTGTTGAAGAAGAGGCGCCATTCATCCCGAGTTTTCTTGTCCGCCGTCTTACATTCAACCTGTGAAAAAATCCAGATGCCCCTCTAATGAAGAAGAGAGGGTGGCTCCCGAAGATCCGGCTAGCAGAACTAATATCTTCTTTTGGTTGGAACTTGATTCTCCCGCCCATCCAACACTCACGGAGTATCATGGAACCGAATAAGGGTCCTCCTAGGCAAGCTGAGCCTAGTCCTTCATAGAAGTATGAGAGGATCGCTTGAGAAAGGGACATTCTCTGCCACAACCCACTAATAATGCTGAGATTTTGGGTATCTAAGAGGTGATAGGTATAGTGAAAAGGAAAACTCCACATAAGCAAACCGCCACCGCCTTGGCTATGGCTTCATGTCTCTCCCACTTGTTTTTACAATGAGACATTATCCATTGAGCTAAAGGTATCAAGTGTATGTGGTGTGGGCTGATCATGGTCCTCACGTCCTTTGGATTATGGATGAAATCACTCAAAATTAAGGACGGGTCGATAGGCTCAATCATGTAGCAAACTCGGTCTTCATCCCCCACCTTAGTCTTACGAAAGGCTAGATAGGTTTCTACCTACTCCAATAGGACTGTTGCTTCGAAGGAAGGGAAGATGAAGGTATGTGTTTGTGGATGCCACAACTCTATGAGGGCTGAAATACTAGGCCAATCTAATGTCAATTTTTGGAAATTCTTGCCTAAAACCAAGAGAGGTTGGAGGTGCCATGCTTTGAGAATTGATGTAACCTCTAAAGGGAGTGCCTTTACCATGGGAGCCACCCACTTCATATTAGAATAGCATCTTGGACCGGGGAGGGGCTAAGAAAAGAAGAAGATCATGAGGAAGAAGATGAAGTGCAGGAATTTCTAAACTTTGTTAGGTCATGGAAGCTTACCACTCTTTGAGCATTGGAGCTTAGGTGCTTGGGAATTCAGGTCAGCCTTTGTAGCTCTCCGTACTCCTTTCTTGCAGCTTTGGGTCCGGTGTAGACTTTCTCCTCCACAGCTATCACCTCGAAGCTTCTCTTCATCTTATTTCCTGCCCTTAGGAGGGGTTTTTCAGCCTTCTAGCAGAGAATTCAGAAAGATACGATTTTGGCTAAGTTTCCAAGTTTTAAAGGTTTGGTTTCGGCTTTAAAGAGATAAGATTTGGATTGGAAGGCTTTATCTTAAGTCTGGGAGGAGTCTAGAACGGATTTGAGGCTTCCTATCTCAGGTTTTGCCCCTTGCGGCTCAATCCGTCTCGGAGTACAATTCATTATCTAACGGTCTGTCGCTAGACCGTCACTTTCTTCTGACACGCCAGAGCTGGGCCGTCACATTTTTTGTGGGTTTAATTTGATCAAACCTGTTCTGTCAAGCTTAACGGTCTAGCATTAGACCTTATATTCTTGTGACGCGTTCTCTCTGAGCCGTTACATTCTCTGCTGATCAGTTTTGGCCTCTGCTTGGTCAATCATTCTCAACGGTCTTGCTCATGGCCGTTATCTGCCTCCGACACACTGCGACTGAACCGTCACATTTCCTGCATATTTGGTTAAGTCTATACATCCCCTTCATCATCCCAGTCTGCATTCATTTATCATGTTGAAGTCTGTACATTCGTTCAAGTCCATGCATTTTTGAAGTCCATACACCGTTGATGAAGTCTGTACATTCGTTGAAGTCTGTACATCAGCTTCAAGTTCATACATCATTTTCGAAGTCTATACATTCCACATCTTCACCCAAGTCTATACATTCTTCACCATCGTTGCCAAGTCTATACATTCCACATCTTCACCCAAGTCTATATATTTCACATCTTCACCCAAGTCTATACATCCCACATTCTTTGAAGTCTATACATCACATTCGTTGAAGTCTATACATCCCACATTCGTTGAAGTCTATACATCCCATTCACTTTGAAGTCCATACATCAGGTGCAAGTCTATACATTCGTTGAAGTCCATACATTTGTTGAAGTCTATACATTCCCATACCTTCCCCCAAGTCTGTATAGCCTTCGTCCAAAGTCTACACGTCGTTCAAGTCTGTACATTCTTCATCCAAGTGTGTACATTCCCCAAGTCTGTACATTCTTCATCCAAGTGTGTACGTTCCCAAAGTCTACACGTTCCATGTCTCCCCAAGTCTGTATAGTCTTCATTCAAAGTCCATACATTCTCCAAGTCCGTACAGTCTTCATCCCACACCGCTTCAAGTCTGTACATTCTTGATTCAAGTCTATACATTGCCCAACGTGAGCACAAGCCCCAAGTCTGTACATCCCTTGTCCAAGTCCATACATCCTTGCTGTTGTGTTCATGAAGTCTATACATCATCTGGACGTCTGCACTCGAAGTCTACACATCGCTTTGGCAAGGTCTATACACATCGAGTACAGTCAGTACGTTCGTAGTTCAACATTGCTCTGCCATCTCTAACGGTCTAGCATTTGGCCGTTACTTGTATATAACGCACCATCTCTGATCCGTTACTCTTCCTGCTGCTCAGTTCTGCAAAGTTGGGCTCTGTCCTTTCTAACGGCCTCCACCCGATGCGTTACTTGATCCTGACGGTTTGGGTATAGATCATTACATTGTCTGCTGCTGTGACTTGTGCTATTCCTATCTGCCTCCGTGTAGACCTGGCGGTCCTACAGGCTTCCCATTCCGTTCATCCTGTACATCCACACATTATCTCATCCCCATCGTTCACATTTCATCTCCACGCAATCATGCATTCCTTCACATGCATTCATTTTTCGTCAACTCTTTCACACATCCACAAGCATTTCCTGCATTCCAATCATACTCTCACAATACATTTTCTTGCATTCATTCCCATTCATTTTCACATGATCACCTGTTTGCATACACATCCATTCATTCACATAAAAGTCATAACAAAACACAAAAAAGATTTGCATTTCCATTTTTCATCTCCCATACAAGTTATGTACAAGTAATAAGAATAAGAAAACCAAAAAAAAAGAAATGCATCACTCGGCCGGCTTATCCGCCGGGCCGCCATCATCATCTCCTCCCTCAGGTCTCCTCGCAGGTGGTGCTATGGAGGCGCTCTCCTCCTGCTGTCCTCTCTCTGCCCTCTCATTCCTCCGCTGGCCAGAGGAGCTGGCAAGGAAATCCCCTATCGAGCCGCTCAGGGCAACACTCCTCCATACTCCACTCTGGGAGGCACTCCGCTCTGGTCCCCGGCCCATCATTCTCACCGTCCGCTCCATCGTCCGCAGCTCGATCTTCAGCTTGAAGATCTGACGCCGCGTGTCCCGTGCCTCGGTCTGGTAACGATCCAAGTCCGTCGTCCCGGCTCGGAGTCTCTCCACCTCAGCTTGTGACCAAGCTAGCTCTGTCCGGAGTTGCTCCGCCTCTGATCGTCCTCGCTCCATCTCTGCCTGGAGACGCTCTGCCTCCGTTCGAGCCAGCCTTGCCTCGGCCACTGCTACGGCTAGCTCTCTCGCCTGTAGTTTGCATTGCATATAGTTAGTCACATGAGCATTTCATTTTTCATAAGCATAGGCATGTAAGCATAAGCATTTAATTTGCATAAGCATTTAGCATCTTACCCGCTCCGCGAGGGTGGCCTCCGCCTCCTCGGCCCGAGCAACTGCTCGAGCAAACTCGGCGTCTCGCTCAGCCCTGCCTCCGGCAGGCTGTGAGGATGACGATGGGGCATCTGGTCCCGCTCTTTGGGCTCCCTCGGCCCGCTGCATTTAGAAGTCATGGTCAGTCAATTGCATTTGCATCATTAGCATCATAAAGCATAATTATTTTAAGTCCAAGGTTCTGGGAATCTTACCAGGAGCTCCAAGGCAGTCCGGTACTCGTCCCGCTGCTGGACGGGGGCATGAAGAAGCCCCTCGAGCTCGGCTATCCTTCCTTCAGGGTCTAGCTGCATTTAGAAAGTATATGAGTCAGTGCATATAGAATAAAATTTTCATATAAGAGCGTTCAGAGTATAGGGTTTAGAAATTGCATACCGGTTGTCAGGTACCTCGGTACACCCGGTCCCCGTACAGTCGAGCGAAGGCTTTCAAGTACGCCTCATCGCTTTCATCCCGCTCTTTCACTGCTCTGCCCCGCTTATTCCAGTCATGGACGTACTTTACTTTCTGGGCGCACCAGTCTATGTCACCGCTGATTCCCTTCGCTGACTTCCCCGGGTGGTCATCACTGCGGCGTGGGAAGGTCATCTCAGGCTGGTGTAGTCCCCGAGTCCTCAGAGTCAACCGATAATGAAGAGGCTCGATGATATGGATGCAGTGCAACCATATGTCCCGTCCCCGGTACGAGAGGGCTGCCTCCACCCACGGCTGTCCCTCGTAACTCTCGCCTCTGTACGGGGTCCACCTCACCTAGAAGCATGATAGTCCATTCATCAGCATATAAGTTCATCATATAGAAGCATGTAGAAGTATTCAAAAATCATTCAGAAAGCATTTTTGAGTTCGGGCTTACCGCCGTGTGTGGGAAGGAATCCAAATCGTCCTGGATTGCCGGGTCAATCTGATGATCAACCCCGGGTCCCTCGCGACCACCCATCGTCTGGCGATCAGGATGCGGCCGGCGTGGAGTAGTGTGCCCCGTCCGATGCCCAGGAGGTACATGTAGCTCCAGATCTGCATTTAGAAGTTAAGTCAGTCAATTGCATAATCATAATCATTTGCATAAATCATATAGAAAGCGTTTAAATTGCATTTACCTGTAGAAAAGGCGAGAAGCCGCCCAGCATTGTCTGTCGGTCCGTCGTGCTAAGGGACTCGAACAGGAAGGCTAGCACTGCCGCTCCCCAGGCGTACTTTCCAACTCTACCAGATCCTCGAGCATCGGCAGCAGCCTGCACCTGATCACATCTGCTCAAGTCGCGAACAGGAGCTTCCCGAACAATAGCATCAGAAAGCGCCTCAGGGTGCGATCTCCCTCCGGTCCCGCCTCTACCACCACTCGTGGGCACACCTGGTCTATCACTCTACCCAGATGCTCCTCTGGTAGCTCACCCATAGCTATCGCTGCTCCTCTCAGTCCTAAGCTCTCCTGTAGTACTGATCTCGAGAGCTGTGATGACATCTGCCCCGGTCTGATCAAATCCAGCCCCAGCAGCTCCTGGGCCATCTCTCGGTAGTTCCTGTAAGTCCATCCTGTCACTGCGGCTCCATGGACTCGCAGCCCGGCAATCCTCTCCATGTCTTCCAGCGTGGGGATCATGTGACCCCACGGGAAGATGAGCGCCCTGCTAATCGGATCCCATCTTTCATGCAGCGCATATAGCAGTGGCGTGTCCATCCTGGTCACCTCGATGCTCAGCACCTCGGCGAATCCCATCCCAGCCAGCCTCTCTCTCTGGTAATCGGGCAGTGCCTGGTACACCGCCCGGATCTGAAGCCAAGATATCCTCATCCATCTTTTTCCCTGCATTCATTTAGAGCATAAGTTAGTCAAATGCATCATAAAATTATTGCATAGCATTTATAAAATGAAAATAAAACAAAAATTGAATAATTAAAAACCTAAAAAATAGTTCTGGCCTCTGGCGCATGTAACGGCCCTGGTAAGGGGCGTCACATGTCTCTAACACATCTAGGGTGACGCGTTAGATATGTGACGGTCACTGGAAGGACCGTCACATTCCCTGCTAGAGGGTGTTTTTCCCTGTGCATCCCGTGGCTCTCCCTCTTTGGCCAAGAGGCCTACACATGATCCTAATGGGTTCATGGACCCATTTTCTACCCCCCCAACCCCACATGCATTCATACTAAAACACAAAAAAATTAAAATTTTGAAAATTTAGGGCGGAGGCCTACCTCATGGTCTTGGCCCCTCTTCCTCTTTTTCTCTTGTTCCTTGGGTTCTCCCTCGTCCAGGGGAGCTTCTCCTTGGTCTTCCTCGGCCGTTGGTGCCTCTTCTTCTACCCTTGGAGGTCTCCTCCTCGATTCTTCTTCCTCCAGCTGTCGGGCCATTTCCCGCTCTATCCGGCGGTGGAACCGTCGGATCGCCTTCTTCTTCCCTCTCTCCCTCTTCTTCATTGGCTGTGGGGCCTTGTCGCCGGCCATCCTTCTTGGGCGAAAGACGGTGGTCGCCGGTGGCTCTCAATTGGAGTTTCTTCTGGGCCTTTGATGGATTGAATGTGACGAATGAATGAGGCCGTGGGCCGTTCGGTTTGTTTTTTTGAACGCTCAGAAAATGTGACGGTCTGTCGTCTGACCGTTACACTCTCTGACGCATACTATTCTGACCGTTACATGAATTTGAACTGTTTCATTGGAGAATGTGAACCGCTTAGTTTATGACGGCTCTTCCCTGGCCGTTACTTTATGTGACGCCCTCTAAGTAGACCGTTAAAAACTTGCAAGTTTCTTGATGAATGAAATAGTCTATTTGATGTTTAAATGATTGCATTTTCTGCCATAATGTTCATTGTTGATGATTATCACATGTACAAATGGTTATGCCTTGTTTCATGCTCATATTGTTATTGGCCAACCTCTTTCTCATGAATGAAGCATCACGCTTTGTCGTTCATCAGGCAGGTAAGTCAGGTATTGTATCTCTTTCCCTTATCCATTAATGCATTACTATATATCTATAATATATTATCTCGAGAACCGGCTGGTCATTCGTGTGTTCCAGGATCTGATGTTCCCCTTAAAAAAATGATGATGATCTAAGTTCACATGTTTAATCGTTGATAGGGCGTTAGGTTGGAAAAATTTGGGGACGATGGTTCTGTCTTGCACGCCGTGGTTGCAGATGGTGTCCTGACCCTGGTTTCTCCGGTCTAGCAATGTTATTCTCGAGTATTTTATATTTTTATCTTTCTTTGCATTCGTTTTAAAGATTTCTTTTTCTTTAGCCCAGCATGCATCATACGCATCTTTTGACCATTCACGTGCTTCATCTGTTCAAGATATCTCAATGATGGTGAATAGTTGTATTCTTGATCTCGAATGAGGAGAATTATTCCACTCTGATTTAGAAGGTTTCCTTTGATCTCGTCGCTCGATTTGGTTGGCTGAAGATTCATGTCTGGAGTTTAGTCAGTTCTCTTTCCTTTCCGTTGCCTCCGGCGGCTAGCCGTGTTTCCTTTCCTTAGTTGTTAGTTCCTCCAGACATGCGTCCTTTGGTTGGCTTTTTCCTTGTTATCAGTTCGAGGTTTTCCAGAAAGTTCCTATCGCTTGTTGGTAAAGAACGGGTGTCGTTTACCTTAACGCCCACTTTTTCGCTTCACTCCGCTTCATCTCCATGTTCCGTTTCATTTCCGCTTCACCTCTACTCGCTCCCCTGTAAAGAGGGTGTTAAGGAGGGGCATCTGTTGACACCTGTTTTATGACCAATAAGTTGGGTCATCTCCTTGTTTATCCATATGATGCTCCGAGTTGTTCACTCTTCATCGAGTCTCCTTGATCAGTTTGAAGCATGTTTCTTGGGTCTTCTCCTTGGTTGGAGTGTGGTTTATTGTGGCCTTTTATTCGATGAGCTTAGCAAGCTTTGCACCTTTTTTTATCCTCATTGTTAATAACGGTCCTCACTGGGGGCGTTACTTCCATATAACGCATGATCCCTGGGCCGTTACTTATTGAAGGGTCCTAAAGTTTGAGGCCTTTGTTCTAAAGCTTATCCTCTTGCTTATTCGTTGAATCTAACAGTCTATCGTGCAGCCGTTATTTATTCCAACGCGTCCAGCCTTGGCCGTTACTTATCTTGCAGAGTCCAACTTGTTTTATCTTCTTTTCGTTGATCTTATCTCTTTTGAGATAAGGTTGAAAGTAACGGTATATCCCTGGCACGTTATTTGCATACGGCGGTCTGTCGAGTAGCCGTTACATCCAACAGAGAGTCCTGGCAGTTCAGGCCTTTTCTATGCTACTCCGTGGTCGAGATGAGAGCTTGAATTGTTGATTTCTCTTCCAAATCTGATCCTCAGAACCTTCTGTTTGTTTCTATGGACTCTTGGTGATATTATCTTCAGGGATTTGCTAAGAGTTATTCTCTTATCTTGCTGGATTATCCTCTGCTCGACCGAAGAGTTTGAGGGTCTATAAATAGCACCCTTAACTTCATGGCCCGGAGGAGGAAGATCTAGAGTTCGCGTCGAAGTGCTGCCGCATTCTGGAGTCACATCTGACCAAGGGCAATTGTCTTTCACGTTCATCTGCTTCACGGTGAAGGGAGTATTCGTTCCATTGGTTTTCAAAGTTCATCATTACATATTGTGTTCTTCCTCATCTCCCTTTCATCAGAAGCATTGTCCCTCTTCTTTCTCCACGTTCTCCCTGGTTTTTCATCATCTAAACATCCTCCTATCTTTTTAAAACGCCCAGAGGGGTTAAAAAACCAAAACCTCCCCGGTACTTTCCTTTCCTTTTGCATGCTATTGAGTTTATTGAAGAATTGATGCTATATTATTTAAAGGGCTAATCTGGGTTTGTTCTCTTATGTTTTCACGTTCTTACGCAGGTTTACAGGTTCACCACACGAGGCCCAAGTCTTCTGGCCGACTGGAAGAGTTGGAGTTAAAGAATCCACAAGCTATTACTGCAGGTTATTTGACAGTCTTGTGCAGGCGCGTCAGATTCTTATAGCGGTTCATCGAGCGACCGTCACTTCTTAGTGACGTGTGGGCTTTCGGCCGTTACATTCCGTTGATCTGCAGATTTCCCTGATTTTCTCTCTCCCATGGGCGGGTGCTTCATCCACCTATTTCCAAGGTATTTTCAAGTCTCTGACTTGTTTCTACTTTGGTGGCGATCACGTTCTTTCTTGGTATTGGGCATTAGCTTTCTCTTTCTCTCTCATATCTCTTATTCTCTTTCCTTGCTCCACCCTTGCGGTGTGTTTTTATTTACTTTTGCTCCACACCCCGGCGTGTGTTTTTCTTTATTTCCTTAGTTTAGTTTGATGATTGAGATAGCATGCCCATGCTAGAGCTTGTTCTGGTTGCCTAGGTTCATGGTTCACATGTCCTTGGGTTGATTGAGATCTTTGATTTTTACTTATCATCTTTATCACACATCAAAACAAAAAGAAGAAGAGAAGCAAAACAAATCAACAAGGCTTAGATAGAATATGATGTAGTGAGGAAGATATTACGTTCCTTGACTCATGCTTGGCATACTAAAGCTACAGTAATGGAGGAGTCAAGGGATTTACGAAATACAAGGGCAGATGAGCTAATTGGCTCGCTGATGGCATATGAGATTAATCTGCCAAAGATAGAGGAAGCTGAAAAGAAGAAGAAGCCAATCGCTCTGAAAGCTGTTGCCAGCAAATCCAGCAAGTCCAGCAGATCCAGCTCTAGTGGATCATCATCCGAGGAGAGCCTGAATGAACAAGATATAACTCGTACTGAGATGGCAATGATGACCAGAGAGTTCAGGCAGTTCCTCAGGAAAGAAGGAGGACGATTCAGCCAAAAGAAGTATAGTGGCAGCCGAAGGGATAAAAGGTATAAACATAACCCTGCAAAGAAAATTGAAACTAATACTTGTTATCAATGCAGGAAGACAGGTCATCTGAAAGCTGACTGTCCAGATAATCAGAAATACAAGGACAAGTCAAAGAAGAGGAACACGAAAGGGAAAGCTATGGTGAGTACCTGGAGTGATGAAGATGAAGGCTCCTTGAGCAATACCTCTGACAGTGAAGCTGAATGTGAAAAGCCCATTTGCCTTATGGCAACAAGCTCTGAAGACAGAGAGGAGGATTCAGATGAGGTAACTTCTCGATTCGATAATTTTACTATTACTGATTGGGTAGATGCCTATCATGAAATAGCTGATAAAGCAGATGACATTAGAAGGGAAAACAGGCATCTAAGAAGAAAGATTAACTCCATGCAAAATGATACAACTCTAACTAATAAAATTGCATGTCTTGAATCTGAGAATAATAAACTCAAACTCACATGTTCTGAATTAGAAGAAATCAAGAATGAGTCAAAAGCCTCTAAAGAATAATGAGAGGTTAGAAAAAGAAGCTGATGAATGGAAGTTGAAAATTCAGAAATATGAAAGTGAGATAAAAATTATGAATGAAAAATATCAAGCTGTCCTAAGTGTGAATACAGAACTGAAAAAATCCATTGAAGACATTCAAAAGGATAATGAGGACAAGCTTAAAACTATTGAGAAAATGACCCAAGGTTCAGATAACCTAAATGCTTTGTTAGGGTCAAAAGTCAACTTCAGAAAAGAGGGCCTTGGATTTAATTCTAGTGCAACAAAAAGCTTTGGAATGAAAACTATTTCATTTGTCGCACAAAAAGAGAAAGGACCTCTAATCAACATGAAGTCAAACATTTCAGTGAACAAAGCTGTAAATCTGAAAAAGCCCAGTGTTGAGAAGAAGGGCAAACAAAAGCTGAGTGAGCCTAGTAGAGCTAGCACATCCAAGCAAAATCCCAAAGCTCAGTCTTAGGTTAGGGGTCAACCTACACAGTCTTATAAACCACATGTTAAGGTCACCAAGTCTCCACCATCACCACCACCTGTCACGTCCCGAGCGCGGAAGATTACCCAGAGGCGTGACACGTCTATATAGATCGTGTCAATCATGTAAATATCAGAGTGCGCAAATAACTAAGATTTAACTCGAAATTAATACAAATAGTACGAGCTCACAATTGTCACAACTAATCAAAGGACAAATACATATGTTCCCAGAGTCCAACGACTAGGCTTCAAATCTTAAGCAGTTCTAATCAAGTTGACTAATACAAATGACATAGATGAATTGATACAACTGACATAAGTGAACTAATACAATAACACAAAGGACATGATAATTTGATAACTTCACTCTAACACTCATCACTCAGTCTCATTCCCTTCCGAGTGTTGGTTGACATCCAAATTACCTGAAAATATTAGAAAATAACTAGATGAGCGAATCGCTCAGTAGGAATTACATCTCAAGATTTAACATACTTTAAGTGGTTTACAAGTTCAATTAATGTCAGTAAAGCTATGCATGTAGATGAGTAGATATCAAATATTATAAAAATCGACAAGAGCAGTGAAGGAATAACAAGTGAGAGTATAAGGATTCCAACTTCAATGCAGCAATAGCAAGAGATTCAAGCAAGTAATAACTAGAATTAACAAAATCTTTCTAAGAGAGTAAGAACTCATGTCAAGCAAGTAATAGAAAGTAATATAAATTCAAGCATGTAAAACTGGAATTGGCTATTTATCAATTTCATTCAAGCAAAAACTTTACCCTTCTGTGGGTCTCAAGTCAAATCAATCAAGTAATATCACGAGAATGAGTGGAATGTCTAAAGCCTAGCAAGCAAGTACTCAGGTGCAATATCAAACACCGTGGTCAATAAACTCCCATGGGCACAAGTACCTTCGGGTGCTCCTCCCAGGACCAGACCGGGCCCTATATGCACAGCATTAATCATGTTTGTTGACATCCACTCTCATTTATAGCCAATATAGAATTTTAAGGTTTGACCAGTATGATATATAAGGTGAAATTATGGAATGGAATCTAAGGGCACATTGATGTGTAGGGATGAACTAGGAGTGGAAACCAGTAACGTTTGATACACGGAAAAAAACTAGATAAGAGAGGTGCCTTATGGGCCACCTGACAATTTTAGAAATGACACCCTCACTGTGGGATGCCCTTCATGGGAACTATACAGGGTTTAGAGGACCCTGTCAGGAGTTAAATGTCACCTCTCAGGCTGCCATCTATCAGTGGAGATGGCAAAAGTGAAAGCCTAACGATCACGTTAACGCAATGAGCCAACTGTGTCGACTCTGCAGTTCATCGCGTCAACGCGGTGAACAGGCTGGGTCGACCCTGTGAACAGGCTGGGTCGACTCTGCAGTTCATCGCGTCAACTCTGCAGTTCATCGCGTCAACGCGGTGAATAGGCTGGGTCGACCCTGTGAACAGGCTGGGTCGACTCTGCCGTTCATCGCGTCAACGCGGTGAACAGGCTGGGTCGACCCTGTGAACAGGCTGGGTCGACCCTCTGAACAAGCTGGGTCGACTCTGCAGTTCATCGTGTCAACGCGGTGAACAGGCTGGGTCGACCCTGTGAACAGGCTGGGTCGACTCTGCCATTCATCGCGTCAACGCGGTAAACAGGCTGGGTTGACCCTGTGAACAGGCTGGGTCGACCCTGTGAACAGGCTGGGTCGACTCTACAGTTCATCGCGTCAACGCGGTGAACAGGCTGGGTCGACCCTGCAGTTCATATCTGCTCAAAATGGCTTAAGGTATTAATCTTTGATTAATCTAGGGTTAACTGGATGATTAGTTTAACATCATGCCATTAGAAGGTGCCCATGGGGCTGCCATCTCTTAGAAGAAGGCGCCCTTGGGTCTGCCACCTTCTATTAGAAGGCACCCTAGGGGCTGCCATGAAATTTTTTTTTATATAGGTGCCCAAGGGGGGGCCCTTCACAGAGGGACAGTTTGCCCATTTCCTATTTAAAATGAGCGTCTGTTCTACAGCCGCTATTCAGTGAATAGCGTTCGGGTCAGGGACGCCCTTTGATTTGAGTTGATTTAGGTAAAACTGATGACATGGATAGATAGAGAAAACTGTAAGGACTATAGATCTTTATTCATGCACTCGTTTCATGCTTTAGTTGCTTAAATATCAGATTTTTAACATGACGTATCATACTAGTTTTCATTTTTAAAGGAACTAAATGGAGACAAGGTTTCTAGATAGGCTACCTAACAGATTAATTAGGTATGCTAATTAGTTAGTAGATCAACTAACATGTTAATTAGGTATGTTAACATGTTAGTTAATAGCTAAACTAATAGGTTACGTAAAAACACGATAAAACTTGTGTTACACGGAAATATCGTATGGATATGAAGCTAATACATGCCAACTACCCTAGATTGAAGCTAATACATGCTAATCAATGCTAATCATCTTGGGTATAAGGCTAGTACATGCTAATTATCTTAGGTACTATGCTAATACATGCTAATCATCCTATATTTAAGCTAACACATGCTAATTATTCTAGGTATGAGACTAATACTTGCTAATTATCTTGGGTATGAAGCTAATACATGCTAATCATCCTAGATTTAAGCCAACACATGCTAATTATTCTAGGTGTGAGACTAATACTTACTAATACTTGTTAATACTTACTAATTATTCTGGGTATAAGGCTAATACATGTTAATTATCTTAGGTATGAAGCTAATACATGCTAATCATCCTAGATTTAAGCTAACACATGCTTTATAAACACTAAATATCGCATGGAAATGAGCCTAAGACTAAATGCCTAGACTAATCATCCTAGATTAGCTACTAGTTTAGTTAAAAGTTGAGAACACCTACCTTGTTGGAAGATCTCTAGCGGTAGCAGAACCCTTCTAGGTGACTGTGTAATCCCGGCAGAGCTTTGCCCCAACCTTAGCTAACCTAAAATGGGGGTAGCAAAGGGTATGTAATAGGGTCTGGTATGACCGGATAGGGGGGCAAGATCTGGAATAATGGGGCTTTACAGCTTGTACAGGCTGGAGAGATAAGGGATAATGTTTGGACAGCCAATCCATGGCCGAGATCGTAAAGTATGTCTCCCACATTCATACACGATCCCTCTTCAATGTGCACACTTTCAAAGTCTATACATCCTCAAAGTCTATACATTGGCCTCCTCAAAGTCTATACATTAGCTTCACAAAGTCTGTACAACCTCTCCCTCTCAAAGTCTATCTGTACATCCTCTCCCTCTCAAAGTCTATACATTGGCTTCCATCACAAAGTCTGTACATCCTCTCAAAGTCTATACATTGGCTTCACAAGTCTGTACATCCTCTCCCTCTCAAAGTCTATACATTGGCTTCCATCACAAAGTCTGTACATCCTCTCAAAGTCTATACATTGGCTTCACCATCCTCTCAAAGTCTATACATTGACTTCACAAGTCTGTACATCCTCTCCCTCTCAAAGTCTATACATTAGCTTCCATCGCAAAGTCTGTACATCCTCTCAAAGTCTATACATTGGCTTCATAAGTCTGTACATCCTCTCCCTCTCAAAGTCTATACATTGACTTCCATCACAAAGTCAGTACATCCTCTCAAAGTCTATACATTGCAGCTCAAGTCTATACATTGGCCATTTGTGCAAAGTCTATACATTGCTGCAACTCCAAGTCTATACATTGCTACGGTTACAGCGGTGGCTCAAAGTCTATACGTTGCTGCAGCCCGCAACAAAGTCTCTACATTGCTATTGCTAGCCTATTTACCAAGTCTGTACGTTGCTAGCCTATAATGTATAATTAATTGGCACAAAAAGTAAATGGTGGATGCTAGGATTTGAACGCTGGTCATTGGGTTGAAAGGCAAGTTACTTAACCAACTACACTAGGAAGCCACTTGTTAAGTGAATAATATTTACATATGATAACTTCGTGTTCCAACTTCTTACTTAAGCTTCCTCTAGAGTTTATCTAATATATTTTTTTTTATATTTGGGAAATATTATTAATAAATATATATATATATTTTTATACGGGATGCTACACCACCTCTGAAGAAGACCCAATACACACCTATGAATAGGTCAACAGGGTCCAAGGTGCAGGGGAGGCAGAATGCTTTTAGAGCTCAACCCAAACATTTCGACCAACCTAGAGCTCAGTCCCACTTCTTTGCACAGTCAACCTATCCAAATAGGTCAGGATGGACTAGGACTCAAGGAAGGTTTACAGGTTATGGACATCAGGCTACACAGTCCTATAAACCTTGCACTAGAAATTGTGTTAATGGGTATGGCTCTTGGACACCTAGGAACCAACATTTCCACAGCCAGCCCAATGATTACTATGGTCAAAATTTCATGAATACACCCTGGCCAAGGCACTGGCACAGAAATAATCAATCTGTAAATAATCATGCTAGTGTCAACAAGAAAAAGCATAACAAAAAGAAATCTGGAAAATCCACTGAACAGAACTGTTTCAAACAAATGTGGATTCCTAAAAGTCTGCTTTCTTGTTTTAATTACTTTTCATCTTCTCTGGAGCCCAATCAGTCTTGGGTTCCAAACTTCTCTACCTGATTGTGTGTGCAGGTATGCCTGGCAGCCAAGAATAATTTGTGGTACTTGGATAGTGGCTGCTCCAGGCATATGACAGGAGATAAGGCCAAGTTCTGCATGCTGACAGAGAAACAAGGAGGCCTTGTCACCTTTGGTAGCAACACAAAGGGTAAGATTGTTGGGACAGGTAAGGTAGGTAAGTGTACTACATGTTGCATTGAAGATGTCATGTTGGTTGAAGGTTTAGCATATAATTTATTTAGCATCAGCCAACTATGTGATAAAGGATGCAAAGTTCTTTTTGACTCTCAATGCTGCAAAGTTTTTGAACCTGATTCCAAAACTGTTAAATTTTCTGGTAAAAGGATAAATAACACTTACATGATAGACTTAGATGATATACAACATTCTAACCTATGCGTTACTGCTAGTAGAGAGGACTTAGCATTTTTATGGCATCGTAGGTTAGGCCATGCTAGTTACACTGTATTGCATAAACTGAATAAGCATAGCATGGTTAGAGGACTTCCTGAAGTTTCCTTTAAGAAAGAAAATAAAATCTGTGATGCATGCACTCAGTCAAAGTTAACTAGAAAGTCATTTAAATGTAGAACAGAAAATCTGTCTTCTAAACCCTATGAGCTGATACACATTGACCTTTTTGGGCCAACCTGGTCTGTCAGCTTATCAGGGAGGAAGTATGGGTTTGTCATGGTAGATGACTTCTCTAGGTATACTTGGGTATATTTATTATCACATAAAAGTGATGCATTCTCAGAATTTCAGGAGTTCTGTCTTAAGAAAAACCAGAAAATTGAAAATATTTTAACTGATCATGGAGGTGAGTTTGAAAACTCACAGTTTGATGAATTCTGCAGGTCAAATGGAATTCATCACAAGTACTCCTCACCAAGGACACCCGAGCAGAATGGAGTTATGGAGAGGAGGAACAGAACCTTGGTGGAGATGGGTCGTACACTCTTGGTTGAAGGTGGTCTGCCAAGGAAGTTCTGGGCTGAAGCAGTAAATACTGCCTGTTATGTAATTAACAGAGCCATGGTAAGACCTTCTACCCAGAAAACACCCTATGAGATCATAAAGGGTAAGAAACCTTCTATTGCTCATTTCAAGGTTTTTGGTTGTAAATGTTTTATTCATATAAATGATAAAAGAGACCTTGATAAATTTTAACCTAAAGGTGAACCAGGAATTTTTCTTGGTTACTCTGAAAACACCCGAGCATATAGAGTGTATAATCTGAATTCCAAAACTGTTGAAGAATATCAACATATTATTTTTGATGAATCTTTGGTAAAGTCTAATATTGGTCAATGCAGGAATGAAGACAATGGTGATATTCTGAAAGAAGGGATTCCTGCAGATAAATCCGAAGATGAGGAAGGAAATGAAGAGCTTAATGAAGAAGTGCCTACAGTTTAGGGGGAGGTAAATGAAAATCATGATAATGAAATTGTCAACATTAGATATCTAAAAGATCATCCTATAGATAATGTGATTGACAATTTGCATGACCCTCCTAGGACTAGAGGCCACTTAAGAATTCAAAATCAATTGAATGCATATGCCCTTGTATCAAATGTAGAATCCAAGTCCATTGACTGTGCTCTTAAGGATGTGCATTGGATTAATGCCATGCATGAAGAGCTCAATCAATTTGACAGGAATAAGGTGTGGCACTTGGTTCCACCTCCTGATCATGAAACAGTCATAGGGACTAAATAGGTATTCAGAAATAAAACTGATGAATCAGGGAATGTCATTAAAAATAAGGCCAAACTTGTAGCTCAGGGGTATAACCAGGAATTTGGAATTGACTTTGAAGAGTCTTTTGCCCCTGTAGCCAGGTTAGAAGCTATCAGAATCTTATTGGCTTATGCATGTTCCCTAGGAATAAATCTTCAGCAGATGGATGTAAAATCTGCTTTTCTGAATGGAGAAATCAGTGAGGATGTCTATGTGAGGCAGCCTCCTAGCTTTGAATGTTTAGACTTCCCCAATCATGTGTATAAACTTCGAAAAGCTCTCTATGGTCTTAAGCAAGCTCCTAGAGCTTGGTATGACAGGTTGAGCAAATTCCTCACTGATAAGAACTTCACAAGAGGTGTAGTTGATCAAACCCTATTTACTAAGGTAAGTCATTCAGATATTCTTATCATTCAAATTTATGTGGATGACATTGTCTTTGGGTCAACTAACCCCAAATTGTGTGAGGAATTCTCTCAGATAATGACTAATGAGTTTGAAATGAGCTCAATGGGTGAGCTCAAATTATTTCTTGGACTGCAGGTGACACAGTCAAAAGATGGAACTTTCATCTCTCAGTCCAAGTACATAAGGGATTTATTGAAGAAGTACAAGATCGATAACCTCAAGGAATTAGCTGCTCCAATGGGTACCTCAACCAGTTTAGATGAAGATCCTCAAGGTAAACCAGTGGACCAAAGGCTATATAGAGGTATGATCGGATCCCTTCTATATCTTACAGCATCTAGGCCTGATATTCAATTTGCAGTGTGTTTATGCTCTAGATTTCAGGCTAGTCCTAAAGAATCACATCTTAAATCTGTGAAAAGGATTTTTAGGTATTTACTAGGCACCCAAGAGCTAGGTCTTTGGTATCCTGCCAAGTGTGAGTTAGAACTTCTAGCCTACACTGATGCAGATTATGCTGGGTGTCGAGTAGAGAGAAAAAGCACTAGTGGCTATTGTCAATTCCTTGGTGGCTGTCTAGTATCTTGGGCATCTAAGAAGCAACACACTGTAGCCTTATCTACAGCAGAGGTTGAATATGTTGCTGCTGATAATTGTGCTGCCCAAGTACTTTGGATCAAGCACTAACTAGATGATTATCAGATAAAATTGGAATGTATTCCAATCTTGTGTGATAATACTAGTGCTATATGCCTTGCTAAAAATCCTGTTCATCATTCTAGGACTAAGCATATAGAGATAAAACACCATTTTCTTAGAGATGTTGTAAATAAAAAGGAAATTGAAATGAACTTCATTGAAACTGAAAAATAAATTGCTGATACTTTTACTAAGCCTCTTGGGAATGAAAGGTTTAAATTTCTTAGAAGAGAACTTGGCTTGTGTAAATTTCAACATAATGAATAAACTCTCTGATGGCTTGAATAAACCTTGTGAATGTTAAATGTTGCAACAGACTCATGATCATGCATGACATTCATATATTTTTTTGGCATCACACTCATGATCATCATTGCATATCATTTAGTCATGACTGTGTCTAAGCTCTCTCTCATCTAAAACTACATGCATATAGACAGGGGGAGTATTGTTAGAAATTCAGAGTGGTCATCAACTTTATTGAAATCCAAATTCTTTGACCCTGAATGAGTTAAGTCTGACAATATGGCAATCTGTTAGTCAGTTCTGATTCCTAAGTAATAGAAAACAGACTTCTTCATTTATAAGAACTTTAATTACTTGAAGACTGACTTAATGGTTTAAATTTTATAAACTTTAAAGTTTAAAGATTGCAATCAGTAAATAAGAAAGCTGAAAATTGATAAAGCTCTCAACCCTTAGCTTATTTCATGTCAGACAAAGCCAATTATATGTGAAATCTAAAAACTCATCTAAAATCCTGTTAGAGAAGGCTAAGTATGTGTATTGTCCTTAAACAAGTCATTCTGAAACAAATAAAGGACAACTAAGAAAGATACTGAAAAACATTGAAAATTAATTGAAAAATAACATTGGCAGAGCAATGACTGGTAAAATACTGAGAAACTAAGTGATCCATCAAAGAAATGGACAATACTTAAGTCATGAGGTGTATCAGTTATCTCTGTATAAAATGATCAAAACAGTAGGGTGGTTTCACTGAGTACCTAGGGGTAACTCGCGTCTGATAAACGTGTACCCTCACACAAAAAGGTGTAAATCAATTTTATTGAGTTTGATCATAGGCAGAATGGTCCATCATGTTGAGTATCTAGGGGTATTGGCGTCTGATAAACGTACACCCTTACGTAAAAAGACAAATGGTACCTGAATGCCCTTAATGAAATAATATTGAAAATGCTGTTCCTTCAAAAGAAATTTCAGGGATGTCAATTTGTTTAATTTCAATACATGACCTGGTATCTCTTAACCATTTTTTTACTGAGTTTATGAAAGTAAGACATTTTGAAACTGAATCTCTCATGCAAATGTGATTCTGGTTTATTGTTTTATCATGCACAGAAAACTTATCCATTTATAGTAGTGCATGAACTCAAAATTTATAACCTTTAAACCAGAATTCTATCTCAAAGTAGTTTCTAAATTCATATGACTGAAGACTCTGTGCTTAAGAATGCTTATTCCTGAACTACTTGTTCAGAATGCCAGTCAGAAGATCTCTCTTGTTCCTTCCCTTGTAATCACTTTCCCTCCTCTTTGTTGATGGCAAAGGGGGAGAATATTGTCTGTTTGTTGAATTCCAGGGGGAGTGTATTCATTGTTAAGGGGAAGATCTTGTTAGAACTTGCATTCTCATAGCATGCATTAGGAGTCAGTGTAACACATAGTATTGCCATCATCAAAAAGGGGAAGATTGTTGTGCCCCTGTAATTTTTGATGATCTGTAGTCTTGATGATAGCAAACTTATGAGTCACAAGTCTATACATTGGTTGTTGTCCTGCAGCGTCAACACAAGTCCATACATCGGTTGCAGCACTGCACGCACACTCAAAGTCCATACACTGCATTGTGGCATGCACACTAGCAAGTCTGTACATTAGGTATCTTTACCTACGTTGCAACTCACAAGTCTATACATTGGTATATTTTACCTACGTTGCAACTAGCAAGTCTGTACACTGGTGATTTTGCCTACGTTGCACTTGCAAGTCCATACATCGTGCAGTCTGCACAACGCCTTGTTAGCAAGTCTATACATCGCCATAGCTCGCATGCAGAGTCTAGATAGTCTTAACCAAGTCTGTACACTGCCATCTTGCAGCACAGCATAAGTCTATACACTGGACCGTCTCACTTAGCGTCTTTGTGTAAGTCACTCGCCACCAAGTCTATACATTATGGCACGCAAAGTCTGCACAATGCATTGTCTGCAAGTCTGCACATTGCTATAAGCACGTATGCAAAGTCTAGACAGCCATGGGCAAGTCTATACATCGCATTGCATGCACGCAGGTCTAAGTATGTACACTGACTGCAACATGCTCGCATAAAGTCTATACATTGCATCTTAGCATGCTTGCACAGCACAAACAAAGTCTGTACATTCATATGTGCATTGTGCATTGCTCTTGGCAGAGTCTATACATTGTTATGATGCCTTGTGCCGTAGCAAGTCTATACATTCTCTATGCTCGAGATTTGACGCCCACCAGAAGTGGCGTCACTTCTGAAACAAACGCCTAAGTGTAAGGCGTCTTTTTGTTGAGCATCGCTTCATCAACTCTATACATTGTCTGCTTGCATAACGTTGAGTCTGTACATCACTTGAACACTCATTGCACTCTAACTCTATACATTGCTTCATGTATTCCACTCATAACTCTATACACTGCTTCACTCATTGCACGAAGTCTGCACATTGTGTTGCTTTGTTCATACTTTGTTTTGCTAAGTCTACACATTGATGCACGTTTACTTCTGCATATTTGAAGTATGTACATGGCTTAAGCTCTGCATATTTTAAGTCTATACATGGCATAAGCTCTGCATATATGGAGTCTATACATGGCATAAGTCCTGCAAATAGGAAGTCTGTACATGGCATAGTCTTGCATATCTGAAGTCTATACAGGCTACAGCACTGCATTTACTAAGTCTGTACAACGCCATGGGTCTGCACACGTAGAGTCTGAACAATGCATAGCTTCGCATTCACAATGTCTGTACATTGCTTCAGCAGTGCCTTCATACAGTCTGTACATCGCTTAAACCTTAAACTGACAATTCTATTTCGACTGTCTGACAGGGATTCCTTACAGAGACTGATGACTGGGCACGTGATCCGAGGATAAGGGGAGTGACCAGATTATGACACGTGTACTGAAAGCCTGCTGGATGCTGCCACGTGGTCCAAGCCATTGGGCGGGAGATGTGGAGAGCACACGCCCTTCCTGCTGTTGGTATATATATTGATTTTCTTCCTTCAGAAGAAGCTGATCGAATAGAAGCAGCCAGAGCTAAGAGAAAAGAACAGAGAGTGAGCGCATGCACGATCCACAGAGAAGAAGAAAAAGAGAGAAGAAGATTGAGAGAGAAGAAGAGAAAGAGAGAAGAGAAGATTGAGAGAGTTGAGTTGAGAGAGTCTTTTCGAAGTCTTGTAAATCAGTCTCTTGGTTCAGATACCAGAGCTGGTACTGCTAAATTGAGCTACATTTGTTTTGGTTTTCCATTTCGTTTGTTTCTATCTTTACTGTTTTCGAAACTCTTTTATTATCAAGCTGTGAGCCAGCAATTGCAGTGGAGGTTTCCATTGGACAGGTGAAGCTGTAATCCTCAGCAGGCGAGACCAGGTCTCGGACGGCTAAGCTGTATCGCCCAGCGGTTGCAGAGGATTTGTTCCTCTGGTCGGCAAGCTGTAAAGCCCAGCGAAGCTGTTTATCAGCAGTCTGTTGGCAAGCTGTGAAGCCTAGCTGTTCAAGCTGTGAGTCAGCAGGATCCACATTCCAGTTGGAGTGTGGGGTGGACGTAGATCTCTGGATTGAGATCGAACCACCTTAAAGATCGGTGTCTACTGTGTGATTGCGTGTTGTTTGTGTGATTTCATTGTGTTCCTTCTGTCGTTCAACAGTTGCTTGTTTTAATTCCGCATTAGAGTTCAACTGTGTTTTAAAATTAGACATTAGATCTATTCACCCCCCTCTAGATCCACTCTCAGTGGTAATAGACTGCGTCCATCTAACATAACAACTCCAACTCATCCCACATTTTCTTGGCCGTTTTGCATGCTGGGATGCGGGAGTATTCGTTTTGATGAACTGCATATTGGATGATGTTCAGGGCCCAGTTGAGTGACGAAAGCTTGACTTGATCATCTGTCCACGCGTCTTCATTCGGTGGTAGATCATATGGCCCTGTGGTGATCACCCTCCAAAGTTTGTGGCTATGTGCCCTTATGAATACTGCAATCCTATTTTTCCAGAAAAAGTAGTTGTTACCATCGAAGAACGGAGGGCGGCTGATAGATTGTCCCTCAGTCATGAAGCTCCGAGGAGCATTAAATCCGGGGTTACCTTGGCCATTGGACCACATAGTGAAAACCTGCTCTGATACCAAATGATACACACAGCGGAAAGTGAGATAGAAGGGGGGGATGAATAGATCACTCCCAAATTCGATAAACACAAAAACAATTACTCAACCCCTCAAAACGCAGTGAAGAAAACTTCAGAGATAGGTAATAGAGATATCCAGACTATGGATTGTGATCGAGAAAGAAATTCACGATGAAGCAATATATCAGATAGATGGAGAGCAAGCACAAAGTAGACAAGCAAACCCACAGAAGAGATAGAGAATTTTTAGGTGGTTCGATTGCTACCTGCAATCTACGTCCACCCCTCACTCAGAAGAGTAAGGTTTCCTTGCAATGATCAATTGCACACAACAGACTCAGTCTGCGACAACCGCTACCAAACAGCTTGCCCTGAAGAACACCCTCCTCAGCCTTCTGATCAACCAGAAGAAGCACTGGAGAACAAATCTCCCTTCCTTTGCACGCAGCAAATGGAACCCTGTGAAATTGCTCCCAAGCAACTCACAAAACTAGAGGGTCAAACTTCTCTTCCTCCAAGAACAATGGAGGGAAACCGGAGAACTTCTCCCTTCCTCCGAACAAGCTTGGAGGGTAACAAGATGGAATGGGAAACAAAGGAAACTGGAAAATAAAAGACCGATCGAAAACAACTATCTCTGATTCAAAATAATGTAGCTTCCGTAGAAGCAGATCTTCAGATTCACAGACAGCTTTCTCTCAGAATTTTCTCTCTACTCTGGATGGAGTGGTTTGTCTCTGGTTTTCTCTCTTGATCCACACTACTACCCTCACGCTTCTCTGCTCTTTCCTTATTCCCCCTTTTTCTGCTCGAACCCTTTTCCTCAGCATATATATATATATATGTTCCAGAAACTTAGGCGTGTGGATGCCACATTTCCCGCCTGAATGATTGGGGCATGTGTAGGAATATTATGGGCCTCTATCTTCCTCGGATCACGTGCCATTTACATGGTGAATGCACAGACAAACTGTCAGAAGAAGGAATAAACGTTTTGTCACACTCTTAGCACAAGTCTTACGAACGTAACTGATGGGGACATCACCTCCCATGCCCACCTTCACAGCTCGTCTCCTCGCCCCGGTTGCATCCGGCATGGTTTAGTCATTTAATTTTGAGTCCTATGTAATTTTACTTGAGTCATTTGATGTAATTTGCATTTTATTTGAGTCATGTCCATAGGTCTTGCATTTATTTTCCTATGTTTGAGTGTCATTAGAGTGTGTAATGTGCTAATTGGGCCCATTTCTTCGGGCTTGGCCCAATGAGCTCCCCTACCCCTTCGGTTATTTGCCAATGAGTCTTTTGTCAGGGTCTTATTGTAAAATGTGGGTTTCCTATATATAGGGCCCCATTTCCTTCATTTGGAGGTAATGAATCAATCAATGAAAAAAATGCCATTTGAGAGTCCAAAGCTTAGTTTAGTGGAGTGATTCCAACATTTTTTGGGTGAGAAACCCTAGGGGAGAGATTCCCCACCCTTCCCTCTCTTAATCCCTCTTTTTCACTCCACTTTCTCTCTCCTCATCACCCAATTTCGAATTTTCTTCTCTCTCCTCCCTTCCCAACCACCTCAACCCCCACCTACCATCATTAAAGCCCTCCACTTCCCCATGGCCTCCATTACTCCACCCCCCTAGTCCCAATGAGATCCCTCACCATTCCAACACCATTTTCCCCATTCCAACACAATCAACCCCTTCCCCACACAACCCCACAACTTCCAATGCCATTTCAAATTTGAAATCCACCCTTCCCTCCACTCACTTGTGCCCCCCCCCTCACCTTCTCCTTTCACCCACCTTCCCAAATTCGTAGCTCCTCCTCCCACCACCTGTTAGACCCCCTTCCAGACCCCATTCTTCCCTTCCCCCATCTTAGAACACCCCCTCCTAGACCCCCTCATAGCCCGGGCTTTCCCCACACTCATCCACCCCCATTTTCCCTCTCATATACCCCATTCCCCCCCATCATCATCAACCTACAGCTCTCAACTGAAGATCTACAGCAGACCAGTAACTTGTAGCGGCCACCAAGACCTCCTCCAGACGAGTCTGAAGACCCAAGAGCCATCGTCGGAAGCGTCTGCCAGTCGCCTTCGCAACCGAAGTGGTTTCGTCTTCTTCCGATCTCCGAGTCATCCAGGAGGTCCATTCTCCCACAGCTGCGCGGTTCTGCCTCGGCTGAGGACCTGAGCCGACTTAGAAGCTTTGCCACGACCAGCCCCGAAGGAATCAGTCCTCAAGTCATTCTTCAAAGTTCTTCATCGGCCTGTCTACTTTCAGAATCAAGAAACGGAAGCCCATTCAGCATCCGGGAACAGAAGTTACCAATTTTATTTCACGGTCGCGCGGCTCTGCCTTCCCCAGTCTGCATCGACACCTCTTCACTATTCTGGCTCCATAGATCGTCTCCGTTCTCTTCTGGCATCCCCGTTTCTTTTACTGCAAAGAGGACTCACCCACGGTTCTAACGGCGCTGACGGCATCAAATTTGGATTTCGGGAGCTGCCAGGACAGCCTCTGCATCCTACTGTTGGTGACCTGCCCCTGCTAGTCCGAGAAACAGAGGCCCTGTTCAAGCTTCTGCCCCGACCTGCAGCGACTCCAGAAGAAATTACAAAAATTCTGAGGCATTTCCCTTCCTGTTATGAAGATTTCTCCGCTGGTGTCGCCATCAGTAAAATTCTTGAGCAAGATCTACAACAGCAACACCAACCCTCTGTCCTGGTTCGCAGACAGCAGGCAGATTCGGCGTCCACCCTTGTTCCTCGTTCTTTGCTTTGGTTTCCCCACCCCGCTTAGCCGGCTGAAGGCCCCTCCCTGCGTGGAGGTAGTATTGATGTAATATCATTAACCCCCACCCCAAGTTCCCCCTCCTGCGAGAGGTGTAGTGGTGTACTTTGTTTGGCCAGGTCAAGCGACACCGCCGCGGCGTGTGGGGATCCACTCACCTCCCCGCTCGCCCTCGTCTCCGACCGGGACCAGTTTCTTCAAACCGATCGAGTAAGTGCTCAAACCTTCACTCCACTTAGTGCTTGCCTTTCAATATTAGTTCTTAATTCCGCTGGTTATGCGAGTGAGAGCCCGATCCTCAAGCCCCGTTGTCTTGAGTGATCACCGTGGGAAGAGTGCAACCGTTGCCGTTGGCACTTTGTCGGCCCCCTTGATTTGGGTATCCATACCCATTGGGAATCATTCTTGGCCTTGCTGGCCCTCTACCAGCAAGGGCCCAACCCCACATCCTCCCCTTGGCATTGCCAAGTCACCCCGGGCTTGGGTGAGTGACGATAGAGCGGTGGCCCAACTTGGCCCGTTTTGAATGCGATTGTGCTTGCTTGCATTAGGTCCAAGGTTGTGTCACATCAGTAACGGGTGAGCAAGCAAAAACTGCACTGAGTAGGAGTTTCCAAGTCAACCATTGCACTGACTTACTAGAGGGTGAATAAGAGGTTGCACCGAGTTGAAGTGAGTAAAAGCAAGAGATGCACTGATTTGTGCGAACACAAGACGTTATAAGCACGGACCATAAAGTCTAATCGTGCAACAGATATGCACCGACAAGAGTCCATAAAGCACAAAGATGCACTGACTTTATTTTTACCAGAAGGGAAAGTTTGCATGGAGTTGGAAACAAGCACCGACTAAGACTGGGAGGAAAAACACCGATGCGGAATGAAGCAGAAGATGCACCAATCTACTTTAGTTACTTACAAGATTTTGCACCGAGTCTAATAGGCCTGAAACAAGAACTGCATTAACCTCGTTGCTGTAGGGATTTGTATAGACTAGGTTGTGCACCGATCATGTTTTTATCTTAAGCAAGGTATGCACCGAGTTGTGTACCTATACCTACGTCTAACCAAAAGTTGCACCGACTAGGTGCAGATAAAACCTTGCACCGAGTATGTTAATGCAATAAAAAGATGCATCGACTACATGTTATTCAGAAAGAGAAAGACTGCACGAGATGGGATATGTAGTCTAAGCAAAAATTGCACCGACATGGCAGGGAGAAATGGGCAGAATAAAGAGAGATGCAAGACACATCTTGCACCGAGATGGATTTCCACTGAGATAGAGACGAGCAGACTTACCAATGCATTCTAGTCAAGAATTGCACCGACCCAAAAATTGCACTGACCTCAAGAGGAGAGATGCAGAGACATGATATGCATGGACCTAAATCGCAAGAATGCGATAAAACAAATTGATTTATAGTGTAAGACATCATCAAAACCATAGGGATGCAATAACGGGGAGGGGAGAATCGAACTAGGAACTAATTGAATGAAAATTGTCGGTTCTGTCCGCCCTCTGGAACAGGGGATAGGCGGTCGAAGTCGACGCCGCTGCGGCCTCTCCCGAACTCCGTTGTTGACGAAACCAGTTGGAGAACCTTTGTAGTTGACCCAGGAGGACGTCCGATTTTTGGGGGAATTTCTAGTTGCCGACGTTGGATGGGACAGGGTCGTGAGCAGGGCCTCTGTTCTCTGGATCTAACTACTACGGTACCACTACAGCAGGAAGATGAGGTCACCACAGGCGCTCCTGAGCTTTGATTCAGGCGGGGACAAAGTCGCTGGATTCGTTGTTGACCCCTCTTCAAACGAAGACCTGCGTGGGTGCCGAAGGAGGTCGGAGTAGAGAGATAGATCCCGAACAGTGAAAGGGTGTCTGTTCAGTCCCAGAGGGAGCAGAACGGCACACCCGGGGGAGAAAAATGAGAACTCTTAGCTCCGGATGCCGAACGAGGTTCCGCTTCTTGTTCCTGGAAGTAGACTCGTCGTAGAAGATCTCAGCCAAGCCCCGCCTCCAGAGCTTTAGGTGGTCGGCCGTGGGAGTCTCTGCAACCGGCTTCAGGTTGACAGTCAGGGAGAAGACGCGCAGTCTAGGGAGATCGGCTACTCCGGGCAGCCACAAGCTTAGAATGGGATGAGACCACCGCCGTTGCGAAGAGGATAGAGAGACGCTTTCGATGGTACTAGGTGGGCTTCCAGGGATGTCGGGATGAAGTCGTGGCCGGATCTGCAAGATGTTGGTTCTCTGCAGGTCCTAAGCTGTGAACCGAACCTTCGGTGTAGCTCCAAGTGTTCATGAAATGGAGAGGAGGGTTGTTGATTGGTGAAGGGGAGTGGATGAGTGGTAGGAAGGGGATGTGGGGGAGGTGTGGAAGGTTGCTAGGGCAGAGATGGAGGGGCAGGAAGAGGGTGGGATGCAGAAGAGAGGCTGCTGGTCTCTGCTCAAGGTGGAGAAGGAGGGGAGGTGGGGGATGCTCTAGGATGAATGGAGATGGAGGATGGGGGGCGACCAGCTGAAAGGGGGAGGGGGTCCTTCTCCAGGGCGGCCTAGGGTATGGGGGGAGAATGGAGTGGAGGGAAAATTTTAAATCTCCCTTGAGAGTTGAAGGATTGTGTGGGGAAGAGGGGGGATTGTGTTGGGAAGGCCAAGATCCTCCTAGGGAGGGAGGAGATTTGGTGGGGAGTGGTGGAGGGGTAATGAAAGCACCTAGGGAAGGGAAAGGTGGTTGGGGTGGCAGATTTAGGGCTGATGTGGAGGGTGAGGTGGAGGAGAGAGAGGGGGGCGGCCTAGAGAGAGGGGAGGGGAAGAGAGAGAAGGGGTTCACCCCCTTTGGAGAGAGAAGGGAGGGAGGAGAGGGTTTCTCACCCTAACCCTAGGTTTCACACCTTGAACACTCAAATTTTTGTGGGGATTCAAAATATGCAAATTCTCATTAGCTCTCCCAAATGGGGTTGGGGTCCTATTTATAGGGACCCAACCTTTTACATGACCAAACTACCCCTGGCTTTACATGTAATGACAAAAGTTGTCCAATTAAGCCAACCAAGGGGTAATGACTCAAACATAGGGAAATAAACCAAAGACCTAGGGATTAATGACTCAAACATATGGAAATAAATCAAAGACCTAGTGAAATGACTCAAATAAAAGGGAAAAATACATCAAACGACTCAACTAGAAAGCTCAAAATGGATAATTGGGCCCACATGGAGTGATGCCCGAGCTCAAACAACTCTGGGGTGTGAAGACTGTAAGGTTCCACACAGCACCCTCGGGCAACGCAGCAGATAACAAAAATTTTATTTTCCCGAACCCGGCTTCATGGAATCCCGGATCCATGCTCTGATCAACATTTTAATCACCCCAACCCTTAACTACGGGTTGCATATTTATACCTTGCGCAGAACGATACTGTCTGTAATGCTCGATGTAGAATATTACAAATATCGAGCCGCACTGATGCACGGCCTCTAGAGCAGATCCACACGGATCCTTGCGCAGCGACGGTACCCCCGGCATGACCTTCCCCAACCCTTTCACCTTCTGGAGAGAGAGAGAGAGCAAGAGGGAGGAAGGGGGGAGGAGCTAATCCTTCTTCTCTTAGCCTTAATGCTTGATTAGCCAAGAAGAAGGAGAAGCTCTCGTAACATCCATATATATAGGATTTGGCCATTTCTAAAAAGAGCTCCAAAGGATGAAAATTGTATATATGTCCTTCCCATTATTGTACATATATATTAAGCCCCTTTTATATGCCTTTCCAAAAGGAATTAAAGAGAATTAATATATGCATTTATACAATAATAATCCGTCACCCAATAATCCATTGTGTGTGATCCTCTAGGCCCATAGTCACTCTAGTTTAAAACCCATTAACTTCTAATTCCCAATTAGAAGTAAATTAAACTTATTATTCACTTCTACTAGAGCCGAATAATAGTTTAATTTATTCCAAACTTTTGATCACGTTGGGTCAAGCAAATCCGCGTGATCCTAGAGGACACCGGGTTTAAACCAGCATGTTTGGTACCTGTTAAGTTCACAGTTACCGCATTGATATAATCTCTCGCTCCTTCTATGAGTCTGGTACGATCGAGGGTATGGTTTCTGTCAAACCCCATGATCGTGCCATTTGACCATGACCTCCTTAAAGTGTATGACGTCCGTTCTAAATGAACTCACACGACCCTGGCCAGGGATTGAACGGAGCGTCAATGTCATGACCCATTAACTCTCTGATATATACCTGACAGTGAGCGATCCCCTCTTGACCATTGATGATCTTCACACGTATCCTGGAGTAGTTAATGACTCGGCAACACATGACTTATGGTTAAAGTCACTTAGCCAAGTAATTAAATCATTCCATTCCTCATGTAAGATCCGATCAATGTCTCAGGTCAAAGGACCAACGATGCTACTGAGACAGTTGGATCTTCAGTTGACATTAGGTATAATCAACCATCTGAAGATCCAATAGCGGATCAGTTCAGTGCACTTCCTCCCAGGACGTACACCTACACACATGTGTTGGTGCCCCGCACCAGTGACCATGAGACTGGTCCCTAACACATCATGTGTACTGGTTTAATAGGTAATCAAAGTCCCCGAGTGATTACCCTCCAACCAGGAACAATTTAAGATATGCGTCCATATAAAGTCAGTCTCATATTCGAGATCCCATCTCGAGCTGACTTTACAACCACATATCCTAGGGACATCGTAAAGTAATACACAATCGCATATTTACGCTCAAATACCACTTTATTATTAATGAACAAGATCGTACATCTATCGGGCCTACCCGACCCAAAATTGGCCTGTAGCACACCAATACTAACAAAGATGACCCGAGCCAGAGGGAGTCGTGGGTGATGCCTCCATCACAAGGCCCATTCCAAGGCCCCCAGTCACCTACTTGGCCCGTTCGACAACTCGAGGTGTGTCGGAATTTACTCAAACACCTTGCGATCGGCAACTACGACTTCACCACAACATCCCCCATGGGCTAATCCCAGCATCCCAGAACCCTTTGTCCTTCAAAGGACACCCTCAGATAACAAGAGAATACCCTCGAGGGCCATCCCTCGGGGCTGCGACTCACCCCGGGGAGGGTTCGCCCCAGGCGCAGTCGCGCCCCGGGGAGGGAGAACCTCCCTGGGAAGCGTGCCCTCCTGCCAGCCTGGTGGCCCCACGGCCATCTCCCAGTTCCAGTTGCACCCAGTTCATGTTCCCAGTTTGTGGGGTTCGCGCAAGGTTCGTCAGCGTACCCGTGCGTGAAAGAAGTCACAAAGAACGAAGCTCGAGGTCACCCAGAAGCACGTGAGTCAACCTCCTCAGTCTATGCACACAAGCGGCCAGCCAACCAGTCCAAGCCCGTATCCTTTGTCTTCTTTCAGTCAAGTTGAGTCAAAGTGGGGCAAAAAAAATAACAAAAATCCAAATTTAATAGGGGTGGTGCCGCCCCCTCTCTCTCTCCCTATCCAGCCCGCCTAAACCCCCCTGGGGAAGGGTTTAGGCGGACCAACCTAGACCCCCAAGTTGGTCCGCCTAAACCCCTATTACAATAAAAAAGGTTTTTTTCTTTTCAAAAAACCCAGGCCCAGCCCCCAGTCGTGCCAACCCCCATGGTGTTTAGGCGGACCAGCCTGCCCCCTCAGGCTGGTCCGCCCAAACCCATTACAAAACAAAAAAAAAGTTTTTTTAAAACAAAAAAAAACACCTCTGTGGAGGGTTTAGGTAGACCAGACCAGCCCTTTGGGCTGGTCCGCCTAACCCCCCCCCCTTTGGGGAGGGGTCTAGGCGGACCAGACCAGCCCCTTGGGCTGGTCCACCTAAACCCTCCCTCCCTCACTCATAAACAAAAAAAAATCTTTTTTGGGGTTTAGCCGGACCAAGTTCAACCCTTAACTTGGTCTGCTTAAACCCTCCCTAACTCTTCACCTTCCCCTATAAAAACCCCCCCAGGGGCTCAGAAAAAAAGAGGGAAACAGATATACAGCAATAGAACAACCCATGACCTAACTGTTGCACCCTCGGAGTTCCTCCGCAGGCATCCAGCAAGGGTCGAGGACGCGAGGAGCAAAGTGCGCGCGTGGGTGGCTTGTAGATCGGCTTCCACACGCCGAGGGTATGTCCGTGCTCCCCTCACACGGCGTCCAGCCATCGCACACATGTCCACTCCCGTCGCACATAAGGTGTTATGACAACGGCAAACACACCCGCATCCCGGGTCTGCCCGTGCGTAACAACCCACGGTGGCCATGCACACGACACAACGCCGCACCTATGACCGACACAGAACCGCGTGACAACCGCTCACCCCGACCTGGCCGCCGACCGCTCTGATCGATGACTCGAGTCAGCCGGACCCTGGCCCGGGAGTAGCACTCCCGGGGTCGGCCTCGACTCCCTAGCACGACCACATTCGCCTCCGAGGCCCGGACCCGACCGCTCACCTTGAGCACGTCCTACCTTCATCAGGCGCCAGCCCACGACCGCCCCTGCTACCTAGGCAGTTAGGCATGTCTCAATCTCCTCATGGGGAGCCTCTGTAAAACACGCGGATATCCGCCGTATCATGCATTGACCCGGGGACCGACCCATGCGTCAGAATTGTCCCACGCTTGCGCCCTTTGTACTTCGGCCCTCTCGGCCCATTTGTAAAGCTCGCGTGGCTCTCATATAGCATCAAACCAGTTGAACACAAGCGCCCGTATATGGGCCCAAGTTTTCTACCAACATCACTCGACATGTATGCCTAATACCCCAGACTCCAGCAAACACCTCCCACTCAAAAGCGCGCCCACAGCTACGGAATGCTCTCGGCCCTCTACCCATGGCTTCAGACACATACAGGCTTCTCTTCAGCACAGAACGAAGGTGTTTGGATTCAATCCGATGTAAATAAACACCGATTGTAAGACCCCGAATTATTTAATTGAGCCCAATATATTTATTAAGCTTTTATTAATTAAGAATTGAATTCTTATTGAATTAATAATTGAATTTCGGATTTATTAATATTTAATTCGTTAAAAATAGTATAAGTGAAAATCCGACTACCTTATAAAAATCCATAAAAATAGTAAACAGGTTAAGGTCGATTTAGACAACAACTTTGTCTTCTGGCATTAAGCCATTATAAATCCGTGGTTAGATCTAATTGGAGATTAACCCCAAAAGTGCACACTTTTTAACCCTTACCTAACCTTAGTTTAAAACGTAAAATTCGGGCTTAATACTCAACCAAATTAGCTCAAATCAGAGGCAAATGAACGGCCATGAGCTAAGGATTAATAGCCATCAATCAATTCGACACAAACCTAACCCTAGGAGGCGCAGCTGGCCGAGTGTGGTTGAGTCAACCATTTCGGCGCCGTTTTTAACACGTCTCTTGTTCCGTCAAATTCTCCTAGCTCAGAACTCTCCAGAAGATGTGTGAGCTATAGATAGAAAGCTCTTCGAGTCTAGTTTCTTTTGGTGGCTATGGGGTTCGCTGAAGTTTCAGATCTAGGAAGATCTTGCTCGATTTGTGGAGGTGTGTCGGCAGGCCGTCGGCTTCCTTCTTCCTTCTTTATTTCTTCGATTGAGGTAGGAATTCTCAACCAAAATTTGATCATGAATATATGATTTTGTTCCTCTCGACGAGATCTATCCAGTGGGACTGAAAGCCCCAATTTTATCCGGTATCTAGAGAGCTATCGTGGGTTTTGTGAAGGGTGATCCAGTTCGTTCTTCATTCTAGGTTTTAAGTTCTCTCTTCGATTGAGGTAGGTTTAACAGGCCAAACTCTAATTAACTTATATGATGTAATCAGCATGTTGTTAGCTTTCATTTAACGTAGAAAGCCCCAATTTTCATTGAGCATGCTTGGAGAATTTTGATTTTTAGTGAGAGCATGTCTAGAACTTGATTTATATTGTGACCCTTTGAGTTAGAGCTTGATTGCGGGCTGATTTTGAGTTAGATAACTTGACCCATATATAGCTTATCATATATGGTTGGATTCAGCATCAAGTTAGCTTTCTTTTGACATAAGAAGCCCCAATTTTCGTTATGTATATTGAGAGAATTTCATAATTTAGTAGAAGCATGTCAAGAATTAGGTTTTTATGTGTTCATCATAAAATAGGTTAAGATTTAATTGATTTCTGTTGAAACTAGTGTTTCAAATCACTTGTTTTATGACCCTAGTATGTATATTAATAACCCTAGATCATGTGGTTAAGATCACAACTCAATTGGACCTCAATTGGGTTAGTTCATACGTTTTCCGGAGGTTAAAACCGTTTTTATTCTTGCAAGGGTCGACCCCTGGGGTCGACCCGTTTTCTGGGAGCCCTGGCAGGCCCGAGGGTCGACCCCAGGGGTCGACCCATCCAGCACCCAGCAAGGGTCGACCCCTGGGGTCGACCCATACAGCCAGAGCGTGGGGGTCGACCCCAGGGGTCGACCCATTCTGCAGGATTTGTGGGGGTCGACCCATCTCACTGGCAGACCCCATTTTTACAGGGGTCGACCCCAGGGGTCGACCCGTGTACCAGAAACCCAGTTTTTTGTCTTTCTTCGACCCGAGGATCGATCCGGATCATTAGGGGATCGACCCATTTAACTTAGACCAATTGAAAAGTATATTCTTGAAGAACCAGTAACATATTCATGTACCCCTTTGATTTCAATTAACATTGGAACATTGGTCCCTACATGCAAACGTAGTGTAAAAACATGCCATTTATTATCTTCATACAATGGTTAAATAGAAATCCACATAATTAGTGGTTAATGGTGAAACTAAATCTCTGTTAATGCATGCTATTTCATTCCTGTATGAGCTTGTTCCTTTACCTTATCATCTTGAATCATCCTTTGGCAAATTGGTTTAATGCAAATGATAATGGATAATCCTTGATATATTAACTTGGTAATTAGGATTAAATTGATTGTTAAGTTGCTGTTTTAGTCCCTATTACTCTAGTAGAATGGATTACTTACACACTTGAACGGTATACTGTCAGCCGTTCTTTCTTGACCCCGTGGACCGAGTTTTGGTCCAGTTCTTGTAAAGCGGCACCGAGGTGACCATATCAACCGAGTTTTTGTCTGGAATCCAAGGACATGTTAGTCCTTAAAAACTCATACTCTTGACAGAAATTCCTCTGATTAATTGGCCATTAAAATTGACTGAATGTCTGGACGTGTGGGACTTTGGGCCCATAAAAATAAATGCCATCGCATCATAAGGGCCCGGTCTGGTCCTGGGGAGAGCGCCCGAAAAATTACTGAGCCCATGGGATGCTAATGACATGGTGGGACATTACACCGAAATACTTGCTTGCTTGTTGCGTCTATGACAAATATCTCTTGTTACTTGTTACTTGTTACTTGTTACTTGATCGCGAATGAATTGATATTACTTACTTGTGGCCAATTCTTTACTACTTTCTCTTGTTATATCTCCTGTTGTAAATTCTTGTACTTGTTATCTTGTTAATTCTTGACATCACATATTTCTTGACCTTGCAAGATCTTGTTATTACGTTGTTTCATTATATCGTTATCGTCATTTATTTCTTTCTTAGTATTGCATATGAAAATGTAATTAACTTGTTAATCACGTAAGTTGCCTGTTATTTCCTACTGAGCGTCAGCTCATAGTTGTGTTTTCCCCCTTTCCAGGATTTTCAGGTGACGCGCTTACCGACGGGGAAGGGCAGGAGTGATGTCATGAGTGTGTCAGTTCTAGTGTGTTAGCAGTGTGTTATCTTACTTTTAGTTGTGTTTTGGAGAGCATTTAGTTTCAGTTATGTTATTGAGTTTTAATGGTTATAATTCCATTTGTATTAAGTTGAATTTGAGGTTATTGTATCAGTTGTGGTTGGTTAATGATCATTTAGTATTTCCATCTTGTAGCATTGTGTATTATTTTAGATAGATCTCTCTCTTGCCAGCTCGTTCCCGACTGTACGTCCCGATATTCCGCGTCGGGGCGTGACAGTTTAGTTGGTATCAGAGCCCTAGGTTTCACATTCCTAGGTTTCCTAAGTTTAGGTTTTCTCGTATTGCATCCCAATAACCGGTATATCAAAAGGTGTTGTCCGAACGTTAGGCTACGCCTATCGGGAAGGTCGCATACTTGCGCGAGTGGTCTTCGAATCGATTATCTCTGCCAGGTACCGAGTTTTTGGTTGTGTCTAGGTGCATTAGATCCCTAACCTTGTAAAAGTCTAGGACCTGACCTAGTGAGAATGGGTAGAAAGTTGGGTTAAGTTCATTTCTTAATCGTGTAATTATTTATCTTGATTAAACCTAAGTAATATATTTCTCGTATAGATGGCAGCTGATCACGCTGAATGGAGGAACCTGCAGCGCACTGTTCAAGGCCTTACTCAGGCCCTTCAATAGGTAGCTCAGGCAGGAGCAGCACAGCATAGCACCGGTGATCTATACCGGAATTTCTGAGGGATGAATCCGCCTAGATTCGCTGGTTCGACCGACCCCGACCAAGCCGAGCACTGGCTAGATGAGATGGGGAGAATCTTTTGTTGTGCCCCTGTGTGGTTTTGATGATGGCTGACACACCATGAGCCACACTGAGGTGTGCTAATTAATATTGATGACTGATTGACTGCTTGAATATCTGATTGTTTGCTTGAATAGCTAATTCATGAATATGGCTAGATTGGGTTAACATAGTGGCTAATTGTTCATGCAGTGCGTTGACGCAGTTGGAGATTGGGTTGACGCATTGGCTGTTTGTTCACTAGCTGCGTGGACGCAGTGGATCAGCGGGGTTGACGCCATGTTGCTTTGTCTCCTTTGTGTTGCTCATTAAGTCTCCAAGTCTGCACACTGCCTTTGTGGTCCAAGTCTATACAGCCTCATTCCTACCTACGTTCCAAGTCAAAGTCTGCACATTGTCTTCGAACCCAATGTCTGCACAGTGGCCTTCACACTTGAAGTCCATACATTCGATGTGCAGAGTTGAAGTCCATACTGTGCCTCAGGCTGAGGTAGTCCATACACTGGTCGGTGGCAAGCCTGTACACTGGCCTCAGCGTTTTCACGTGAAGTCTACACATTGGTCTCTACTTGAAGTCTATACATTGGCTGAGGGTCTTCAAGTCCATACACAGTTGTCTGATGCATATTGATTGAAGTCTGTACATTGGGTTTTCACATGAAGTATGTACAACCGTTCACTGTTGTAGTCCATACACTGGACTGTTAGGTCATGTCTACACTGGGTCTCAATGTACACACTTATTCATTGAGCTGCTTCACGCACAAAGTCTGAACATCCTTCAATGAACTTTGAAGTCTATACACTGATTTACTGTTCATCGCCTTTGGGCATCAAAGTCTGTACATCGCCTTCAATCTTCAAGTCTATACACTGGCTTATTCTTCAAGTCTGTACAGCCGCTTTGGATTGTATTTCAAGTCTAGACTTTGCACTGTTGCATTCATCGTCTTCGTGTGGTGTTCTGTCTTCGTGTTGATTTTACTTCGTGCACTCTTCTCTAAGATCAAGCCCGTGTCTGTGCTGTCTCCATGTCGTCCTCAGTTCGAGTCGGTTCTTTGTTATTTCCGTCTTCGTGTTGTTCTTCCTAGACCTCGTGTCTTTCTTGTGTTGAAACTACACTTCGTGTTGGTTTCTATTTTTCATCTTCGTGTTGTGGTCAGCTCGTGTCGTTCTCGTTGCTATTTGTTATGTCGAGTTGTTTTTTACTTCGTGTCGTTTTCTCTGAAGTGTTAAGCGTTATTAGTATGTATCTCGTGTCGGTCTCTTCGTAGTGTTTGTTTTGTTACAGTGACACTTCGTGTCGTTCTCGTTTTACCTCGTGCTGCTTTCATCTGACCTCGTGTCATGCTCTCCTTATCTCGTACTGTAGTAATCCTGTGTTCTCGTGTCATTCACTGTAGCTACTCGAGTCATATTCCTGCTTTCTTTGTTTTATCACGTGTCGTTTCACCTCATGTCATTCTATCTGTTGTTTATTATGTCGTGTTGTTTCTTTGAATCCGTGTCTTCGTGTTATTCTAGTGTTTATAACCTCGTGTCGTTCTCTGTGTAATACTTGTTTTGTCACCTTTGAACCTCGTGTCGTTCTATGTGTAGTGTTTGGTTTGTCACCGCTGTATCTCGTGTCGTCCTCAGTGCAGTGCACCTCTTGCTGTTTCTATACACCTCGTGCAGTTTTAGGTTCTGGTGCCCTGAGTTTTAATCGTGTTAATTCCTTGCAGGAGAAGAAGAAGGTGGTCCGAGAAAATATTCCCGAGTGACTGGCAGCACGTGATCCGAGGGTGAAATAAAGCCTGCTGAGAGACTGCCACGTGGTCCGAATAGTTAGGGCTGGAAATGTGGAGGTCACACGTCGGGGGTGATGATGATGCTGCTGCTATATATATGAGCCTTCTTCCACAGAAGAAAAATAATCGAAGCAGAAAGTCGGAGGAGTAGAAAGCCCTTCGATCCAGAAAAAGAAGAAAAGAAAGAAAAGAAGAGAGCAGAGAAGAGAGTGAGAGTGAGAGTAGAGAAAGAAAAAGAGAGAGAGAGATAGTGCTCGTGTGAAGAGAGAAGAAAGAGTGAAGAAGAAGAAGTGCAGCAGAGAGTGAAAGAGGAAGAGAGCAGAGGAGAAAGAAAGAGAGAGAGAGAGTTCGTGGAGAAGAAGGACGAAGCTACTGAAGATCTGTCTACTGGACCGTGGATCAAATCCAGGCCAGTCAGCTCCGTTGAGAGCCACATCTATGTTTTCATCTTTTACAGCTTTCTGATTGCTGTGTCATTTTCGTTTATTATTTTTCCTTTGTTTTTCTGATTATCTTTGTTCTTCCGATTGCCCTGTTGGGGATCGGGTTCCTCCTGTTGGTTCAGGAGAAGGGAGATCTGATCTCCGGGTTGCAAGTGACAGGTTGTCACTTGTGGGTTCCCTCTGGTTAGAGGAAGGGAGGCTAGTCCTCTGGTTCTGGGCTTGTGGTTGCAAGTCTAGGTGTCCCTCTTGGTCTGGAGGAAGAGAGGTCTTCGACCTCTAGTTTCCAAGTGGCTGGGAGTCACTTGGGTGTCCCTCCGGTTGGGAGGAAGAGGGGAGGCTGTTCCCCTAGTCAAGTTGTGTGGCAGCAACTGTTTGCAGACTGAGTCTGCTTGGTTCTAGCGTTTGCTAGTGAAGCCTCACTCCGGTTGGGAGTGAGGGGTGGATGTAGGTCTGGAGGACCGAACCACCTAAAAATCTATTGAGCAGTGGTTTGCTTTGTGTGTTTGCTTCCGCTAGATGCCTGGATAGGCGCGCTCCATCTGCTTGCTCATAAGTTTATTTGAATTAGTTTTATTCTGTGATTGCGTCTAGCATCTGAGTTTTTATTTGGGCATTATTCGTAACAGGATACATTCACCCCCCTCTGTATCCGGGCCTAGCACCCTAACAGTTGGTATCAGAGAAAGGTTTCTGCATATAAGGTCCAGCGACCTACAGATTCGATCTTGCGGTCTTAGGTGCTTATTTACCTTTAGTGCATCAATATTCCTGTTGCATTGAATTTATCTGCTATTTGGTTCAATGGCTTGTCCACCCGTCTTCAGTGGTTTTGATTTCAACCAGTGGCACGGTGCTTTACGTGATTATGTTAAATCTGTTGATCCAGACCTGTGGAAAGTAATTTCACATGGTCCTCATGAATTACCAAAGAAAAAGTCCAAATGGACTGACAGTCACGAATCAATGTATGAGGAGAATCAGACAGCTATAAATCTGATGAAAGCAGCCACTGACAAAGCCTTTCACTCATGTTTCCTTGATTGCATATCTGCAAGGGATATGTTGGAAATGATGAAGAGAGCCGGGAAAGGAAATCAAACAAGCTGCATGATGGCCAACAGAAGCGATCAAGGCAGCAATCAAACTGAAGAAGATGATGATGATGAGGTAAATATCTTCGAGAATTTCTCTCTAGAAGATTGGGAGAATGCTTATGCTGAATTACTTGAATCTCATGAGCTGTTAAGAAAACAGTATAAGAAATTGAAGAAGGATACTGGTTTAGATAGTTCAAGCGTTCCTTGTAGAAATTGTGTTGAATTGAAAAATATTCATGATGCTTGTATGTCTGACTTTCAAATACTGAAGAAACAAGTTTCATTATTGAAAACTGAAAATCAAGAACATATAAATGTGATATCTGAACTCAAAGAAAAATTTAACTCAGATAATGATAATCAGACTGTTGTTAACTATCATGACCAGTATGAAAAATTGCTGAAAAACTTTAAAAGTGTAAACTCAGATTTAAACAAGCTGAGATCCGAAAATGATTCCCTGAGAACATCTGCTAATAAAAATGATAACAAATTTGAGAAACTCAAGCAGGAGAAAAATTTGCTTGCTGAAAAACTAGAAGCCATCAAATCTGTGAATGTGGAATTATAGAAAAATATTGAAAAGAAGGAAAAAGATTTGAAGGAATTCAAGGCTGAAAGAAAACTTGAAATTAACTCAGAAGATCAGACTCTAATAAATGAGTTAATTCAGAATGACAAGCTTAAGGAAGAAAATGAAAAATTAAAAATGTTGAATTCCACTATGTCAGAGAGACTTCTAGCTTTGGAAAGAGGAAAAAGTATTTGTGTTGAAGATTCTAATAAACTGAGCAATCTGGAACAGGAAATTGAAAAATACAAAACTGCTAACAATGTGTTAACTGAATGTGTGAATTGCAGTGAACAAGAGATTGCCAGTTATGAGCTACATATTTCCTCTTTGGAAGATGAAATTCAGGATTTGAAAGTCTCTCTGTCAAAATTTGTTGATGGGCAAGAAAACCTAGACAAGCTGCTAGGTGTAAAAGTCAATGTCAAAAGGGAAGGGTTGGGCTACAATAATCTAAATAAAAAGGCTTTGCAGAATAAAGTAATGACATCCTTTGTAAATGTCTCAAACGTAGCCACAACATCAAAAGACAAACAGCCCATTGTTCAGAAAATACTGGGAACAAAGATTAATTTTAAGAAAGAAGGACTGGGTTACAGTCCAGTCATGAGGAAGGCTGATGGAGCCAACCTGAAAACTGTCTTTGTTAAATCCTCTGAACAGGAGAAGCCTTCTACTTTATCTCCAACTCAGTACAAGGCTAAGAAAATAGGAAAACAGGATAAAAATCAGAAAAGGACTGTAAATCAGAAAATAAATGAAAAGGGTTCATCAGTGCATATTGATCATAGTCCTCATACACATTCACAAGCATCCAAAAAGAAAATGATCTGTCATTACTGTCATAAATTTGGACATCTGATGCATGAATATAGACTGATGGAAAAGGATGATCTGAGTGCTAAAAAATATCATGATAAAAATCTTTCATCTCAGAAAAGGAAAATTGAGTGTTTTCATTGTGGGAAACTAGGACACAAAATTTCACAATGCTGGTTTGTTAGTGATAAGAATAAATTTCATGCAAACTATCATGCTCTTAACAAGAACAAGTATGTTCCAATGAACCAGCATAGGACATGCTTTAATTGTGGAAAATTGGGTCATAAGAGATTTGAATGCTGGCTGAATGCTGGTAAGAAAAGTTCTAATTCATGCTTTCACTGTGGCAAGATGGGCCACATTGCAGCCCACTGTTGGCATGCTCAGGGTAGACAATTCAATTCTAAAACTGTTAAACTCCCTGCAAATGGAAATGTTTTTGGAAGTAATATTTTTAGAGGCAAGCACAATGAGTGCTTCAACTGTGGGAAGCCAGGTCACAGGGCTGCAACCTGTTGGCTGGCAGGATATCAAAACCAAACTGGTTTTGGCAAACAGAATTTTTATTCTGTTAACAAGAAATCTCATACTTATGCACATAGAATTCATGCTAACAAGAATCTGCATAAATCAGATCTGAAAACTGCTCCTAGAAATGTGCTGAGAAAACCTGTTAGGAGTAATATTGTTTTGTCAGGACCCAAGACTTCTTGGGTACCTGTTTGTGCAAAATAGCATTGCTATGCAGGTGTGCCTTGGGACTGAAATAAAAAGGGGTAATGATCCAAGGCACTCAAGAAGAAAACCCCATACTGAACTTTTCAGGTAAACTTCCTGCTCTTCTTGTTTTTAGTTTTAATGCATAGCAAGTCAAATCTATTTTTGCATAATCATTCTTCATCTGCATTGTCTGAAATGATGCCTCTGAACTCTACTCATCTGAAGTGCATATATGTGATTTGCATGTAGAGTACGTTCATTGAAAACCTGAATTGCATATAGGACTGTTGGTTTCACCTTGATATTCATGACCTCTATGGTATATCAAATGGTAAGCTACCAAAAGGTAGGGAAATCTGTCCGGAGGTCCTTACTATGTGAGAGCTGGTCTTTTAGACCAAGTGCTCCGCCTAGTACCATGGGTCATTTTGCTTGACAGGGCAGTCTGAATGTGCATGAATCATTTGGTATCATATGTTCAGTTTTCAGTGCAAACATTACATATTGTGAGGGGGAGTCATTGCATTGGATATAGGTTGTCAAATGCATACATGGGTCAGAACTCATTGCATATCCTCTCTTACTGATTTTATTGACAAACCTTAATCATATTCTGAAAACTTTGAGCTTCACAATCTCTCTTAACAATTGGTATTTCTACTATCAATTTGGTATCATTTGGCTTCAGAATTCTATCAGTCTTTCATGAAGATTTCAATGGGCTATCTCGATCATAAATCTGAAAACTCTTGAACTAGAAATCTTCTATTATACGTTTTTATGAATGACTGAAATAACTCATGTGGTTTAAGTTTAATGTATTCAATGAGTTTGGCTTTAAAATCTCTTAAAAATATCTGAAACATGTTTAATAAACCTTAACCATCTGTTTCATGCTATGTCTTGTAAAATCTTCTGAAATCTGCACTTTTGAATATATGACTTCAACTGATTAAGTACATGAAACTATTATTGATTTGAAGCAAATGAATTTCTCTGAAATGTCTAAAGGGTAATATCTGTCAGAGCAATGACATTGGTCACTGAGAAACACATGTCCGAAGGACTGTGTCATGAGGTGCCTTAGTTAACTCTGATTAAGAATTCATTGAAATTCAGGCAAAGCAATGGCATGCACACTGAGAAATACAACTCACTCATCAAGAAATGATTTGGAGTGTGTCATGATGTGTAAATGCTATCTCTGTTCATATATAGCATGACAGTTAGTCACACTAAGTGCTTAGGGACATTGGCCTCTGATCAAGGTATATCCTCTAGTTACAAGGTGTGAACTGAACTAGAGTGCTCGTAAAATTTGTAGCATGGAAAATTGTTGAACAAATTGAAATATCTGAATATTGATGCTAAAATCAAATTGCTACAACCCTAGACAAAATCATATGACTTCATAATTGCTTGACTTCAATATTGGTGCATGTAATTCTGAAAGAAGTCAATAGATTTGATTGTGTAAGAGAAAGGGAGATTAATCAAGATAAATATGAGGGCTTGGTTCATCTTTATTAAAACATGGTTTTAGATATCAATACAGAATTTTATTGATAAACTCTGCATACATCATGTTTAAACCATGCTGTTCAAAAAGCTCATTCATAAGTCCCTATAATGGAAGACCTTGAAAAAAATTATGTTTTGGATTTATGAGATTGATATCTCCTTGAAAATCTTTCTGCTCACTTTCCTTAGATCATTGACCTGAACTTCTCCTTGTCTGCCCCTGTGGTCTCCTTCTCATCTATCTCATAAGATTCCACTTATTGAGGGGGAGCTTCCATGTCATGCATCACTTGCATATCAAGTGGCATCTATTCAGGGGGAGCATTCCTTGTCATACAGAATCATGTTCATATCATTTGTGACCTTGCATTCAAATCCCTCATGATCAGATTTATGCATGATCAACAAAAACTGTATAGTCAACTCCCTTCTTATCAGTTGACTGATTCCATCTGCATTTTTCTGACCATACAAATGTGAGGTGCCACTCCCATTATTACCTTGTTCACTTGTAGCCTTCTGAACCTCAGAATCTTTATGATGGTGGATTTCAGATTGATTCCTGAGATATATTTCTCTCTCTACTGTTGGAATCTTCCATCTTGTTCTGTAATAAGTTCTGATTCTGTGGTATCTTCACCAGAATTCAGATTCTTTGTAATGGCTGATTTCAGATTGATTTATTGGATAACCAGAGTCCATTTCTGTGCTTCAAGAGGAGAGTAGTCAATCATGCATGTTGATAGGGGGAGAGCTGTCTCATTGCATAAGGAAGATCTTCATTTTTTTTATGACTCACTCTCTGCATTAGCTCTATATTTTCTGCCATGTCAAAGGGGGAGTATTTGTTGCATTTGCATCTCTGCATAAGTTGTTTGACAAGGGGGAGATTTTGATTTAATTGCTTCTGATCTTGAGCTGCCCTCATAAGTATTTTTGTTCTTGCTGAAGTAAAAGGGGCAGTTTAGTCAAAGGGGGAGTTTTTAATTCTCTCTTCAACTCATGTCTTTTTGCTGAAGGCAAAGGGGGAGAAGAATCTAATTTGAGTCAGTGTAACTCATTGTGTTGCCATCATCAAAAAGGGGGAGATTGTTGTGCCCCTGTGTGGTTTTGATGATGGCTGACACACCATGAGCCACACTGAGGTGTGCTAATTAATATTGATGACTGATTGACTGCTTGAATATCTGATTGTTTGCTTGAATAGCTAATTCATGAATATGGCTAGATTGGGTTAACATAGTGGCTAATTGTTCATGCAGTGCGTTGACGCAGTTGGAGATTGGGTTGACGCATTGGCTGTTTGTTCACTAGCTGCGTGGACGCAGTGGATCAGCGGGGTTGACGCCATGTTGCTTTGTCTCCTTTGTGTTGCTCATTAAGTCTCCAAGTCTGCACACTGCCTTTGTGGTCCAAGTCTATACAGCCTCATTCCTACCTACGTTCCAAGTCAAAGTCTGCACATTGTCTTCGAACCCAATGTCTGCACAGTGGCCTTCACACTTGAAGTCCATACATTCGATGTGCAGAGTTGAAGTCCATACTGTGCCTCAGGCTGAGGTAGTCCATACACTGGTCGGTGGCAAGCCTGTACACTGGCCTCAGCGTTTTCACGTGAAGTCTACACATTGGTCTCTACTTGAAGTCTATACATTGGCTGAGGGTCTTCAAGTCCATACACAGTTGTCTGATGCATATTGATTGAAGTCTGTACATTGGGTTTTCACATGAAGTATGTACAACCGTTCACTGTTGTAGTCCATACACTGGACTGTTAGGTCATGTCTACACTGGGTCTCAATGTACACACTTATTCATTGAGCTGCTTCACGCACAAAGTCTGAACATCCTTCAATGAACTTTGAAGTCTATACACTGATTCACTGTTCATCGCCTTTGGGCATCAAAGTCTGTACATCGCCTTCAATCTTCAAGTCTATACACTGGCTTATTCTTCAAGTCTGTACAGCCGCTTTGGATTGTATTTCAAGTCTAGACTTTGCACTGTTGCATTCATCGTCTTCGTGTGGTGTTCTATCTTCGTGTTGATTTTACTTCGTGCACTCTTCTCTAAGATCAAGCCTGTGTCTGTGCTGTCTCCATGTCGTCCTCAGTTCAAGTCGGTTCTTTGTTATTTCCGTCTTCGTGTTGTTCTTCCTAGACCTCGTGTCTTTCTTGTGTTGAAACTACACTTCGTGTTGGTTTCTATTTTTCATCTTCGTGTTGTGGTCAGCTCGTGTCGTTCTCGTTGCTATTTGTTATGTCGAGTTGTTTTTTACTTCGTGTCGTTTTCTCTGAAGTGTTAAGCGTTATTAGTATGTATCTCGTGTCGGTCTCTTCGTAGTGTTTGTTTTGTTACAGTGACACTTCGTGTCGTTCTCGTTTTACCTCGTGCTGCTTTCATCTGACCTCGTGTCATGCTCTCCTTATCTCGTACTGTAGTAATCCTGTGTTCTCGTGTCATTCACTGTAGCTACTCGAGTCATATTCCTGCTTTCTTTGTTTTATCACGTGTCGTTTCACCTCATGTCATTCTATCTGTTGTTTCTTATGTCGTGTTGTTTCTTTGAATCCGTGTCTTCGTGTTATTCTAGTGTTTATAACCTCGTGACGTTCTCTGTGTAATACTTGTTTTGTCACCTTTGAACCTCGTGTCGTTCTATGTGTAGTGTTTGGTTTGTCACCGCTGTATCTCGTGTCGTCCTCAGTGCAGTGCACCTCTTGCTGTTTCTATACACCTCGTGCAGTTTTAGGTTCTGGTGCCCTGAGTTTTAATCGTGTTAATTCCTTGCAGGAGAAGAAGAAGGTGGTCCGAGGAAATATTCCCGAGTGACTGGCAGCACGTGATCCGAGGGTGAAATAAAGCCTGCTGAGAGACTGCCACGTGGTCCGAATAGTTAGGGCTGGAAATGTGGAGGTCACACGTCGGGGGTGATGATGCTGCTGCTGCTATATATATGAGCCTTCTTCCACAGAAGAAAAATAATCGAAGCAGAAAGCCGGAGGAGTAGAAAGCCCTTCGATCCAGAAAAAGAAGAAAAGAAAGAAAAGAAGAGAGCAGAGAAGAGAGTGAGAGTGAGAGCAGAGAAAGAAAAAGAGAGAGAGAGATAGTGCTCGTGTGAAGAGAGAAGAAAGAGTGAAGAAGAAGAAGTGCAGCAGAGAGTGAAAGAGGAAGAGAGCAGAGGAGAAAGAAAGAGAGATAGAAAGAGAGAGAGAGAGAGAGTTCGTGGAGAAGAAGGACGAAGCTACTGAAGATCTGTCTACTGGACCGTGGATCAAATCCAGGCCAGTCAGCTCCGTTGAGAGCCACATCTATGTTTTCATCTTTTACAGCTTTCTGATTGCTGTGTCATTTTCGTTTATTATTTTTCCTTTGTTTTTCTGATTATCTTTGTTCTTCCGATTGCCCTATTGGGGATCGGGTTCCTCCTGTTGGTTCAGGAGAAGGGAGATCTGATCTCCGGGTTACAAGTGACAGGTTGTCACTTGTGGGTTCCCTCTGGTTAGAGGAAGGGAGGCTAGTCCTCCGGTTCTGGGCTTGTGGTTGCAAGTCCAGGTGTCCCTCTTGGTCTGGAGGAAGAGAGGTCTTCTACCTCTAGTTTCCAAGTGGCTGGGAGTCACTTGGGTGTCCCTCCGGTTGGGAGGAAGAGGGGAGGTTGTTCCCCTAGTCAAGCTGTGTGGCAGCAACTGTTTGCAGACTGAGTCTGCTTGGTTCTAGCGTTTGCTAGTGAAGCCTCACTCCGGTTGGGAGTGAGGGGTGGATGTAGGTCTGGAGGACCGAACCACCTAAAAATCTATTGAGCAGTGGTTTGCTTTGTGTGTTTGCTTCCGCTAGATGCCTGGATAGGTGCGCTCCATCTGCTTGCTCATAAGTTTATTTGAATTAGTTTTATTCTATGATTGCGTCTAGCATCTGAGTTTTTATTTGGGCATTATTCGTAACAGGATACATTCACCCCCCTCTGTATCCGGGCCTAGCACCCTAACATCTTTGAAGTTATGCAATACACCAACCAGGAGCATGTCCTTTTGTCCACATTTCAACTGGAACGTGATGCACGTACTTGGTGGGATTCTATCAAGGTGACTCTCGGAGACCGGCAGGTTACGTGGGAAGAGTTCGAGGAATTCTTTAACAACAAGTATTTTTCTGATAGAGTGCAAGAGAAGAAAGCGACGGAGTTCGCGACCCTGAAACAGCGAGGGTTGTCCGTGGCAGAGTATGAGGCTGAATTTACACGGCTTTCTCGTTATGCTACGCATCTCATTTCTATCGAGAAAATGAAGGCGAAGCGCTTTCTTAATGGATTGAAGCTTCATTATATTAATCAATTGGCACCGATGGAGATTTCCACTTATTCTGAGATGGTGAGAAAAGCTCAAGTTCTGGAGGATACTCTTGAGATGACGGAGATGATCCGTGGTATAGGCATGAAGAAGGAACGACCTACGGGTTCCGGGAGTGTCAAACCCGGGTATATCAAGAAGAGGCCCGCGAGTGGGTCGAGTTCGTAGACCGGAGCAGGATCATGGAAGGGAAAGATGCCGAAGCATGAAGATAAGAATCCTGGCCCTATCATTCCATACATGGGTGTTTGCAAGTTTTGTAATAATCCTGGCCACAGGGTGGAGGATTGCTGGCGCAAGCTAGGCGCATGCGTACGATGTGGAAGCAAGGAGCACCGTATCTCTGATTGCCCTCGTATGTCTGAGGAAGCTACCCCGGCAAAACCGCAAGTCTTCAAGAAACCACAAGGCAAGCTCCAAGCTCTGCATGCTGAGGAAGCGGGAATAACCGAGGATGGTGGACTCATCGAAGGTACACTTATTATATTCGACAAGCCAGCATTTATTCTTTTCGATACTGGTGCAACACATTCCTTTATTTCTCATAGATTTGCTAAGTCTTTAGCTGTGGAACCTGTTTTGATGAATTCTCCGTTAGAAATATCAACCCCTATTGGTACTAGATCAGCAATCCAGTATTTCTATCCCTCTAGTACGGTTATGATTGGTAAACAGAACTTACTAGCAGATTTAGTCTGCATGGACATGAAGGATTATGATGTAATCCTAGGAGCAGATTGGTTGGCTCGATATGAGGCTAGTGTTCACTGTTGTTCTAGCTCAGTATCTTTTACTAGGCACCCGATACTTTCTTTTGTGGGTGTTAAGCATCACAACTCTGTGTCACTTATTTCGGCTCTTCGAGCTGATAAGCTGATGAGACGTGGATGTGAGGCTTTTCTAGCCTTTGTCTGTGCAACTCCTGAGCACCAGATGGAGATCAAGGACATTCCTGTTGTCTGAGATTTTCCTGATGTCTTTCCAGAGGAACTACCAAGACTTCCGCCTGAGCGGGAAGTTATCTTTTCTATTGATCTTATTCCTGGCACATCTCCTATTTCTAAGGCTCCTTATCGTATGTCTCCTGCGGAACTGAGAGAGTTAAAGCAACAGTTGATGGAATTACTCGAGAAGGGCTTCATTCGTCCTAGTACTTCTCCATGGGGAGCCCCTGTATTATTCGTCAGGAAGAAAGATAGTTCGATGAGGTTGTGCATTGATTATCGGCAAATAAACCAGCAGACTGTCAAGAACAAATATCCATTGCTGAGGATTGACGAGTTATTTGACCAGATAGCGGGAGCTCAATATTTCTCTAAGATCGATCTTCGATCTGGATATCACCAGTTGCGGATTAAGGAAGAGGATATCAATAAATTAGCTTTCTGTAGCAGGTATGGTCATTTTGAATTTGTCGTTATGCCTTTTGGTCTAACGAATGCTCCAGCAGCTTTCATGCAGTTGATGAACAATGCATTTCGGCCCTATCTTTATCAATGGGTCGTGGTCTTTATTGATGACATCTTGATCTATTCCAAGAGTGAAGTGGAGCATGCTGAACATCTGAGGATGGCATTGCAATTATTGAGAGATCATCAACTTTATGCCAAGTTCAGTAAGTGTGAATTCTGGCTGCAAGAGGTGTCCTTTCTCGGACATATCATTACGAAGGACGGTATTTCTGTTGATCCTTCGAAGGTTGAGAAAGTGAAGAATTGGGAACAGCCTACTAGTGTGACAGAAGTTAGAAGTTTTCTAGGCCTGGCAGGCTATTATCGAAGATTTATCCAGGATTTCTCTAAGATTGCGGTACCTATGACAAGATTAACCCGCAAGGAGAACAAGTTTGATTGGTCCGAAGATTGTCAGCGAAGCTTTCAGACTTTGAAGGAGTGTTTGACTACTGCACCTGTATTGGCTTTACCTTCTGGAGAAGGAGGATTTGTCGTATATATTGATGCATCAGGTATTGGCTTAGGTTGTGTGCTCATGCAGCATGGGAAGGTGATTGCCTATTCTTCTAGGCAGTTAAGGAAGCACGAAGAGAATTATCCTGTTCATGATTTAGAACTGGCAGCAGTCGTGTTTGCTTTGAAGATTTGGAGGCACTACTTGTATGGAGAAACCTTCACGGTGTTTTCAGATCATAAGAGTATGAAGTATTTATTTTCTCAGAAGGAACTCAATATGCGGCAGCGCAGATGGTTGGAGTATTTGAAAGACTTCGACTTCTCGATTGAGTATCATCCTGGCAAGGGTAATGTTGTGGCAGATGCATTAAGCCAGAAGCCGGTAGCTAGACTATCAAGTCTCATGTTACAAGAATGGAGATTACTGGAACAATTGTCCATCCTGGATCTTAATATTGACAATGATCGGGTTATGATTGCTCAGATCCAACTTAAGCCCGAATTGTTGATGGAAATCAAGTCCTTGCAAGATAATGATCCCGAGTTGGTAGAGATCAAGGGAAGCTTGAGCAGCAGACCTGACTTCATGTTGGCCGATGATGGAAGATTATTATTCAAGGGCAGAACTTGTGTACCTGACGAAGCCGCAATAAAGAACAAGATTCTAGAGGAAGCTCATAGATCCAGATATACTATTCATCCTGGCGGCACTAAGATGTACCGAGATTTGAAAAGATCCTTTTGGTGGCCGAATATGAAAAGAGGAGTTGCAGATTTTGTGAGTAGATGCTTGGTATGTCAACAAGTTAAGGCCGAACATTTTAGACCGGCAGGAAAACTGAAACCACTCGACATACCCCAATAAAGTGGGAGAGGTGGCATACAGACTGGCTTTACCACCGCATTTGTCTGGCATACACAATGTTTTCCATGTGTCTATGTTACGAAAATATGTGTACGACCCCACTCATATCATTCAGCAAGTGGATTTTGAACTGAAGGAAGATTTGACCTATGAGGAAAGACCTGTCAAGATTCCGGACCGGAAGCAACAGCAACTCCGGAATCGTTCGATACCGATGGTCAAGATTCAGTGGAGTCGGTGTGGGACCGAAGAAGCTACATGGGAGTCTGAAGAGACTATGCGGAAGCGATATCCCGACCTATTCTAGGTGAGCAATCTCATTCCCTACTCTTAGTTTTAGTGCAGTGAATTTGGAGGACCAAATTCTTTTAAGTAGGGGAGGGTGTAAGACCCCGAATTATTTAATTGAGCCCAATATATTTATTAAGCTTTTATTAATTAAGAATTGAATTCTTATTGAATTAATAATTGAATTTCAGATTTATTAATATTTAATTCGTTAGAAATAGTATAAGTGAAAATCCGACTACCTTATAAAAATCCATAAAAATAGTAAACAGGTTAAGGTCGATGTAGACAATAATTTTATCTTCTGGCATTAAGCCATTATAAATCCGTGGTTCGATCTAATTGGAGATTAAGCCCAAAACTGTACACTTTTTAACCCTTACCTAACCTTAGTTTAAAACGCAAAATTCGGGCTTAATACTCAACCAAACTAGCTTAAATCAGAGGCAAATGAACGGCCATGAGCTAAGGATTAATAGCCCTCAATCAATTTGACACAAACCTAACCCTAGGAGGCGCAGCCAGCCGAGTGTGGTTGAGTCAACCATTTCGGCGCTGTTTTTAACACGTCTCTTGTTCCGTCGAATTCTCCCAGCTCAGAACTCTCCAGAAGATGTGTGAGCTATAGATAGAAAGCTCTTCGAGTCTAGTTTCTTTTGGTGGCTGTGGGGTTCGCTGAAGTTTCAGATCTTGGAAGATCTTGCTCGATTTGTGGAGGTGTGTCGGCAGGCCGTCGGCTTCCTTCTTCCTTCTTTGTTTCTTCGATTGAGGTAGGAATTCTCAACCAAAATTCGATCATGAATATATGATTTTGTTCCTCTCGACGAGATCTATCCAGTGGGACTGAAAGCCCCAATTTTTATCAGGTATCTAGAGAGCTATCGTGGGTTTTGTGAAGGGTGATCCAGTTCGTTCTTCATTCTAGGTTTTAAGTTCTCTCTTCGATTGAGGTAGGTTTAACAGGCCAAACTCTAATTAACTTATATGATGTAATCAGCATGTTGTTAGCTTTCATTTAACGTAGAAAGTCCCAATTTTCATTGAGCATGCTTGGAGAATTTTGATTTTTAGTGAGAGCATGTCTAGAACTTGATTTATATTGTGACCCTTTGAGTTAGAGCTTGATTGCGGGCTGATTTTGAGTTAGATAACTTGACCCATATATAGCTTATCATATATGGTTGGATTCAGCATCAAGTTAGCTTTCTTTTGACATAAGAAGCCCCAATTTTCGTTATGTATATTGAGAGAATTTCATGATTTAGTAGAAGCATGTCAAGAATTAGGTTTTTATGTGTTCATCATAGAATAGGTTAAGATTTAATTGATTTCTGTTGAAACTAGTGTTTCAAATCGCTTATTTTATGACCCTAGTATGTATATTAATAACCCTAGATCATGTGGTTAAGATCCCAACTCAATTGGACCTCAATTGGGTGAATTCATACGTTTTTCGGAGGTTAAAACTGTTTTTGCTCTTGCAGGGGTCGACCCCTGGGGTCAACGCATTTTCTGGGAGCCCTGGCAGGCCCGAGGGTCGACCCCAGGGGTCGACCCATCCAGCACCCAGCAAGGGTCGACCCCTGGGGTCGACCCATACAGCCAGAGTGTGGGGGTCGACCCCAGGGGTCGACCCATTCTGCAGGATTTGTGGGGGTCGACCCCAAGGGTCGACCCATCTCACTGGCAGACCCCATTTTTACAGGGGTCGACCCGTGTACCAGAAACCCAGTTTTTTGTCTTTCTTCGACCCGAGGATCGATCCAGATCATTAGGGGATCAACCCATTTAACTTAGACCAATTGAAAAGTATATTCTTGAAGAACCAGTAACCTATTCATGTACCCCTTTGATTTCAATTAACATTGGAACATTGGTCCCTACATGCAAACGTAGTGTAAAAACATGCCATTTATTATCTTCATACAATGGTTAAATAGAAATCCACATAATTAGTGGTTAATGGTGAAACTAAATCTCTGTTAATGCATGCTATTTCATTCCTGTACGAGCTTGTTCCTTTACCTTATCATCTTGAATCATCCTTTGGCAAATTGGTTTAATGCAAATGATAATGGATAATCCTTGATATATTAACTTGGTAATTAGGATTAAATTGATTGTTAAGTTGCTGTTTTAGTCCCTATTACTCTAGTAGAATGGATTACTTACACACTTGAACGGTATACTGTCAGACGTTCTTTCTTGACCCCGTGGACCGAGTTTTGGTCCAGTTCTTGTAAAGCGGCACCGAGGTGACCGTATCAACCGAGTTTTTGTCTGGAATCCAAGGACATGTTAGTCCTTAAAAACTCATACTCTTGACAGACATTCCTCTGATTAATTGGCCATTAAAATTGACTGAATGTCTGGACGTGTGGGACTTTGGGCCCATAAAAATAAATGCCATCGCATCATAAGGGCCCGATCTGGTCTTGGGGAGAGCGTCCGAAAAATTACTGAGCCCATGGGATGCTAATGACATGGTGGGGCATTACACCGAAATACTTGCTTGCTTGTTGCGTCTATGACAAACATCACTTGTTACTTGTTACTTGTTACTTGTTACTTGTTACTTGATCGCGAATGAATTGATATTACTTATTTGTGGCCAATTCTTTACTACTTTCTCTTGTTATATCTCCTGTTGTAAATTCTTGTACTTGTTATCTTGTTAATTCTTGACATCACATATTTCTTGACCTTACAAGATCTTGTGATTACGTTGTTTCATTATATCGTTATCGTCATTTATTTCTTTCTTAGTATTGCATATGAAAATGTAATTAACTTGTCAATCACGTAAATTGCCTGTTATTTCCTACTGAGCGTCAGCTCATAGTTGTGTTTTCCCCCTTTCCAGGCTTTTCTGGTGACGCGCTTACCGACGGGGAAGGGCAGGAGTGATGTCATGAGTGTGTCAGTTCTAGTGTGTTAGCAGTGTGTTATCTTACTTTTAGTTGTGTTTTGGAGAGCATTTAGTTTCAGTTATGTTATTGAGTTTTAGTGGTTGTAATTCCAGTTGTATTAAGTTGAATTTGAGGTTATTGTATCAGTTGTGGTTGGTTAATGATCATTTAGTATTTCCATCTTGTAGCATTGTGTATTATTTTAGATAGATCTCTCTCTTGCCAGCTCGTTCCCGACTGTACGTCCCGATATTCCGCATCGGGGCGTGACACCGATTGCTTACGGTCGGTGGGGAAAGATGACTAGTACATGATTCTCACAATCGCCTACGCACTGGCACCCGTGGAACACCCTCTATCCACGTGTCGCCCGACCTCTCGAGCCCACGTCCCGCATCCTGGCGACGCTTCCCCGGTCAACCCTTGGTTCCATAGGTAATTGTCGAGAAATCGACTGGCACGCCCGCATCCTATCCAGCTAACCTACACCCCTATATTTCTATGCCATTCGACCCTTTTCGACTTTTCATAAAAAGGAGAGTGTCCGACACCGCCGTGAGAGGCATGTTGTGTCCCTATGGTTTTGATGATAGCAAACACTATAATAAGTCATCATCTATTTGTGTCTGCATCTGAATCTGTTGTGTTGCATATGAATGTTGATATTGAACATCTTATCTGAGTGTCATTACATGGAACAGGCTGTGTGCATTAACATCTTATCTGAGTGTCATTACATGGAACAGGTTGTGTGCATTGGTGCATTTCATAACTAGTGCATTTCATAACTCTGCACATTCATTCGGCATGTCATTGCATCATTTTGTGATGTTCATAGTCCTGCACACGTGAAGTCTGTACAACGTGTGTTGCTGTAGTGTTGTCTGTACAGCCAGTGTCTCACTCTCTCAGCATAGTTTGTACACCCTTAGACAGTCTGCCTGAACCTTGATAGCTGAAGTCTATACACTCATCTGCTGTTAATCGATCAAGTCTATACAGCTAATACATTTCATGCATCTCATGCATCATGTCAAAGTCTGTACATTGTTCTGGTCGCTCTCAAGTCCATACAGTGTCTTGTCTGCACGTTACATAGTCTACACAATGTTGCAGGCTAAGTCTGAACACTCTTCAGTGAAGGCTGTACACACTTTAGATGGCAAGTATGTACATCGCCAGTGCTATTCATGCTTTGTCTCACTCAGCGTCTTTCTGAGTCCAAACATTGCATCGCGTCTTACAAGACTATACACTGTCTAAGCATGCATCGTCTCTCTCAGCGTCTCATGCTGTGTCTTAACACAACCAGCAAGTCTGTACATTCAAGCGTCTCATGTTGCATCTCACTTTCATAGCAAGTCTGTACAGCCTTCAGTTGCATAACTCAAGTCTGTACATTCGTTTGGATGCATAACGAGAAGTCCATACACTGTCTGGCTTGCACGCACCTGCTGACTGTGTTCGTGCATTACTCTAGCAAGTCTATACATCGCTTGCTTTATCTACGTTTACTACCTTTGCACGCACACAAAGTGTGTACACTCGTTGAAGGCTGTCCAAGCATTCATGGGTGTTATGTCCATAGGACAGTTCAGCAAGTCTGTACATTGGACTATGTTTGTACATCATGACAGCAAGTCTGTACATGCATCATTCAAGATAAAGTCTGCACATTCATAGCTCGTAAGTCCATACACTTGCTGCTGGCAAGTCTACACATCGCATAGCATGCATGCGTCCAAGTCAGTACATCGCATAATGCATGTGTTCAAGTCTATACATCGTTGCTTTGCCAAAGTCTATACATCGTGCTTTCTCAAGTCTGTACAGCCCTTGCTTTGCTCAAGTTTGTACAGCCTTTCCTTTGGCAAGTCCACACATTGTGAAAGTCCATACATTCGTTTGCCTTGCATTGCATCAAGTCTGCACATTCATTGCTAAAGTCTGTACAGCCCTTGCTCAGGCTAAGTCTGTACAGAGTCCTGTTGCATCACATGGATATTTCGTCAAGTCTATACATTTGCTGCATGCCTGCACATCAGTCAAGTCTATACATTGATCTGTGCATCACTATACTCAAGACACTAAGTATGTACATTCCTTAGCGTCTTGTGCATGCATTGTTTAGCAAGTCTGTACATCGCTCACTTGCAGGTTTATGAATTAACTGTGAGCATGCCATAGTCTGTACATTGTCTTTGATGCACGCATGACTAAGTCTATACATTGTGCATTGTTCACAGCAGAGTCTGCACACTCATTGTCAGCAAGTCTGTACATTGATGTAGCACGCATGCAGAGTCTATACACTCATAACCTTAGCCATTGCATTATGTGCTTCAAGCCACACTAAGTCTATACAGTCTGTGTGGTTCATGCATTTGTGAATCGTTCACTCTAAGTCTATACTTTGTCTTCGCTTTGCAAAGTCCATACATTGCAAAGTCTACACACTGCATTACAATACAAAGTCTGTACAAGGTGTCGACATTAAACTGATAACTCTATCTGACTGTCTGACAGGTTCTGTTCGTGAAGCTTAATGAAGGCACGTGATCCAAGGTTGGCACCTGGCACGTGATCCGAGGCTGGAAGGGCTGACAGGATGCTGCCACGTGGCCCAAGCTTCTGGGCGGGAAATGTGGAAGCCACACGCCCTCTTGCTTGCTGCTGCTATAAAAGGAAGTCTTCTTCCTCAGGAGAAGGCTGATCGAAGTAGACGAACAGAAGCAGAAGAGCAGAAGCAGAGAGAAAGAATAGAGAGCCTGTTCGATCCAGAGAAAAGAGAAAGAGAAGAAGAGCAGAAGAGAAAGAAGAGAAAGAGAGAGATAGAGAGCTCGAGCAGAGAAAGAGAGAGAGATAGTGATTGTCTGGCATTTGGATCAAATCCAAGTCAGAACTGCTCCTTCGAGAGCTATATTACTTGTGCTTTATTTCCAACTTTCAGTTGCTGTGTCTTCCGTTTTTGTTTTCATTTTATACCTTTCTTCAAGCTGTTAGTCAGCGTTTGCAGTGGAGGATTCCACTGGACGGGTCAAGCTGTAATCCCCAGCTGTTGCTGTGGTGGATTCCACTGGACAGCGAGCTGTGTTGCTCAGCGGGCGAGGTAGATATCTCGGACAGCAAGCTGTGAGGCTCAGCGGGTTGTAGGCAAGCTGTGATGCCCAGCGGTTCAAGCTGTGAGTCAGCAGTAAGTCACACTAGGGTTGAGTGTGGGGTGGACGTAGGTCTGGAGGACCGAACCACCTAAAAACTCTTTGTGTAGTGGTTTGATCTCTTTGTGTGTTTGGCGCTAGATGAATGCATAGGGACGATATGGGTTGATTTTCTATATGTGTTCATTTCATTGCTGCGCACACTATATGTTTGACAGTGGTATTGAGTGTCATTTAACATTGTTATTCCTCAATTGCTTATTAGCCTTCTGTTTGTATTAGGAAGAATTTTTAATTGGGCGAAACTGTTTAAAGGGGAGATTCATTCACCCCCCTCTGAATCCCCGCACCGAACCCAACACTTGGTATCAGAGCAGGTGTCTGCATAGAAGGTCCAACGACCTGCAGATCCGATTCTGCTGTATTCGGTGCTATTTCGCTTCTGATTCATATCTTTTCTAATTGTTCTGTGCGTTGAATATGTTTGCCATCTGTCCAAATGGCTCGTCCTCTGGTTTATGATGGTTCTAACTTCAATAGTTGGCTAGGAGGCCTATGTATGTACTTAGACTCCATTGATCCCAAACTATGGAGTCTACTATCTAAAGGCCCACATCAATTACCTCATGATGAGACCAAGTGGTCTAGAGAGGACAGAATAAAGAATCGTGATAATATCATAGTTCTTAATATCATGAGAGCTGCGATCAATACTGACATATATCCTTTTGCTCTCAGGTGCACTTCTGGAAAAGAGATATATGACAGAGTCATTTCTGCTTATAACAAACATGAGGACAGCTGCTTGATGGCCAACCGTGGAAAGGATGATGAAGAATCATCATCTCAGGTAAGCTCTGGATCCGAAGAACTTTCGATTGATGATTTATGGAATATAAATGAGGAACTCTCTGATAGATGTGAAAGATTAAAATCTGAGAATAAAAAATTGAAAAAGAAATGTGATCAGATAAATTTGAAAGCTCCCTGTGAAAACTGTCCAAATCTGAAAAATCCTATGATACATGCAAGCTAGATGTTCAGAACCTTAAGAAACAAAATGGTTCTCTAAAAATTGAAAAACAATCATGCTTGGACAAAATATCAGAAATTGAGAATCAGCTGAATGAGAAGAAAAATGAGCATCTAAAAGGCATGCAATAGTTGACTGAAATTAATTCTTTAATGGACAAACTAAAGCTTGAACATGCTAAAGTTCAAAAAGAAAATGAAAATCTCAAGACTAGTCTGAATAAAATCAGCAAGGAAACAATGCATATTTCTGCTCTAAGAGAACGAAATGAAGATCTTTATAATGAGAATGAATGGATGGAGAAACAAATTATCTTGTTTAAAGAAGATCACAGAAATTTGCTTGTTGATAAAATTAAAGTGGAGGAAAGAGAAGATGAACTAATTGAAAAATTAGAGCTTATGTCTGAAAATGGAAAATGTAGTGAAGGAGTCATGAAGCTATCTGAAGAGAACAAAGAACTGAGGGAACAAAACAAGAAACTGATGGTTTTAAATACTATTTTCTCACAGAGGTTTCTGACTGTCGAAAAAGAAAAATCTATTATTAAGGAAGCTCAACCATAAAAACTTGAGGAGGAAAACACTGAACTGAAAGCTGAAGTTGAAAAGTTAAAGTTGTTAAAACCTTAAAAAAGGGAAAATTCACTTGTGATGGAGAATCATAAATGTTGAACAATTTAGAACAAGAAATTGAGAAGTATAAAACTGCAAACAAAGTTCTAAGCGAATGTGTAAATTGAAGTGAACAGGAGATAGCCAGTTATGAACTTCACATTGCTAGCTTGGAAAATAAAATTCATGATCTGAAAAACTCAGCATCCAAGTCTGCTAAAAATGAAGGAAAGATAAGAGTTGTCATGAAAGATAAGAATGACAATTCAAGAGAAGGGATAAGTTGTAGTTCTGATGTTGAGGAAACTACTAGAAACCAGCTATACACTACTTTTGTGCAAAGCTCTGATGTAGCTGGTACCTCAAGTCAATCCCCAAAACAAAACAAAAATCTGAAAACACCTCCATCATCTGTCTTTCAATTTAAGGCACAGAAAGCTGAAAAACCAACAAGAATTGTAAACAAAGTTAAACAATTGAACAAGAATGGAAAGAAAGATGGGGTTAAAAATGTCCCTACTTGTGTCATGAAATTAGTTAGCTCGACTGAATTTGATGGGTCAATGCAAAATGCTCATGCCTCATGTACTCATTCGCATGCATCTAGGAATTCATTTGATAGAAACCATGCCCCTAGGAAATCTGATGCTTCTTGCTATTACTGTGGTAAGCATGGTCATATCATGGATGCATGTTTCATCATGAAACAAGATGATAAACTGCATGCTAGATCTTTTGATCATCATGGGTACAACAGAAACAAACTTAAGTTTAACCAGCACATCACATGCTTCAATTGCAACAAGCCAGGTCATAAGGCTGTTGAGTGTTGGTCAGGGAATTACAGGAATAATTCTGGATCTAGAAGTAAGCATGTTAGGTGCTTTGAATGTGGTAAGTATGGGCATGCAGTCAAGGACTGTTGGTATGTTTAGGGAAATCACTTCAATTCCAAATTTGTCAAATTCCCTGCAAATAGAAATTTTTTTGGAAGAAATAAAGCTACTTTTAAGGAAAAAATTCTTGCATGTGTTGAATGTGGAAAACCTGGCCACCGAGCTTCTGAATGCTGGTGGGCAGGTAATAGTAAATCAAAATTTCATGCAAGTAACAGAAATTCTCATGCTCACTCACATAGGTTACATGATTATAACAATGTTCACAAAAAGAATTCAAGGGTTGTTATATCATGTAGATATTGTGGAAAGTTTGCTCATTTCATGAATAATTGTTACCTGATGGAGAATGATGATAATGTTGCCAAGAAACTATTCAGAACACCTATTAGAGTTAACTCGGGGTTGTTTGGGTCCCTGCATGATCAATTTGATTAACATGTTACAGGTGTGCCTTGGAATGGAATAAAAGGGGTCAATAAACCAAGGCACTCAAAAAAAAAATGGAACCCCAGGACTGCACTATTCAGGTTAGTTCTGAACACCTTGTTTAAATTTCATCATCTGAAATTGTTGAAAAGTTTGTCTGATTTCTGATGTCTTCTTCTTGTCTAGCTGATCAGTCTGCTTTCCAGACTCAACTACTGAATTTAATTCTGAACATATCTAATGTTCTCTCATGGTTGTGCATGTATTTTGCACTGAGTTTATTCATGTGTTGCACTGAGGTTGAATGATTCATTTAAATGCATATAGACAATGCATGTGTCCATCAAGGAAGTCATTCAATGCATATAGAACTGCTTTGCACTGCATCTCTTTGCATAACCCCAGTATATTAAATGGTAAGTTACTAAAGGGCAGATGTAATCTATCTGGAGGTTCTTACTATGTGTGAGATGGTCCTTGAGACCAAGTTCTCCGCCAAATATCAAGGGTCAAGTGTTCATATAGAGCAGTATACTGTATATCATAAAATCTGAAAAATCTGAAAAACTGAAATGAACTTGATGCATTTGGTAAACTCTCTCTCTGATTGAACAAGCATGAATTCTCCTTGAGCATATTTTAAAATCATGAGCAGTGCTTTAATTGCATTTCATGCACTTTGTCAGGGGGAGTTTGACTGATGTTGCATATGAAGAGTAGTGCATTTAAAAAAAAAACTAAAAGGATATTCCATTGGATCTAGACAGGGAGAGCATTTAAAATTGGTGTTTAGTTTGTCACACTTTGGACACCTCTTTTCGAGTAATTGAATAACTCTCATCTGATTTCATATTTCTCTCTCTTGAAAATGGATTCTACCTTCTATTCGCTGAGTTGTCAAAGAAGAGTCTCTTTCAACTTTCTTCATGTTACTACATGTCAGCTGATCTGTCTGAACTCCAGACTCAGCTACTGTTTGTTGATATACACTCTTCTGATATATTCCTATATGTGTTGACTCTTACACCAGCTTACACTCATCCTTCACATTCTTCTTAGCTGGTGTGACAGACTTAATTCTATTGTTGACTAGTTGGTCAGTTATTCTTTCGATTTGATCTGAGGAACACAAATTGCATGTCATACAATCTAGTCTGAATCATGTAGAAATTTCTATCATATAGGTTTAAGAACAACCAATGAATCAGACTGATATAAGAACTATGTATTCTCAGACTTGCATTTAAATATCTTGAAAATATCTGAATGATAAGATTTAATGAACTTTAACCACATGTGTCATGAGAACCTTAGACTCTCTCATCTGATATCTAAAAATTTGAAATCAAGGCTACTTTGGTAGAGATACATAGAGTGAGTACTGTGGTTAAACATTAACTTGAGAAATGTTGACTAATTAAAAAACTGTGAATTCAGAGCAATGACTTGGTCACTGAGAAACTGAGTTCTTCATCAATGAAATAAAGTAACTTATGTCATGAAGTGCTATAGTTATCTCTGGTAAAAATTTATTGAAAAATCTGACAGAGCAATGGCATATTTGTGTCAAGTAACTGGGGAGTCTGGCCTCTGATCAAGGTGTCTCCTCACGTAAAAAGGCATGTCTATTGCTAACTCTGGTCTCAATGTTGAGCGGCAATGACAGTTATCACACTGAGTAACTGGGTCACTTCACCTGAGACGTGTTGTGCCTCATATAAAAAGGTGTTGATCAACCTAAATTGCTCAGGTAAAGTAAAATATGCTTCAAATGAAAACTTCATGCAAACTATGTCAACTCATGCTCCTGTAAAAAGTGTTTAATCTCAATACTAATCTGTGTAACTCTTAAAAGCAGTCATTGAGATTTTGTGTGTAAGATGAAGATGATTGGGCATGAATGTTATCTGGTTATTTGGTTCACCTTTATTAAAACTTGATTTCAGATATGAGTATTGAATTTAATTGATAAATCTGGTATACATCATAATTAAATCAGGTTGGTCAAGTTCCTAATTCATAACCCTCTATGATAAGAGAGTCTTTTCATGTTAAGACTTATTGTAGTTGTGTATGCCCTATAATCCCTCATGATCTGTTTCATATCTGACAACTTGTTCAATAGAAACTGTATTGACAAATCCTCTCTTATCAATTTTCTGACCATACAAATGTGAGATGCTACTCCCATTTTTACCTTGTTCACTTGCAGTCTTCTGAACTTCAGAATCCTTATGGTGGTGAACTTCAGATTGATTCATTGGTTAACCAGAGTTCATTCCTGCTCTTCAAGGGAAATTCTGGGTCATCTGTAGTTAAGGTAGTCAAACATTCATGTTGATAGGGGGAGTTTCAGATGACTGTAACTCAGCATTGCATAATAGCTCCTATATCATCTCCTTCAACAGTCAATGATCACTCCATTTTCTTTGCTGTTGTCAAAAGGGGAGAAAGCATTTCATGGCTTAGTCAAAGGGGGAGTTTTTTAATTCACTCATCTTATGCATTCTTATACTTTCCTCTTCAACTAATGTCTTTTTGCTGAAGTCAAAGGGGGAGAATAATTGATTCAAGTCAGTATGACTCATAGTGCTGCCATCATCAAAAAGGGGGAGATTGTTGTGTCCCTGTGATTTTGATGATAGCAAACATTATAATAAGTCATCATCTGTTTGTGTCTACATATGAATCTGTTGTGTTGCATATGAATGTTGATATTGAACATCTTATCTGAGTGTCATTACATGGAACAGGCTGTGAGCATTAACATCTTATCTGAGTGTCAGTACATGGAACAGGCTATGTGCATTGGTGCATTTCATAACTGGTGCATTTCATAACTCTGCACATTCATTTGGCATGTCATTGCATCATTTTGTAATGTTCATAGTCATGCACACGTGAAGTCTGTACAACGTGTGTTGCTGTAGTGTTGTCTATACAGCCAGTGTCTCACTCTCTTAGCATAGTCTGTACACCCTTAGACAGCCTGCCTGAACCTTGATAGCTGAAGTCTATACACTCATCTGCTGTTAATCGATCAAGTCTGTACAGCCAATACATTTCATGCATCTCATGCATCATGTCAAAGTCTGTACATTGTTCTAGTCGCTCTCAAGTCCATATAGTGTCTTATCTGCACGTTACATAGTCTACACAATGTTGCAAGCTAAGTCTGAACACTCTTCAGTGAAGGCTGTACACACTTCAGATGGCAAGTATGTACATCGCCAGTGCTATTCATGCTTTGTCTCACTCAGCGTCTTTCTGAGTCCATACATTGCATCGCGTCTTACAAGACTATACATTGTCAAGGCATGCATCGTCTCTCTCAACGTCTCATGCTGTGTCTTAACACAACCAGCAAGTCTGTACATTCGAGCGTCTCATGTTACGTCTCACTTTCATAGCAAGTCTGTACAGCCTTCAGTTGCATAACTCAAGTTTGTACATTCGTCTGGATGCATAACGAGAAGTCCATACACTGTCTGGCTTGCACGCACCTGCTGACTGTGTTCGTGCATTACTCTAGCAAGTCTATACATCGCTTGCTTTACCTACGTTTACTGCCTTTGCACGCACACAAAGTGTGTACACTCGTTGAAGGCTGTCCAAGCATTCATGGGTGTTATGTCCATACGACAGTTCAGCAAGTCTGTACATTGGACTATGTTTGTACATCATGACAGCAAGTCTGTACATGCATCATTCAAGATAAAGTCTGCACATTCATAGCTCGTAAGTCCATACACTTGCTGCTGGCAAGTCTACACATCACATAGCATGCATGCGTCCAAGTCAGTACATCGCATAATGCATGTGTTCAAGTCTATACATCGCTGCTTTACCAAAGTGATGTGACACAACATAGGACTTAAGCAAACAAGCACAATCGCAATCAAACGGACCGATGTCGGCGACCGCTCACCCGATGCTCACCAAGACCCGAGGTAACTTGGTAATGCCAAGTGGAGGTTGTGTGGGCTGGGCCCTTGCTGGTAGAGGGCCAGCAAGGCCTAAGTTGATTTCCAAGGGTAATGGCAGCCCAATTCAAGGGAGCCGATGTCGTGCAGAGGGCACGGGTTCCACTCTTTTCCCATGGTGATCACTTATAGCAAAGGAGCTTAAGGATCGGGCCCTCATTCACGGCCAGCGGAGTTTATGAACTAATATTGAAAGAATAAGCACAAATTAGAGCAAAGTTTGGAGCACCTACTCGACCGGTTTGAAGAAACCGGTCCCGCTCGGAGACGAGGGCGAGCGGGGAGGCGGGTGGATCCCCACACGCCGCATCGGGGTAGCTTGACCTGCCCAAATGATTACAATACTACACCTCTCGCAGGAGGGGGATCTTGGGGTGGCGGTTAAGTGATATTACAACTAAAACTACCTCCACACAGGGAGGGGCCTTCAGCCGGCCAAGCGGGGAGGGGAACTTGAGAGAGGAACACCGAAGATGGGAGGTCGCCAGTTCTGTCCACGTTCTATGGGTGCTGACAGATGATCGAAGAAATGGTTGCTGCGACTGATGCCGAATTTTTTTGGGGATGAAACCACCTGGAAAATATTCGTAGGAGGCCAGGGAAGTCGTCCAAATTTTGTTGATTTCTTCTAGCGCCGACGTTGGTCTGGGCAGAGGCCCGAGCAGGGAGGCAGATTCTTGGACTGGCAGCTTCTGGCGGCCAATAGCAGATTGCAGAGGATGCCCCGTCAGCTCCCGAACTCAGAATCAAGCACCACCGGAGTTTTTGGAATCGTGGACGAGTCCTCTTCGCAGAAAAACTGACGGGGAAGCCAAACTATGCCAGAGAAGACCAGAGGACTCTGAAAACTGATGACAGGTCGGTGCAGGCTGTGGGAAGAAGAACTGCGTACCCGAGGGAGAAAAATGATAACTCTGGCCCAAGGACGTCGATCGAAGTTCCGCTTCTTGATTCTAAAAGTAGACAGGAAGAGGAATAACGTTTCAGAAGAACTTGTGGCCTGAAGCTTCCAAGGTTCGTCGTGGCAGAGCTTCTAATATGGCTCAGGTGCTCAGCAGGGGCAGCTCTGCGCAGTTGTGGGAGAACGGATCTCCCGGTCAGCTCGGAGCTCGGAAGGGGACGAGACCACCGCCGTTGCGAAGAAGACAGGTAGACGCTTTCGTGGATACCTCTTGAGCCTTCAGATTCTCTGGGATGTGGTCGGGGTCGCCTCTGTAAACTGATACTCTTCTGCTGCCAGTGAACTGAAAACTGGAGGTTGAAGATGGTGGGGGGAAATGGGGTATATGGGGGGGGGAAATAGAGGTGGATGAGTGTGGGGAGAACCCTGGCTGTGAGGGGGTCTAGGAGGGGGTGTTCCAAGGTGTGGGAGAGGAAGAATAGGGTCTGGAAGGTGGTCTAACAGGTGGTGGGAGGAGGAGCTACGAATTTGGGCTTGGAGGGAGAAGGAGGAAGGTGGGGGGGCACAAGTGGGTGGAGGGCATGTGAGTTTGAATTTCCTTTAATGTGGGGTGATCAATGGTGGTCTTGGGGATGGGAAGAGGTGCCTTGGGAAGGTGGAGGGCTGCTTTGGGTAGTGGGAAGGGTGCTTGGGGAAGTGGGTGGGATAGTTGGGGGTTGGGAGGTGGAGCTAGGATTGGTGGAAGCTCTCTTGGGACTAGGGGGTGGAGTAATGGGGTGTGTGGGGAAGGGGAGTGGCCTTTAATGGGGGTAGGTGGGAGAGTGGTGGTTGGGAAGGGAGGAGAGAGAAAATTTTCAAAATTGGGTGTGGAGGAGAGAGAAAGGGGAATGAAAAAGAGAGATTAAGAGAGGGATGGGTGGGGAATCTCTCCCCTAGGGTCTCTCACCCAAAAAATGGAATCTTTCCACTAGATAAGAAGTGTAAACTCTCAAAATGGCAAGTTTTTCATTCATTGATTCATTCCTTTAAAATGAAGGGAATGGGGCCCTATATATAGGCAACCCATATTTTATAATAAGACCCTGACAAAAGACTCAATGACAAATAACCAAGGGGGTAGGGGGGTGAACTTGGGCCAAACCCAATGAATTGGGCCCAATAACTAACTAAACAACATAATGACTCTCAAACTTAGGGAAATAAGCACAAGACCTAGGGACATGACTCAAGTAAAATGAAAATTACATCAAATGACTCAAATAAAAATTACATAGGACTCAAAATTAGATAACTAGATCATGCCGGATGCAACCGGGGCGAGGAGACGAGCTGTGAATGTGGGCATGGGAGGTGATGTCCCCATCATACTCCCGGGGTGCGGAGAACTCGACTCTGTCGAGTAAGTGTCTTTCCCTCCTCGGAGGGTATAGAAGTGGTACTGCCCTCAGGTCTTCCGAATGAGACCGATCCATCCACCTGCCGAGATAGCGCTCGTATACCTTGCTCCTGGTGGTAGTGGCTTGTTCATCCAATATTCGTTCAATGCCCTCACGCTGGACTCTCTTGGCTGGTGGTCTCTCTTCACGGGTGGGTGCTCTCTCAACGGAGGGAATAGGATCAATATCCTCACTAGGTACCACCGTGGGTCCCTTATAAGGCACTAGGTCGGCTACATTGAATGTGGGACTCACTCCATACTCCTCGGGGAGATCTAACTCATAGGCATTAGCGCCAATGCGCCTCAGGACCTGGAAGGGACCAGCCCCACATAGCCTCAATTTGGAGATGACTCCCGGGGAGAGCCTCTCCTTCCTCACCATCACAAAGTCACCCATGTGGAATTCTTGGTGATGCCGATGAGAGTCGGCCAACCTTTTATCAGTCACATTCTTCTTGCTAATGTGCTTGTAGATCTCATCATGCAATGTTGTGAATGCAGACATTCTAGGGGTGATGGGTGGACCTGGGCAACCAAAAGTAAACCTATCATATAATGAGGCAGTGTAGTCTTTGGTCAGCCTAGGTGGGCCGGGGCACCCGTAGGTGGCCCTATCATGCAAATTGGTGATAAATATCGGGGGACCCGGACATCCGTAGATGCCTTTGACATGCTTAAGACCCATGATGAATGAGGGTGGACTATGACATCCGAATATGGACCACTCATACTTTCTACTTGACATGTGGGTGATATGAATGAATGGACCCAACATAGTGTTCATGCCAAGGGGTTTGGTAAGCCTAGACACATGCATATTTTTCCCAAAGGTGACTTCCATTTATATAGGTGTGGGACAACCTTTGAACTCCCATTGGAAAGGATCGAATGGATCTAAGAAGGTGGTCGTCATGGGGTGGGGCACAACCTTATTATCTAGGGATATGTGACCCAAGGTCATGGCTCCCAAGGTGTAACCCGGGTTTAGGATAGGGTGGCTTGGGTCAAACATGGTCGGTTGGGATAGTGAAAGGTGGGTGGTGGATAAGGGGGTTGGGTCACATGGGAAACTAGACTCCCATAGGAAGGGATCAAAGGGGTCGTGGAAAGGTCTTCCTAGAGGGAGGCACTCTATGTCTTCAAGGTTCCCAAATTGTGAGTCATCCTCCTCCAAGGTAATTGGGCCAAGTTTTCTAGTGGGTTGGCCGATCAAAGTATTTGGGATCTCAATGGTAGAGGAGTGGATCGAGATGGGTTCTTCTACCATAGGGAGAAGAAAAAGGAGGTCGCTAGTGTAGCAACTAATGGTATAGACCGAGGTGATTGACCCGATGCATGGGTGTAAGAGGCCAAGGCTCCTAGGTTGTTCGGCCATAGGGGTCAACATGCTAGTGAACTCAATTTGCCATGCTAAGCCTCTAAGAAAATCCTCTAATGTCTCTACTTGATAAGATGCTTGGATTGTGGTGTGATAAGAGGAGATGGGCACTATGGGATATTTTTCCTTCATGGGTGGGAAATCGTGGGCCGTGTTCTCTCTTATTGGGCTCTCCTTTAGCCAACTAACAAGGGGTTCCCCTAAGATGAGATTGACTCCAACTAAAGATGGTGATGTAAGGTGAAGACCCTCGTATGTTGTTTCTTCTTCAACTTGGACTTGGGTTTCCTCCAAGGTGGAGAGTGGGTCTAGAGTGTTCACCACTATGGGGTGGGGTATGGGTTCTTCTTCCAAGGAGGTGAGAGGGGCTTTTGAGGGTGTGGTGATGATTGGGGCATAGTGTATCCGGGGTGGTAGGTAGTGGGAAACTTGGGTTAGGATAGGTAAGGGTAGTAGTGGAGGCTTTGGTGGGAGTTGAATTGGGGTAGGGAGAGGAAGATGGGTGGGTTGAAGGGGTTTGGGTTGATTAGTTTTGGGAGGAGTGTCCCCTTTTGGGGGTGATGGAGAGGTAGTGGTGGGGGTTACCACGGGCCTAGGTCGAGAGTTGGCCATGGGGCTCAATTGGGTAGGGGGACCTATGGTTGTGGTGTGGACTTGGAGGTGGGGTGTAAATGTAGTGGTTGGGGTAGGAGAGATGAGAAGTGGTGGGGAATGGGTGATTGGGGTCTTGGATTGACCGGGTGGGGATGAAGGTGTTGAAGTGCTCCTTGGGCTTTTGTGATTTGAGTAGGAGGGAGAGGGTTGGAGAGTGTAGGTTTTCCTAAGCTTGACCTTCATCTCATCCCAAGTGCTAATGGGGGCCTCCCTGCGGATCCTTCTTAAACCTTCCACAACTAACCAATGAGTTTTAGCTTGTTTGGAGAGGTGTGCCTTGGCTAGCCTCATTCTCCTTCCTTCGTTCAAGGGGTAACTTTTAAAGAATTGGTCTAGGGAAATCTCCCAATCTAGGTAAAGGCTTGGGCTGTTGGATCCATCAAAGGCGGGGGTTTTGATTTTCAAGTGTTCTAAAAATATGGTTTCTAGATTTCCCCAAAGGTCACTCTCATTCACTCTTAGTGCACGGCTATTTCCTTCAAGTCGGTCGAGTCGAGACATGATATCTTCAAGCCGATTAAGGACATTAGGTAGGGCTTCTATGATAGATGTCACGCCCCGAGCGCGGAAGATACCCGGAGATGCGCGACGTGTCTATATCAATCATGTCAATCAGAGTGGTCGTGTATTCGACACAAAGTCAGAGATGCGCAAAATAGCAAGATAACCCAATCCTTTATTTCATAATGGATAGACTATTACAAATCCAATACTCTGTTTAACAACAAACAAAAAAAAAGGAAAAGAATACATATTTGACTCAAGAAACTATGGAAAAGACTAGACGACACTTGTAGAAGCTCTATCACTTTCACTCTTGACCATTCCCATCCGATTGACTTCCATCGTCGTCGGACTTACCTGAAAAGTAGAAAGGGACAAACGGAATGAGCGAACGCTCAGTAGGAAATTATATCTCAAGTACTAGCAAGGGGTTTAAGTAATTACATTTTCATGAATGCAATAAGGCTATGCATGCTCGCATGAAACGACAAGATAGAGAGAATGTAATATCAAGGAAATAAGATGAACTTTCATGAACTCTCAACAAGATACAAGTTATTCAAGATATTCAAGCAAGCACGTTTAACAAGTCATGTCAAGAACTTTGGCTATCATGTATCAAGCAAGTAAATTACCCTTTTTCGGGCCACGCATTTCATGTAAAGTCAAGTACGATTCAAGTACAAGATGTGTGTGGAATGTCCAATCAAGCAAGTCAAGTACTCGGTATAATGCCAGATACCTTATCATTTTAACTCCCATGGGCACAAGTACTTTCGGGTGCTCCTCCCAGGACCAGATCGGGCCCTATATGCGCAGGCATTTATCATGTGTTTTGACATCCACTCTTGTTTATAGCCATCATAGAATTTCAATAATCAAGCTTGTAGACACGTACGACAACTTTGATAGAATAGAGTCCAAAATATGACAAAGGACATAGAATGGCGATAATAACGGTATAATCACGATATCGATAAAACTAGGTAGAATATGGTTCCCTTAACTTAGGTACCATGACAAATCAATATGGACATTCTTTATATAGAATTGAGGTCCACATGAACAGTATATCAAGGTAAGATACCCTCATTCTTATCATAGAATTGGGGTTTACAAGAACGACATGATATGGCATGATATCATCATCCCATTAAGAATTTCTTATGATATACTCTTTGTATAATCATAAGGGCCGGTATACCATGTTTCTTTAGAGTGACATGGCATCAATAGTGTAATGGGTTTTTAGGGTACAACCAGCTCAGTCGGCCTTGAGGGAATCCAAGGCTACGAGGAGTCTTACGGAGGTCTCTATGACTAACTCGCTAGTCCAAAGGAACGGAATGTCCAATGGAGAGCTTGTATGTCAACGAGAGTTGAGTGTGATCGATAAATCAACATGAAACGTGGGACTATACTCACGGAATGGAGAATAGTGCCGATATATATATATTATGATATATAAAACCATCGGTTATCAGATCAGAGGAAAAATCAGTTTACAGTAAAATAACGACTTAGGTCAAGTCGTTTCTCAAGTAATTAACGCCTAACAGAAGGGCGTTTACATATGGTCCGTTTTGCAGAATTTTCAATAATTTCAATAATTTATATAAAACGCGCCTTCGTCAGGGGCGTTTCTTCAAGAGTTGACGACTACAGTAGAAGGCGTCTTTTATTTACAATATTTTTCAGAACATATTTATTTTCAGAAATTATCAAAAACGCGCCCTTGGCAGGGGCGTTAATCGTAAATTCTTATCTTCTCAGAATATATATTCCAGGATTTTAACAGATACGCGCCCTAGTAAGGGGCGTTTATTTTTAATTCACGCCCTGTGATGGGGCGTTACCAAATGGAAAACGACCTAGTCTAGGTCGTGAATTCAAGAAATATCAGGAATTAGCAAGATTTTGCACGATAATCAAGGATAACAATCATATAGTCATGACAGGAAAATTGGCAGGAATTCACATGCAGTATATCAGATTTGATGTTTTATATTTATTGACTTTTAACCGTTAACAATGATTTGATTTCATGTAATTGCATAGATAATTAGTTCTTAAGATTTACATGAAATTAACGCCTGTGAACAGGGCGTCAAATATGAAATTGACGACCTAGGAAGGGTCGTGACTTGAAAAGTAGCGCCCTAGTCTGGGGCGTGTATTTCATAGTCACGCCCTTGCTAAGGACGTTTCTTTCAAGAAATTAACAGAAAATCGTTCAGAAACTATAGTAAACCAAACCATGTATATGCATGATAATTATTGTACTGTATTAATTTAGTTTGGGCTACAGTGACTTGAGAAAATCCTACCTTAAGAGTTGATTTGGAGATGACCGTGAGGGGTTTTTGGCTAGCAGAAGATGATGGCTTTGATGAAGAACCCTTGTTCTTCGGTTCTGTACTCCTACAGGAATAGAAGAAGAAACATTTATTAATTTCTTCACCTATCAGAACAGAGGAGATTAGAAGAACGTTACCTTGTTCTTCACTTATGCTGCTGCGTCCTCAACCTGTAAGAGGAAAAGAGGATGAAGAACTATTAGTTCTTCATGTAACCGAAGCAAAGAGAAACTTATATGAACTGCTATTTCGTTCATAAGGAAAAGAAGAAGAAGAAGATATGTTCTTCACGTACCTGTGCGGTTCGATCGTCCAAATAGGTTTAGGGTTTGTTCGATCAAGATTATATATAGGATTTTGGACGTCCTGTTAAGGTTAGTGTTCTAGTAGAAGTAATGCTTCCAATATAGAGTCCTTGCCCTATTAAATACTTACTGGATTAACATAATCCTTCCCTGGATAAGCTCCCGTGTCGAACGGAACTCGAATGGAATTAACGCCTTTGGTCAGGGCGTCGATTCTTGAATTGACGACCTAGTTCAGGTCGTTTCTTAAGAAACGTCTTGGATAAGGGCGTTCCTTGTCTTTGAAACACGCCCCATATATGGGCGTTTCTTTTACTTGCCTATTTGGTTGTGAGAGTTGACGACCGCATGTGTGGGCGTCCTTTCTTTAGTCACGCCTTTGATAGAGGCGTTTCTTATTGAATTAACGCCCTAATAAGAGGCGTTATTTTTAATTTGTTTTATTTCGTCCAATTAACCCTATTCCTTTTATATATATTACTTCTGTAATATATATGTTTTAATTCATTTCAATTATTCATTTATTAGGGTTGCTACAATAGAGGTGTTGCTACCCACTTTGTTGGCAATGGAACTTCCATGAGGATTTGGGCTTCTTGGGAAAGTTGATGGGGATGGATATGACGGGTATGAAGCGGCCATTCTAGTGGACATGGGAGATGCAACCGAGTACTCTAAATGCATAAACATGGCCTAGGACCAACTTGATAGAGACAAGTTGTGAACTTGCTCTAATACCAATTGATGTGACACAACCTAGGACTTAAGCAAACAAGCACAATCGCAATCAAACGGACCGATGTCGGCGACCGCTCACCCGATGCTCACCAAGACCCGGGGTAACTTGGCAATGCCAAGTGGAGGTTGTGTGGGCTGGGCCCTTGCTGGTAGAGGGCCAGCAAGGCCTAAGTTGATTTCCAAGGGTAATGGCAGCCCAATTCAAGGGAGCCGACGTCGTGCCGAGGGCACGGGTTCCACTATTTTCCCACGGTGATCACTTATAGCAAAGGAGCTTAAGGATCGGGCTCTCATTCACGGCCAGCGGAATTTATGAACTAATATTGAAAGAACAGGCACAAATTAGAGCAAAGTTTGGAGCACTTACTCGACCGGTTTGAAGAAATCGGTCCCGCTCGGAGACGAGGGCGAGCGGGGAGGCGGGTTGATCCCCACACGCCGCGTCGGGGTAGCTTGACCTGCCCAAATGATTACAATACTACACCTCTCGCGGGAGGGGGATCTTGGGGTGGGGGTTAAGTGATATTACAACTAAAACTACCTCCACATAGGGAGGGGCCTTCAGTCGGCCAAGCGGGGAGGGGAACTTGAGAGAGGAACACCGAAGATGGGAGGTCGCCGGTTCTGTCCACGTTCTGTGGGTGCTGACAGATGATCGAAGAAATAGTTGCTGCGACTGATGCCAAATTTTTTTGGGGATGAAACCACTTGGAAAATCTTCGTAGGAGGCCAGGGAAGTCGTCCAAATTTTGTTGATTTCTACTGGCGCCGACGCTGGTCTGGGTGGAGGCCCGAGCAGGGAGGCAGATTCCTGTACTGGCAGCTTCTGGCGGACAACAGCAGGTTGCAGAGGATGCCCCGTCAGCTCCCGAACTCAGAATCAAGCACCGCTGGAGTTTTTGGAATCGTGGACGAGTCCTCTTCGCAGAAAAACTGACGGGGAAGCCAAAAGATACAGGAGAAGATCAGGGGACTCTGAACACTGATGACAGGTCGGTGCAGGCTGTGGGAAGATAAACCGCGTATCCGAGGGAGAAAAATGATAACTATGGCCCACGGACATCGATAGAAGTTCCACTTCTTGATTCCGAAAGTAGACAAAAAGAGGAACAACTTTGCAGAAGAACTTGTGGCCTGAAGCTTCCAAGGTTCGTCGTGGCAGAGCTTCTACTATGGCTCAGGTGCTCAGCAGGGGCAGCTCTGCGCAGTTGTAGGAGAACGGATCTGTCGATCCGCTCGGAGCTCAGAAGGTGACGCGACCACCGCTGTTGCGAAGAAGACAGGTAGACGCTTCCGTGGATACCTCTTGGGCCTTCAGATTCTCTGGGATGTGGTCGGGGTCGCCTCTGCAAACTGCTACTCTTCTGCTGCCAGCGAACTGAAAACTGGAGGTTGAAGATGGTGGGGGGAAATGGGGTATATGGGAGGGGAAATGGAGGTGGATGAGTGTGGGGAGAACCCTGGCTGTGAGGGGGTCTAGGAGGGGGTGTTCCAAGGTGTGGGAGGGGAAGAATAGGGTCTAGAAGAGGGTCTAACAGGTGGTGGGAGGAGGAGCTATGAATTTGGGCTTGGAGGGAGAAGGAGGAAGGTGGGGGGGGGCACAAGTGGGTGGAGGGCATGTGAGTTTGAATTTCCTTTAATGTGGGTGGTCAATGATGGTCTTGTGGATGGGAAGAGGTGCCTTGGGAAGGTGGAGGGCTGCTTTGGGTAGTGGGAAGGGTGCTTGGGGAAGTGGGTGGGGTAGTTGGGGGTTGGGAAGTGGAGCTAGGATTGGTGGAAGCTCTCTTGGGACTAGGGGGTGGAGTAATGGGATGTGTGGGGAAGGGGAGTGGTCTTTAATGGGGGTAGGTGGGAGAGTGGTGGTTGGGAAGGGAGGAGAGAGAAAATTTTTGAAATTGGGTGTGGAGGAGAGAGAAAGGGGAGTGAAAAGGAGAGATTAAGAGAGGGATGGGTGGGGAATCTCTCCCCTAGGGTCTCTCACCCAAAAAATAGAATCTCTCCACTAGATAAGAAGTGTAAACTCTCAAAATGGCAAATTTTTCATTCATTGATTCATTCCTTTAAAATGAAGGGAATGGGGCCCTATATATAGGCAACCCATATTTTACAATAAGACCCTGACAAAAGACTCAATGACAAATAACCAAGGGGGTAGGGGGGTGAACTTGGGCCAAACCCAATGAATTGGGCCCAATAACTAACTAAACAACATAATGACTCTAAAATTTAGGGAAATAAGCACAAGACCTAGGGACATGACTCAAGTAAAATGAAAATTACATCAAATGACTCAAATAAAAATTACATAGACTCAAAATTAGATAACTAGATCATGCCGGATGCAACCGGGGCGAGGAGACGAGCTGTGAACGGGGGCATGGGAGGTGATGTCCCCATCACAAAGTCTATACATCATGCTTTCTCAAGTCTGTGCAGCCCTTGCTTTGCTCAAGTCTGTACAGGCTTTCCATTGGAAAGTCCACACATTGTGAAAGTCCATACATTCGTTTGCCTTGCATTGCATCAAGTCTGCACATTCATTGCCAAAGTCTGTACAGCCCTTGCTCAGGCTAAGTCTGTACAGAGTCCTGTTGCATCACATGGACATTTCGTCAAGTCTATACATTTGCTGCATGCCTGCACATCAATCAAGTCTATACATTGATCTGTGCATCACTATACTCAAGACACTAAGTCTGTACATTCCTTAGCGTCTTATGCATGCATTGTTTAGCAAGTCTGTACATCGCTCACTTGCATGTTCACAAATTAACTATGAGCATGGCATAGTCTGTACATTGTCTTTGCTGCACGCATGACGAAGTCTATACATTGTGCATTGTTCAAAGCAGAGTCTGCACACTCATTTTCAGCAAGTCTGTACATTGATGTAGCACGCATGCAGAGTCTATACACTCATAACTTTAGCAATTGCATTATGTGCTTCAAGCCACACTAAGTCTATACAGTCTGTGTGGTTCATGCATTTGTGCATCGTTCACTCTAAGTCTATACTTTGTCTTCGCTTTGCAAAGTCCATACATTGCAAAGTCTACACACTGCATTACAATACAAAGTCTGTACAAGGTGTCGACATTAAACTGATAACTCTATCTGACTGTCTGACAGGTTCTGTTCGTGAAGCTTAATGAAGGCACGTGATCCAAGGTTGGCACCTGGCACGTGATCCGAGGCTGGAAGGGCTGACAGGATGCTGCCACGTGGCCCAAGCTTCTGGGCGGGAAATATGGAAGCCACACGCCCTCTTGCTTGCTGCTGCTATAAAAGGAAGTCTTCTTCCTCAGGAGAAGGCTGATCGAAGTAGACGAACAGAAGTAGAAGAGCAGAAGCAGAGAGAAAGAATAGAGAGCCTGTTCGATCCAGAGAAAAGAGAAAGAGAAGAGAAAGAGAAGAAGAGCATAAGAGAAAGAAGAGAAAGAGAGAGATAGAGAGCTCGAGCAGAGAAAGAGAGAGAGATAGTGATTGTCTGGCATTTGGATCAAATCCAAGCCAGAACTGCTCCTTCGAGAGCTATATTACTTGTGCTTTATTTCCAGCTTTCAGTTGTTGTGTCTTCCATTTTTGTTTTCATTTTATACCTTTCTTCAAGCTGTTAGTCAGCGTTTGCAGTGGAGGATTCCATTGGACGGGTCAAGCTGTAATCCCCAGCGGTTGCAGTGGTGGATTCCACTGTACAGCAAGCTGTGTTGCTCAGCGGGCGAGGTGGATACCTCGGACAGCAAGCTGTGAGGCTCAGCGGGTTGTAGGCAAGCTGTGATGTCCAGCGGTTCAAGTTGTGAGTCAGCAGTAAGCCACACTCGGGTTGAGTGTGGGGTGGACGTAGGTCTGGAGGACCGAACCACCTAAAAACTCTTTGTGCAGTGGTTTGATCTCTTTGTGTGTTTGGCGCTAGATGAATGCATAGGGACGATATGGGTTGATTTTTTATATGTGTTCATTTCATTGCTGCGCACACAATATGTTTGACAGTGGTATTGAGTGTCCTTTAACATTGTTATTCCGCAATTGCTTATTAGCCTTCTGTTTGTATTAGGAAGAATTTTTAATTGGGCGAAACTATTTAAAGGGGAGATTCATTCACCCCCCTCTGAATCCACCGCACCGAACCCAACAAGGCATACAACCGTAAGGAGGATACCCGAGATATCTCAAACTCCCATATTTTTCTTCCCCGATGTATCCCTTCTTTCACCCCGGTCGTCGGCATAAAAACCCTCGTGACAAAGAGGATGGCACACTCGGTGGGACGTCTCATGCCTTCCTTCTTTTTGCTGAAGAAAAGCCAATGCCTGCCCTGAAGCCCTGGTGCCCTTTTCATGTCCTTGCGGGAGAGGCAGAAGAGGGTACTCGTACGCACATTTCCTAGTAGCTCTTAGTTCACGCTCCGACTGCTGGACCGCGCTTGGCGACTGTCAGCAACCATCGCCTCAGCAACACTCACCAGTCCGGTAACTATGGCGGCCGTTACCTACGGTCCCATTGTCATTGCCACCCATGCGCGGGTGGGTTATTTGGCGACGCCGATCGCTTTCGGCAGCTTCGCCCCTGTCATCGGATCGCCCTATTTTTTGGGCGTATTCCCTACGGCTGCTTCTCAGTCGATCTTAGTTCCTCTGCCGGCTCCGGCGACCACTGCGCCATGCACACCTCCAGCATCGGTGGCCTACCTAAGCACCAGGCTCAGACAGCCACCACCGACCCCCGCAGGGGCCCCAGATCATTTCCTGCCAAGACAAGTGTTAGCTCCCACGCCCCAGATCATTTTCGGCCGACCTCCGGCACGGGCCCCACGCCCCAGATTTCGGTCACTGCTTCAACACTCTGCTCGGGCCTTCAACCCCAAGCCCCAGCAAAGCTGACACCTGACACGGGCTCCCAGCCCGTGGTTCGCAGCTCCTTAGTATCTTCCTCGGGCTTCCAACCCCGAGCCCCAGTAAAGCCGGCACCCGATACGGGCTTTCAACGCTGAGTCCCCAGCTCTTTGGCATTTTACTCGGGATCTCGATTCCGAGCTTCAGCTGAACCGGCTCTCCCCGTGGGTCTTCCACCCAGGGGACAAGGTTCCTCAGCATCTTTCTCGAGACTTCTGACCCGAGCCCGGACCACACTGACACTCAACACGGGCCCTCAACCTTGGGTCGTCGGCGTCTTAGCACTTCCAACGGCATTATTTCCCGGTGCAAGAGTGTCATCTCGGGCATTGGCAACACTTCTATTGGCACGGGCAAGGGCTTATACCTGAGTCGCCCGGCCATCGACTCCTTGTGTGGGTCTTGTACCATGAGGGTCGGTCCCAATACTTTCAACTGGCAGCTCCATGCTGCCAGTAACTATAGGCCGGGCCTTCTTGGTATTCTATCTTGGGGGGGAGTCTTCCTCGGCTCCCCAGAAGAAGCGTCGCCACGGTCGTAAAGGCAGGCGGCTCACCGCTGCAACCAGCAACATAGGCAAGACTATTCTTGTCGGTGACTTGCAAATTCACCTCGATGGGGGCAAACCAATCACACCCTAGGAATGGACTGTTCCCACGGTCCCTACCTCCAACCGTTTTGCGAGAGGACAAGGCGAACCTCAGAGGAGCAGGCACCTCAGTAGCAGTCCGGGGGCATCCTGATGGGAACATCGGTTACCACTTCCCATTTCTCCAAGGGTCCCGATGCTCGCCATTGTGTTCATCTTGATTTTTTGAGTCTAGCTATGTAATTTTTATATCTTTCCTTGAGTCTTAACCATGTAATTTTATTTTTATTGAGTCAAGTACCTAAGTTAGTGAGTCATCTATCTAAGTCTAAGTATCATTAGGTGGCCTAGTGGGTTAACGGGCCCACTTCAATGGGCTTGGCCCATGGGCGCCCCCTTCCCCCCCTTGGTCATTTGTCAATAGTCCAAAAGGTAAGGACTTTTTGTAAATTGTGGGTTCCCTATAAATAGGACCTCAATCCCTCCATGGAGAACTAATGAATGAATGAATGAAGTATTGATAAAATTGCCACAAGAATTTGTGCCTCTCTCTAGCTCTCTCTCTCTCTCTATTTCTCTCTCTCTCTCTAAAGGGGGCGAACCCCATTCTCTCTCCTCCCCACCCCAAAATTCGAAATTCACTCTCTCTCCTCCCTATTCACCTCTAATTAAGACCCCTCCCCCTTCCCCATACCTCCCATTTAAGTCCCCTCCAACCCCTAGGTGGAATCCCCTTCTCCTAGGCACCTCTCCCTCCTCCCAAGCAACCTTTCCCCTTCCCCATACAACCTTTCATTTTCCCAAGGGAGAATCCCTTCTCCCAAGCACCCCTTCCCCTCCCCAAGACAACCCTTCCCATTCCCTAGGCCCCCATTAACCCCTCCATTAACCCACCATTCAAAACAAAGGAGAGATCTCTCCTCCCTCTCTCCTTCCCAACCCAAATTCGCATCTCCTCCTTCCTCCACTTGCTAGACCACCTCCCAACCCCCTTTCTGCCCCTCCCACACCTTGTATCACCCCCTAACAGACCCCCACATAGTCCGGTGCCACCCCCACACCCATCCACCCCATTTCCCGCCCATCTACTCCGTCTCCCGTCACCTATCATCACCCTATTCATCTCAGTCCACAGGCAGCAGTCAAGGGTCAAGTTGCAGAGCCAACCACGTCTTCACCAGACATCTTCTGGAGGCATATCCTACATTACCGGAAAGCTCTTCTAGTCGTCTTCGCAGGCGAGGTGATCCCGCCCCAATTCGAGTTTGGAGCTGTCTGGGAGAGCCATTCTTCACTGACTGCGCAGAACCAGTCCGGCCAGAAACCAGAGCTGCCATTCAGAAGCTACTCTGACCACACCGGTGCTCCACTTGGTGCGCCACTTGACCAGGGCGAATATCCACCAGTCCTCTGTCCAACACAGAAAGCGGGACCTCTTTTGGAGTTCGGAGCTCTCAGTTCCAAATTATTTTCCCCAGGTGAACAGGTCAGTCCTGTTAGGGACTGATCAGACCCCCTCTCACTCTTCGGGTTCCACCTCCCTGCTCCGACCTCCTCTGGTGCCCATCTTGGTTGCTGATCGAAGAGGATTAGACCACGCTCGTAACCGTCTTAATCCCGTCTCAATTGGATCACGGGAGCGATCGTGGTGAAGTCTCCAACCTGCTGCAACAACCTGAACTCAGTCCAAGGCAGAGCAGAGCAGCACCGATCCAGCGTCTGTCCCGGCCAGCGTCGATAACTTCTGGTGCCAAAAAAATTCAGGCTTCATCCCGGGTCAGTCACCAACATTTTGGCGCTGGTCTCGTTCACTTTCGAGTCCGGGAGCGATCACAGCGGAGTCGACAACGAGTTCCTGTTAGCGGGCAGAACCGGCGGACAGAACCCCGGGAGGGCAATCCGGCTCCGTTCTTAGCTTCACGCCCCTCCCCGCCTGGCCGGCTTACCGCCCCTCCCTGTGTGGAGGTAGTGTTTGTGTGTAATCCACTTTTCCCCACCTCGAGATCCACCCTCCTGCGTGAGGCGTAGTGCATGTAAATAATTAGCAGGGATCAAGCTTCATCGACGTAGTGTGCGGGGAACCCACACTTCCCCGCTCGCCCTCGTCTCCGAACGGGGTTGGTTTCTTTAAACCAACCGGGTAAGCTCTATCCCTTGCTCTCATATCAGTAGTTTGTTCATATAATATCCATGGAATTGCTCTGTTGACGGTGAGAGAGCGCCCGACCCCGAAGCTCCCAGTTTACGAGTGATCATCGTGGGATTGTGAGAGAGCGACCCTGTGCCCTTTCGGCACCTAGCCAGCCCTTTGATTGTGGGCACCGTACCCTCGGGAGGGCGACCATAGCTTTGCTGGTCCTCTACCAGAAGGGGCTTTGTTCCACTACCTCCACTCGGCATCGCCGAGTCACCCGGGAATCGTGTGCGCAACGGTGGTTTGGCAACTTGCGTAATTCTCTACTCTTGTGCGTTGTGCTTGCTTGGTAAGTCCAAGGACCCTCGGTCTAGTTGCTGCATTCTCTAAGTCGGTATCACATCACATCCACATCAGCCCGACTCACGAGCTCCCAAGAGGACCTGTCGGGGAAACGGCGACAAGGGAGACCAACAATCCGACTTGAGAAGAATCTGGGTCACCCCGGAGGAAGCTCAAGTCATTCGAAGGGCGCGTATTAGAAACCCCCTGCGAGAGCTCAGATGGGGCATCGGGCAAGACATGTCCGACACGACAACGGCACCGTCTGACGATGCCCAGTTGTCTAATGTCCCCTGCACGAGCAGGTGGAGGCAAAGATGATCCCGCTCTCGAGTCCTCCAGCAGCCTGTCCCGAGCCCTCCTCTGACTGATACCCGGAGGGAGGCCCCTCTGCAACGTACCTCGGTCTTCAACAGACTAGGGGCGCCTGTCCGCCCTGAGGGACACCCGCGGAGGAAGCGGACGGCCTGGTTCATCAACAACGCAGTTCTAGTGTTCGCATGCTATACCACCAGACACCAGCCAGACACCCAGTCTGATGACCTGAATCAGCCCTTGTCCCATTTCAAGAGGCCGCGCCATCAGGTCCAGCCACCTCCCCTAACAGGTCACATTACCACTTCTACCGGGCCGCAGGTGTCGGAATGTGTAGAGGAAGTCCCGACTGAGGACCGTGGCCCTCCTATCAACGCAGAGCCGGTCAACAATGACCCTCCTACAAACGAGGCTCAAGATGTGACCCTCGAGACTCTCATGAAGGAGAACCAACATCTGAAGGCCCTCTTGCAAAATCTCCTCCGGGAACGGGACCTTAATCCTCAGCAACCTGCTAGGCCTCCGGCCGAAGCACCGGCACCGCCGGCTGGGTGCGATGCTGCCAACACCTCAGTGGCAATTGCCCGAACCCCGTTGGCAGCTGGGTTTGGTACGCCGCCGGTTGAGGCTCAGCCACGAGCATCTAATACGCCAATGCCAGAAAATCTCCCGGCACAACGCTAGATGATCGAGCTGATTATCGAGACATAGCTCGCCCAGTATGGTGAAGGGGTTGCCACTATAGATCTCTATAGTGTACCCTACCCGCTTCACCACGAGCTGAAAAGGCTTCCTGAAGAGTACGCCAAACCCCCGAAGCTGCAAAAGTTCAACGGGCAGGGGTCTTCGCATGAACACTTGGCCTACTATGTTACGGCCATGGGCGAGTTAGCGCTGGATGAATCATATCTCCTCTGCTACTTCGCTACTTCACTTACGGGAATGGCCTTCCAATGGTATTCCCGCCTGAAGCCCAACTCAGTCATCAACTGGGCGGATCTCTAGAAGAAGTTCCTCGACCGCTTTCAAACGGCCAAGCGAAAGATCTCCCTGGCCAAGCTCTGCTCTCTCTGGCAGAAGAAGGGAGAGAGCGCCCTCGACTTCATCAAGAAATGGCGAGACCTCAGCATGAGGTGTGTCAACCTGCCAGTCCAGGAAGATGCCATCACTATATGCCGACGGGGTTTGGCAGTTGAGGTCGGTGAGAAGCTTCTCGGGGCCAATATCAAAGGCTTCGACCAACTCAATTCGACAGTCACCGAAATAGAGATGTTCTTCGTCGATAACTCGATCAATACTTTAGCAAAGGGTAAGCAAGGGTGAGAACGCCAATCCGTTAAGGAGGTGAATATCGTCGAGTTCACCCCCGCCGCCAAAGCCAATAAAGAGGCCGAACCAAGCGCCTCTGACAAAAAGCCAGCAGACAAGCCGCCCGCTCCTTCCTTCTCAGAGCACATAAAGACACCCTTCTCCTTCATGAAGGAACATACGAAGATGCTCTTCGACCTCTGTATGACCCAGAAGATTGTCGAGCTGCCCGAAATCCGCAAGCCGGACGAGACTCTGAAAATGGACGATCCCAGCTATTGCTTGTATCATCACATGCTGGGCCACCCAATTGAAGATTGTTATGTCTTCAAGACTCAGGTGTAGAAGTTGATCCGAGACGGCCTTGTTAAAATGAAGAGTGGTCTCGTCGATCCCCCGCAACCACATATGTGGTCCAGGCCAGCTAAGGCAGTGCGTGTGGTTCACTACTCAACCAACATGATCCACATGATGGCTGCGTTCTCCCTCTCTGATGTCGATATAGAGGAGCCCAGCACTAGTCAGGGCGAGCGTTCACTTTGGTATCTGGGGTGGAGGCCCTGGCATGATCGCAAACCCCTCTCCTTCCCCAGCGAGAGGACCCGGTGACTCTTCAATATCCTCGTCAAGAGGGGGCAAATCATGCCCCATGATTCATCGGCGGACTACACCCATTGGGACCTTAGTCACCCCCAATACTGCCCTTTCCACGCCAGAATCTGCCACACGATCGAGTCTTGTGTGGAAGTTCAATACCTCATCCAGGAACAGGTCCAGTGGGAGCAGATCGATGCAAAGGGGAATTCCATGTCACTTGTAAGCCTTCGGCAAGCTGTCGAAGAAACCCTGAGCATCGCCAGGGATGCGCCAGAGCGGCCAGATTCCCCTCAAGAAAATGGGCACGGGCTACCTTACCAGCATCCTCCAGAATGGCTCGAGTTTCGGACCGATAATCGGGAAGCACTCGAGCGATTGCAATGGCGTAGGGAGCAGGACGCTAGTCAGGAGACACGGCCAAGTAATTTCTCGATCAGCGTCATCCATTCCCTTCCCACCTCAACTCCTCCAGATGACCGGACACCAACATCCGGCCAGCCAACCCCTGCCACTTCGGCTGTGCAATGGCGGCCCTGGCAAGAGCTGGAATCTCTCCCCTTTTCTAGAGAAGACACCGCCAGGCTCCTCTGGGTCCTTCTTGGCTGAGAGAACGTCCTGGTGGGCGAGATGACGATAGGATTCTCAGGTCCCTCTTGCTCTCCCCCTAACCTACCTCCGTCTCCAGCATCCAGTGATAGGAAGGGGATGCAGTAGGGTGAGGTCCCAGCACGGCCGTGTCGCGCTCCCCCAACCAGTGAGCCATCGGGTTTTTCCCGCTCGCCCTCTAATTCAATCCAGATCGCAAATAGGACGTCTTCGGAGTCTTCAGCGACTTTGACCCGCACGAGCAGCTCACTGCCACAAGGCCCAGCCAATGCGTAAAGTCAGGGTAGCTACATAGAGCAATGATACCCCATGGTACCTTTAGCTATCGCCGGACCTATCTGTAAAGGCAAACCCAATGAGCAAGACAACACGCGGGCCTCCCAATCTGCTTCTCAACAAAAGATGTTGCCACCGCGGCTAAGGCATCAAATTGCGCATACGTCTTCGGACGCCAGCACCAGTCTGCTGACTCCTCGTACGCTCCTGTCGCCACCGCGAGTAAGGCACCAAACCGCGCACATGTCTTCGAACGCCGGTCCCAGTATCCCGGCATACCAGGAGTTGCCACTTGAAGTAATCGAGTAGGCGATCAACGCCACCTTCCAGATACAACAAGCGGAAGGCGCCTGGATCAAAATCCGGGTGAAGAAGAGTCGTCGACCTCGCCCTACCAAGGCACCAGTTCAGAGATGCCCTCATGGAGATTCATCAACTCCGACCTCGGCACCTCTCCCTCCTACTCCATTGGAAGCGGCCATCACCAAGAAATAGAAGAAAAATAGGAGGAAGAACCTCAAAAGGCGGCTCAAGAAATAGGCCGAACAAGTAGCTATCTTACAATCCCCAGCCGAGCCGACGCCTCTCTAGAGGCTCCAGCAGCTCATTAATGACCTGGAGGAATATGTTCCTCCTCATCCTACCGGCGCTCTCCCACTCGACAGCTATATCCCGTGGGGGGAAATGCAGAAGCAGGCCCGCCTCAGACACTGGGTCCAAGAGATGATCCAGAAACTCAAGAACGGCGAAAGGCTCTTGATCCCAGATGAGCTCCCCTTGTGCTATAAAGACAAGGAGATCACCACGGAGCAGCTGGAAGAAATGCTTCGGCGCTGCACCTGCAACATGGTGGCCATCCCACCTCCGAATAATATCAACGCTGCTCGGCGAGGCGAGCCAATAGCCTCCCGAACCAGACAAAGAACCATTGCCTATTTTGGGCTACAGTCAGCTCCAGAACACACAGGTCGTGGCTGAGGTCATGGCCAGGGATGCGGTAGAGGTCGCGGGAGAATTCCCGAGCTACCCCTTCACCCGTCCACCTTCGACCCGGAGCGAATTATCCTCTTCCGGGGGAGGAACCTACCCCCATTCCGGAGATAGAATTTTGAAAAGGACCCGGCATCTTCGATCCTTATGGTATCGAAGAGGTTGCTACCGACACCCCAGTCCCTGCACCGATTTCAGCTTCTTCTGCATAACAAGCAGGCCCGTCTAGCCAGGACGAGCGAGCCCACCAGCCACTCCTAGAAGAGCCATCATTGGCACCCTTGTTCCAAGAATCCACGGGTGATCAGAGTCAGTCCGATCCCGGTGGTAAAGGCAAGGCAGTGCAACTTCCCAACAGGGAGCAGCACAGCAGCTCGCAGAAAGCTCAGCCTGACATACTACCCTCCTTGGAGGATGCTCGAGCTCGACCCGATCGGAAAGTCCTCCACCAGATGAAGCGCTTCCCCGCCAGCATCACAATTTGGGAAGTCGTCGCTTGGAGCAAAGAGTTGAGAGAAACTCTTATTAAAATACTCCAGGAACCAGAAGCTTATGAAGCACATGTCACGGAAATGAAGACGAATCCCTTTGAAGCCTTCACAACCACCATCTCCTTCACGGAGAAAGACATGTTGCTATCCCCTCCGTGCCACAACCATCCTCTCTACATGAAAGGGAAGGTCAATGGGCATTGAAGAGGTGAGATCTCGCGCGGGTCTTGAGCTAGGGTGATGATCACCGAACAGTGAACTGCAAGAAAGGGAAACGGATCAGGGGGCCTAAGGATGATTCCCTAGGGTAAACCCTCCGATGCCTAAGTCAGTAGAGCAATGGTGGAAGTTATGAAGGGAGGAGGAAAGAGAGGCACGAGATCCCTCTACACCAAGGTGGTGAAGTGGTTCCTCCTCAGGGAGTTTTAGGCGTGTGTTGGCCTTACCTTTCGCTAGAGGGTGTCCCGGTTTAAAGAGTGCATCGGCCTCATGAGTCCCGTAAGCTGAGGAGTCTCAGGCGGGAGTTATGCCCTCAACGTGGACTCTTTACGTCCTCATCGCGGGATCTTTATAGCCTTGGGGGGCCATGGGTCCTGATGTGACAACCTCGGACCTAATGTAAGCAAGCACAATCGCATTCAAATGGGTCGAATTGGGCCACCGCTCTATCGACACTCACCCAAGCCCGGGGTAACTTGGCAATGCCAAGGTGAGGTTGAGGGGTTGGGCCCTTGCTGGTAGAGGGCCAGCAAGGCCAAGATGGGATTCCCAATGGGTGTAGAGGCCCAATTCAAGGGGGCCGATAAAGTGCCAAAGGCACCGGTTGCACTTCTCCCACGATGATCACTCAAGACAACGGGGCTTGAGGATCGGGCTCTCACTCGCATAACCAGCGGAATTAAGAACTAATATTGAAAGACAAGCACTAAATGAAGTGATGGTTTGAGCACTTACTCGACCGGTTTGAAGAAACCGGTCCTGGTCGGAGACGAGGGCGAGCGGGGAGGCGAGTGGATCCCCACACGCCGCGTCGGGGTAGCTTGACCTGCCCAAACAAGTTACAACACTACACCTCTCGCAGGAGGGGGATCTTGGGGTGGGGGTTAAGGGATATTACAACCAAAATTACCTCCACACAGGGAGGGGCCTTCAGCCGGCCAAGCGGGGAGGGGAAACTAGGATTAAAAGTATTGAATGATGAAGTCACCGGTTCTGTATGCTCTCTCCGAACAGGGATAGGTAGGCGGTGTTGCTTCTGTAGAACTCGCTCAGGAATTTCGCTGATGACGAGACTGGTGGGGAAATCTTCGTAGCTGGGAAGGGAATGCTTCAGAATTTCTTTAATTTCTTCTGGAGCCGCTACTGACCGGAATGGAGGTTTGAACAGAGCTTCAGATTCTCGGACCTGCAGTTGCAGACTTCTAACAGTAGATTGCAGAGAACGCCCCGGCAGCTCCCGACCTCGGAATCAAGCGCCGTCGGAGTCGTTGGAATCGTGGACGAGTTCTCTTCGCAGCAAAACTGACGGGAAAACCCACCGATGCCGGAGAAGACCTGGAGGCTCTGAACAAGGATGACTGGTCGGTGTAGACTGTGGGGAAGCAGATCCGTGCAGCAGAGGGAGAAAATTGATAACTTCTGCTACTAGATGCCGAACAGAGTTCTGCTTCTTGATTCTGAAAGTAGACAGGGCGATGAAGAACTTTGTAGAAGAGCTTTCGAACTGATTCCTCCGGGGTTAGTCGTGGCAGAGCTTCTACTCAGGTTCAGGGCTTCAGCAGAGGCAGTTCTGAGCAGTCGTGGGAGAACGGAGCTCCCGAGCAGCACACAGCTCGGATGAAGACGAAACCACTTCTGCTGCGAAGGAGACAGGGAGACGCTTCTGTGGATGCCTCTTGAGCCTTCAGATTCGCTGGGAGGAGGTCGTGGTGGCTTCTGAAAGCTACTGGTTCATCAGCATCATCAGGACTGCAAGCAGCAACTTTGACAAAGCCTTCACTTGACCTAGAAAGTAGAAGAAGAAGGAAGTATATGGTGGAAGGGGAAGAATGGGGGTGATGTAGAGGGTGTCTAATGGTGGAGGGGAGGTGGAGGAAGAAGGGGAGGGTGCAAGTTTCAGCAAGGGAGTATGGGGGTGGGTTGCAACTGAATGGTGGGCATGGAGGGGAATGGGGCGAATATGGCCTAAGGGGAGGGGATGGGGGCGGCCCAAGCTTGGAGGGAAGGAGTTTCAAATTAAAAATGGCTTTGGAAGTTGGGGGATTGTGTGGGGAAGAGGGGTGATTGTGTTGGAATGTGGAGGGTGGTGTTGGAATGGGGAGGAATCTCCTTGGAACTAGGGGGAAGTGGAGTAATGGTGGCTATGGGAAGTGGAGTGGCTTTAATGGGGTAGGTGGGGGTTGGAGGTGGTTGGAGAGGGGAGGAGAGAGGAAGAGGGTGAACCTTGGAGAGAGAAGGAGGGATAGAGAGAGAGGTGGGGTGGGGAATCACTCCCCTAGGGCTTCTCACCCAACTATAGGATTCACTCCACTAGAACTAGATTTGAATACTCAAATGGAAATCTTTTGTATTCAATCATTCATTACCTCCAAATGAAGGGAATGGGGCCCTATATATAGGAAACCCACATTTTACAATAAGTCCCTTACAAAAGACTCAAGGACAAATAACCAATGGGGTAGGGGGGCTTATGGGCCAAGCCCGAAGAATTGGGCCCAATAGCACATTACACAATCTAATGATACTCAAACCTAGGAAAATAAATGTAAAACCTAGGGACATGACTCAAATAAACTGAAAATTACATCAAATGACTCAAAAAGATAGCACAAAAGGGATAATTGGGCCTTTATAGAGAGAGGCCCGAACTCAAACGATGCCGGAATGTGAAGAAGACCCTAGCCAAAGGGAGCTGTGGATGATGCCTCCATCAAATCCCCTGGGCTGTGGAGAGCTCGACTCCGTCGAGTAGGGGTCCATCCGGCTGTGGTACTGCTCGAGGAGGTCTGGATCCAACCGCTGGAGATCCTCCCGACTCACCCAAGAATCCTCCGAAAGAGGCCGATCCTTCCACCTGACGAGATAGCGCTCATATACCTTGCTCCGAGTGGTAGTGACTTGTACATCCAATATTTGTTCAATTTATTCACGCTGGGCTCTTTTGGTTGGTGGTCTCTCCTCACGGGTGGGTGCTCTCTCAAAGGAAGAAGTAGGCTCAATCTCCTCACTAGGTACCACCGTGGGTCCCTTATATGGCACTAGGTCGGCGACATTGAATGTGGGACTTATTCCATACTCCTCAGGGAGATCTAACTCGTAGGCATTTACACCAAGCGCCTCAAGACTTGGAAGGGACCAGCCCCACGTGGCCTCAGTTTAGAGTTGGCTCCCGGGGAGAGCCTCTCCGTCCTTACCATCACAAAGTCACCCACATGGTACTCTTGGTGACGCCGATGAGAGTCGGCCAGCCTTTTATAAGCCTCATTCTTTTTGCTGATGTGCTTGCGAATTTCTTCATGCAATTATCTAATATGTTGTGCAAAAGACTCAACTGAAATGGACACTCTAGCATGCTGGGGAAGGGGAATGAGATCGGAAGGCTTTCTTGGCTTGTACCCATGCACGGCTTCAAATGGACTCATCCCTATGGACTTATTGATGGAATTGTTATATGCAAATTCCACCTGTGGTAAGATGAGATCCCAATTTCCGGGGTGATCCTCAACAAGACACCTAAGGAGGTTCCCTAGACTCCGATTAACAACTTCTGTTTGGCCATCCTTTTGGGGGTGGTAGGCAGTGGAGAATTTAAGAAGGGTACCCATCATGTGCCAAAGAGTTTTCCAAAAGTATCTAGTGAATTTGACATCCCTATCGGAGACTATGGTCTTAGGTAGCCCGTGGAGTCGAACAACCTCATCAAAGAACAATCGGGCCACATGGGAGGCATCGGAGATCTTGGAGCATGGGATGAAGTGGGCCATCTTGGAAAACCTATCCACTACCACATAGATGGAGTCATGCTTTCTTTGAGTCTTGGGTAGTCCTAGCACAAAGTCCATGCTCAAATCTTACCATGGACGGTCGGGAATGGGGAGTGAGGTGTATAGGCCGGTGTTTTGTTTCACTTGTTTGGCCGAAGCACATGTTCGGCATTGGCCCACAATCTTGCCTACATCTCTCTTGAGACTTGGCCAATAAAACTATCCCTCAACTAAGACAATGGTTTTGTGGACTCCAAAATGGCCAGCTAGTCCTCCCGCATGTAATTCCCAAATCAAGAAGTCACGGAGTGAGGTCCGTGGGATGCAAAGCTTGGGTCCCTTGAAGAGGAACCCATCCTCTAAGATAAATCCCTCATGTTCCTTGTTAGAATGGGTGATCAAGGGGGTATAGATGTGCCCAAAGTCGGGGCAGCTTGGGTACTCATTCTTGACCCTATCAAATCCGCTCACTTTCACTTGGATAGTGGATAACAAGGAAACTTTTCTACTAAGGGCATCTGCCGCTCGATTCTCACTCCCAGCTTTGTGTTTGATGACAAAAGTGTAGGATTGGATGAACTCAACCCATCGGGCATGTCGGGCATTTAGCTTTTGTTGGGAGTTGAGATATTTGAGGGCCTCATGGTCGGAGAAGATGACAAATTCTTTGGGCAACAAGTAGTGCCTCCAATGTCGGAGGGACTGCACCACGGCATAGAACTCCTTGTCATAAGTGGAGTATCTCGTCCTAGCATCACATAGCTTCTCACTAAAGTAGGCTACCGGGTGTCTCTCTTGACTAAGAATCCCTCCTATCCCTATCTCGGATGCATCACATGTGACTTCAAAGACTTTAGAGAAATCAGGAAGGCATAGGACCGGGGCTTGGGTCAACTTCTCCTTAAGTTCTTGGAAGGCTTTAGAGGCTGATTTGGTCCATACAAAAGTCCCCTTCTTGAGACAATCGGTGATTGGGCCAGTGATAGTGCTAAATCCACGAATAAACCTCCTATAAAATGTTGCCAATCCATGGAAACTTCGGACCTCATGAAGGGTGTGGGGTTCCGGCCAATCAATAATAGCTTGGACCTTGTCGGGGTCCATGGAGACGCCTTTGGTGGACACCACAAATCCTAGGAAGGTGAGGGAGGTGGTCATGAAGTGGCACTTTCCTAAGTTGGTAAATAGACTCTCTTGTCGAAGGATGGTACAAACTTGCCTAAGGTGGTCAAGGTGGGCCTCTTGGGATTGACTATAGATGAGTATATCATCAAAGTAGACCACTAGAAAGATCCCAATAAATGGCCTAAGGACCTCCGTCATAAGACGCATGAAAGTGCTTGGGACATTTGAAAGCCCAAAAGGCATGACTAACCATTCAAAGAGACCATCTTTGGTTTTGAAAGCCGTTTTCCACTCATCCCCGGGCCTTATCCTAACTTGGTGATAGCCACTCTTAAGGTCAATTTTGGAGAAAATGGTGGCTCCGGCTAACATATCAAGCATGTCATCAAGCCTAGGGATGGGAAACCTATACTTGACGGTGATTTTGTTAATGGCCCTACTATCCACACACATTCGCCATGACCCATCCTTCTTGGGAGTTAGAAGGGCCGAGACGGCACATGGGCTTTTGCTAATGCGAATGAAGCCCTTCCTAATGAGTTCCTCTATTTGCCTCCGAAGTTCGGCATGTTCCGTGGGATTGAGGCGATAATGAGGAAGGTTTGGGAGAGTGGCCCCCGAGACTAGATCAATTGCATGTTGCACATCCCGCATGGGAGGGAGTTGGTCCGGGAGCTCCGTTGGGAACACATCATGGAATTCTTCTAGGAGTTGTTGGATTTCTATAGGATGTGGATTGGTGGAAGTGGGTTCTCCTAGGCAAATGACCATCGCACATAGTGGTACTCCTTGAACTATCTCCTCTTCAAGTTCTTTCCTAGTGATGAGATGAAGACCCTTGGCCAACCCCGAGGTCCCACTTTGTTTGGGAGTTTGGGTGAGGGATGGGGTTGGAGGGGTGGAGTTCCCCGAGACTTGTATGGTGGTGGGGTGTTGTCCTTGAGGGGGAGTGTCCCTCTTGGTCATGGGACGAGGTGGGGAAGGGTTAAGACGGATAGTCTTACCCTCATGTTCAAAGGTGCATTTGTTGCTCCTACCCAAGATGGTGGCATCTACATCATAAAGCCAAGGTCTTCCTAGTAGGATGCTACCTACTTCCATGGGAATGATGTCACACCATATTTGACCATGGTATGAAGAGAAGGTGAGGGGCACAAGACATTGAGTGTTGACCGGGATGGAGTTGTTGTTGATCCATGAGACCCGGTATGGACTTGGGTGAGGGGTGATGGCTAGCCCAAGAAGCTTGATGGTATCGGGTGATACGGCATTGACACAACTCCCACTATCCAAGATCACTTTCCTTACATGGCTCCCTATTTTGACAAAGGTGTGAAAGATTGAAGTTCGACGCCAATCTTCTTCTTGGGGTTTTGTGAGGGTGCATCTAATTACTCCTAGATGAGAGTTGGTAGATTGAGTGGTGTGATCTAGACCCGATTCTAGGTATTGGGCTTCATACTCCTCTTCCCAATCTAGTGAGGCTTCATGGTCCTCAATGACATCTTCAAGTTCCTTTTGGGGTGGAGCTTCTTCCTCAATAAGCAAGCTAGATAATCCATTGGATGGACATTGCCCCACAAAGTGGCCAAACCCTTGACACCTAAAGCATTGTTGACGCCCGCTACCTGAAGTAGTTCTTACATTTGGGCCTTTGGGAATGTCTTCCCTCCGTGGGAGGGGGTGACTAGGGGTGGGTTTGTTTGGAGTGATGGTGGGAGGAGGGTTGTAAGTCCTTAATGGGGTGTTCCCACTTGGATTATGGGCTTTCATGGGAGTGGCCGGAATGGGCCGTGGTCCCATGTTTTTGGGATCGACCGGTCGGGGAGTAGCAAATCGAGGGATCCTAGAGAATCTTTCTACATCCCTAGCTATTTGATAAGCTATCTCAAGGTTATCAACATCTCTCATAAAAAGCTCTCTCTTGATGTGACTTTGAAGTCCATTCCTAAAGCGAGACAAGGTAACGGCCGGGTCCTCATGAACTCCACACTTCAAAAGATAGGAGTCAAACTTCTCAATGTATTCAACCACGGTCTTCCCTTCTTGGGTGAGGCTTTGCCATTCATCTAAGAGCATTTGATGGTAGGATTGGGGAAGGTATTTGTTCCTAAGTTGGTTCTTCATACCCTCCCAAGTATCAATAGGCTCTCTCCGCCTAATCCTTCTTAGACCCTCTTGGTTTAACCAATAAGTTTTGGCTAATTTGATGAGATGCATTTTGGCCAACCTTACCCTCCTTTGGTCGAACATATGGTACCATTCAAAGTATTGGTCCATGGCGGTTTCCCACTCTAAGTAGACACTTGGTTCATGGGAACCATCAAAGTTTGGGGCCTCTACTTTAATCATCCTTAAGAGAGGGTCATCCGGGTCGTCTCGTGGACGCCTTTTATGAATGGGATGGTGTCGGGGTCTCTCATGGTCATGGTAAGGGTCATGATCCAAGTCCTCCCTATAAATTTCAGCATGTGGATGATAGGCTCTTGGTCCATGGTTCCTAGGATGGAACTCATCCCTATGAGGCTCAATATGTGGAGGGTGGACTCTTGGGTCATTGTTCCTTGGGTGGAACTCATTCCTATGCAACTCACCATGTGGTAGATGAACTCTTGGCTCATTATTCCTTGGATGAGGGTCTTCCCTAGGAGGCTCAACATATGGAGGGTGGACTCTAGGCTCATTATTCCTTGGGTGGAACTCATGCTCTTCAAGCCGAGCAATTCGAGTGGTAAGGGACTCAAGTTGGGCAAGAATGTTGGTAAGGGCAGCATCTACCCTATTCATTTGACCTTGAGGTTCCTCCCTAGGAGCATCTTGATTGAGTTGAGGATGGGAATCCATTGGTGGATTTGAAGATGAAGGATCGGATCGGTAACTAGCACCACTACGGGTGGACATGCAAGACAAGGGGCCAAAGATGTTGGACACACAATGCAATGGTCCTAGGACTTAGACTTGATAGAGACAAGTCAAAGACTTGCTCTGATACCAATTGATGTGACACAACCTCGGACCTAATGCAAGCAAGCACAATCGCATTCAAATGGGCCGAATTGGGCCACCGCTCTATCGACACTCACCCAAGCCCGGGGTAACTTGGCAATGCCAAGGTGAGGTTGAGGGGTTGGGCCCTTGCTGGTAGAGGGCCAGCAAGGCCAAGATGGGATTCCCAATGGGTGTGGAGGCCCAATTCAAGGGGGCCGACAAAGTGCCAAAGGCACCGGTTGCACTTCTCCCACGGTGATCACTCAAGACAACGGGGCTTGAGGATCGGGCTCTCACTCGCATAACCAGTCGAATTAAGAACTAATATTGAAAGACAAGCACTAAATGGAGTGATGGTTTGAGCACTTACTCGACCGGTTTGAAGAAACCGGTCCCGGTCGGAGACGAGGGCGAGGGGGGAGGCGAGTGGATCCCCACACGCCGCGTCGGGGTAGCTTGACCTGCCCAAACAAGTTACAACACTACACCTCTCGCAGGAGGGGGATCTTGGGGTGAGGGTTAAGGGATATTACAACCAAAATTACCTCCACACAGGGAGGGGCCTTCAGCCGGCCAAGCGGGGAGGGGAAACTAGGATTAAAAGTATTGAACGATGAAGTCACTGGTTCTGTCTGCTCTCTCCGAACAGGGACAGGTAGGCGGTGTTGCTGCTGTAGAACTCGCTCAGGAATTTCGCTGATGACGAGACCAGTGGGAAAATCTTCGTAGCTGGGAAGGGAATGCTTCAGAATTTCTTTAATTTCTTCTGGAGCCGCTGCTGACCGGGATGGAGGTTTGAACAGAGCTTCAGATTCTCGGACCTGCAGTTGTAGACTTCTAACAGCAGATTGCAGAGAACGCCCTGGCAGCTCCCGACCTCGGAATCAAGCGCCGTCGGAGTCGTTGGAATCGTGGACGAGTCCTCTTCGCAGCAAAACTGACGGGGAAACCAACCGATGCCGGAGAAGACATGGGGGCTCTGAACAAGGATGAGTGGTCGGTGTAGACTGTGGGGAAGCAGATCCGTGCAGCAGAGGGAGAAAATTGATAACTTCTGCTACTGGATGCCGAACAGAGTTCCGCTTCTTGATTCTGAAAGTAGACAGGGCGATGAAGAACTTTGTAGAAGAGCTTTCGAACTGATTTCTCCGGGGTTAGTCGTGGCAGAGCTTCTACTCAGGTTCAGGGCATCAGCAGAGGTAGTTCTGAGCAGTCGTGGGAGAACGGAGCTCCCAAGCAGCACACAGCTCGGATGAAGACGAAACCACTTCTGTTGTGAAGGAGACAGGGAGACGCTTCTGTGGATGTCTCTTCAGCCTTCAGATTCGCTGGGAGGAGGTCGTGGTGGCTTCTGTAAGCTACTGGTTCATCAGCATCATCTGGACTGCAAGCAGCAACTTTGACAAAGCCTTCACTTGACCTAGAAAGTAGAAGAAGAAGGAAGTATATGGTGGAAGGGGAAGAATGGGGGTGATGTAGAGGGTGTCTAATGGTGGAGGGGAGGTGGAGGAAGAAGGGGAGGGTGCAAGTTTCAGCAAGGGAGTATGGGGGTGGGTTGCAAGTGAATGGTGGGCATGGAGGGGAATGGGGCGAATATGGCCTAAGGGGAGGGGATGGGGGCGGCCCAAGCTTGGAGGGAAGGAGTTTTAAATTCAAAATGGCTTTGGAAGTTGGGGGATTGTGTGGGGAAGAGGGGTGATTGTGTTGGAATGGGGAAGATGGTGTTGGAATGTGGAGGGTGGTGTTGGAATGGGGAGGAATCTCCTTGGAACTAGGGGGAAGTGGAGTAATGGTGGCTATGGGAAGTGGAGTGGCTTTAATGGGGTAGGTGGGGGTTGGAGGTGGTTGGAGAGGGGAGGAGAGAGGAAGAGGGCGAACCTTGGAGAGAGAAGGAGGGATAGAGAGAGAGGTGGGTGGGGAATCACTCCCCTAGGACTTCTCACCCAACTATAGGATTCACTCCACTATAACTAGATTTGAATACTCAAATGGAAATCTTTTGTATTGAATCATTCATTACCTCCAAATGAAGGGAATGGGGCCCTATATATAGGAAACCCACATTTTACAATAAGTCCCTTAGAAAAGACTCAATGACAAATAACCAAAGGGGTAGGGGGGCTTATGGGCCAAGCCCGAAGAATTGGGCCCAATAGCACATTACACAATCTAATGATACTCAAACCTAGGAAAATAAATGCAAGACCTAGGGACATGACTCAAATAAACTGAAAATTACATCAAATGACTCAAAAAGATAGCACAAAAGGGATAATTGGGCCTTTATAGAGAGAGGCCCGAACTCAAACGATGCCGGAATGTGAAGAAGACCCTAGCCAAAGGGAGTTGTGGATGATGCCTCCATCAGGTCCCTTATCCTCGTAAACTCATGCTCATAAAGGGCTCTCAACGGCAGCGTGGATAAGCAATCGTTGGTCAACCCAAGCATGAAGAGTGCCAACCCTGTCCTGGAGATAGACATAGCTCGGATGAGGATCGGTCGGAGTGGGTGCTGAGCACTAGCCTTTATCTCGGCTAGGGGATAGATCGGGCGTGGGTCTTCCTCCGACCTAACTGACGCTCGGGCCTTCTGAGCCTAAGGGCCACCGAGGAAGGGTTTGATCCCGAGTGATCTTATTGGGCTTTTTAGGCTAAGTGGGCCCTGTGGGACTGTCACTTAGATGAGCTGGGCGTCGTTTGGTCTTGATGGTCCTAGTTTGGCTGCTCTTAGATAGACTATAGAAATCCCCCTCTCCACTTGTCCCCCTCCTACTCCCGAGCTTTGGTATGCTCGGAAGAGTAGCCGTTAGGGTTTTGGACCAACGTGGCTCAGGTGGGTGGAGATCTGGTGGTGTTAAGAAGCCACGTGTCGTGGTCACCTGGGCCCGTAATAATGATGATCCTGACGGATTTGAACTGAAGGGGCCCCATTTTCTCGGAGGTCGGAATGACGCGCCGCCTTCCGCGTGGGAATTTAGGAGTTGTGCGCTTGTCGTCGCTCTAGACTCCCTCCATTTTTAGGGTTTGGCTCTCCTTCATGCTTGCTTTTAGAGCTCTTTTATGCGTCGTGAGGACACGAAGGCAGAGTAGAGGCTTGCAACGGCGTTCGCGGAGTTAGTGGAGATAACTGCGGAGGCACTCCGACAGCTTCCTCTTCCTCCGGAGTCTTCGGGGTCCTGGGAGCATCTTTCTTCAAGTTCCTCTCCAGATTACATGGCGGATCAGCGTCCGGATGTCGAAGAGTGGGAGGGCGAGCCTGCGGTGAGGGCGACGGCTCCAAACTGCAGTGAACTGGGGGAGGTGGAGGTGAAACGGCTGGAGCACCAGTTTCGTCTGCCCCATAAGTTTTACTTTACCGCGGCCGCCCCGTACGAGATGAGCTTGGACTCTCGTACGGGACACATCTGCACCTTCCTTCTGTCGTGGAAGGGTGGGTTCCGCCTTCCTTTCGAGCCCTTTGTTCTTAAGCTTCTCAATTTCTTTCGGTTGGCGCCCGTACAGTTAGTAGCCAACTCTTACCTTCTTCTTTCCGCCTTTCGCATCCTCTGCCGTCAATGCGGGGTCCCTCCTTCTTTGGACCTCTTTCATTATTTTTTCGAGTTAAAGGCGCATCTCTCGGCCAGGAAGGGCTTCTATTTCATCCAGGTGAGGCGGAATAGGAGCTGTGTCTCCTTATCCGCGAAGGATTCTTCACACAAGGGGTGGAAAACTCAGTTCTTCTGGGTGGGGATTTTCTCGGTGGAGGAGACTTGGAGGTGTCCCGTAATCCCCAATTTCCATCCGAACATTCCTCCGAGGAAGGATGAGTTTTCTCCGAACGTGGAGGAGTATGCGATCATTTTGCTGAAGCGTCGTCAGTCTACGGAGGAGCTGGTGACTCCGGAGAACATCGAGCGAAGTCTTCACGCGCGGCTGCAGCCGACAGGTTCGGACGTCACGAATCAGTTTCTTCTTCGGACGGTGATACCATTTTCTTTTCCTGACCATATCTTTCTTCTGTACAGAAACCAGGCGGTCGACTTTGGAGGAGACCGCAGAGGTGATCGATCTCGACGATGACTCGGCTGTCGATGAGTCGGCTGCTCCCACGGGTCGCTCTCGAGCCCGAGATAGGGGCAAGGGGATGGTCCGGGAGGGGTCTTCCAGGTCACAGGGGTCCAAGCGCAAGGATCCCATGGAGGGCATGATCCGGGACACCGCGAAGGCTAGGAAGCGGGCCAAGAAGGCTGGGGCCGCCCCCGCAGTCGAAGGCGACCTTGCCGCGACTCACCCCTCCGCCGAGCATGATGGGGCCGACCCTACTGGGCGAGATCTCCCACCCGCCAAGCAAGAGGGGGCCCAGGAGGTTGGGACTGCTCCTGCGGTTGGCGATGATGCTGGCTCGGCTCCCCCCTCGGTCGGAGCCGAGGGGGCCGAGGCTGCTTCTGCGATTGGCAGCAGTGCTGGCCCGACTCTCCCCTCGGTAGGAGCCAAGGGGGCCGTGGATGAGGCAAGCGACGCTGGGACCACGGCCGAGATTGGGGCGTCGATTGAGGTGGGTAATGCTCCAGGTGGCGGTGCAGGTGCCAAACCGGTCAAGGCTGGGGGGTCGCAAGAAAAGGCGACGCAGCCCCAACCGATCGAGGCACGAGGGGCGAACGAAGCCACGGCTCGATCTGGGCCGACCAGCGGGATGCTGACGGAAGAGGGGGTCTCTATTCCGGTGGCCTTGGAGAGGCTCGGCATCCAGGGCCCTCTGTACCAGGTATGTCGCGGTATAGCCGCGAAGGTGAAGGGGAGAGACAGGACGCACTCCCCGTCCGTAGCCTTCGAGATGGTTATGGAGGGCGGCTTGGTCCTGGCCCAGATGGGGGCCACTCTGGCAGAAGCTTATGCCCGGTCGGAGTCAGAGGAGGCAAACCTAGCCTGGACCCTTGGTGGGTCTGACAGGAAGATGGCTCGACTCACCGAGGAGCGTGATGGGCTTCGGTGGGAGCTTTCCTCAGTTAGGGAGCTGGTGCGGGCGAGCCAGGTGGAGGCCCGGGCACTGACCGAGCAGCTAGCTAAGGCCCGCGAATTGCTCGAGAGGAAGAACATGCTTCTTGAAGAGGAGCGCATTGCTCGCGTCGAGTTAGATGGCCGGTGGGAGGCCGAGCGCGCCGAGCTGGTGGACCGAGCGAAGGAAGCCGAGCGTCTTCGGTGGGAGGCCGAGGCTGATCGGGCTGAGGAAGAGAAGCAGGCGGTGGAGGCTGAGAAGCAGACGGCTGAGGTTGAGCGGAGGTTAATCGAGGCGGAGTGGGAGAAGGCCGAGCTCGCTGGTAGGGTGGGATCGGCCGGGGCGGAGGCGCTCGAGCAGTACAAATGCTTGGAGGCCTATCGGGTCGACCTTAAGGAGGTTGCCCTCCCCTACTATGAGTTATCACTTCGCCGAGGCATCCGCAAGGGGTTCAGGTATGGATATGACCGAGCCGTCTCTTATGTCGAGGAGCAGGTGTCTGAGACAATCGATTTCCCATCCGGGCAATGCTATGACTCGGACTTGTCATCCTCCGGTTCCTCTGGTTCGGCGTCGGAGGAAGAAGATCAGGGGGGCTCTTCGTTCGAGAGGTCGCCAACTCCGGATGCCTCAGGAGGGCGCACAACCGAGGCAGTTCCCACGCCGGTGGGGTCATTGCCAGGGTCGGCCGTCACCGAGGGTGCCAAGGGCAGACCGTCTGAGCCTTCCACTTATGAGCTTCAGGGTGGGCCAGAGGCCTAATGTATCTGCTTTGATTTTTCTTCTTGTATGTCTTTCCTTTTTCGAAGGAAAACTTTCCCTGTTGTGTAAGAAAAAATGTAAGGCAGTAGCATTATGATGAAGACTTAACTTTTTTGTATTGCAGTTGCCGTATTTTGTTCAGTGTATCTGCAGTAGTTGGAAAGTGTCGATACTTTCTGCGTGGATCTCGCATGATGGTTGGGTGGGCGTCTGACAGGGTGTCTTTCCGTTCTCTCATGCTTTGAATGTTTGGCCGCTTCGTGTGTCCCGCTGGGGTGGAAACGAGGAGTTTGAGGTGACTGTTCGTAGGGAGAGGTCCCTTTGGCGTGTTTTCGAGGGGAGAATCATTTAAGGCAAATAGCCTCCCTTCGCCTATAAAAGGTCTGAAGGGCGTCCCTTCCTCTCCACCGCTTAGGGTTTTCCCCGACAGTCTTTCCTCATTCTCTCTTCACGTAGCATTGTGCCATTATATTTGAAGCATGGAAGACGCTCTGGAAGATGAGGCCGCCGATGACGGAGGGCAGTGAGTCCTTGCTGCTTTGGGTTTAAAGGGGGTTCGACGACCAGCGGGCGGGGTTAAAGAGGGTTCGACGTGCGGAGGCACGTCGTCTTCTTTTATCAACTCCCGCCGGGGGGGGGGGGGGGCGAGATGGCGGACGGATGGGGGAATCAGGCATCCCTGCCACCCGTCCCTTCCTGCTCGCTCCATGGGGGGGATCTCTTCCTAAGATTCCTCTCCACTTTCTGCTTCTCCTCTCTTCTTCCGCAGCCTCTTTTTCCCTCTTCTGCCCTTCTCATCATTTCTTTCACTCTTCGGAGGGTGCCTGCACTCTCTTCCTTCCAAAGAGTTGGCAGATTGGCAGAGAGGAGGCCTTCATTTATATTCCCTCTTCCCCTTCCTCCATCTCTATCAACTTGGAAGGTAGCCTTCTCTTTCCTAATCCCTCTATCACCTTTGTTCCGAGCTACCCGAGCCAACGGGGTCGACTACCCTTTATCCGAGCCAGTTTCTGCACGAGACAGAGTCAGTGGCTGGACGCAGGAAGGTTAACCGAGTTAGCCGAGCGATGGGCTCATTCAGCGGCGCCAGATAGATTTTTTGCTTTTTTGACATGTATTGTCTTGACTTCGGCCTTTCTGATGTACAAGCGAGTTGTTTGAATAAAGGAAAGGAAACTTTTGTTTTATTTCATGTCGCTTACCCAATGCTCGGTGTTCAGAAGTAGAACTTGCGTAGTGTAGTCGTGTTCCTAGTCCGAGGGATGGGTTCTCCTTCTATCGTAGATAGCCGGTATGCTCCTTTCCCGAGCGTCTCGACCACTCGGTAGGGGCCTTCCCAATTAGGGGATAGCTTGCCCGCCGCCTCAAGTGGTCAAGAGGCTTCAGCTTTCCTGAGGACGAAATCTCCTGGTTGAAAGTGTCTATCTCGGACTTTGGCATTGTAGTATCGAGTGAGGCGGCGTTGATATTCCGTTGCTTGGATGCCGGCAATCTCTTGGAGCTCATCCGCTAGGTCGAGGTTTTCGAGCAGTTTCTGGTCGTTTGCCTCGGGCGAGAAACAGATGACTCGAAGGGAGGGATTGGTAATCTCCAATGCGATAACGGCCTCGGCGCCGTACACCAACTGAAAGGGACTTTCACCGGTTGCCGTTCTGGGAGTCGTTCTGTGTGACCAAAGTATGTTTGGCAATTCCTCAAGCCAGTTGCCCTTGGCTTTGCCGAGCCTGATCTTGATGCCTTTTAAGATAATCTTATTGGCATTTTCGACCAACCCGTTAGCCTAAGGGTGGGCGACCGAGGTGAAGTGATTGTGAATGTTTAGGTCGGCGCATCTGTCTCAGAAATAACGAGAATCAAATTGTCGACCATTATCGCTCACTATCACCCGGGGGATGCCGTAGCGGCAGATGATCGACTTCCAGATGAAACTCCAGACGACTGTCTCGGTGATTCTTGCTGTGACTTCGGCCTCGATCTATTTGGTGAAGTAGTCGATGGTGACAATGACAAACTTCTTCTGGGCTTGAGCTATAGGGAACGGAACGAGGATGTCAATTCCCCAACGAGCGAAAGGATATGGCTCGGCTAGGGTGACGAGCTCCGTTGCCGACTGATGGACCAAGTGGTCAAATCGTTGGCATCGGTCACAGTGTTGTACGTAGGTCGAGCAGTCACGCTGCAGAGTGGGCCACCAATAACCTTGCCGTAGCAAGATCCTGGCGAGCGACCTTCCTCCTAAATTCGCTCCACACAGGCCTTCGTGAACTTCTTGAATCGCTTGGTTGGCTTCATCAGTACTGAGGCACTTCAGGAGAGGACCGGAGAAGGATCTTCGGTAGAGAGTGCTGTCCAGAATGACGAATCGCCGAGCTTGGTACTTCAATCTTCGGGCTTCCCGGGGGTCAGGAGGCTCTTGAGAGTCTTGGAGCCACGACAGGTAGGGGGCGCGCCAGTCGCTTGGGGAGGCCGGGTCAACAGGCAGGAGCTCCGAATCGATGCTCGGTCGCTCTAACCTCGGGGTCAAGAGAGGAGGCCAGCCGAGAGAGGGCGTCCGCTTGGGAGTTTTCTTCCCGAGCTATTCGGACTACCTCAAAACTCTTGAACTGTTGTGCCACGGCTTTGACCAGCTGGAGGTATTTGACCATCGGTGCTTCTCGAGCTTCGTAATCGACGTTGACCTGGCTAGCGACAAGTTGGGAGTTAGTGTGAATTCTGACTCGCTCAGCCCCCAACCGACGGGCCATGCGGGCTCCCGAGATAAGGGCTTCGTACTCGGAGGTGTTGTTGGACGCCTGGAAGTTGAACTTCAAGGCGTATTGTAGCTCTACTCCTTCGGGGGACTTCAGGAGGATTCCAGCTCCGCTTCCAGCCAAGTTGGAGGATCCGTCGTCGAACAGTTCCCAGGATGGCCCGGGCACATACGGAGATTTTTCTTCGGTCGGGATAGTGCTCTCGGCGATGAAGTCAGCGAGCGCCTATCCTTTGATAGCTGAGCGAGGCCAGTATGATATATCGTAGGCCCCGAGCATGATGGCCCACTTGGTGAGGCATCCCGAGGCTTCAAGGTGAGCGAGGATCCTCTTCAAAGGTTCGCCGGTCAGCACGGTGATGGAGTGCCCTTGGAAATAGGGTCGGAGGCACTTGGCTGAGGTAACCAATGCTTGCACGAGTTTCTCGGTTGTGGGGTACCTTCTTTCAGCCTCGTTGAGCACCTTACTGGTGTAGTAGACCGGTCTCTCGACTCCCGAGTCATTTCTGACCAGGACCGAGCTAACTATACATGGAGTTTCTGAGAGATAGAGATGCAAGGCGTCACCTGGAACATGTTTGAAAAGCACCGAGGGTGAAGCCAGCAACTCCTTAAGCTCGGTGAATGCTCTTTGGCATTCCTCATCCCATACGAACATAGCAGATGCCATTTTGGGCCCCCTCAACAGTTTGAAGAAGGGTAGGCATCGTTCGGCCGCACAGGACAGGAATCTGCTGAGCGCGGCAATGCGCCCAGTAAGGTGTTGAACGTCTTTGATGCAGGTGGGTGGGCGCATGTCCAGGATGGCCTGGACCTTGTCGGGGTTGACCTCGATCCCACACTGGGTGACTAAGAAACTCAGGAATTTCTCGGATCTTACTCCGAAGGCGCACTTGGTGGGATCGAGCTTCATATTGTACCTCAGGAGGGTGTCGAAGGTCTCAGCTAGGTCGGCAAAGTGGTCCTTGGCCTTGGGGGGTATTGACGAGCATGTCGTCAATATAGGCCTCGACGTTTCGGTCGAGCTGTCCTTCGAACATATGATTGACCAGCCTCTGGTACGTGGCTCCAGCGTTCTTCAACCCGAAAGGCATCCGGGTGTAGCAGTATACGCCGAAGTCGGTGATAAAGGTGGTCTTCTTGATGTCTTCTGGATCCATTCTGATCTAGTGGTAACCTGAATAGGCGTCCAGGAAACTGAGTATCTCGTTGCCCAAGGTTGAATCAACCAGTTGGTTGATGCTCGATAATGGATAGCAGTCTTTTGGTGTAGCCTTGTTCAAGTCGGTGAAGTCCATGCACATTCACCACTTTCCCGAAGCTTTTGGCACCAGGACGACGTTAGCCAACCACGTTGGGTACAGGATCGGTCTAAAAAGACCAATCTTTTGCCCCTTGGTGACTTGCTCCTTGATGATCGCCTGCTTCTTTGGCGTGTGCTTCCTTCTGCGTTGTTGTACGGGCTTCACGGTCGGGTCGAGATTGAGCTTATGCATCACCATCTCCTCCGGTATTCTGGGGAGTTGATCATCAGACCATGCAAAGACTCGGATGTACACGAAAATAAACTCTTTGTATTGATGTTGAACCTCAGACGGTAGGTCGGCTCTGATCTTTACTCCTAGGGTCGGGTCATCGTTTAGAAAAACTGTTAGCAGCTCGCCTCCAGGCTTGGAGGTTGCGGGTTTTTCCTTGACTTCCCGGGGGCCCTTGTTCTTCCTGCCCGGCCTTGTGGCTTCAGCCGAGATATTATAGCACCTTCTGGCCGTTGCCTGGTTACCTCGGACTTCCCCCATCCCGTTTCTAGTGGGGAACTTCATGTTTTGGTGATAGGTAGAGGGCACCGCTTTCGTTCGGCTAAGGATTCCTCGGCCGAAGATTACGTTGTATGCTATCATACCCTTGATCACTATGAAGTTCACCATGACCGTAACAGTTTTGGGTGGGGTGCCGAGAGTGACCGACAGGCTTAGGGTTTCCCTCGGGATAAGTGGCCTGGCCATTGAACCCGCAAAGGGGGGTTCGGATTGGGCGGAGTTTAGATGGATTCTCCCCCATCTTAAGGAAACATTCATAAGATAATACATCAGGGGCACTTCCATTGTCAACTAGAATCCTGTCTACGTTACAATGGTTTATTGTGGCCGATATGACTAGGGCATCGTCATGCGGGCTGGTCAGCCCTTCCAGGTCTTGGTCAGAGAAGACTATGACCTGGGGCTCACTTGGCGGGGCCTTGGGAGGCTCGACGGCTCAGCTTGCCCATTCAGCATGACGCTTCCTTCCTCGGCCACTGTCTCCTCCTGATGCAGCTCCTCCAGCGATGTCGTTCATGTGGACCCAGTGAGGGGCGTTGTCGATTTCCTCTGGGGCGCCTCAGTCTTCCTCACGCCCAGCCACGAACCGGGATAGGTGTCCCTGGCAGACGAGGCGCTCGATCTCATCCTGGAGCTGGTGGTAATCGCCGGTGTGATGCCCGTGATCGCTGTGGAATAGGCAATGCTTACTGCGATTGCAGTTTTTTGACCTCATTGGCTCGAGTTGGTGGAGGAGGCCCGAGCCTTTGATGTCTTCGTATATTTCGTACACCGGAGCGGTTAAGGGAGTGTACCGCTCGTACTTCCGGGACGGTTCCTTGTGCTCCCCGTCTCGGTTCCGCCTTTTTCCTAGACCCGAGCTTGGCTCAGGTGCCCGCTTATTGTCCCCCTCCTGACCTGAGCCGGTTGCTCCTCGGCACGCGCTGAGGACTTCTTCGCACTCAGCGTGATGCAAAGCCAGAGTCACTAGCTCGGCAAGGGTCGAGGGAGGGTGGAGGACAAGTTTGCGACGGAGGTTCTCGTCCCGGGTGCCTCTGGTTAGTGAGGTTATGGCCGAGACAACATCCAGGCGGGGGATTCTCAAGGCTTTTGATTTGAATCGGTTGATGTAAGCCCGGAGTCTCTCCCCTTGCGCCTGTTTGAGAGCCAATAGCCCCGCTACTGACCTTGGGGGGCCGCTACCGGTGAAACTCTCCTTAAATACTCGCCCGAATTGCTTGAAATTCTGGATGGATCTGGGGGCGAGGTCCCGGAACCATGCTTGGGCACCTAGGACCAGGGTGGTCACAAAGGCTCGGCAGTTGATGGCGTCGAAGCTGTCGAAGTGGTCGGTCGGGTCGCCTTGGCCGTCGTAGGACTTGAAGGTCGGGATGGAGGTTATGGGAGATACCTCTGCCTTCAAGATGTAATCGAAGAACGAGGATTTCTCCTTGTCCTCCGACGGAGAGACATTCTGCAAGGCGCATAGGGCGCGCTCCTGTTCTGCGAAACGCCTCTCGAATTCTCGCAGTTGGAGGGATGACTCCGACTGTCGCCGCGCTGTGGGGCTGGGGGGGCTTCCTTGGCGCTCCCCGGGGGCTTCGGTCTCTGGATTTGGACGGCGTTCCCCGGGTTTTCCCCTTTTCGGTGTGGAGGAGGCCTCTTGCTCCAGGGGAGGGGCTTGTGAAGGTCTTCCTGACCTGTTACAGATAATCTGTCGGCCTCAGAGGGTGAAGCGGCCTCCGGTAGTGTGCTGGGATGTGTTCTCACGGGGAGGGCTCTCCGGAGGGGCGCGTGACCTTCCTTCCCTGGCTGCCTGGGTCCTCATGAGTTCCACGAGGATGTCCAATTTTGCGTTGAGGGCTTGGAAAGCGTCAGCGACCCTGTTGGGTGGTAGCCCCACCGCCGCGGGAGGAGGGGGTGGTCCGTTGGCTGGGGTGTTGGCGTTGGAGGGAGGGTTTTGTGAGGCCTGAGAGGGGCCTTCTCCCGCCGCCACCATGGCCTTTCCCCTGTCACTGGCGGACCTCCTCCCTGAACTTCTTCGCACCATAGTGGCTCTTTGGTCGTTTCCCACATATGACGCCACATGAAGAGGCGAGATCTCGCGCTGGTCCTGAGCTGGGGTGATGATCACCGAACAGTGAACTGCAAGGAAGGGAAACGGATCAGGAGGCCCAGGTATGGTTCCCTGGGGTAAACCCTCCGATGCCTAAGTCAGTAGAATAATGGTGGAAGATATGAAGGGAGGAGGAAAGAGAGGCACGAGATCCCTCTACATCAAGGTGGTGAAGTGGTTTCTGCTCTGGGAGTTTTAGGCGTGTGTTGGCCTTACCTTTCGCTGGAGGGAGTCCCAGGTTTAAATAGTGCGGCGGCCTCATGAGTCCCTTAAGCTGAGGAGTCTCAGGCGGGAGTTACGCCCTCAACGTGGGCTATTTACGTCCTCATCGCGGGATCTTTATATCCTTGGGGGGCCATGGGTCCCTTATCCTCGTAAACTCATGCTCATAAAGGGCTCTCAACGACAGCGTGGATAAGCAATCGTCAGTCAACCCAAGCATGAAGAGTGCCAACCCTATCCGAGCGATAGGCATAGCTCGGATGAGGATCGGTCGGAGTGGGCGCTGAGCGCTAGCCTTTATCCCGGCTAGGGGATAGATCGGGCGTAGGTCTTCCTCTGACCTGACTGACACTCGGGACTTCTGAGCCTAAGGGCCGCCGAGGAAGGGTTTGATCCCGAGTGATCTTATTGGTCTTTTTAAGCTAAGTGGGCCCTGCGGGGTTGTCACTTAGATGAGTTGGGCCTCGTTTGGTCCTGATGGACCTAGTTTGGCTACTCTTAGATGGGGTACAGAAATCCCCCTCTCTAGGCATGATGTGAACCGGATTCTGGTGGACGCTGGCGCCGCTGTCAACATCATGCCGCTCAAAACATTCAAGACTTTATATCTGACCCCATATCTCTAGAAGGTTCAAGCGGTCAAGATATCCGGCTTCAACCAAAACACCGAGGATGTCCTCGGCCAGGTGGACGTCGACCTGGTGCTCGATGATTTTACCTCCAAGGTGACATTCTACATCATCGATGCCAACACATTATATAAGGTGTTACTGGGCAGACCCTGGCTCCATGAAAATTGGGTCGTCCCATCAACTCTCCACCAATGCATCAAGTATGCCAAGGGCGGGGAGCAACACACGGTCCTCGTAGACCTATCACCATTCACTCTAGCGGAATGCAATCTGGCTGACGCTGCACTCTACTTCGGGGGAATCAGTCCATACCCTGTGATAAAGAGCAAAAGCAATGGCTGGCTCTCAGAGGAAGATGATGACGATCTCTTCTCCATTGACAAGGAGAACACCAAGCTTCATCGACTATGCCTCGGCTCCAAGTCGACCCCAAATCACCCCGAGAGGCGCAAGATCGACTTCGAGGCTAACCTTGTTAGCCGAGCTATTAGCAAAAGTATATGCTTACTACCAGACTGCATCCAGTTTCCATGTGCATCCGAAGAACACAGCGTTGAGTCGCTGACGACATTTATTGTCACCTTTAAGTGACAACGCAGAAATAAAAAGAAGGCCAACAGGGACAAACCTATTGTCTTCTATAAGGGAGACATGGTCCCTCTAGCCCCACCGGAGGATGACTTCGATTGGTATAGGTGAGCCGACGGTACCCCTGAAGTAGTCCAAGTACTAGATGACCTGCCGCCGCATATTCGGGAAATGTGTCTGAAGCAACACATCCCTCAATGGCAAGATTCTGCGCAACGTGAATATTTTCACCGACTGTGGACCCCCTCCTAGGTCACGGGGGCAACCCCCGTCCTTCTATAAGGATACTAGGGGACTTGGCTATGACCAAGACCCGGACTTTCACGTCTACTATGAAGTAAACGTCATAGGCTTGGCACAGCCAGCCGACGACCAAGCTAAAGTCGAAGCCAAATTCGACAGCTCTGGGGACGAGGAAGAAGAGATCCTGATCCCGATCCCCGTCAAAGCTGACACTCCAGTCCAAGCAGTCGAGAAATCTTTCTCGCCTCCCTGCCAAGATATCGGGGCCGAAGAAGCTCCTCCTGCCACCCAGCATGTCAAAGGACCTGGTTCAACAAGCTCTCCCGACGAGGGAGGTATCCAGGATGCCAGCTGTAAAGGATTGTCAACTCTAGCAGGCAACCCCGGGGAGACCTCAGCAACCCCGGCTGACAACTACTGGCCAAAAGTCGACGGCCCAGACCAATCACTGGTGGATTCCAACAACTTTTCAGCCCCATCGGCGTCGACCAGCGGCTTTAAAAATCAAGAAATACACGAAGTCGACACTGTTGTGTCCCCTGGTTTTGATGATAACAAATCATAAATCATTAGTAGATATTTGAAGAATATCTAACATGTTTTGGTTTAATGAATAGAATAAACAAGTGCAAGAGAATTTCTCTAAGTGATGTCTCGACACCATCTGATGATGTCTCGACACATCTAGAAGAGATCGTGTTGATATACGAATGGTTGAGCTCCAGCAGAAAAGAATGTGTCGACACATCTAACCAATGTCTTGACACCTCTAGAAGAAATCAAGCTGAAGCCATTGTCTGTTTGGCCTATGGATTAATTGATGTCTCGACACACTGAGTGAAAACTGTCGACACACGTCAAGCCTCACGTCTCTATGGCGGACGTGTCTCGACACCTTCGTGTGATGACTCGGATCCTAGCGCGTAATGACTCGACACCCTCGTGTGGCAACTCTACACATGACACACATGTCTCGACACCGTTTGACGATGTCTCGCCACAGTCATGATGTTATCTCGGAACCAAACACTTATGTCCCGGCACAGCACTGTGACGTCTCGACACATCAGCCACGGATCTTCAAGGTTTCAATGGATGTCCCAACACACTATGTGTAAAGTGTCGACACATCAGTGTTCGACCATAACGATTTTGAAATCGGTAGAAGCTGTCTTCAAGTTATTCAATGGGATGTCTCGACACACTGTGTGGAAAGTGTCGACACATTCATGTTCGACCAGAATAGGTCTGACTCTGATAGAAGCCGTTTTCAAGATCTGGAACTTGTCCTGGAGGATCCGTTCAGTCTGGAAAAAGCTGTCAAAGAGGCTACTCTATCAAAGGATGATGGTCTGGCAAAGAAATCCCCTGAAAAGATTGTACCTTGGCTGATATGGTCTCCTACCTACCCACATATCTGTAGACTTGACAAAAAAATGTGGATGTGACATTCTGGGTTTAGCTTGAAAAGGGGACAACGTTGGTGTCACTGAAGGACACCAATATATCAGGAGCATGAGCTCCAGTTCGAAGCTAAGGCAAGCAAGAGGAAAAAAGAATATCTAGAAGCTTACTGATGAAGCCATCTTCTTCCTGGTGCTGCTGGAGGGAGTGCAACAACGAAGATGATCCTCTTCCTCACTGAAAGAGGTCTCTTAGCAAGAAGGAAGATTTCGTGAAGCTCCGTCCAGAACCCTAAAGCTATAGAGTGGCACCTCTGGTATAGGGGGGGCCGGACACTGAAGGCACTGGTCGAGGGATAGGAAGTCCTCTCCGGAGCAGCCAGGATCGGGGCACCTCCCCCGAGCAACCCCGTCTCAGGGGCCCCACCGGTTGGCTCGGGATGAGCGGCCCCGCCACGTACGTCCCCGGCCTCGGTTGGCTGCGATTGAGTCGCTTCCCCCTGCGACCCTCCAGCCTCGGCCGGCTTGGGCTGGGCTCCCTCATCTGGTGGCCCCTCTGCTCCGCTCGGCGCCTCAACATCGGTTGTGTCCCCTTCATTGTCGTCCCCTTCCTGCTCCGTAGAAGGGAGAGCCGACAGAGAAACATCATTAATCGGGTGGACGGTCTCCGCCTTCCTCGCCCGTTTCTTCTCGGCAGACAGAGTCTGCATCGAAGACCGCAACAACTTCACCACGGGATCTTTCCGCTTGACCCCCCGGCGTTCAGAAGCATCGTCCCGAGCGACCCCCTTGCCCTTTTCCCGGGCACGAGATGAGCCCTCCGAAGCTGGGAGATCACTCGGAGCCAGCGTATCTGTTGGGTTCGGTGCAGTATTCAGAGGGGGGAGTGAATGAATATAGCCCTTTAAAAATCCTTCACCCAATTAAAATATGATGCTTACTAAAGTTACTAGTTCGCAAACTAGACAAGCTTAAAAGCTAATGGGCAGATGCGGAACTAAACAAACACACAGTAAGATCTCTAGAGTGCTAACAAGACAGATTTAGACAAAGTATAGCTCAACTAGAATTTCGCTCTCTTGACAAATTAAAATACTCTAAGAAGACTAATTAACTCTTCTGCTCAACCAGAAGCCAAACACATGGAGCGCCCCTATGCATTCACCTAGCGGAAGCACAATAGAACAAAACAAACCACAATGCACAAAGGGTTTTTAGGTGGTTCGGTCCAGCAGACCTACATCCACCCCACACTCAAATCGAGTGTGGATTTGTCACGCCCCGAGCGCGGAAGATACCCGGAGACGCGTGATGAGTTTATATCAATCATGTCAATCAGAGTGGTTGTGTATTCGACACAAAGACAGAGATGCGTAAAATAACAAGATAACCCAATCCTTTATTTCATAATGGATAGACTATTACAAATCCAATACTCTGTTTAATAAAAAGGAAAAGAATACATATTTGACTCAAGAAACTATAGAAAAGACTAGATGACACTTGAGCAGCTCTATCACTTTCACTCTTGACCATTCCCATCCGATTGACTTCCATCGTCGTCGGACTTACCTGAAAAGTAAAAAGGGACAAACGGAATGAGCGAACGCTCAGTAGGAAATTATATCTCAAGTACTAGCAAGGGGTGTAAGTAATTACATCTTTCATGAATGCAATAAAGCTATGCATGCTCGCATAAAACGACAAGATAGAGAGAATGTAATATCAAGGAAATAAGATGAACTTAATCATGAACTTTCAACAAGATAACAAGTTTATTCAAGATATTCAAGCAAGTACGTTTAACAAGTCATGTCAAGAACTTTGGCTATCATGTATCAAGCAAGTAAATTACCCTTTTTCGGGCCACGCAATTCATGTCAAGTCAAGTACGATTCAAGTACAAGATGTGTGTGGAATGTCCAATCAAGCAAGTCAAGTACTCGGTATAATGCCAGATACCTTATCATTTTAACTCCCATGGACACAAGTACTTTCGGGTGCTCCTCCCAGGACCAGATCGGGGCCTATATGCGCAGGCATTTATCATGTGTTTTGACATCCACTCTTGTTTATAGCCAACGTAGAATTTCAATAATCAAGCTTGTAGACACGTATGATAACTTTGATAGAATAGAGTCCAAAATATGACAAAGGACATAGAATGGCGATAATAACGGTATAATCACGATATCGATAAAAATCTAGGTAGAATATGGTTCCCTTAACTTGGGTACCATGACAAATCAGTATGGACATTCTTTATATATAATTGAGGTCCATATGAACAGTATATCAAATGTAAGATACCCTCATTCCTATCATAGAATTGAGGTTTTTACAAGAACGACATGATATGGCATGATATCATCATCCCATTAAGAATTTCTTATGATATACTCTTTGTATAATCATAAGGGTCGGTATCCCATATTTCTTTAGAGTGACATGGCATTAATGGTGTAATGGGTTTTTAGGGTACAACCAGCTCAGTCGACCTTGAGAGAATCTAAGGTACGAGGAGTCTTACGGAGGTCTCTATGACTAACTCGCTAGTCCAAAGGAACGGAATGTCCAATGGAGAGTTTGTATGTCAATGAGAGTTGAGTGTGATCGATAAAACAACGTGAAAAGTGGGACTATACTCACGGAGTGGAGAATAGTGCCGATATATACGTATATGTATAATATGAAACCATCGGTTAACAGAATCAGGATAAAAATCAGTTTACAGAAAATAACGACTTAGGTCAAGTCGTTTCTCAAGTAATTAACGCCTTACATAAGGGCGTTTACACGTGTTTCCATTTTGCAGAATTTTCATTAATTAAGTAATTTATCTAAAACGCGCCTTGGTCAGGGTCGTTTCTTCAAGATCTGACGACTACACCAGAAGGCGTCTTATTGTTTACATATTTGACAGAATATAATTAATTTTCAGGAATTATCAAAACGCGCCCTGGGCAGGGGCGTTACTATTTAATTCTATTTTTCAGAATATATAAATTTTAGGATTTTAACCGATACACGCCCTAGGAAGGGGCGTTATCTTTCAGATTCACGCCCTATGAGGGGGCGCTAATATGTGGAAAACGACTTTGTCCAAGTCGTTAATTCAAGTTCCTTCAGAAACTTTAAGGACAGTAATAATTTCAGGATAACAGAGGAACGAATGTAATATCATGACAGTAAAGTTAGCAGGTTGAAGACATAGGATCATGCATATATTTATAATCATGATTTCTTAGATAATCAGTTCTTAAGATGGGTGATTAACGGTTTAAAGAAATTAACGCCTGAGTACGGGACGTTAAACATGAAATTTACGACCTGGGAAGGGTCGTTTCATGTGAATTAGCGCCCTTGACAGGGGCGTCTCTTTCAAAATATTACAGAAAACGCATGGAAACTATAATAACCGTATGCATGACATGCTTGTATATATATATCTTGCATTAATTTCATTTGGGCTACAGTAACTTGAGAAAACCTACCTGAAGACTTGAAGATTGATATGAAAAGGGGGACGTTGTTGCTTCACAGCAACAATAACCACAGTAGGAGGAAGAGAAGGCTTTGGTGAAGAACCTTTGTTCTTCGGTTCTGTAACTCCTACAAGAACAGAAGAAGAAACATTAGTATTTCTTCATACTACCTGACCGAAAGTAAAAAGGGAAAAAGAACAATACCTTTGTTCTTCGCGTACGCCGCCTTCTTAACCTATAACAGAAGAAGATGAAGAACTGTTAGTTCTTCATGTAACAGACGTAGAGAAAATCAGAGGAATTATTCCTCTCTCACGTACCTTGCAGATTCCGAACGCCAAATAGCGTTGAAGGGTTCGAGCAGTAAATTATTTATAGGGATTTAGGGGGTCCTATTAGGGTTAGAGTCCTAGTGGAAGTAATGCTTCCAATATAGAGTCCTTGCCCTATTTAAATACTTACTAGATTAACATAATCCTTCCCGGGATAAGCTCCCGTGTCGAACGGAACTCGAATGGAATTAACGACTTTGGTCAGGGCGTCGATTCTTGAATTGACGACCTGGTTCAGGTCGTTTCTTAAGAAGCGCCTTTCGTTAGGGCATTTCTTTGTTTAAAACACGCCCAAGATAGGGGCGTTTCTTGGCCTTACCATTTTTGGCGTTTAGAATTTGATGCCGTGTTGTCAGGGCGTCCCTTCTTGAATCACGCCTTTGCTAGAGGCGTTTATAATTTAAATAGCGCCTTTATCCGAGGCGTTATTTTATATTGTTTTATTTATCTATTTATTTGATTTATTTTAAAATCTTTATTGTCATTAATATTTTATCAGGGTTGCTACAGGATTACTCCTGCGCAACACAGCTTGCGTCCGTTGGGTAATACAGCATAGCCTACAACCGCTGGGCCTCACAGCTTGCCGTCCAGTGGAATCCTCCACTGCCCGCTGGGGATTACAGCTTACCCGTCCAGTGGAAACCTCCACTGCCCGCTGAGCAACACAGCTTGCTGTCCAGAGTAGTCCTCCTCTGCAACGCTGGCTAACAGCTTGAAGGAAAGTATAAAAAGGAAACAAAAGACAAGATGAACAGTAATCGGAAAGCTGTAAACATAAAGCATAATATGGCTCTCAAAGAGCTGACTGGCCTGGATTTGATCCACGGTCCAGTGAAGACTGATCTTCAAACAACCTCTCTCACACTCTTCTTCTCACGATCTCACTCTCTCTTTCTCTTTTACTTCTTTCTTCTTCTGCTCACGATCGCTTTCTTTCTTTTTCTTTATCTCTGCCTCTCTTCTTCTTCTTCTCTTCTTTTTCTTCTTCTTCTTCTGTCTGGATCGAAGGCTCTCTGGTGTATAGACTTTGCTGCTCTTCTTTTGTCGATCGATCTACTTCTTCTGTGGAAGAAGGCTTGTATATATATAGCAACAGTAGCAGCAGGCACACTGGGCGCGTGTGGCTTCCACATTTCCTGCCCTAAAAATTCGGACCACGTGGCAGCATCCTGGTATCTCGTCCATCCTTGGATCACGAGCCAAGCACCTCGGATCACGTGCCCTTCATTAGCCTCTTCAGTCCCTGTCAGACAGATGAAACGAAGTCATCAGTTCTAAGTATATGCATTGCATTGTATAGACTTTGCTGTGAAGGCGAAAGCAATGTAAAGTGTGCACAACGCAGTGTATAGACTTAATGAATATAAAGGCTTCATAAGAATGAATGCAGTGTACAGACTTAGTGAATGTATAGGCTTCATAAAAGGAATCCAGTGTACAGACTTGCCCAAAGTATAGACTTCCTATGAGGAGGCAACGGCTGTACATACTTCCTAGCAGCCGCTGTACAGACTCAAAGTGAAGCCCGATGCCAATGTATAGACTTTACTAAAGACACTGGACTCGAGTGCAGACTTTACAACTAATGAATGCAATGCAGTGCAGACAATGGTTGTATAGACTTTAAATCCCAAAGGCAATGTATAGACATTGGACTGTACAGACTTTGTGATGCTTGTATGCAATGTAGAGACTTCGCTGAATGAGAATGCAATGCAGAGACTTCATGTTATGAAGCAAAGGATATACTTAGCTGAAGACTGCCAGTCGACGTATAGACTTGGCATCAAAGCCAGTGTATAGACTTTATGCGTGAAGCAGCACAAGGAATAAGTGTGTACATTGAGAACCAATGTATAGACGTTATGAATCAGATCTGAAGCAGTGTATGGAGTTGCTATAGTGTAAAGCAATGTTCAGACTTCAGATGAGAAGGGACTCGCTGTACATACTTGTTGAGGCTCAAGCAGTGTACAAACTTTGAAGCATAAAGGTAATGTACAGACTTGTTGATGCGAAGCCACTGTACAGACTTTGAAGAGTTGAACCCAATGTATAGACTTCACGCTGTACAGACTTTAGGGACATGAAGCGAGTCAGTGTACAGACTTCGTTGTACACACTTGTGAAGTTGAATGCAAGACAAGGCTGTACAGACTTGATGAATAATGCAAGTTAGACGAATGTATAGACTTGCATTCATTAAGTAAATGGATGTACAGACTTTGTTCATGACGCATGCAAGCAACCCAATGTACAGACTTGATCAAGGCACAGGCGTTTGAGTGTATAGACTTCAAAGTGAAAGACGGTAAAGCCAACAGTGTATAGACTTCAAGACAAACGACGGTAAAACTACCGATGTATAGACTTGAAGGGAAACATAGGTGAAGCTTCCAATGTACAGACTTGGAAGAACACTGTTGGATGTACAGACTTGGTTGAACACTATTGAATGTGTAGACTTGATCAAGAGTCCAATGTTCAGACATGCCACCGACCAATGTATAGACTTGGTGGTCGTGAGACGGTGGCCAAGACACTGTACGGACGGATGTATAGACTTCGCCTAAACACTGTCCGATGTACAGGCTTTAGTCTGAAGTGTTGTATGGACTTGCAAGAGACGCACAAAGAGACGCTGAAGTCTGTATAGACTTTAGAGATCAAGAGGCTTAGGAAGACGGATAATGTACAGACTTGCTATAACATTCTGATGTACAGACTTCATGAAACTCTAGACACTGAATGTTGTACAGACTTAGCCCATGCAATGAGACGCTAAATGAGACGGTGAATGAGACGCTGGACTCTGTACAGACTTTGCCCAATGCCTGAGATGCTAACAAAGATGGACGATGTTCAGACTTGCTGAAAGACCGATGTACAGACTTTGCCCAAATGCATGAGACGCTAACTAAGACGCTAGACTCTGTACAGACTTGAGCGATGTATGGGCTTAGCTTCGTGCAAGCTACAGTCCAATGTATGGATTTTGAAGTTCAACTGGTGACTGTACAGACTTCACCAATGAGACGCTCACTGTACAGACTTTGCCTTAGACTCTAAGTGAGACAGACAGTGTATAGACTTAGCCAATGCACTATAGATGTATGGACTTTGACGCCTGCATGCTATGCAATGTACACACTTGGTGACTTCGCATGTTGTGCAATGTGCAACCAGTGTATGGACTTGTCATGCCTACACAGGGCGTTGTACACACTTGCTGCCTAGGACAATGTATAGACTCAATCAATTGAAGAGTTTCCAGTGTATGGACTTGAGTTCTTAAGCATGACTGCTGAAGGAGTCGACCCATCAGAGGATGTGTCGACCCATGACATATGAGAAATGTAAACAGCAGTGAATGGAATGTGAATGGAATGCAAAGAACACGCAGAGGCAGTATAGACTTTGAATCCAATGCACACGGCTGACAGACTTGAAGTGAACTGAATGAACATGATGTACAGACTTCAAGGCTTGAATGCAAATGATGCACACTTCCAATGTAGAGACTAGCACTTACTGCTATTCAGACTATGCAGATACATGCAGAGACATGATATCTGACAAAATGTAATTCAGATATATAAAGAACAAATGCCATCAATGCTAAACATCATCATTCATGTTGCTATCATATGCAGAATGCTCAAGGATAAGAATGCACAGAAATGCACTTTATTTATTGCAATCATCAAAACACAATAGCATTGCTATCATCAAAATATAATATCAAATGCACTCAAATGCACTCACTGTCTTGCTATCATCAAAACCAAATAGCATTGCTATCATCAAAGCAACATAGCACATGCTTGTGCCTAAGGGACACAATATTCTCCCCCTTTTTGATGATGACAATAAACAGTGACAGTGAGTCACACACAAAATTTTCTCCCCCTTTGACATAATCGAAAAGGGAAGAACAATAAAAAAAACATGTGTGCAACATGGCAGTATGCATGCAAGTGACTTCTCGAGCAATAAACTCCCCCTGAAGGTGTGACTCCCCCTGAATTATTTCTCCCCCTAAATAAATGCTCCCCCTTTGAGAAGGAATATGAACAGATAAATAAAGGTAGAGAAGGTAGGAGGGTCACTTGACAACAGCTGAATCATAGGTTCAGAAAGGAAGCATGATTATAAACAACTGTTAAAGTATAAGAATCAGCAACATACAATTTTGACAAAATTTTAGGTTTAACAGTGATAAATCTAGAGTAAAACATCTGACCCCTGAAAAAGAGTTTATAGATTCCATTTATAGCAATGAATCTAGGGCACATGGTATTAATAGATAAGTCAGAAATAATACCATTTTCTGATTAAACATGGAAGATCAAGAATGGCAGTTTGAATATGTATTGAAAATAATTTTCACTCATTGACTTTTGATTTTTCGAAGGGTTACAGCAGTTTGATTTTCACTTTTGAATTTTTCAGAACCTGAACTAAGTAAATAGATCAGTGACATTTATGCTGTTGACATTAGGTGTACACCTTGATCAGAGGCAGGTACCCCCAGTTACTAGGCATAAACTACTAGACCTATTTCAGATCAGAACCCACAAAGGACAGTCTTCACTTTTGACATTAAGGGTACACCTTGATTAGAGGCCAGTACCCTCAGTTACTTGGTGAGGACTCCCCCTATAGATTTGACCCTATAAACAGAGATATTCTGAATCACCTCATGACATGTGAATTCTCCTGCTTCTTTGGAGGAGTTCACAGTTTCTCAGTGCAATCAGCCATTGCTCTGTCACTGTATTCAGTTCTTAACATTAATGATCTTATTTACTGCTGCCCTTAATTCTTTTAGAGTGATTGTTTAAAAAATCAGTACACACTCTTATTAGCCTGTTCTAGACATATCCAGTTCAACACATTTAGGCATTACAAAAACTTTTTCTATTTTAACCATGAGACAAAGATTAAAAGCTATAAAAGTTTTCTTTTATCTCAAATTCTGAAGTGCAGACACTTAACTCTCCAATTTATAAAGGTTAAACCTTTAGTTCCTTTCAATTTGTAAGTGTGATTCTTATAAGTGAACAATTGCAATAATCACCATTCAATGTACTAAACCAGATGCAAAGCTGTTGTTTAGTGAAAATGATGGGGAAAAGATAGCAATTGGCAATATGGTTCAATGAGCAACTGATGTCAAAGAATATGAATCATTTGAATGAGAACACTGAGAAGTGAATAGGATTCAATGAATTGAATAGAACTCTCAGCTCCCCCTGACATCATGATGCAAGAGATATGCTATGCAACATACTGTCCTACATGCAGATTATACACCAAGGATACATGAGACACGTATGCAATCAATTCAGGTTTATGCATCCAAGTTATAAGCATTTTCATCCTTTTTCAGATTTTTCAACATATGATGCAGTGCACTGTTCTACATGAAGACAGGACCCATGGTACTCGGCGGAGAACCTGGTCTCAAAGACCATCTCACACATGGTAGAAACCTCCGGGCAGATTTCCTTGCCTTTTAATAACATACCATTTGATATACCAGGGTTAAGCAAATGATAATGCAGTGCAAAGCAGCCCTATTATGCATTGAAAAACATGCAGTCTACGATAATAGGCAAATGACAGTCATGCAAATCAGTCCTTTATGTATTGATCAATTTCATTGACAGTCATGCAAATAATATATGCAAGTACTAGACACATGCATTGACTGTATGCACTAACTGACCCATTCAAGCTCAGTCCAAGTATGTAATCAAGCATGCAATGCATTGACACAAGACACATGCATTGACTCTATACACTGAAGAACTATTCACAATCAGCAAGTTATGCATTCAACAACAACCATGCAGTCCATTGACACAAGGTTCATATAAAGCATCGACTGTTAAAAATGATTGTGCAGAGCATCTAACAGCCCATTTATTCAGTGCAATAATCAGTGAGAGAAGAGCATCAGATATATGTAAAGTAAAATTCAGTAGCTGAGTCTGGAATGCAGACTGATCAGCTAGACATGAAGAGATCATCAACAATCAATCAAGCAAATCAATATGAAACTCACAATTTTCATGCTCACAATTTCAGATAATGGAATTTAAAGCAAAGTTCAGAACTGACCTGAATTGTAGTATCCTGGGGTTTTCTTGTTGAGTGCCTTGGTTAACCCCTTTTATTCATTTCCAAGGCACACCTGCAACAATTGGATTATTTTTATCCTGCAGGAACCCAAGCTGCCTTGGGTCCCGTATGAGCCCTAACAGGTGTTCTAAACAATCTTTTAGCAACATGATCATCATATTCCATCAGTTTACACTCAAACATTGAATGTCCAGTTTTTCCACAATAATAACATGAAGCCATAGAATTTTTGTTTTTATTCTTCATGTTAGCAGAAACATGATGCCCATGTGCATGCATATGAGTATGAAAATTATGTGTATGAGCATGAGTATTTCTTTTATTGACATGAAAATTTTTCTTTCCATGCTCAGCCAGCCGACAGTTGGCAGCTTTGTGGCCTAGCTTACCACATTCAAAACATGTAAAGTTTTTCTTTTTATCTCTCAAGTTATTTCTAGCAGAATCATAGAAAGCAGGGAATTTGACAGATTTAGAGTTTAATCTATTTCCCTGAGCATGCCAGCGATCTTTGACTGCATGCCCATACTTACCACATTCAAAGCATTTAAGATGCTTGCTTCTTGATTCATTTTTACCCCAATGATTTCCTGACCAGCACTCATTAGCCTTATGCCCAGGCTTGTTGCAAGTGAAACAAATGATATGCTGGCCTGAAATAGATCTATATCTATATGGGTTATGAGCATGTGTGAAAGATCTAGGATTCACATTGTTATCTTCTTTCAGTTTAAAACATGCATTCATTACATGACCACGCCTACCGCAATAATAGCATGAAGCATTAGATTTCCTGAAGGCATGGTTTCTTCCAGATAGATTCCTAGAATGCATTATTTTATTTACATGGTCATCCTCTTTTAATATTCTGCAATCATCCATGATATGCCCATGCTTACCACAGTAATAGCAAGAAGTATCAGATTTCCTAGGGGCATGGTTTCTATCAGATGAATTCACAGATGCATGTGAATGAGTACAAGAAGCATGAGCATTTTGCATGGACCCATCAGATTCAGCAGAGCTAACAAATTTCAGAGTATAACCAGAATTATTCTTTGCCCTTTTTGTTTGACTCTTTCTTTTCAATTTCTGATTATCCTCAACAGGTTTTGTTTGCTTTTCAATTTCCTGAGCTTTAAACTGAAAGACAGATTTTGAAGGTGACTTCTGGTTTTTATTTTATTTTGGGGATTGCCTTGAAGTACCAGCTACATCAGTGCTTTGGACAAAAGTGGTATATAGCTGATTTTTAGTGATTTTCTTAACATCAGAACAGCAATTTGTTCCCCCTTCTGAGTTATCATCCTTCCTCTTCCCAACAGTTTTCATTTTTCCTTTAATCTTGGCAGACTCAATAGCTGAATTTTCCAGATTATGAATTTTATCTTCCAAGCTAGCAATGTGAAGTTCATAACTGGCTATCTCCTGTTCACTGCAGTTTACACATTCGCTTAGAACTTGGTTAGCAGTTTTATACTTCTCAATTTCTTGTTCTACACTGTTCAACATTTCTAATTCTTCATTACAAACAGCGTTTCCCTTTTCGGTAGTGAGAAGTTTTTCAGATAGTCCAGTATTTAACCATTTCAGTTTCTTAACTTCAACTTTTAATTCAGTGTTTTCTTCCTCAAGATTTTTATCCTGAATTTCATTATTAGCACATCTCTCTCTTCCAGACATGTGCTCCAATTTTTCAATCAGTTCATCTTCTCTTTCTTCTGCTTTAATTTTCTCAGCGAGCAGATTTTTGTGATCATCTTTAAGTGAGGCAATTTGTTTATTTAGCCATTCATTCTCACTAAAGAGATCTTCATTACGTTCTCTTAAAGCTGAGCATATTTTACAGTTTGATTTAGCAGAAGAGGACTGTGAAACCTCCTCATTGATTTCATTCATTCTGACCATAAGAGTTTTATTTTTCTTTTGAAGATCTTCATTCTCCAATTTCAGTTTGTCCATTCCAGTATTAACTTCAGTGAGTTCCTGCATGCCTTTTAGATGCTCCTTTTTCTTATCATTCAACTGATTCTCTATTTCTGACATTTTATCCAACCATGTTTGTTTTTCAATTTTTAGAGAATCATTTTGTTTCTTAAGATTCTGAACATCTAGCATGCAAGCATCATAAGACTTTTTCATATTTGGACAGTTTTCACAGGAATCTTTCAGATTTATTCTATCACATTTCAAAGCAGGGAATTTTTTATTTTCATATTTCAATTTCTTGGAAACTTCTAACAAGTTTTCATACATCTCTATCAATTCATCGAAAGAGTATCCTTCTGATTCAGAGCTTACCTCGGATGAAGTTTCATCATCAGCATTTCTACGATCAGCCATTAAGCACTTGCTGTGATTCCTTATTAGCTTCAGTTTATCCAAAATGTCTTTGACAGACCTGCAAGAAGAAATGCATTCAATTAGAGATCTGTCAATTGATTCTTTTAATAAAACTACAGCTCTATTATTAACAGAGTCTTTCAGCTTATCCTTCTTGGTCCATTTAGATTTATCCTTCGACAGTTTGTATGGACCATGAGTTATTACCCTCCACAAATCAGGATCGGTTGTGTTTACATACCGATGCAACTTTTCCAGCCATGGGCCAAGGTCATCACCTCTGTATATCGGAGGATGAGCCATCAGAACAGATGACAAGCAGACTCAAGGCACGAAGCAATCGACAACAAAGCACCACAACCAGATAAGCAAGGCAAGGAACTAACTCAGTGAAACTTAATACAGAACACAAGAAGCACACTTATAAAATGCACCAAATAGAAATGCACTAAACCAGATGATCAACGTAAAGCACTAAGACAGTAAATCAAAATATGATTCCAAAAGACCCACTCTGAAATGCACCAACAATTAGCAGGATCCTCTGCAGATTGTTAGATCTGTTCAGTCAGAGACCCGCTCTGATACCAAGTGTTGGGTTCGGTGCAGTATTCAGAGGGGGGGTGAATGAATATAGCCCTTTAAAAATCTTTCACCCAATTAAAATATAATGCTCACTAAAGTTACTAGTTCGCAAACTAGACAAGCTTAAAAGCTAATGGGCAGATGCGGAACTAAACAAACACACAGTAAGATCTCTAGAGTGCTAACAAGACAGATTTAGACAAAGTATAGCTCAACTAGAATTTCGCTCTCTTCACAAATTAAAATACTCTAAGAAGACTAATTAACTCTTCTGCTCAACCAGAAGCCAAACACATGGAGCGCCCCTATGCATTCATCTAGCGGAAGCACAATAGAACAAAACAAACCACAATACACAAAGAGTTTTTAGGTGGTTCGGTCCAGCAGACCTACATCCACCCCACACTCAAACCGAGTGTGGATTACTGCTGCGCAACACAGCTTGCGTCCGCTAGGCAATACAACTTAGCCTACAACCGCTGGGCCTCACAGCTTGCCGTCCAGTGGAATCCTCCACTGCCCGCTGGGGATTACAGCTTACCCGTCCAGTGGAAACCTCCACTGCCCGCTGAGCAACACAGCTTGCTGTCCAGAGGAGTCCTCCTCTGCAACGCTGGCTAACAGCTTGAAGGAAAGTATAAAAAGGAAACAAAAGACAAGATGAACAGCAATCGGAAAGCTGTAAACATAAAGCATAATATGGCTCTCAAAGAGCTGACTGGCCTAGATTTGATCCACGGTCCAGTGAAGACTGATCTTCAAACAACCTCTCTCACACTCTTCTTCTCACGATCTCACTCTCTCTTTCTCTTTTACTTCTTTCTTCTTCTGCTCACGATCGCTTTCTTTCTTTTTCTCTATCTGCCTCTCTTCTTCTTCTTCTCTTCTTTTTCTTCTTCTTCTTCTGTCTGGATCGAAGGCTCTCTGGTGTATAGACTTTGCTGCTCTTCTTTCGTCGATCGATCTACTTCTTCTGTGGAAGAAGGCTTGTATATATATAGCAGCAGCAGCAGCAGGCACACTGGGCGCGTGTGGCTTCCACATTTCCTGCCCTAAAAATTCGGACCACGTGACAGCATCCTGGTATCTCGTCCATCCTTGGATCACGAGCCAGGCACCTCGGATCACGTGCCCTTCATTAGCCTCTTCAGTCCCTGTCAGACAGATGAGACGAAGTCATCAGTTCTAAGTATATGCATTGCATTGTATAGACTTTGCTGTGAAGGCGAAAGCAATGTAAAGTGTGCACAACGCAGTGTATAAACTTAATGAATATAAAGGCTTCATAAGAATGAATGCAGTGTACAGACTTAGTGAATGTATAGGCTTCATAAAAGGAATCCAGTGTACAGACTTGCCCAAAGTATAGACTTCATATGAGGAGGCAACGGCTGTACATACTTCCTAGCAGCCGCTGTACAGACTCAAAGTGAAGCCCGATGCCAATGTATAGACTTTACTAAAGACACTGGACTCGAGTGCAGACTTTACAACTAATGAATGCAATGCAGTGCAGACAATGGTTGTATAGACTTTAAATCCCAAAGGCAATGTATAGACATTGGACTGTACAGACTTTGTGATGCTTGTATGTAATGTAGAGACTTCGCTGAATGAGAATGCAATGCAGAGACTTCATGTTATGAAGCAAAGGATACACTTAGCTGAAGACTGCCAGTCGACGTATAGACTTGGCATCAAAGCCAGTGTATAGACTTTATGCGTGAAGCAGCACAAGGAATAAGTGTGTACATTGAGAACCAATGTATAGGCGTTATGAATCAGATCTGAAGCAGTGTATGGAGTTGCTATAGTGTAAAGCAATGTTCAGACTTCAGATGAGAAGGGACTCGTTGTACATACTTGTTGAGGCTCAAGCAGTGTACAAACTTTGAAGCACAAAGGTAATGTACAGACTTGTTGATGCGAAGCCACTGTACAGACTTTGAAGAGTTGAACCCAATGTATAGACTTCATGCTGTACAGACTTTAGAGACATGAAGCGAGTCAGTGTACAGACTTCGTTGCACACACTTGTGAAGTTGAATGCAAGACAAGGCTGTACGGACTTGATGAATAATGCAAGTTAGACGAATGTATAGACTTGCATTCATTAAGTAAATGGATGTACAGACTTTGTTCATGACGCATGCAAGCAACCCAATGTACAGACTTGATCAAGGCACAGGCGTTTGAGTGTATAGACTTCAAAGTGAAAGACGGTAAAGCCAATAGTGTATAGACTTCAAGAGAAACGACGGTAAAGCTACCAATGTATAGACTTGAAGGGAAACATAGGTGAAGCTTCCAATGTACAGACTTGGCAGACCACCGTTGGATGTACAGACTTGGTTGAACACTATTGAATGTGTAGACATGATCAAGAGTCCAATGTGCAGACATGCCACCGACCAATGTATAGACTTGGTGGTCGTGAGACGGTGGCCAAGACACTGTACGGACAGATGTATAGACTTCGCCTAAACACTATCCGATGTACAGGCTTTAGTCTGAAGCGTTGTCTGGACTTGTAAGAGACGCACAAAGAGACGCTGAAGTCTGTATAGACTTTAGAGATCGAGACGCTAAGGAAGACGGACAATGTACAGACTTGCTGTAACATTCTGATGTACAGACTTCATGAAACTCTAGACACTGAATGCTGTACAGACTTAGCCCATGCAATGAGACGCTAAATGAGACGGTGAATGAGACGCTGGACTCTGTACAGACTTTGCCCAATGCCTGAGATGCTAACAAAGACGGACGATGTTCAGACTTGCTGAAAGACCAATGTACAGACTTTGCCCAAATGCATGAGACGCTAATTAAGACGCTAGACTCTGTACAGACTTGAGCGATGTATGGGCTTAGCTTCGTGCAAGCTACAGTCTAATGTATGGATTTTGAAGTTCAACAGGTGAGTGTACAGACTTCACCAATGAGACGCTCACTGTATAGACTTTGCCTTAGACTCTAAGTGAGACAGACAGTGTATAGACTTAGCCAATGCACTGTGGATGTATGGACTTTGACGCCTGCATGCTATGCAATGTACACACTTGGTGACTTCGCATGTTGTGCAATGTGCAACCAGTGTATGGACTTGTCGTGCCTACACAGGGTGTTGTACACACTTGCTGCCTAGGACAATGTATAGACTCAATCAATTGAAGAGTTTCCAGTGTATGGACTTGAGTTCTTAAGCATGACTGCTGAAGGAGTCGACCCATCAGAGGATGTGTCGACCCATGACATATGAGAAATGTAAACAGCAGTGAATGGAATGTGAATGGAATGCAAAGAACACACAGAGGCAGTATAGACTTTGAATCCAATGCACACGGCTGACAGACTTGAAGTGAACTGAATGAACATGATGTACAGACTTCAAGGCTTGAATGCAAATGATGCACACTTCCAATGTAGAGACTAGCACTTACTGCTATTCAGACTATGCAGATACATGCAGAGACATGATATCTGACAAAATATAATTCAGATATATAAAGAACAAATGCCATCAATGCTAAACATCATCATTCATGTTGCTATCATATGCAGAATGCTCAAGGATAAGAATGCACAGAAATGCACTTTGTTTATTGCAATCATCAAAACACAATAGCATTGCTATCATCAAAATATAATATCAAATGCACTCAAATGCACTCACTGTCTTGCTATCATCAAAACCAAATAGCATTGCTATCATCAAAGTAACATAGCACATGCTTATGCCTAAGGGACACAACATTCTCCCCCTTTTTGATGATGGCAATAAACAGTGACAGTGAGTCACACACAAAATTTTCTCCCCCTTTGACATAATCGAAAAGGGAAGAACAATAAAAAAACATGTGTGCAACATGGCAGTATGCATGCAAGTGACTTCTCGAGCAATAAACTCCCCCTGAAGGTGTGACTCCCCCTGAATTATTTCTCCCCCTAAATAAATGCTCCCCCTTTGAGAAGGAATATGAACAGATAAATAAAGGTAGAGAAGGTAGGAGGGTCACTTGACAACAGCTGAATCATAGGTTCAGAAAGGAAGCATGATTATAAACAACTGTTAAAGTATAAGAATCAGCAACATACAATTTTGACAAAATTTCAGGTTTAACAGTGATAAATCTAGAGTAAAACATCTGACCCCTGAAAAAGAGTTTATAGATTCCATTTATAGCAATGAATCTAGGGCACATGGTATTAATAGATAAGTCAGAAATAATACCCTTTTGTGATTAAACATGGAAGATCAAGAATGGCAGTTTGAATATGTATTGAAAATAATTTTCACTCATTGACTTTTGATTTTTCGAAGGGTTACAGCAGTTTGATTTTCACTTTTGAATTTTCAGAACCTGAACTAAGTAAATAGATCAGTGGCATTTATGCTGTTGACATTAGGTGTACACCTTGATCAGAGGCAGGTACCCCCAGTTACTAGGCATAAACTACTAGACCTATTTCAGATCAGAACCCACAAAGGATAGTCTTCACTTTTGACATTAAGGGTACACCTTGATTAGAGGCCAGTACCCTCAGTTACTTGGTGAGGACTCCCCCTATAGATTTGACCCTATGAACAGAGATATTCTGAATCACCTCATGACATGTGAATTCTCCTGCTTCTTTGGAGGAGTTCACAGTTTCTCAGTGCAATCAGCCATTGCTCTGTCACTGTGTTCAGTTCTTAACATTAATGATCTTATTTACTGCTGCCCTTAATTCTTTTAGAGTGATTGTTTAAAAAATCAGTACACACTCTTATTAGCCTGTTCTAGACATATCCAGTTCAACACATTTAGGCATTACAAAAACTTTTTCTATTTTAGCCATGAGACAAAGATTAAGAGCTATAAAAGTTTTCTTTTATCTCAAATTCTGAAGTGCAGACACTTAACTCTCCAATTTATAAAGGTTAAACCTTTAGTTCCTTTCAATTTGTAAGTGTGATTCTTATAAGTGAACAATTGCAATAATCACCATTCAATGTACTAAACCAGATGCAAAGCTGTTGTTTAGTGAAAATGGTGGGGAAAAGATAGCAATTGGCAATATGGTTCAATGAGCAACTGATGTCAAAGAATATGAATCATTTGAATGAGAACACTGAGAAGTGAATAGGATTCAATGAATTGAATAGAACTCTCAGCTCCCCCTGACATCATGATGCAAGAGATATGCTATGCAACATATTGTCCTACATGCAGACTATGCACCAAGGATACATGAGACAAGTATGCAATCAATTCAGGTTTATGCAACCAAGTTATAAGCATTTTCATCCTTTTTCAGATTTTTCAACATATGATGCAGTGCACTGTTCTACATGAAGACAGGACCCATGGTACTCGGCGGAGAACCTGGTCTCAAAGACCATCTCACACATGGTAGAAACCTCCGGGCAAATTTCCTTGCCTTTTAGTAACATACCATTTGATATACCAGGGTTAAGCAAATGATAATGCAGTGCAAAGCAGCCCTATTATGCATTGAAAAACATGCAGTCTACGATAATAGGCAAATGATAGTCATGCAAATTAGTCCTTTATGTATTGATCAATTTCATTGACAGTCATGCAGATAATATATGCAAGTACTAGACACATGCATTGACTGTATGCACTAACTGACCCATTCAAGCTCAGTCCAAGTATGTAATCAAGCATGCAATGCATTGACACAAGACACATGCATTGACTCTATACACTGAAGAACTATTCACAATCAGCAAGTTATGCATTCAACAACAAGCATGCAGTCCATTGACACAAGGTTCATATAAAGCATCGACTGTTAAAAATGATTGTGCAGAGCATCTAACAGCCCATTTATTCAGTGCAATAATCAGTGAGAGAAGAGCATCAGATATATGCAAAGTAAAATTCAGTAGCTGAGTCTGGAATGCAGACTGATCAGCTAGACATGAAGAGATCATCAACAATCAATCAAGCAAATCAATATGAAACTCACAATTTTCATGCTCACAATTTCAGATAATGGAATTTAAAGCAAAGTTCAGAACTGACCTGAATTGTAGTATCCTGGGGTTTTCTTGTTGAGTGCCTTGGTTAACCCCTTTTATTCATTTCCAAGGCACACCTGCAACAACTGGATTATTTTGATCCTGCAGGACCCAAGCTGCCTTGGGTCCTGTATGAGCCCTAACAGGTGTTCTAAACAATCTTTTAGCAACATGATCATCATATTCCATCAGTTTACACTCAAACATTGAATGTCCAGTTTTTCCACAATAATAACATGAAGCCACAGAATTTTTGTTTTTATTCTTCATGTTAGCAGAAACATGATGCCCATGTGCATGCATATGAGTATGAAAATTATGTGTATGAGCATGAGTATTTCTTTTATTGACATGAAAATTTTTCTTTCCATGCTCAGCCAGCTGACAGTTGGCAGCTTTGTGGCCTACCTTACCACATTCAAAACATGCAAAGTTTTTCTTTTTATCTCTCAAGTTATTTCTAGCAGAATCATAGAAAGCAGGGAATTTGACAGATTTAGAGTTTAATCTATTTCCCTGAGCATGCCAGCAATCTTTGACTGCATGCCCATACTTACCACATTCAAAGCATTTAAGATGCTTGCTTCTTGATTCATTTTTACCCCAATGATTTCCTGACCAGCACTCATTAGCCTTATGCCCAGGCTTGTTGCAAGTGAAACAAATGATATGCTGGCCTGAAATAGATCTATATCTATATGGGTTATGAGCATGTGTGAAAGATCTAGGATTCACATTGTTATCTTCTTTCAGTTTAAAACATGCATTCATTACATGACCACGCCTACCACAATAATAGCATGAAGCATTAGATTTCCTGAAGGCATGGTTTCTTCCAGATAGATTCCTAGAATGCATTATTTTATTTGCATGCTCATCCTCTTTTAATATTCTGCAATCATCCATGATATGCCCATGCTTACCACAGTAATAGCAAGAAGTATCAGATTTCCTAGGGGCATGGTTTCTATCAGATGAATTCACAGATGCATGTGAATGAGTACAAGAAGCATGAGCATTTTGCATGGACCCATCAGATTCAGCAGAGCTAACAAATTTCAGAGTATAACCAGAATTATTCTTTGCCCTTTTTGTTTGACTCTTTCTTTTCAATTTCTGATTATCCTCAACAGGTTTTGTTTGCTTTTCAATTTTCTGAGCTTTAAACTGAAAGACAGATTTTGAAGGTGACTTCTGATTTTATTTTATTTTGGGGATTGCCTTGAAGTACCAGCTACATCAGTGCTTTGGACAAAAGTGGTATATAGCTGGTTTTTAGTGATTTTCTTAACATCAGAACAGCAATTTGTTCCCCCTTCTGAGTTATCATCCTTCCTCTTCCCAACAGTTTTCATTTTTCCTTTAATCTTGGCAGACTCAATAGCTGAATTTTCCAGATTATGAATTTTATCTTCCAAGCTAGCAATGTGAAGTTCATAACTGGCTATCTCCTGTTCACTGCAGTTTACACATTCGCTTAGAACTTGGTTAGCAGTTTTATACTTCTCAATTTCTTGTTCTAGACTGTTCAACATTTCTGATTCTTCATACAAACAGCTTTTCCCTTTTCGGTAGTGAGAAGTTTTTCAGATAGTCCAGTATTTAACCATTTCAGTTTCTCAACTTCAGCTTTTAATTCAGTGTTTTCTTCCTCAAGATTTTTATCCTGAATTTCATTATTAGCACATCTCTCTCTTCCAGACATGTGCTCCAATTTTTCAATCAGTTCATCTTCTCTTTCTTCTGCTTTAATTTTCTCAGCGAGCAGATTTTTGTGATCATCTTTAAGTGAGGCAATTTGTTTATTTAGCCATTCATTCTCACTAAAGAGATCTTCATTACGTTCTCTTAAAGCTGAGCATATTTTACAGTTTGATTTAGCAGAAGAGGACTGTGAAACCTCCTCATTGATTTCATTCATTCTGACCATAAGAGTTTTATTTTTCTTTTGAAGATCTTCATTCTCCAATTTCAGTTTGTCCATTCCAGTATTAACTTCAGTGAGTTCCTGCATGCCTTTTAGATGCTCCTTTTTCTTATCATTCAACTGATTCTCTATTTCTGACATTTTATCCAACCATGTTTGTTTTTCAATTTTTAGAGAATCATTTTGTTTCTTAAGATTCTGAACATCTAGCATGCAAGCATCATAAGACTTTTTCATATCTGGACAGTTTTCACAGGAATCTTTCAGATTTATTCTATCACATTTCTTTTCAATTTTTTATTTTCATATTTCAATTTCTTGGAAACTTCTAACAAGTTTTCATACATCTCTATCAATTCATCGAAAGAGTATCCTTCTGATTCAGAGCTTACCTCGGATGAAGTTTCATCATCAGCATTTCTACGATCAGCCATTAAGCACTTGCTGTGATTCCTTATTAGCTTCAGTTTATCCAAAATGTCTTTGGCAGACCTGCAAGAAGAAATGCATTCAATTAGAGATCTGTCAATTGATTCTTTTAATAAAACTACAGCTCTATTATTAACAGAGTCTTTCAGCTTATCCTTCTTGGTCCATTTAGATTTATCCTTCGACAGTTTGTATGGACCATGAGTTATTACCCTCCACAAATCAGGATCGGTTGTGTTTACATACCGATGCAACTTTTCCAGCCATGGGCCAAGGTCATCACCTCTGTATATCGGAGGATGAGCCATCAGAACAGATGACAAGCAGACTCAAGGCACGAAGCAATCGACAACAAAGCACCACAACCAGATAAGCAAGGCAAGGAACTAACTCAATGAAACTTAATACAGAACACAAGAAGCACACTTATAAAATGCACCAAACAGAAATACACTAAACCAGATGATCAACGTAAAGCACTAAGATAGTAAATCAAAATATGATTCCAAAAGACCCACTCTGAAATGCACCAACAATTAGCAGGATCCTCTGCAGATTGTTAGATCTGTTCAGTCAGAGACCGCTCTGATACCAAGTGTTGGGTTCGGTGCAGTATTCAGAGGGGGGGTGAATGAATATAGCCCTTTAAAAATCTTTCACCCAATTAAAATATGATGCTCACTAAAGTTACTAGTTCGCAAACTAGACAAGCTTAAAAGCTAATGGGCAGATGCGGAACTAAACAAACACACAGTAAGATCTCTAGAGTGCTAACAAGACAGATTTAGACAAAGTATAGCTCAACTAGAATTTCGCTCTCTTGACAAATTAAAATACTCTAAGAAGACTAATTAACTCTTCTGCTCAACCAGAAGCCAAACACATGGAGCGCCCCTATGCATTCATCTAGCGGAAGCACAATAGAACAAAACAAACCACAATACACAAAGAGTTTTTAGGTGGTTCGGTCCAGCAGACCTACATCCACCCCACACTCAAACCAAGTGTGGATTACTGCTGCGCAACACAGCTTGCGTCAACTAGGCAATACAACTTAGCCTACAACCGCTGGGCCTCACAGCTTGCCGTCCAGTGGAATCCTCCACTGCCCGCTGGGGATTACAGCTTACCCGTCCAGTGGAAACCTCCACTGCCCGCTGAGCAACACAGCTTGCTGTCCAGAGGAGTCCTCCTCTGCAACGCTGGCTAACAGCTTGAAGGAAAGTATAAAAAGGAAACAAAAGACAAGATGAACAGCAATCGGAAAGCTGTAAACATAAAGCATAATATGGCTCTCAAAGAGCTGACTGGCCTAGATTTGATCCACGGTCCAGTGAAGACTGATCTTCAAACAACCTCTCTCACACTCTTCTTCTCACGATCTCACTCTCTCTTTCTCTTTTACTTCTTTCTTCTTCTGCTCATGATCGCTTTCTTTCTTTTTCTCTCTCTGCCTCTCTTCTTCTTCTTCTCTTCTTTTTCTTCTTCTTCTTCTGTCTGGATCGAAGGCTCTCTAGTGTATAGACTTTGCTGCTCTTCTTTTGTCGATCGATCTACTTCTTCTGTGGAAGAAGGCTTGTATATATATATAGCAGCAGCAGCAGGCACACTGGGCGCGTGTGGCTTCCACATTTCCTGCCCTAAAAATTCGGACCACGTGACAGCATCCTGGTATCTCGTCCATCCTTGGATCACGAGCCAGGCACCTCGGATCACGTGCCCTTCATTAGCCTCTTCAGTCCCTGTCAGACAGATGAAACGAAGTCATCAGTTCTAAGTATATGTATTTCATTGTATAGACTTTGCTGTGAAGACGAAAGCAATGTAAAGTGTGCACAACGCAGTGTATAGACTTAATGAATATAAAGGCTTCATAAGAATGAATGCAGTGTACAGACTTAGTGAATGTATAGGCTTCATAAAAGGAATCCAGTGTACAGACTTGCCCAAAGTATAGACTTCATATGAGGAGGCAACGGCTGTACATACTTCCTAGCAGCCGCTGTACAGACTCAAAGTGAAGCTCGATGCCAATGTATAGACTTTACTAAAGACACTGGACTCGAGTGCAGACTTTACAACTAATGAATGCAATGCAGTGCAGACAATGGTTGTATAGACTTTAAATCCCAAAGGCAATGTATAGACATTGGACTGTACAGACTTTGTGATGCTTGTATGCAATGTAGAGACTTCGCTGAATGAGAATGCAATGCAGAGACTTCATGTTATGAAGCAAATGATACACTTAGCTGAAGACTGCCAGTCGACGTATAGACTTGGCATCAAAGCCAGTGTATAGACTTTATGCGTGAAGCAGCACAAGGAATAAGTGTGTACATTGAGAACCAATGTATAGGCGTTATGAATCAGATCTGAAGCAGTGTATGGAGTTGCTATAGTGTAAAGCAATGTTCAGACTTCAGATGAGAAGGGACTCGTTGTACATACTTGTTGAGGCTCAAGCAGTGTACAAACTTTGAAGCACAAAGGTAATGTACAGACTTGTTGATGCGAAGCCACTGTACAGACTTTGAAGAGTTGAACCCAATGTATAGACTTCATGTTGTACAGACTTTAGAGACATGAAGCGAGTCAGTGTACAGACTTCGTTGTACACACTTGTGAAGTTGAATGCAAGACAAGGCTGTACGGACTTGATGAATAATGCAAGTTAGACGAATGTATAGACTTGCATTCATTAAGTAAATGGATGTACAGACTTTGTTCATGACGCATGCAAGCAACCCAATGTACAGACTTGATCAAGGCACAGGCGTTTGAGTGTATAGACTTCAAAGTGAAAGACGGTAAAGCCAACAGTGTATAGACTTCAAGAGAAACGACGGTAAAGCTACCGATGTATAGACTTGAAGGGAAACATAGGTGAAGCTTCCAATGTACAGACTTGGAAGACCACTGTTGGATGTACAGACTTGGTTGAACACTATTGAATGTGTAGACTTGATCAAGAGTCCAATGTGCAGACATGCCACCGACCAATGTATAGACTTGGTGGTCGTGAGACGGTGGCCAAGACACTGTACGGACGGATGTATAGACTTCGCCTAAACACTGTCCGATGTACAGGCTTTAGTCTGAAGCGTTGTCTGGACTTGTAAGAGACGCACAAAGAGACGCTGAAGTCTGTATAGACTTTAGAGATCGAGACGCTAAGGAAGACGGACAATGTACAGACTTGCTGTAACATTCTGATGTACAGACTTCATGAAACTCTAGACACTAAATGCTGTACAGACTTAGCCCATGCAATGAGACGCTAAATGAGACGGTGAATGAGACGCTGGACTCTGTACAGACTTTGCCCAATGCCTGAGACGCTAACAAAGACGGACGATGTTCAGACTTGCTGAAAGACCGATGTACAGACTTTGCCCAAATGCATGAGACGCTAACTAAGACGCTAGACTCTGTACAGACTTGAGCGATGTATGGGCTTAGCTTCGTGCAAGCTACAGTCCAATGTATGGACTTTGAAGTTCAACTGGTGAGTGTACAGACTTCACCAATGAGACGCTCACTGTATAGACTTTGCCTTAGACTCTAAGTGAGACAGACAGTGTATAGACTTAGCCAATGCACTGTGGATGTATGGACTTTGACGCCTGCATGCTATGCAATGTACACACTTGGTGACTTCGCATGTTGTGCAATGTGCAACTAGTGTATGGACTTGTCGTGCCTACACAGGGTGTTGTACACACTTGCTGCCTAGGACAATTTATAGACTCAATCAATTGAAGAGTTTCCAGTGTATGGACTTGAGTTCTTAAGCATGACTGCTGAAGGAGTCGACCCATCAGAGGATGTGTCGACCCATGACATATGAGAAATGTAAACAGCAGTGAATGGAATGTGAATGGAATGCAAAGAACACACAGAGGTAGTATAGACTTTGAATCCAATGCACACGGCTGACAGACTTGAAGTGAACTGAATGAACATGATGTACAGACTTCAAGGCTTGAATGCAAATGATGCACACTTCCAATGTAGAGACTAGCACTTACTGCTATTCAGACTATGCAGATACATGCAGAGACATTCAGACTATGCAGATACATGCAGAGACATTCAGACTATGGAGATACATGCAGAGACATGATATCTGACAAAATGCAATTCAGATATATAAAGAACAAATGCCATCAATGCTAAACATCATCATTCATGTTGCTATCATATGCAGAATGCTCAAGGATAAGAATACACAGAAATGCACTTTATTTATTGCAATCATCAAAACACAATAGCATTGCTATCATCAAAATACAATATCAAATGCACTCAAATGCACTCACTGTCTTGCTATCATCAAAACCAAATAGCATTGCTATCATCAAAGCAACATAGCACATGCTTGTGCCTAAGGGGCACAACAGTATCATCCACATTGATGACCTCCAGCTCGACTGACGGTGCCTCCTCCTCCTCCTCGATCGCTCGCCACAGATCTGCCTAAAGAAAAGCAAATTGAGAAGAGGAAAATATTTGCTTGAGGGAGGACAAGTCCCTGAGAACCTTACCCATCGGCAACAGCAGTCGAGAAAGATACTCCTCGATGTTAGAAGGAGTCACCAACTCAGCAGTCCCTAGGCGGTCCTGCTGAAGGATAGCAGCATCCCTCTCCACCTCCGAAGAGACCTCTGTTTGCTTTGAAGGGATGTTCGGGTGAAAGTTGGGTGCCGTCGAGAAATTCCAGACCACGCCGACCGCCGATGGGCCCACCCAGAAGTATTGGGTCTTCCACCCCTTGTGAGAGGAATCCTTCATAGAAAGGGACACATAACTCCTTCCCCACCTCGCCTGAATGAAGAAGAAGCCCTTCCCAACAAAAGGATTATCCTTCAACTCAAAAAATAGTGGAAGAGGTCCAGCGAGGTGCGCACCCCTCTCTTGCCATAGAGGAAGATGAAGGAGAAGATGAGGGTGTAAGAGTTGGAGACCAGCTGAACAGGAACCAGTCGGTAGAACTGATGCAACTCGGCAACAAAGGGATGGAGGGGCAGCCGAAAGCCGCACTTCCATGCGAGAAGGAAAGAACAAAAGAGGCCAGAACGATCAACAAGACTGGATTCATGAGGCTCAGGTGCGAGGAACTTGAATCGCCATGGCAGCCCATATTGATTCTCCAGTCGCCTCATGTCCGCCTCACTCAGCTCGCAGTGAAGAAGCTCCAATGGCATCAAAAAAGTCCTCGAGGCCCGTTCTCCCTCTCGACTCTCGGCCCCTGGATTTTGGTCCACCATGGAACAAACAAAAGAACTAGGAGAAGAAGGGGAAAGCTCTGAATCTGAAGGCTCCGGAGGAGAAGGAAATTGACATATCGCCGCCACGGTAACCCTTTCCAGCTCCGCAATGGCCACGGCGATTCTCCGTTCTTCCAAGTTTCTCTCACGGCACAGGAGCCCCCCCTCAAATATAAATTCAAAGAGAGGCAAAACCCTAAACCCGGGAGATAAAGGGACGCAAAAATGAGCAATGCTTAAACTAGAGGCGGCGCGATGATCCGATCTCCCGAGGAGGGGCCTTCTCTTATTCATCATGACGGGCGTATTTTCAAGGCAAGCCGCAGCATGTGGCCCCTACCAGAGAGAAATCTATACCCAACCAGAGCCACAAAAAGTCCAGCCCAAATGTTACTCATCCGAGCTTAAATTCTGGCTCGGGAGTAGGAGGGGGACAAGTGGAAAGGGAAAATCTCGCCGCCCGCAAAGAGAGGCCAAAAGAGGTCCAACCAGACCAAACGAGGCCCAACTCCTCAAAGTGGCAGCCCTCGGGCCCACTTAGCATAAGCCCAAAAACTCACTCGGAACAAGCGCTTCCTAGGCGGCCTTCGGGTTGGGAAGTCCGAGCATCAGTACGATCGGGAAAGCTCCCCCGGAGCCCCATATTCCATGTCCCGACCATGCACACATCGCTCGGGAGACCACTCTTGGGCAAGTGCCTATCGCTCGGGCCCACTGATGGAAGCTTATTGATTACGGCCGTTGCGAGTCCCTTAATGGCAGGAAGCCCAAGAGGATAGGGGAAACAAAGAGTCCGCGTGCTATAAAGGAGCCCGCATGAAGGATGTAGCAACCCTGGTAAAAATAAAAGGAAATAAAAACCCCAATTGATCAAAATAAGATTAAAAGATTTAATGAATAAATAATAAGAGCCTAAAGAAGTAAATAATAAACCAAAATGAAAATAACGCCTAGACTCAAGGCGCTACTTCAAAAAGAAACGCCCTTATACAAGGCGCGAATTCCAGAAAGGACGACCACAACAGATGTCGTCAATTCTTAAACAGCCAAAATAATAAAAAGGGCAAGTAAACGTGACGCCCTCCACATGGACGCGTTTTACATAAGAAATGACTTTAACAAAGGTGTCAATTTAAACTAACGCCCTATGTGAAGGCGTTAATTCCATTCGAGTTTCGTTCGAACCAGGAGACTCTCCAGAGCAAGTTTCTGGATAACTACGTGGAAGTTTGGATAGGGTAAGAACTCTATTAGGGAAATATTACTTCCAATACGATACTAACTCCATTAGGATCATAAAAACCCTATAAATAGCCCTTCCTGTCGAACCCTAATAGGCTATTTGGTTGAAGGAAGTTCTGCTACCGTGCGTGAAGAACAGGTAATGTTCTTCTTCCCTGCCTTCGGTCATAATCATGAAGAATATTGATATTCTTCATCATTGTCTTTGCTGCAGGAAGTCTGCCGTAAGTAGTAACTCTTCTGCCTAGTTGAAGGACGTGAGGTTCTTCATCGACGTCCTCTTCTTCCGTTTACTGTGAAAGAGGGAGGGAGCTGTTAATATCTACGTCTGAAGCCTAAGAACAACACCTTGTTCATCTATTATCACTCTAAGGGATGTTGTTGCTTGGCTGTTGTTGGTGTTGCTATTGTTTAAAGTTCGTGAGTAGTTGTTCTCAGGACACTCTGTTTAGAACAGAGTACCGTTCTTCAGTACCATCAACCCAGATCATCAATCAGGTAGGTTTTCTCAAGAATTGTAGCCCAAATCAACATAGTAATTATGATAAAGTCATCTGTCAATTCATGCATATAGATTCTCTGCATTTTTCATAGTTTTCTGGAAATTAGTATAAGTAGCGACCCTCCATAGGGCGCTAATTTTAAAGGAAGCGACCCAGACTAGCGCACTAATTCTTGTTTTGACGCCCTGCCCATGAGTCGTCAACTTCACTTAATTATTAAATACCCATGTTTAAAATTCTATATCAAGTAAACCATGTATCTAATCTAATTCATGATCACAGTTGTTGAATCCTGCTATTTTTCTCTTCCTGACCATGTGATCCTCTTCCTGAAAATTTTATTATCTGGAAATTTATACTGTTCATGAATCCTATTTCGGATGTTAGGGAATTAACGACCTGGGATAGGTCCTCTCTTACATAACTGACGCCCTGCACCAGGGCGTGACTTCAAAATTAACGCCCCTCTGTGAGGCACGTTTACATGAAAATTTCAGAAATTTGTAATTTTGTAAAATATTATAAATCTAATGGACGCCTGCTACTGTAGTCGTTAAATCATAAATAAACGCCTCTATAGAAGGCGTTAATTTGATAAGTAATTACTTATATTAAGTCGCTATTTTCCTGTGTTACTATTTTGAACCGTTTTCTGTTAACCGAGGGTTTTGATATATATATATAATTATATTATCTGGCACTATATTTTCATTCCGTGAATATAGTCCCATGTTTCACGATGGTTTATCGCATTACCCCTCAATTCTCAGTGACATACAAGCTCTCCATTGGACATTCCGTTCCTTTGGACTAGCAAGTTAGTCATAGAGACCTCCGTAAGACTCCTCGAGCCTTGGATTCCCTCAAGGCCGATTGAGCGGGTTGTACCATAAAAACCTATCACACTACTTTGCCATGTCACTCTATAGAAACATGGTATACCGGCCCTCATGTTATGCTATGTGTATGATATGAGAATTATCTTAATGACGGGGAAAGCATGCCATTATTATGATGTTCTTGTGGACCCCAATTCTATATCAAACATTATTATGATGTTCTTGTGGACCTCAATTCTATATTAAAAGAGTGACCATCTACTTGTGGGCACTTACTTGTCATGGTACCAAGTTAGGGAACCAATTCCACCTAGTTTTATCGATACTCGTGATTGCACCGTTATTATCATGTTCAAATCCTTGAATTGCTATATACCTCTAAGTTCATACAAGTTCTTTATCCTTGAAATTCCATATTGGCTATACACAAAGTGGATGTCAAAATACATGATCAATGCCTGCGCGTATAGGGCCCGATCTGGTCCTGGGAGGAGCACCTAAAAGTTCTAGTGCCCATGAGAGTTGTAATGATAACGGTATTGGCATTGTACCGAAGTGCATGACTAGCTTGATTGGACATTCCACCAATCTTGTACTTGACTTGACTTGATATTACATGACTTGCGTGGCCCGAGAAAGGGTAAATATATACTTTCTTGACTTGAAATATAATAGCCAAATTCCATCATGACATGATGCGTCTACTTGCTTGAAAGTCTTGATATCTGCTTGATAAGTTCTTAAAAGTTCATGAATAGTTCACCTTGTTATCTTGTTGACATACTCTCTATCTTGTCGTTTTATGCGAGCATGCAGAGCCATAGTACATTTACATGTGAGAAATTGTAATTACTTAAACCCCTTGCTAGTTCTTGAGATATAATTTCCTACTGAGTGTTCGCTCACTCAGTGTTTCCATACTTTTCAGGTAAGTCCGATGACGAGACCCAAACTGACGGGGAATGTCACGCCCCGAGCGCGGAAGGTACCCGGAGATGCGCGACAAGTTTATATCAATCATGTCAATCAGAGTATTAGTGTATTCGACACCAAAATCAGAGATGCGCAAAAGTAAAGATAACTCAATCCTTTATTCCTTCGTAAGAATATGTCTATTACAAACCTTGGAAGTACTAACGAAAATAAAGGAAAAATACAAGGTTGACTCAAGAAAATATGAAAAAGACTAGACAACACGGAAGAAGCTCTATCTCCTTCACTCTTGATTTTCCCCATCCGTTTGAGTTCCCTCATCGTCGGACTTACCTGAAAAGTAGGGAAAACACTAAGTGAGCGAACGCTCAGTAGGAAATTATATCTCAAGATCTAGCAAGGGGTTTAAGTGATTACATCTTTCATGAATGCTCTATAGCTATGCATGCTCGCATAAAATGACAAGATAGAGAGAGTGTATAACAATACGATAGCAAGAAGAACTAGTCATGAACTTTCAAGAACTTATATCAAAAAGATATCAAGATATTCAAGCAAGTGTATTCATCATGTCATGTTAGAATTTGGCTAATTTGTTTCAAGTCAAGCAAGTATACAATTACCCTTCCTCGGGCCACGCAAGTCATGTAATATCAAGTCAAGTACGAGTACAAGATTTGTGGAATGTTCAATCAAGCTAGTCATGCACTTCGGTATAATGCCAATACCGTGATCAATCAACTCCCATGGGTACAAGTACTTTCGGGTGCTCCTCCCAGGACCAGATCGGGCCCTATATGCGCAGGCATTAATCATGTATTTTAACATCCACTTTTGTGTATAGCCAATATGGAATTGCAAGAATAAAGCTTGTAGATACGTAGGATAACTTGGATAGAATATAGTCCAAAAATATGACACTTGACATAGAATGACGATAATAACGGTACAATCACGATTATCGATAAAATTAGGTGGAATCGGTTCCCTAGCTTGGGTACCATGACAAACAAGTATGGACACTCTTTATATAGAATTGAGGTCCACATGAACAGCACATCAATGGCAAGACGTCCTCATTCTTAATATAGAATTGAGGTCCACAAGAACATCATGTTGAATATAGAATTGGGGTTTACAAGAACAGCATAACAATGTTGATATAGAGTTGGGGTTTACAAGAACATCATGACAATGGTGATATAGAATTGGGGTTTACAAGAACAGCATCAAATGGCATGATAACCTCATCCCATTAAGAGAATTCTCATGATACACACTTTACATAACATGAGGGCCGGTATACCATGTTTCTTTAGCGTGACATGGCAAAATAGTGTAATGGATTTTTTTTTATGGTACAACTAGCTCAGTCGGCCTTGAGGGAATCCAAGGCTGCGAGGAGACTTACGGAGGTCTCTATGACTAACTTGCTAGTCCAAAGGAACGGAATGTCCAATGGAGAGCTTGTATGTCAATGAGAGTTAAGGGGGTAACGTTAAAACATCATGAAATATGGGAGTATATTCACGGACTGGAATATAGTGCCCATATATATATATATATAATTATATATATACGAAATCCTCGGTTAACAGTAACATTGTAAAATAGTGTCACAGGAAAATAGCGACTTAATCTAAGTCATTACTTATCAAATTAACGCCTTTTACAGGGGCGTTTATTTACAATTTGACGACTTATACAATAGTCGTTCCTTCAATATTTCTATTCTGCAAGAAATCAATATTCTGGAATTTTAACAAAAACGCGCCCTGGACAGGGGCGTTACTTGTCAATAAGCGCCCTGGTATGGGGCGTCAGTTCAATAAGAGACGACCTTGTGCAGGTCGTTAATTCAACAATTTATCAATTTTCAGATAATAAAATTTCAGGAAACAATTTCATGGTCAGGACAAGAAAAATAGCAGGATTCGATTGGTATGATCATACATTAATTTAGATTCATGGTTTCATTATAGGATTTTAAACATGGATAATTATCAATTATATGAAATTGACGACTACTAGGCAGGGCGTCAAAACAAGAATTAGCGCCCTTGCCAAGGTCGCTTCTTTCAAAATTTTACAGAAAACATTTAAAACCATGATGAAACTATACGCATGGACAACATATGATTTTATTAAGGATCTTAAATTTATTTGGGCTACGTTTCTTGAGAAAACCTACCTTTCGAAGGTTCTGGTGAAGATATATGAAGAAACTAAAGAGGTTACGATACTCTGTTCAACACAGAAGAAGAGGATGTTGACGAAGAGCCTTCGTTCTTCAGTCAAAAAAAAAGGAGTACTTGTTCTCACTGCAGGCAGCCTACAGAGGAACAGGAAGAACATTATTCTTCGTAATACTTAATCAGTAGAGAAAGAAAGAAAATAGGAAGAACCAACCTGTGTTCTTCAGCTATGACGGTGATCATCTGTATACTGCAGAAGAAAGAAGAAAAGAAGATCAATAGTCTTTACGATACATGGTTGAAGACAGAAGAAGAAGCACTTACTGGTTCTTCAGAGGCTCGATCGTCCAAAATAGATTCTAGGGTTCGATTAAGGGGTTACTTATAGGGTTTTGGGAATCCTAATAGGGTTAGAGTTGTATTGGAAGTAATACTTCCATGATAGAGTCCTTACTATATTCTACTAACTCGTATTAATCCATAAACCTTCCCTGGATAATGTTCTGGTTCGAACAGAACACGAACAGAATTAGCGTCTTAAGTGAGGGCGTCGAATTTTAAATTGACGCCTTGGCGAGCGTCGTTACTTATGTAAAACGCGCCCAGGTAGAGGGCGTTTCATTTCCTTTCCTTAATTTTATTTTTCCCGTCGTTTGAAATTTGACGCCCTATTGTCTAGGCGTCCCTTTTAAATTAACGCCTTATACAAAGGCGTTTCCTTTTGAATCAGCGCCTTGATAAAAGGCGTTATTTTCCTCTTGATCAATGATTTACTCATTTAGGCTCTTTGTCATCTATTTACCTATCTTTTATTTTTAATTTGATTTATTTAAAAATCTTATTTTTATCAGGGTTGCTACATCCTCCCCCACTTAAAAGAATTTGGTCCCCAAATTCAATAGTATATATAAGTGGAGAGTGTAGAACATATACCTTAAAATAATTCTGGAAATCGCTTCCTCATGGATTCCTCGGTCTCCCATGTAGCTTCATGTTCGGAGTTCTTATTCCATTGTACCTTAATCATGGGAATTGCTTTATTCCTTAGGGTACGTACTTCACGATCTAGTATCTTCATAGGCTACTGCTCATATGTGAGATCCTTCTGGATCACTAGGTCTCCATGATCAATAATATGTGATGGATCGTGTACATACTTCTTCAACATAGATATGTGGAATATATTTTGTACATCGAACAGTTGAGGAGGCAATGCGATGCGATAAGCAACCTCGCCAACTCGTTCCAGTATCTCGAAGGGTCCGATGAATCTTGGTGTAAGCTTGCCTTTAACACCAAATCTTCGTATGCCACGTCCAGGCGATATCTTGAGAAATACATGATCTCCAATTTGGAATTCAAGATCTCTCCTTCTTGTATCGACATAAGCCGTTTGCCTAGACTGAGCAACTTGCAGTCTTTCTCTAATCATTTGTATTCTTTCAATGGTAACCCTTACCATGTCTGGACCTAGCAGTTGTTTCTCTCCAACTTCGTCCCAGCATAAGGGTGATCGGCAACTCCTTCCGTATAAAGCTTCGAAAGGTGCCATTTGTATACTTGCCTGGTAGCTATTATTGTATGCAAATTCCACCAACGGCAAGTGATCATGCCAGCTTCCATCGAAATCAATGATGCAAGCTCTGAGCATATCTTCAACCACCTGATTTGTTCTCTCGGTCTGACCATCCGTTTGAGGATGAAAAGCTGTACTAAAGTTAAGCCTTGTTCCCAACGAATGTTGTAATCCCTTCCAAAAATGAGAAGTAAAACGGGGATCTCTGTCAGACACGATTGAAACAGGAATACCATGTAATCTGACTATTTCCTTGATGTATAGTGCAGCCAAAACATCAACTGTCCATCGGCTCTTTATTGGCAAAAAATGCGCCGATTTAGTCAATCGGTCAATAATAACCCATATTCCATCATGTCCTCCTTTTGATTTAGATAAACCCATAATGAAATCCATACTAATATTCTCCCACTTCCATTTGGGAATATCTAGAGGATGTAATTTTCCAGCAGGCTTTTGGTGTTCCGCCTTGACCTGTTGGCAAGTGAGACAGCGTGATACATAGTCTGCTATTTCCCTTTTCATGTTGGGCCACCAAAAATTCCTCTTCACATCTTGGTACATTTTGGTAGATCCAGGATGAATCGTGTACCTTGATCTATGAGCTTCATCTAATATCTTCTTCTTTAACTCGGGACAATCTGGTATGCAAGTTCTATTCCTGAATATTAATCTTCCCTCACAAGTTATTAGGAAATCAGATTGTCCTTCCAGTTTGCCTTTGATTTCCACTAATATTGGGTCATTATCCTGAAGTGATTGTATTTCAGATAATAGGTCTGGATGAATGCTTATATGAGATAATATGACATATTGAAAGTCTGTGTCCATGCTTATATTGAGTTCAGAGAATTGCTCCAGCAACTTCCATTCTTGAATCATACAATTGGCTAACAGTGTTCTCGGCCTTCGACTAAGGGCATCAGCTACATGGTTACCCTTTCTGGGATGATATTGTATATTGAAGTCGAAGTCCTTGAGATATTCTAGCCAACGTCTTTGCCTCATATTTAGTTCCTTTTGAGAGAAAAGATACTTGAGACTCTTGTGATCGGAGTATACAGTAAACTGTACTCCATAAAGATAATGTCTCCATATTTTGAGTGCAAATACCACCGCGGCCAATTCTAAGTCATGGACGGGGTAGTTCTCTTCATGCTTCTTCAATTGACGAGAAGAATAAGCTATAACCTTTCCTTGTTGCATTAGAACACATCCGAGGCCAATGCCAGAAGCATTAGTGTATACCTCGAATTTCTCTCCTTCCATTGGTAATGCTAAGACTGGAGCTGTAGTTAGGTGATCATTGAGATTTTGGAAGCTTCTTTCACATTCCTCACTCTATTCATAACGGATCTCCTTGCGAGTTAGACTAGTGAGTGGTACGGCTATCTTGGAGAAATCCTTGATGAATCGCCGATAGTAGCCCGCAAGACCTAAGAAACTTCGTGTAGCAACCCTGATAAAATATTAATAACAATAAAGATTTTAAAATAAATCAAATAAATAGATAAATAAAACAATATAAAATAACGCCTCGGATAAAGGCGCTATTTAAATTATAAACGCCTCTAGTTAAGGCGTTATTCAATAAGTGACGCCCTGACCACACGGCGTCAAATTCCAACGTCAAAAATGGTAAGGCCAAGAAACGCCCCTATCTTGGGCGTGTTTTAAAACAAAGAACGCCTTCATATCAGGCGCTTCTTAAGAAACGACCTGAACCAAGTCGTCAATTCAAGAATCGACGCCCTGACCTAAGTCGTTAATTCCATTCGTGAACCGTTCGAACCCAGAGCTTATCCAGGGTAATGGATAAGTATTAGAAAGAGTTAAAAGGTGGTAAGGACTCTATATTGGAAGCATTACTTCCACTAGAACACTAACCCTAACAGGACGTCCAAAATCCTATAAATAGTCTTGATCGAACAAACCCTAAACCTATTTGATTCAAGCCTCTGCGACGGTAAGTGAAGAACAGAACTGTTCTTCTTATTCTTTTTTTTTTCTCTGTTTCGAGTGTATGAAGAACTAACGTTCTTCATCTCCTTCTCTTCTTACAGGTCGAAGAGAGCACACGAACAAAGGTGATGTTCTTCTTTCTTTTACCTTCGGTCAGGGAGTATGAAGAAATACTAATGTTTCTTCTTCTGTTCTTGTAGGAGTTACAGAACCGGAGAACAAGGGTTCTTCACCAAAGCCTTCTCTTCCTCCTAATACTGGATTCGGTTGCTGTTAAAGCAACAGAACTTCTATTCTCATAGCCTTCACGATTCAAATTTCAAGTCTTCGATTAAGGTAGGTTTTCTCAAGTTATGGTAGCCCAAACAAAATTAATGCAAGATATACATATATATAAGCATGACATGCATTTGGTTTATTATAGTTTTAATACGTTTCTGTAATATTTTGAAAGAGACGCCCCTGTCAAGGGCGCTAATTTACAAGACACGACCCTGCCCAGGTCGTCAATTTCATATTTGACGCCCTGTACACAAGCGTTAATTTCATGTAAATGTTAATCACCTATCTTAAGAACTGATTATCCATGAAATTACATGAAATCAATAGTTGTTAACGGTTAAAAGTCAATAAACATGAAACATCAAATCTAATATACTGCATCTGAATTCCTGCCAATTTTCCTGTCATGACTATATGATTGTTATCCTTGATTATCGTGCAAATTTTGCTGATCCTATAAATTCCTGGTATTTCTTGAATTCACGACCTAGACTAGGTCGTTTTCCATGTGTTAACGCCCCATCACAGGGCGTGAATTGAAAAGTAACGCCCCTTCATAGGGCGCATTTCTGTTAAAATCTCGAACAATATATTCTGTAAAGATAAGAATTTAATGATTAACGCCCCTGCCAAGGGCGTGTTTTTGATAATTTCTGAAAATAAATATGTTCTGTATAATATTGTAAATAAAAAGACGCCTGCTACTGTAGTCGTCTCATTGAAAAGAAACGCCCCTGTCCAGGAAGCGTTTTAGATAAATTAATGAAATATTGAAATTCTGAAAAAATGGAAACATGTGTAAACGCCCTTCTGTTAAGCGTTAATTACTTGATAAACGACTCTGCTTAAGTCGTTACTTTACTGTAAAAAAACTGATTTTTCCACTGTTTTTGTTAACCGATGGTTTCATATGTTATATAATATATATATCGGCACTATTCTCCATTCCGTGAGTATAGTCCCACGTTTCACGATTGTTTTATCGATCACACTCAATTCTCATTGACATACAAGCTCTCCATTGGACATTCCGTTCCTTTGGACTAGCGAGTTAGTCATAGAGACCTCCGTAAGACTCCTCGTAGCCTTGGATTCCCTCAAGGCCGACTGAGCTGGTTGTACCCTAAAAACCCATTACACGATCTTTGCCATGTCAATCTAAAGAAACATGGTATACCGGCCCTTATGATTATACAAAGAGTATATCATAAGAAATTCTTAATGGGATGATGATATCATGCCATATCATGTCATTCTTGTAAACCTCAATTCTATGATAAGAATGAGGGTATCTTACCTTTGATATACTGTTCATGTGGACCTCAATTCTATATATAGAATGTCCATATTGATTTGTCATGGTACCCAAGTTAAGGGAACCATATTCTACCTAGTTTTATCGATATCGTGATTATACCGTTATTATCGCCATTCTATGTCCTTTGTCATATTTTTGGACTCCATTCTATCAAAGTTATCATACATGTCTACAAGCTTGATTATTGAAATTCTTTATTGGCTATGTAAACAAAAGTGGATGTCAAAATACATGATAAATGTCTGCACATATAGGGCCCGATCTGTTCCTGGGAGGAGCACCCGAAAATACTTGTGCCCATGGGAGTTAAAATGATAAGGTATCTGGCATTATACCGAGTGCATGACTAGCTTGATTGGACATTCCACACAAAATCTTGTACTTGAATCGTACTTGACTTGACATGAAATGCGTGGCCCGAAAAAGGGTAATTTACTTACTTGATACATGATAGCCAAAATTCTTGATATGACTTGTTAAATGTACTTGCTTGAATATCTCAAATGTCTTGTTATCTTATTGAAAGTTCATGATTAGTTCATCTTATTCTTGATATTACATTCTCTCTATCTTATCGTTTTATGCGAGCATGCATAGCTTTATTGCATTCATGAAAGATGTAATTACTTAAACCCCTTGCTGGTACTTGAGATATAATTTCCTACTAAGCGTTCGCTCATTCCGTTTGTCCCTTTTTACTTTTCAGGTAAGTCCGACGACGATGGAAGTCAATCGGATGGCAATGGTCAAGAGTGAAAGTGATAGAGCTGCTCAAGTGTCGTCTAGTTGTTTCCATAGTTTTCTTGAGTCGACTATGTACTTTTCTTTTTATTAAACAGAGTATTGGATTTGTAATAGTCTATTATGAAATAAATGATTGGGTTATCTTGCTATTTTGCGCATCTCTGTCTTTGTGTCGAATACACGACCACTCTAATTGACATGATTGATATAAACTCGTCACGCGTCTCCGGGTATCTTCCGCGCTCGGGGCGTGACAGTTTTTGTGGTATCAGAGCCTAAGGTATTCAATTCCTAGGAAAAACCCAAGTCCAAGGATAAGTTGAACGTTTAACCAAGTGAGATTGGGTAGAACCAAGGGTTAAGAGTCAATAAGTCTTTTAATAAGATCACAGTGGTATAATACTAATATAGTTATAGTAATTGTAGGATAATAGCTGCCGAACGTGCTCAATGGCGCAACATGCAGCGTACCCTTCAAGGAATGACTCAAGTGCTACAACAGGTAGCACAGGGTGGTGCTCCACGAGCTGGAAGCCTACACCAAGCTTTTAAGAGCATAAATCCCCCGAAGTTTATGGGATCAACCGATCCGGACGATGTCGAGCATTGGGTCCGGGAGATTGAACGTATATTCTGTGTCATGCAATGCACGGATCAGGACAAAGTCTTATTAGCTACATTCCAGTTAGAGAAAGATGCTAGATGCTGGTGGGAGTCTATTGAAGTAACCATCGATCCTACTCAAGTAACATGGGAAGAATTTGTGGAATACTTCAATGCTAAATATTTCTCGGACCGAGTCCAAGAAAAGAAGGCTGCAGAATTCGCTGCATTAAAATAACGATCTTTATCATTAGCAGATTATGAAGCTCAGTTCTCCAGGTTGTCTAGATATGCTAAGCATCTTATTAGCACGGAGAAGATGAAAGTCCGTAGATTTCTTAATGGGCTTAGGCCCCACTATATTACTCAACTGACGCCTATGGACATCCAAGTTTATTCTGAAATAGTGCGCCGAGCTCAATTACTTGAAGATGCCACGGAACTATATGATAGGATCCGTGGAAAAGACAAGAAGGAGCAAGTCACAGGTTCGGGTTCTTTTAAACCCAACTTTAAGAAGAGGCCCAATAATGGAGGTTCATCCTCTCAAGATTCCAAGTTCAAGAAATCCAAGCCCTTCTCTATCACCACTACACCTTCAAACGTAGTATGCAAGCATTGTGACAAGGCTGGTCACAAGACAGAAGAATGCTGGAGGAAGTTGGGAGCATGTCTCCGTTGTGGAAGCCGTGAGCATCGGATTCCCGAGTGTCCATTAATGAATGACCAAGCCGGTGATGATAAACGCCCGGTGACAAAGAACGCTCGACTTCATGCAATAAAGGAGACCGAGCAAGAAGAAGGTGGACTGGTAGAAGGTACATTAATAGTTTGTTCCAAAAGTGCTTATGTCTTATTTGATACGGGTGCATCGCATTCCATTATTTCTAAGAAGTTTGCCCACCCGTTACCGTTAGAACCAGAATGGATAAAAATAGTTCTAACTACTCCTCTTGGAAGTGAAAATGATATTACTCATCACTACCAAAACTGTGAGGTAATGGTTCAAGGTAGGAATTTACCTGTAGATCTCATATGCCTCGATCTAAAGGAGTATGATGTTATACTAGGAGCGGACTGGTTATCCAAATACCAGGCAACGGTTGATTGCCGCAATAGCCGAATTACTTTCAAAGATATTCCAGAATTAGTCTTTACTCGCGCCAAGAGTCGGAGCAATTCCCCTCTTATTTCGGCCCTCCGAGCTAGCAAGCTCATCAGGAAAGGATGTACATCTTTCCTTGCCTTTGTCACAATTAAAGAAGCTAAGGAAACCAAGCTAGAAGACATTCCAGTGGTGCAAAAATTTCCGGACGTGTTTCCGGAAGATTTGCCAGGATTACCCCCACAAAGAGAAGTGGCCTTCACCATCGACTTAGTCCCTGGTGCTGGTCCAGTTTCAAAGGCACCTTATAGAATGTCACCTACTGAACTCAAGGAGTTAAAAGAGCAATTAATGGAACTAATTCGAAAAGGGTTTATTAGGCCAAGTACTTCCCCGTGGGGAGCACCAGTCTTATTTGTGAAGAAGAAGGACGGATCCATGAGATTGTGCATCGACTATCGACAGTTGAATCATCTCACTATCAAGAACAAGTATCCACTACCGAGAATCGATGAATTATTTGATCAGATTTCAGGATCCAAATATTTTTCCAAGATTGACCTCAGATCAGGATATCATCAGTTAAGGATCAAGGATGAAGATATTCATAAGACCGCATTCAGAAGCAGGTATGGCCATTATGAATTCGTTGTTATGCCTTTTGGACTAACAAATGCCCCTGCTGCCTTTATGCAGTTAATGAATAGCATATTCAGGCCCTATCTAGATCAATTCGTGGTAGTCTTCATTGATGATATATTGATATATTCCAAGACTAAGGAAGAACATGAAGAGCATTTGAGGATTGCATTGCAAGTCTTGAGGACAAATCAATTATATGCAAAACTCAGCAAGTGCGAGTTCTGGCTTGAAGAAGTAGCTTTTCTCGGACATGTCATATCCAAGGACGGTTTATCTGTAGATCCGTCAAAGGTTGAAGCTGTAAGAAACTGGGAAAGACCCACTAATGCAAGCGAGATCAGAAGTTTCTTAGGTCTTGCAGGATATTATCGGCGATTCATCAAAGACTTCTCCAAGATCGTCGTGCCCCTTACAAGGTTAACTCGCAAGGAGATCCGATATGAATGGAGTGAGGAATGTGAAAGAAGTTTCCAAACTCTCAAGGATCATCTCACTACAGCTCCGGTCTTAGCTCTACCAATAGAAGGAGAGAAATTCGAAGTCTACACAGATGCTTCTGGCATTGGCCTCGGATGTGTCCTAATGTAACAAGGAAAGGTCATAGCATACTCTTCTCGTCAACTGAAGAAGCATGAGGAGAATTACCCCGTCCATGACTTAGAACTGGCCGCGGTGGTATTTGCCCTAAAGATATGGAGACACTACTTATATGGAGTGCAGTTTACTGTATACTCCGATCACAAAAGTCTCAAATATCTATTTTCACAAAAGGAGCTAAACATGAGACAAAGACGCTGGCTAGAATATCTCAAGGACTTCGACTTCAATATACAATACCATCCCGGAAAGGGTAATTATATTGCTGATGCCCTTAGTCGAAAGCCGAGAGCAATGATAGCCAATTGTATGATACAAGAATGGAGGTTGCTAGAACAATTCTCCGAGCTCAATATAAGCTTGGACAAGGAAGCCAAATTTGTCACATTATCTCATGTAAGCATACAGTCAGATTTATTATTTGAGATACAAGCACTTCAGGATGATGATCCTATATTAGTGGAAATCAAAGGCAGATTAGAAGGACAATCTGATTTTCAACTAACTTCTGATGGAAGATTATTATTCAAAGGTAGAACTTGTATACCCGACTGTCCGGAATTAAAGAAGAAGATCTTAGATGAAGCTCACCGATCAAGGTACACTATTCATCCAGGATCAACCAAAATGTACCAAGATGTAAAGAGGAACTTTTGGTGGCCCAACATGAAAAGAGAAATAGCGGACTATGTATCACGTTGTCTCACATGCCAACAGGTCAAGGCAGAACACCAAAAGCCTGCTGGAAAACTACATCCTTTAGATATTCCTAAGTGGAAGTGGAAGGATATTGGTATGGATTTCATCATGGGTCTATCTAAATCAAAAGGAGGACACGATGGAATCTGGGTTATCATTGACCGATTAACTAAATCGGCGCATTTCTTGCCAATAAAGAGCCGGTGGTCAGTGGATGTGCTAGCTGCACTATACATCAAGGAAATAGTCAGGATACATGGAATTCCTATCTCAATCGTGTCTGACAGAGATCTCCGTTTTACTTCTCATTTTTGGAAGGGATTACAACATTCATTGGGAACAAGGCTCAACTTCAGTACTGCTTTTCACCCACAAACGGATGGTCAGACCTAGAGAGCTAATCAAGTTGTTGAGGATATGCTTAGAGCATGCATCATTGACTTTGGAGGAAGCTGGGATGACCACTTGCCTTTAGTTGAATTTGCATATAACAACAGCTACCAAGCTAGTATCCAAATGGCACCTTTCGAAGCCTTATACGGAAGGAGTTGCCGATCACCCTTATGTTGGGACGAAGTTGGAGAGAAACAACTGTTAGGTCCAGACATGGTAAGGGATACAACTGAGAAGATACAAGTAATCAGAGAAAGATTGTAAGTTGCTCAGACCAGACAAAAGGCTTATGCAGATACAAGAAGAAGAGATCTTGAATTCCAGGTTGGCGATCATGTATTTCTCAAGATATCACCTGGACGTGGCATACGAAGATTTGGTGTTAAGGGCAAGCTTACGCCAAGATTCATCGGACCATTTGAGGTACTCGAAAGAGTTGGCGAGGTTGCTTATCGCATCGCGTTGCCTCCTCAATTGTCCGAAGTGCATAATGTGTTTCACATATCTATGTTGAAGAAGTATGTACACGATCCATCTCATATTATTGAACATGGAGATCTGGTGATCCAGAAAGATCTCACATATGAACAGAAGCCTATGAAGATCTTAGATCGTGAAATACGAGCTCTAAGGAATAAGGTTATTCCCATGCTCAAGGTGCAATGGAATAAGAATACTGAACACGAAGCGACATGGGAGACCGAGGAATTTATGAAGAAACGATTTCCCGAATTATTCTAAGAGGTATATATTCTACGCTCTCCACATATATGTTTACATATTATGCAATTGAATTTGGGGACCAAATTCTTTTTAAGTGGGGGAGGGTGTAGCAACCCTGATAAAATATTAATAACAATAAAGATTTTAAAATAAATCAAATAAATAGATAAATAAAACAATATAAAATAACACCTCGGATAAAGGTGCTATTTAAATTATAAACACCTCTAGTTAAGGCGTTATTCAATAAGTGACGCCCTGACCACACGGCGTCAAATTCCAACGTCAAAAACGGTAAGGCCAAGAAACGCCCCTATCTTGGGCGTGTTTTAAAACAAAGAACGCCTTCATATCAGGCGCTTCTTAAGAAACGACCTGAACCAAGTCGTCAATTCAAGAATCGACGCCCTGACCTAAGTCGTTAATTCCATTCGTGAACCGTTCGAACCCAGAGCTTATCCAGGGTAATGGATAAGTATTAGAAAGAGTTAAAAGGTGGTAAGGACTCTATATTGGAAGCATTACTTCCACTAGAACACTAACCCTAACAGGACGTCCAAAATCCTATAAATAGTCTTGATCGAACAAACCCTAAACCTATTTGATTCAAGCCTCTGCGACGGTAAGTGAAGAACAGAACTGTTCTTCTTATTCTTTTTTTTTCTCTGTTTCGAGTGTATGAAGAACTAACGTTCTTCATCTCCTTCTCTTCTTACAGGTCGAAGAGAGCACACGAACAAAGGTGATGTTCTTCTTTCTTTTACCTTCGGTCAGGGAGTATGAAGAAATACTAACGTTTCTTCTTCTGTTCTTGTAGGAGTTACAGAACCGGAGAACAAGGGTTCTTCACCAAAGCCTTCTCTTCCTCCTAATACTGGATTCGGTTGCTGTTAAAGCAACAGAACTTCTATTCTCATAGCCTTCACGATTCAAATTTCAAGTCTTCGATCAAGGTAGGTTTTCTCAAGTTATGGTAGCCCAAACAAAATTAATGCAAGATATACATATATATAAGCATGACATGCATTTGGTTTATTATAGTTTTAATACGTTTCTGCAATATTTTGAAAGAGACGCCCCTGTCAAGGGCGCTAATTTACAAGACACGACCCTGCCCAGGTCGTCAATTTCATATTTGACGCCCTGTACACAGGCGTTAATTTCATGTAAATGTTAATCACCTATCTTAAGAACTGATTATCCATGAAATTACATGAAATCAATAGTTGTTAACGGTTAAAAGTCAATAAACATGAAACATCAAATCTAATATACTGCATCTGAATTCCTGCCAATTTTCCTGTCATGACTATATGATTGTTATCCTTGATTATCGTGCAAATTTTGCTGATCCTGTAAATTCCTGATATTTCTTGAATTCACGACCTAGACTAGGTCGTTTTCCATGTGTTAACGCCCCATCACAGGGCGTGAATTGAAAAGTAACGCCCCTTCATAGGGCGCGTTTCTGTTAAAAGTCCGAACAATATATTCTGTAAAGATAAGAATTTAATGATTAACAGCCCTACCAAGGGCGCGTTTTTGATAATTTCTGAAAATAAATATGTTCTGTATAATATTGTAAATAAAAAGACACCTGCTACTGTAGTCGTCTCATTGAAAAGAAACGCCCCTGTCCAGGGCGCGTTTTAGATAAATTAATGAAATATTGAAATTCTGAAAAAATGGAAACATGTGTAAACGCCCTTCTGTTAGGCGTTAATTACTTGATAAACGACTCTGCTTAAGTCGTTACTTTACTGTAAAAAAACTGATTTTTCCACTATTTTTGTTAACCGATGGTTTCATATGTTATATAATATATATATCGGCACTATTCTCCATTCCGTGAGTATAGTCCCACGTTTCACGATTGTTTTATCGATCACACTCAATTCTCATTGACATACAAGCTCTCCATTGGACATTCCGTTCCTTTGGACTAGCGAGTTAGTCATAGAGACCTCCGTAAGACTCCTCGTAGCCTTGGATTCCCTCAAGGCCGACTGAGCTGGTTGTACCCTAAAAACCCATTACACGATCTTTGCCATGTCAATCTAAAGAAACATGGTATACCGGCCCTTATGATTATACAAAGAGTATATCATAAGAAATTCTTAATGAGATGATGATATCATGCCATATCATGTCATTCTTGTAAACCTCAATTCTATGATAAGAATGAGGGTATCTTACCTTTGATATACTGTTCATGTGGACCTCAATTCTATATATAGAATGTCCATATTGATTTGTCATGATACCCAAGTTAAGGGAACCATATTCTACCTAGTTTTATCGATATCGTGATTATACCGTTATTATCACCATTCTATGTCCTTTGTCATATTTTTGGACTCCATTCTATCAAAGTTGTCATACATATCTACAAGCTTGATTATTGAAATTCTTTATTGGCTATGTAAACAAAAGTGGATGTCAAAATACATGATAAATGCCTGCGCATATAGGGCCCGATCTGGTCCTGGGAGGAGCACCCGAAAGTACTTGTGCCCATAGGAGTTAAAATGATAAGGTATCTGGCATTATACCGAGTGCATGACTAGCTTGATTGGACATTCCACACAAAATCTTGTACTTGAATCGTACTTGACTTGACATGAAATGCGTGACCCGAAAAAGGGTAATTTACTTGCTTGATACATGATAGCCAAAATTCTTGATATGACTTGTTAAATGTACTTGCTTGAATATCTCAAATGTCTTGTTATCTTATTGAAAGTTCATGATTAGTTCATCTTATTCTTGATATTACATTCTCTCTATCTTGTCGTTTTATGCGAGCATGCATAGCTTTATTACATTCATGAAAGATGTAATTACTTAAACCCCTTGCTAGTACTTGAGATATAATTTCCTACTAAGCGTTCGCTCATTCCGTTTGTCCCTTTTTACTTTTCAGGTAAGTCCGACGACGATGGAAGTCAATCGGATGGCAATGGTCAAGAGTGAAAGTGATAGAGCTGCTCAAGTGTCGTCTAGTTGTTTCCATAGTTTTCTTGAGTCGACTATGTACTTTTCTTTTTATTAAACAGAGTATTAGATTTGTAATAGTCTATTATGAAATAAAGGATTGGGTTATCTTGCTATTTTACGCATCTCTGTCTTTGTGTCGAATACACGACCACTCTGATTGACATGATTGATATAAACTCGTCACGCGTCTCCGGGTATCTTCCGCGCTCGGGGCGTGACACTTCGGATCTCGCTAGCATTGGTCGGTCTTTCTCAATTCTTCACAGCTTCAACTTTTGATGGATCTACTGATAAGCCATCCTTTGATATAACATGTCCGAGAAAAGTCACTTCCTCAAGCCAGAATTCACACTTGCTGAGTTTTGCATACAATTGGTTTGCCCTTAATATTTGTAATGCAACCCTTAAATGCTCCTCATGCTCTTCCTTGGTCTCGGAATAAATCAATATATCATCGATAAAGACCACCACGAATTGATCCAAATAAGGCATGAATATACTATTCATTAACTGCATAAAGGCAGCAGGGGCATTCGTTAGTCCGAAAGGCATAACAACAAACTCATAATGGCCATACCTGCTTCTGAATGCGGTTTTATAAATGTCATCATCCTTGATCCTTAGTTGGTGATATCCTGACCTGAGATCAATCTTTGAAAAATACTTGGATCCAGATATTTGATCAAATAACTCATCGATTCTCGGTAGTGGATACTTGTTCTTGATAGTGAGATGATTCAACTGTCGATAGTCGATGCATAGTCTCATGGATCCATCCTTCTTCTTTACAAATAGCACAGGCGCTCCCCACGGGGAAGTACTCGGTCTAATGAATCCTTTCTTAAGAAGTTCCATTAATTGCTCCTTTAACTCCTTGAGTTCAGCAGGGGACATTCTATAAGGTGTCTTAGAAACAGGTCCAGCACCAGGGACTAAGTTGATGGTGAAGGCCACTTCTCTTTGTGGGGGTAATCCAGGCAAATCTTCCGGAAACACATCCGGATATTCTTGTACAACTGGGATATCTTCTATCTTAGTTTCCTGAGCCTCCTTAATCGTGATAAATGCAACGAAAGATACACATCCTTTCCTTATTAGCTTGCTAGCTCGGAGAGCCGAAATAAGAGGTGACTCGCTCCGACTCCTAGGGCTAGAATAGACTAGTTCTGGAAAGTCCTTGAAAGTAACCTTGCTATTGCGGCAATCGACTGTTGCCTGATATTTGGATAACCAATCCGCTCCCAGTATGACATCATACTCCTTTAGATCTAAACATATGAGATCGATAGGAAGATTTCTTCCTTTTATCAAGACTTCACAGTTTTGATAGTGGTGAGTAATATCAGTTTCGTTTCCGAGAGGAGTAGATAAAATTATTTTCATTCATTCCGGTTCCATAGGTAGGGGGTTAGCAAACTTCTTGGAAATAAAAGAATGTGATGCACCCGTATCAAATAAGACATGTGCATACTTGGAACAAACTTTCAGTGTACCTTCTACTAGTCCGCCTTCTTCTTCTTGTTCGGTCTCCTTAATTGCGTGAAGACGAGCATTCTTGGTTACTGGGCGCTTTTCGTCACCGGTTTGATCATTAAGTAATGGGCAATCGGGAATCCGATGCTCACGGCTCCCACAACGGAGACATGCTCCTAGTTTCCTCCAGCACTCTTCGGCTTTATGACCAGCCTTGTCACAATACTTGCATATTATATTCGAAGGTGTAGTAGTGATAGAGAAGGGCTTGGTCTTCTTAAATTTTTGGTCTTGAGAAGAGGCACCTCCAGTGCTATGCCTCTTCTTGAAGTTGGGTTTAAAGGAACCCGAACTTGTAACTTGTTCCTTCTTATCCTTCCCACGGATTCTATCTGATAGCTCCGTGGCATTTTCTAACAATTGAGCTCGGCGTACTATCTCTGAGTAGACCTGAATATCCATTGGGGCCAGCTGGGTAATATATTGGGGCCTGAGCCCATTAAGGAACCTCCTAGCTTTCATCTTCTCGGTGCTAACTAAGTGCTTAGCATACCGAGATAATCTAGAGAATTGTGCCTCGTACTCCGCCACCGATAATGACCGTTGCTTGAGTGCGACAAATTCGGTAGCTTTCTTTTCTTGGACTCGGTCTGAAAAATATTTATTGTTGAAATGTTCAACAAATTCTTCCCAAGTAATTTGGTCTTGATTTATAGTAGCTTCGACTGACTCCCACCAGCATCGGACATCCCTTTCTAGTTGGAAAGTAGCTAATAAGACTTTATCTTGATCCGTGCACTGCATAACACGGAATATATGCTCCGTCTCCCTGATCCAGTGCTCTGTGTCATCCGGATCAGTAGAACCCATGAATTTGGGAGGGTTCATATTCTTGAAGACTTGGTGGAGACTTCCGGCTCGTTGTGCACCTCCCTGTGCTACTTGTTGCAGCACCTGAGTCATGTCTTGAAGTGTACGCTGCATGTTGTGCCACTGAGCACGTTCGGCAGCCATCGTCCTACAATTACAATAACTAGATCAATACGTGATCTCATTTAGAAGCTAGCATTTCTATGTTAACTCAACCCTTGGTTCTACCCAAACTCACTGGTTAATGGTTTAACCTATCCTCGGACTTGGGTTTTCCTAGGAATTGAATACCCTAGGCTCTGATACCACAAAAACTATCACGCCCCGAGCGCGGAAGGTACCCGGAGATGCGCGACAAGTTTATATCAATCATGTCAATCAGAGTATTAGTGTATTCGACACCAAAATCAGAGATGCGCAAAAGTAAAGATAACTCAATCCTTTATTCCTTCGTAAGAATATGTCTATTACAAACCTTGGAAGTACTAACGAAAATAAAGGAAAAATACAAGGTTGACTCAAGAAAATATGAAAAAGATTAGACAACACGGAAGAAGCTCTATCTCTTTCACTCTTGATTTTCCCCATCCGTTTGAGTTCCCTCATCATCGGACTTACCTGAAAAGTAGGGAAAACACTAAGTGAGCGAACGCTCAGTAGGAAATTATATCTCAAGATCTAGCAAGGCGTTTAAGTGATTACATCTTTCATGAATGCTCTATAGCTATGCATGCTCGCATAAAACGACAAGATAGAGAGAGTGTATAACAATACGATAGCAAGAAGAACTAGTCATGAACTTTCAAGAACTTATATCAAAAAGATATCAAGATATTCAAGCAAGTGTATTCATCATGTCATGTTAGAATTTGGCTAATTTGTTTCAAGTCAAGCAAGTATACAATTACCCTTCCTCGGGCCACGCAAGTCATGTAATATCAAGTCAAGTACGAGTACAACATTTGTGGAATGTTCAATCAAGCTACTCATGCACTTCGGTATAATGCCAATACCGTGATCAATCAACTCCCATGGGCACAAGTACTTTCGGGTGCTCCTCCCAGGACCAGATCGGGCCCTATATGCGCAGGCATTAATCATGTATTTTAATATCCACTTTTGTGTATAGCCAATATGGAATTGCAAGAATAAAGCTTGTAGATACGTAGGATAACTTGGATAGAATATAGTCCAAAAATATGACACTTGACATAGAATGACGATAATAACGGTACGATCACGATTATCGATAAAACTAGGTGGAATCAGTTCCCTAGCTTGGGTACCATGACAAACAAGTATGGACACACTTTATATAGAATTGAGATCTACATGAACAGCACATCAATGGCAAGACGTCCTCATTCTTAATATAGAATTGAGGTCCACAAGAACATCATGTTGAATATAGAATTGGGGTTTACAAGAACAGCATAACAATGTTGATATAGAGTTGGGGTTTACAAGAACATCATGACAATGTTGATATAGAATTGGGGTTTACAAGAACAGCATCAAATGGCATGATAACCTCATCCCATTAAGAGAATTCTCATGATACACACTTTGCATAACATGAGAGCCGGTATACCATGTTTCTTTAGAGTGGCATGGCAAAATAGTGTAATGGGTTTTTTTTTATGGTACAACCAGCTCAGTCGGCCTTGAGGGAATCCAAGACTGCGAGGAGACTTACGGAGGTCTCTATGACTAACTCGCTAGTCCAAAGGAACGGAATGTCCAATGGAGAGCTTGTATGTCAATGAGAGTTAAGGGGGTAACGTTAAAATATCATGAAACATGGGACTATATTCACGGACTGGAATATAGTGCCGATATATATATATATATATATATATATATATATATATATATATATACGAAATCCTCGGTTAACAGTAACATTGTAAAATAGTGTCACAGGAAAATAGCGACTTAATCTAAGTCATTACTTATCAAATTAACGCCTTTTACAGGGGCGTTTATTTACAATTTGACGGCTTATACAATAGTCGTTCCTTCAATATTTCTATTCTGCAGGAAATCAATATTCTGGAATTTTAACAAAAACGCGCCCTGGACAGGGGCGTTACTTGTCAATAAGCGCCCTGGTATGGGGCGTCAGTTCAATAAGAGACGACCTTGTGCAGGTCGTTAATTCAACAATTTATCAATTTTCAGATAATAAAATTTCAGGAAACAATTTCATGGTCAGGACAAGAAAAATAGCAGGATTCGATAGGTATGATCATGCATTAATTTAGATTCATGGTTTCATAGTTATAGGATTTTAAACATGGATAATTATCAATTACATGAAATTGACGACTACTAGGCAGGGTGTCAAAACAAGAATTAGCGCCCTTGTCAGGGTCGCTTCTTTCAAAATTTTACAGAAAACATTTAAAACCATGATGAAACTATACGCATGGACAACATATGATTTTATTAAGGATCTTAAATTTATTTGGGCTACGTTTCTTGAGAAAACCTACCTTTCGAAGGTTCTGGTGAAGATATATGAAGAAACTGAAGAGGTTACGATACTCTGTTCAACACAGAAGAAGAGGATGTTGACGAAGAGCCTTCGTTCTTCAGTCAAAAAAAAAGGAGTACTTGTTCTCACTGCAGGCAGCCTGCAGAGGAACAGGAAGAACATTATTCTTCGTAATACTTAATCAGTAGAGAAAGAAAGAAAATAGGAAGAACCAACCTGTGTTCTTCAGCTATGACGGTGATCATCCGTATACTGCAGAAGAAAGAAGAAAAGAAGATCAATAGTCTTTACGATACATGGTTGAAGACAGAAGAAGAAGCACTTACTGGTTCTTCAGAGGCTCGATCGTCCAAAATAGATTCTAGGGTTCGATTAAGGGGTTACTTATAGGGTTTTGGGAATCCTAATAGGGTTAGAGTTGTATTGGAAGTAATACTTCCATGATAGAGTCCTTACTATATTCTACTAACTCGTATTAATCCATAAACCTTCCCTGGATAATGTTCTGGTTCGAACAGAACACGAACAGAATTAGCGTCTTAAGTGAGGGCGTCGAATTTAAATTGACGCCTTGACGAGCGTCGTTACTTATGTAAAACGCGCCCAGGTAGAGGGCGTTTCATTTCCTTTCCTTAATTTTATTTTTCCCGTCGTTTGAAATTTGACGCCCTATTGTCTAGGCGTCCCTTTTAAATTAACGCCTTATACAAAGGCGTTTCCTTTTGAATCAGCGCCTTGATAAAAGGCGTTATTTTCCTCTTGGTCAATGATTTACTCATTTAGGCTCTTTGTCATCTATTTACCTATCTTTTATTTTTAATTTGATTTATTTAAAAATCTTATTTTTATCAGGGTTGCTACAGGGAAGGTCAAGAGTAAAAGAGTTAGAGCTATTCAAGCGTCCATCAGTCCTGTCTTCTCTATATTTTTGTTGAGTCAGAAATGTACCTTTCTTTTATTGAGTCTAGTATTTGCAAGGGTTTGTAATAGACATATTCTTATTAAAGAATAAATGGATTGTGTTATCTTTATATTTGCGCACTCTGTCTTGGTGTCGAATACACTACTACTCTTATTGACATGATCGATATAAACTCGTCACGCGTCTCCGGGTACCTTCCGCGCTCAGGGCGTGACAGTTTTTGTGGTATCAGAGCCTAGGGTATTCAATTCCTAGGAAACCCAAGTCCAAGGATAAGTCTGAACCTCCAACCAGTGAGATTTGGGTAGAACCAAGGGTTAAAGTCAAATAGAATTAAAGCCTTTAAACGTAAACACCTACTAATATAGCTATCGAAATTGTAGGACAATGGCTGTCGAACGTGCTCAATGGCGCAACATGCAACGCACTCTCCAAGGTATGACCCAGGCACTTCAACAAGTGGCACAGGGAGGTGCACATCGTGGAGCAGGAAATCTCCACCAAAGCTTCAAGAACATGAACCCTCCTAAGTTCATGGGATCCACTGATCCAGATGATGCCGAACACTGGATTCGAGAGACGGAACGTGTTTTTAGAGTCATGCAATGCTCGGACCAAGAGAAGGTCCTGTTAGCCACATTTCAATTAGAAAGAGATGCCCGATGCTGGTGGGAGTCGGTAGAAGCCACATTAGATCAAGGACAAGTTACTTGGGAGGAGTTTGTTGAACATTTCAACAATAAATATTTCTCAGATCGAGTTCAAGAGAAGAAAGCCGCTGAATTCGCCGCACTTAAGCAACGATCTTTGTCGGTGGCTGAATATGAAGCGCAGTTCTCTAGGCTGTCTCGGTACGCTAAACACTTAGTTAGTTCTGAGAAGATGAAAGCTTGAAGATTCCTTAATGGGCTCAGGCCCCAATATATCACACAACTGGCACCGATGGACATACAAGTCTATTCGGAGATGGTTCGACGAGCCCAATTACTAGAAGATGCCACGGAACTATCTGATAGGATCCGTGGGAAAGACAAGAAGGAGAATGTTACTAGCTCCGGCACCTTCAAACATAATTTCAAGAAGAGGCCAAGTAATGGAGGCATTCCCTCCCAGGAGCAAAAGTTCAAGAAGACCAAACCTTTCTCCATCACCACTACACCTGCTAAGGTGGTATGTAAGCACTGTGATAAGGCCGGGCACAAGGCCGAAGAATGTTGGAGGAAACTTGGAGCGTGTCTCCGTTGTGGGAGCCGTGATCATCGGATTCCCGACTGTCCCCTACTCAATGATCAAGCCGGTGACGGAAAGCGCCCGGTAACAAAGAATGCTCGTCTCCACGCAATTAAGGAGACCAAAGAAGACGAAGGCGGATTAGTAGAAGGTACACTGAAAGTTTGTTCCAAGTCTGCACATGTCTTATTTGATACGGGTGCATCACATTCTTTTATTTCCAAGAAGTTTGCTGACCCACTGCCTATGGAACCAGAATAGATGAAAATATTTTTATCTACTCCTCTCGGAATCGAAACCGATATTACGCACCATTACCAAAACTGTGAAATCTTAGTAAAAGGAAGAAATCTTCCTATCAACCTCATATGTTTAGACCTAAAGGAATATGATGTCATATTGGGAGCAGATTGGTTATCTAGGTATCAGGCAACTGTGGATTGCCGTAACAGCAAAGTTACTTTCAAGGACTTTCCAGAACTAGTCTATTCTAGCCCTAAGAGTCGGAGCAAGTCACCTCTTATTTCGGCTCTCCGAGCTAGCAAGCTAATAAGAAAAGGATGTGTATCTTTCCTTGCATTTGTCACCATTAAGGAGACTAAGGAGACTAAGCTAGAAGACATCCCAGTTGTGCAAGAATTTTCGGACGTGTTTCCAGAAGAATTGCCTGGATTACCCCCACAAAGGGAAGTGGCATTCACCATCGATTTGGTCCCTGGTGCTGGACCAGTTTCTAAGGCACCATATAGGATGTCCCCTGCCGAACTCAAGGAGCTAAAGGAGCAATTGATGGAACTTCTCAAGAAGGGATTTATTAGACCAAGCACTTCCCCGTGGGGAGCACCTGTGCTATTTGTAAAGAAGAAAGAAGGATCCATGAGGTTATGCATCGACTATCGACAGTTGAATCATCTCACTATCAAGAACAAGTATCCACTGTCGAGAATCGATAAGTTATTTGATCAAATATCTGGATCCAAGTATTTTTCAAAGATTGATCTCAGGTCAGATTATCACCAACTAAGGATCAAGGATGATAACATTCATAAGACCGCATTCAGAAGCAGGTATGGCCATTATGAGTTTGTTGTTATGCCTTTTGAACTAACAAATGCCCCTGCTGCTTTTATGCAGTTGATGAATAGTATATTCAGACCTTATCTAGATCAATTCGTGGTGGTTTTCATTGATGATATATTGATTTACTCCAAGACCAAGGGAGAGCATGAGAAACATTTAAGGATTGCATTACAGATATTGAGGACAAATCAGCTATATGCAAAGCTCAGCAAATGTGAATTTTGGTTAGGAGAAGTAGCTTTCTTGGGGCATGTTATATCAAAAGACGGTTTATCCGTAGATCCATCAAAGGTTGAAGCTGTAAGGAATTGGGAAAGACCGACCAATGCTAGCGAGATCCGTAGTTTCTTGGGTCTTGCGGGCTACTATCGGCGATTCATCAAGGATTTCTCCAAGATAGCCGTGCCACTCACTAAGCTAACTCGCAAGGAGATACGCTATGAATGGAGCGAGGATTGTGAACGAAGCTTCCAAGCTCTCAAGGATCACTTAACTACTGCCCCAGTCTTAGCTCTACCAATTGAAGGAGAAAAGTTCGAGGTATACACTGATGCATCTGGCATTGGCCTCGGATGTGTTTTAATGCAACAAGGGAAGGTTATAGCCTACTCTTCTCGCCAATTGAAGAAGCACGAGGAGAACTACCCAGTTCATGATTTAGAATTGGCTGCGGTAGTATTTGCACTGAAAATATGGAGACATTATCTATACGGAGTGCAGTTTATTGTATACTCTGACCATAAAAGTCTTAAGTATCTCTTCTCTCAGAAGGAATTGATTATGAGGCAAAGACGTTGGCTAGAATATCTTAATGACTTCGACTTTACTATACAATATCATCCTGGAAAGGGTAATCCTGTAGCTGATGCCCTTAGTCGAAAGCCGAGAGCATTATTAGCCAATTATATGATTCAGGAATGGAAGTTGCTAGAACGATTCTCTGAACTTAATATAAGCATGGACAATGACAGTAGGTGTGTCACCTTATCCCATATGAGCATACAGCCAAACTTGCTATCTGAAATACAAGGACTTCAAGGTAGTGACCCGGTATTAGTGGAAATCAAGGGCAAACTAGAAGGACAATCTGTGTTCCAACTAGCTTCAGATGGAAGGTTGTTATTCCAAAATAGAACTTGTATACCGGATTGTCCAGAATTAAAGAAGAAGATCTTAGATGAAGCTCACAGATCAAGGTACACAATTCATCCAGGATCTACCAAAATGTACCAAGATGTGAAAAGGAATTTCTGGTGGCCCAACATGAAGAGAGAAGTCGCGGACTTTGTGTCTCGCTGTCTCACCTGCCAACAAGTTAAGGCTGAACACCAGAAGCCTGCCGGAAAACTACATCCTCTGGATATTCCCAAATGGAAGTGGGAGGATATTGGTATGGATTTCATCATGGGTCTAACTAAATCAAAAGGAGGATATGATGGAATATGGGTTATGAGTTATCATTGATCGATTGACCAAATCAGCGCACTTCTTGCCCATCAAGAGTCGATGGTCAGTTGATGTTCTGGCTGCATTATACATAAAAGAGGTAGTCAGATTACATGGCATTCCTGTTTCAATCGTGTCTGACAGAGATCCCCGTTTCACTTCTCACTTTTGGAAAGGACTACAACATTCCCTAGGAACGAGACTTAACTTTAGTACAGCTTTTCATCCTCAAACGGATGGTCAGACCGAGAGAACTAATCAGGTGGTTGAAGATATGCTCAGGGCTTGCATCATTGATTTTGGTGGAAGCTGGCATGATCACTTGCCGTTGGTTGAATTTGCATACAATAACAGTTACCAGGCAAGTATACAAATGGCACCTTTCGAAGCCTTATACGGAAGGAGTTGCCGATCACCCTTATGCTGGGACGAAGTTGGAGAGAAACAACTATTAGGTCCAGATATGGTAAGGGATACCACCGAGAAGATACAGTTGATTAGAGAAAGACTGTAAGTAGCTCAGTCTAGACAAAAGGTTTATGCTGATACAAGAAGAAGAGATCTCGAATTCCAAGTCGGAGATCACGTCTTTCTCAAGAGATCACCTGGACGTGGAATAAGGAGATTTGGTGTTAAGGGCAAGCTTACGCCAAGATTTATCGGACCTTTTGAGATACTGGAAAGGGTTGGCGAGGTTGCTTATCGCGTCGCTTTACCTCCTCAATTGTCCAAAGTTCATAATGTATTCCATATATCAATGTTGAAGAAATATGTGCATGATCCATCACATATCATTGATCATGGAGACCTGGTGATTCAAAGGGATCTCACTTATGAACAAAAGCCTATGAAGATCCTCGATCGCGAGGTACGAACATTAAGGAATAAAGTTATCCCCATGCTAAAGGTGCAATGGAGTAAATATTCAGAACATGAAGCCACCTGGGAGACTGAGGAATCCATGAGGAAACGATTTCCATAATTATTTTAAGAGGTATGTACTCTACACTCTCCACACATATATATATTTGCGATTGAATTTGGGGACCAAATTCTTTTAAGTGGGGGAGGGTGTAGCAACCCTGGTAAAAATAAAAGGAAATAAAAACCCCAATTGATCAAAATAAGATTAAAAGATTTAATGAATAAATAATAAGAGCCTAAAGAAGTAAATAATAAACCAAAATGAAAATAACGCCTAGACTCAAGGCGCTACTTCAAAATGAAACGCCCTTATACAAGGCGTGAATTCCAGAAAGGACGACCACAGCAGATGTCGTCAATTCTTAAACAGCCAAAATAATAAAAAGGGCAAGTAAACGTGACGCCCTCCACATGGACGCGTTTTACATAAGAAATGACTTTAACAAAGGCGTCAATTTAAACTAACGCCCTATGTGAAGGCGTTAATTCCATTCGAGTTTCGTTCGAACCAGGAGACTCTCCAGAGCAAGTTTCTGGATAACTAGGTGGAAGTTTGGATAGGGTAAGAACTCTATTAGGGAAATATTACTTCCAATACGATACTAACTCCATTAGGATCATAAAAGCCCTATAAATAGCCCTTCCTGTCGAACCCTAATAGGCTATTTGGTTGAAGGAAGTTCTGCTGCCGTGCGTGAAGAACAGGTAATGTTCTTCTTCCCTGCCTTCGGTCATAATCATGAAGAATATTGATATTCTTCATCATTGTCTTTGCTGCAGGAAGTCTGCCGTAAGTAGTAACTCTTCTGCCTAGTTGAAGGACGTGAGGTTCTTCATCGACGTCCTCTTCTTCCGTTTACTGTGAAAGAGGGAGGGAGCTGTTAATATCTACGTCTGAAGCCTAAGAACAACACCATGTTCATCTATTATCACTCTAAGGGCTGATGTTGCTTGGCTGTTGTTGGTGTTGCTATTGTTTAAAGTTCATGAGTAGCTATTCTCAGGACACTCTGTTTAGAACAGAGTACCGTTCTTCAGTACCATCAACCCAGATCATCAATCAGGTAGGTTTTCTCAAGAATTGTAGCACAAATCAACATAGTAATTATGATAAAGTCATCTGTCAATTCATGCATATAGATTCTCTGCGTTTTTCATAGTTTTCTGAAAATTAGTATAAGTAGCGACCCTCCATAGGGCGCTAATTTTAAAGGAAGCGACCCAGACTAGGGCGCTAATTCTTGTTTTGACGCCCTGCCCATGAGTCGTCAACTTCACTTAATTATTAAATACCCATGTTTAAAATTCTATATCAAGTAAACCATGTATCTAATCTAATGCATGATCACAGTTGTTGAATCCTGCTATTTTTCTCTTCCTGACCATGTGATCCTCTTCCTGAAAATTTTATTATCTGGAAATTTATACTGTTCATGAATCCTATTTCGGATGTTAGGGAATTAACGACCTGGGATAGGTCGTCTCTTACATAACTGACGCACTGCACCAGGGCGTGACTTTAAAATTAACGCCCCTCTGTGAGGCGCGTTTGCATGAAAATTCCAGAAATTTACAATTTTACAAAATATTATAAATCTAATTGACGCCTGCTACTGTAGTCGTTAAATCATAAATAAACGCCCCTATAGAAGGCATTAATTTGATAAGTAATTACTTAGATTAAGTCGCTATTTTCCTGTGTTACTATTTTGAACCGTTTTCTGTTAACCGGGGGTTTTGATATATATATATAATTATATTATCTGGCACTATATTTTCATTCCGTGAATATAGTCCCATGTTTCACGATGGTTTATCGCATTACCCCTCAATTCTCAGTGACATACAAGCTCTCCATTGGACATTCCGTTCCTTTGGACTAGCAAGTTAGTCATAGAGACCTCCGTAAGACTCCTCGAGCCTTGGATTCCCTCAAGGCCGATTGAGCGGGTTGTACCATAAAAACCTATCACACTACTTTGCCATGTCACTCTATAGAAACATGGTATACCGGCCCTCATGTTATGCTATGTGTATGATATGAGAATTATCTTAATGATAGGGAAAGCATGCCATTATTATGATGTTCTTGTGGACCCCAATTCTATATCAAACATTATTATGATGTTCTTGTGGACCTCAATTCTATATTAAAAGAGTGACCATCTACTTGTGGGCACTTACTTGTCATGGTACCAAGTTAGGGAACCAATTCCACCTAGTTTTATCGATACTCGTGATTGCACCGTTATTATCATGTTCAAATCCTTGAATTGCTATCTACCTCTAAGTTCATACAAGTTCTTTATCCTTGAAATTCCATATTGGCTATACACAAAGTGGATGTCAAAATACATGATCAATGCATGCGCGTATAGGGCCCGATCTAGTCCTGGGAGGAGCACCCAAAAGTACTAGTGCCCATGGGAGTTGTAATGATAACGGTATTGACATTGTACCGAAGTGCATGACTAGCTTGATTGGACATTCCGCCAATCTTGTACTTGACTTGACTTGATATTACATGACTTGCGTGGCCCGAGAAAGGGTAAATATATACTTTCTTGACTTGAAATATAATAGCCAAATTCCATCATGACATGATGCGTCTACTTGCTTGAAAGTCTTGATATCTGCTTGATAAGTTCTTGAAAGTTCATGAATAGTTCACCTTGTTATCTTGTTGATATACTCTCTATCTTGTCGTTTTATGCGAGCATGCATAGCCATAGTGCATTTACATGTGAGAAATTGTAATTACTTAAACCCCTTGCTAGTTCTTGAGATATAATTTCCTACTGAGCGTTCGCTCACTCAGTGTTTCCATACTTTTCAGGTAAGTCCGATGACGAGACCCAAACTGACGGGGAAGGTCAAGAGTGAAAGAGTTAGAGCTATTCAAGCGTCCATCAGTCCTGTCTTCTCTATATTTTTGTTGAGTCAGAAATGTACCTTTCTTTTATTGAGTCTAGTATTTGCAATGGTTTGCAATAGACATATTCTTATTAAAGGAATAAATGGATTGGGTTATCTTTATATTTGCGCACTCTGTCTTGGTGTCGAATACACTACTACTCTGATTGACATGATCGATATAAACTCGTCACGCGTCTCCGGGTACCTTCCGCGCTCGGGGCCTGACAAAGGACGTAACCCCCATGAGACCCCTCCGCTTACTGGGATCAGTCGCACGACGGGCCACTATTTAAACTGGATAAGCCCTACTACAAAGAGGTAAGCCAGGCAAGAGCCAAAAATCCTGAGCAGGAACCACTTCACCTTTTGGTGGGGAGGGATCTCGCGCTCCCATCTTCCTCCTAGCTCTTCCCTTCGCATCCAAGCTCTACTACTTTGCTGACTTAAGTATCGGAGGGTCTTCCCCGGAGATTTATCCCTGGGCACCTCTGACTTGTTTCCCTTCTTGCAGTTCACACTTCAAGTGTACGTGGTCATCTTCTTCCCCGCTCAGGAGCAGTGCGAGACCATCCCTCTTTAATCTCCGGTACAGGGCTCCGTCCAAGATGACGAAGAACCGAGCTTGATACTTCAGTCTCCGAGCTTCTCGAGGGTCAGAGGGCTCCTGAGAATCCCGGAGCCAGGATATATATGGGGTCCACCAGTCGCTTGATGAGGCCTGATCAATGGTCATGAGTTCCACTTCTATGCTCGGTCGCTCTAGCTCTTCAAGAAAAACCGATCGAGTGGCTTCTGGGCCGGCAGAGGAGGCCAGTCGAGAGAGGGCGTCCGCCCGGGAGTTCACCTCCCGAGTTATCCGGATAACCTGAAAACTCTCAAATAGTGGGGCTATTCCTCTTACCAGTTGAAGGTATTTGATCATCGGTGTTTATCGAGCTTCGTAGTCACCGTTGACCTGGCTGGCTACCAATTGGGAGTCAGTATGGATCCTGACTCGTTCGGCCCCCAGTCACCGTGCCATCCTAGCTCCCGAGATGAGAGCCTCATACTCGGAGACGTTGTTGGATGCCAAAAAGTTGAACTTCAAGGAGTATTGCAATTCTGCTCCTTATGGGGATCTGAGAAGGACGCCGGCGCCGCTACAGGCCGAGTTGGAGGACCCATCAACAAACAGATCCCAGGTGGGCCCGGGCGTCAGCGGATGGGCTTCCTCGGTCGGGATGGTGCTCTCTGCGATGAAGTCCGCGAGTGCCTGTCCCTTGATGGCCGAGCGGGGGCGATAGGAGATGTCGTAAGTCTCGAGCATTATGGCCCACTTAACGAGGTGACCCTAAGCTTTAGGATGAGTGAGGATCCTCTTCAGGGGTTCGCTAGTCAACACGATGATGGAGTGCCCTTGAAAATAGGGCCGAAGGCGCTTGGCCGAGCTTACCAACGCTAGCATGAGTTTCTCGATTGCGAGGTACCGTCTTTCGGCCTCGTTGAGCACCTTACTGGTGTAGTATACCGGTCTCTGCACTCCTGCGTCATCTCGAACTAGGACTGAGCTCACTGTGGAAGGAGTTGATGAGAGGTAAAGGTGCAGAGTTTCGCCCGGGACTGGTTTCGATAACACCGGGGGAGAGGCCATAAACTCCTTTAGCTCCACAAAAACCTTCTAATATTCCTCGTCCCAGGCGAATGTGACGGATTCCAATTTGGGCCCTTTCAACAGTTTGAAGAAAGGCAGGTATCGTTCGGCCGCTCGGAACAAGAAACGGTTGAGCGCAGCAATTCGTCCAGTCAGGCATTGGACATCTTTGACGCAAACGGGCAGTTGCATGTTCAGGATGGCCTGAACCTTGTCGGGGTTGGCCTCGATCCCGCGTTGAGTGACTAGGAAACCCATGAATTTTCTGGATCGAACCCCAAAGGCGCATTTAGCTGGGTTGAGCTTCATGTTGCACCTCAGGAGGGTGTCGAAGGTTTCAGCTAGGTCGGCGAAGTTGATGGAAATCAAGCTAGCTGCCGCCAAAGCCGATCGATGAAGCTGCTGGGCTGGAGATTAACGCGCTACCTTTGGGTAGCGTGACCTGAAGAAGGCGCTAGGTTTCCCTAGCGCGTTCTCAGGCAGACGGTCAACTGTAGACGCCCCAACTACCCAGCCCTTGGAACTTGCAATGGCTTCAATGTTCGCTGTTTCCCACTGTTGTAATTGATGTTTAGTGTCGTTTAAGCTTCCCCTTCCCCCTATATATGTACCCCATCTCGTTTGATTATGCAGAGAATGAAAAATGAATTGAAAGCATAGCATGGCTATCTCTCCCCCCCCCCCAATCTTTGGAATCCCCTCCCTCCTCCCCTCTACGGGTGCGATGCCCACGTTCTTCCTCTAATCCTCCCCTTTTCCCTTTCACGGAGGCCGTTCGAAGATCCGGGTGCATCGGCTTTGAGAAGAGGCCGGGTGTGAGGCCCCATTCGGGCTCCGTTCTTCCTCCACCGACGATCGACGCCCTCCACCCTCGCCAACGACGTTGCTATGGCCACGACGGAGATTGGTTGCTCCGGTCCTGCGATGGGATCGGGTGTGATGCCCCAGCCAACACCCTACTGGTCCTAGCTAGCCCTGCCATGCCCCTTTCTCCCTCATCGCCCACCCCCGCTCCCACATTCACCAAGTTATCCTAGCTAGCAATAGGTTAGTTTAATCGATGTTTAGGGCCCCCATGTTTTGTTTAAGATCCCCCCCCCCGTGTCATATCCACCCTCCTTGGTGCCCTCCCCTTGTGAATCACTCCCCTGAAGTCATCCACGAGCCCCCCCAAGGTCGAAGTTCATCGTCCGGCTGCTGTCTGAGAAGGCGCCATATCGTCCTAGCGCGATCTTCATGAAGGCGCTAGGAACCTATAGCGCGACAATGATCTGAAGGTTGAAGAAGGCCACCCCCTCCCAATCTTGTTTCACATCAAATGGTATCAGAGCTTAGGGAACCAGCCTGTTCTCACAGACTGGGATCTTGAGCTTCTAGGTTCGAGGACGAACCTTCCAAAGTGGAGGGGTTTGATGGAAATCAAGCTAGCTGCCGCCAAAGCCGATCGATGAAGCTGCTGGGCTGGAGATTAACGCGCTACCTTTGGGTAGCGCGACCTGAAGAAGGCGCTAGGTTTCCCTAGCGCGTTCTCAGGCAGACGGTCAACTGTAGACGCCCCAACTACCCAGCCCTTGGAACTTGCAATGGCTTCAATGTTCGCTGTTTCCCACTGTTGTAATTGATGTTTAGTGTCGTTTAAGCTTCCCCTTCCCCCTATATATGTATCCCATCTCGTTTGATTATGCAGAGAATGAAAAATGAATTGAAAGCATAGCATGGCTATCTCTCCCCCCCCCCCAATCTTTGGAATCCCCTCCCTCCTCCCCTCTACGGGTGCGATGCCCACGTTCTTCCTCTAATCCTCCCCTTTTCCCTTTCACAGAGGCCGTTCGAAGATCCGGGTGCATCGGCTTTGAGAAGAGGCCGGGTGTGAGGCCCCATTCGGGCTCCGTTCTTCCTCCACCGACGATCGACGCCCTCCACCCTCGCCAACGACGTTGCTATGGCCACGACGGAGATTGGTTGCTCCGGTCCTGCGATGGGATCGGGTGTGATGCCCCAGCCAACACCCTACTGGTCCTAGCTCGCCCTGCCATGCCCCTTTCTCCCTCATCGCCCACCCCCGCTCCCACATTCACCAAGTTATCCTAGCTAGCAATAGGTTAGTTTAATCGATGTTTAGGGCCCCCATGTTTTGTTTAAGATCCCCACCCCGTGTCATATCCACCCTCCTTGGTGCCCTCCCCTTGTGAATCACTCCCCCGAAGTCATCTACGAGCCCCCCCAAGGTCGAAGTTCATCGTCCGGCTGCTGTCTGAGAAGGCGCCATATCGTCCTAGCGCGATCTTCATGAAGGCGCTAGGAACCTATAGCGCGACAATGCTCTGAAGGTTGAAGAAGGCCACCCCCTCCCAATCTGTTTCACATCAAATGGTATCAGAGCTTAGGGAACCAACCTGTTCTCACAGACTGGGATCTTGAGCTTCTAGGTTCGAGGACGAACCTTCCAAAGTGGAGGGGTTTGATGGAAATCAAGCTAGCTGCCGCCAAAGTCGATAGATGAAGCTGCTGGGCTGGAGATTAACGCGCTACCTTTGGGTAGCGCGACCTGAAGAAGGCGCTAGGTTTCCCTAGCGCGTTCTCAGGCAGACGGTCAACTGTAGACGCCCCAACTACCCAGCCCTTGGAACTTGCAATGGCTTCAATGTTCGCTGTTTCCCACTGTTGTAATTGATGTTTAGTGTCGTTTAAGCTTCCCCTTCCCCCTATATATGTACCCCATCTCGTTTGATTATGCAGAGAATGAAAAATGAATTGAAAGCATAGCATGGCTATCTCTCCCCCCCCCCCAATCTTTGGAATCCCCTCCCTCCTCCCCTCTACGGGTGGGATGCCCACGTTCTTCCTCTAATCCTCCCCTTTTCCCTTTCACGGAGGCCGTTCGAAGATCCGGGTGCATCGGCTTTGAGAAGAGGCCGGGTGTGAGGCCCCATTCGGGCTCCGTTCTTCCTCCACCGACGATCGACGCCCTCCACCCTCGCCAACGACGTTGCTATGGCCACGACGGAGATTGGTTGCTCCGGTCCTGCGATGGGATCGGGTGTGATGCCCCAGCCAACACCCTACTGGTCCTAGCTCACCCTGCCATGCCCCTTTCTCCCTCATCGCCCACCCCCGCTCCCACATTCACCAAGTTATCCTAGCTAGCAATAGGTTAGTTTAATCGATGTTTAGGGCCCCCATGTTTTGTTTAAGATCCCCCCCCGTGTCATATCCACCCTCCTTGGTGCCCTCCCCTTGTGAATCACTCCCCCGAAGTCATCCACGAGCCCCCCCAAGGTCGAAGTTCATCGTCCGGCTGCTGTCTGAGAAGGCGCCATATCGTCCTAGCGCGATCTTCATGAAGGCGCTAGGAACCTATAGCGCGACAATGATCTGAAGGTTGAAGAAGGCCACCCCCTCCCAATCTTGTTTCACATCAGAAGTGGTCCTCAGCCTTAGGTCTCTTGACGAACATGTCGTCGATGTAGGCTTCGACGTTCCAACCGATTTGCCCTTCGAAAATGTGGTTGATCCGCCTTTGGTATGTTACTCCGACGTTCTTCAGCCCGAAAGGCATTCGGGTGTAGCAGTACACGTCGAAGTCGGTGATGAAGGCTGTCTTATTGATGTCTTCAGGATCCATTCGGATCTGATGGTAGTCGGAGTAGGCGTCCAGAAAACTGAGTAATTCGTTTCCGGAGGTCGAGTCGACTAGCTGGTCGATGCTCGATAGTGGGTAACAGTCTTTCGGAGTGGCTTTATTGAGGTCGGTGAAGTCCACGCACATTCGTCATTTACCCGAAACTTTTGGTACTAGGACGACATTAGTGAGCCACGTCGGGTAAAAGACCGGGCGAAATAAGCCGGTTTTCTTTCCCTTAATAATCTGCTCTTTGATGATCGTCTGCTTCTCGGGGGCATGCTTCCTTCTGCGTTGCTGGACGGGTTTCACTGACGGGTTCAGGTTGAGCTTGTGTGCCACCATCTCCCCAGGGATCCCGGGAAGATGCTCATCAGACTACGTGAAAACTTAGATATACTCCGAAAGAAAATCTCTATATTTCTTTTGTACATCAGGGGGTAAATCAGCTCCGATCTTAACTCCTAGGGCCGGGTCATCTTTGAAGAAGACCGTCAACAATTCGCCACCAGGCTCGGATGTTGTTGGTTCATCCTCGGCTTCCCCAACCCTTTTCTTTTTTCCCTCTGGCCTTATGGCTTCGACCGAGATTATGTAGCACCTTCTAGCTATTGTCTGGTTACCTCGGACTTCTCCGATACCGTACTTGGTGGGAAACTTCATTTTTTGGTAATAGGTAGAGGGCACTGCCTTTGTTCGGCTGAGGATACCTCGACCGAAGATGGCATTATAGGCCGACATCCCCTTGATCACTATGAAGTCAACCATAACCGTGACGGTCTTGGGAGGGGTGCCAATGGTGACGGGCAGGCTTAGGGCTCCCTCGAGATAGGTTGCCTGGCCATGGAACCCGCAGAGGGGGGTTCGAATTGGGCGGAGCTTAGATAGGTTTTCACCCATCTTAAGGAAGCATTCGTACGAAAGTACATCAGGGGCGCTACCATTGTCAACCAATATCCTATCTACGTTACAATGGTTTATAGTAGCCGATACTACAAGAGCGTCATTATGCGGGGTAGATAACCCTTCCAGGTCTTGGTCAGAGAACACCAGGGCCTGCTGCTCGCTCGTCGGCGGGGCTTTGGGGGGCTCGGAGGCCCTACTCGCCCGTTCAGCGTGATGCTTCCTTCCTCGGCTACTGTCTCCTCCCAATGCCGTGCCGCCAGAAATAACATTGATATGGACTCCATGGGGGCGATTGTCAATTTCTTCTGGGACGCCACGATCCTCCTTCTGGCGCTCGGACACATATTGAGATAAGTGCCCCTGGCGGACGAGACGCTCGATCTCGTCCTTGAGGTGGTAACAATCTCCAGTGTGGTGCCCATGGTCATTGTGAAACTGACAATGCTTGTGACGGTTGCGGTGCTTGGCCTTCATAGGCTCGGGTTGGTGGAGGAGGCCCGAGCCCTTAATATCTTCATATATCTCGTAGATGGGGGCGGATAAAGGGGTGTACTACTCATACTTCCGAGGGGGCTCCATGTGGTCTCTGTCTTGATTCTGCCTCTTCCCCTGGCCCGAGCCTTGCTCGGACGGTCGCTTCTTATCCCCTTCTTGACACGAGCCCGTTGTGCTGCGACAAGCGCTGAGGACTTCCTCGCACTCTGCATGACGCAGGGCTAGGGTCACCAGATCAGCGAGAGAGGTGGGGGGATGCAGGACTAGCTCTCGCCAGAGGTTCTCATCGTGGGTGCCTCTGGTCAACGCGGTAATGGCTGAGGCGACATCCAAGCGAGGGATACGCAGGGCTTCCGATTTAAATCGGTTGATATAAGCCCGAAGCTTTTCCCCCTGTGCCTGCTTTAGCGCCAACAGCCCCGCTACTGACCTTTGAGGGCCGCTGCCGGCGAAGCTTTCCTTGAATACCCGCCCGAACTGCCTGAAGTCGTGAATACTGCCAGGGGCGAGTGTTCGAAACCAGGCTTGAGCACCCTGGACCAAGATGGTCACGAACGCTCAGCACTTGATAGCGTCAGAGGCACCGTGCAGAGTCATCAGGACATCGAAGTTGTCGTAGTGGTCGACCGGATCTCCCTGGCCGTCATATGACTTGAAGGTTGGCAGAGAGAGTCTGGGGGAGATCTCTGCCATCAAGATTTGGTCGGAGAACGGGGATTGCTCCTCGTCCTCTTTGGTGGAAGTCTTTTGCAAGGCGCGGAGGGCGCGCTCTTGTTCCGCCAAACGTCGCACGAAGTCCAGCAGTCGGAGGGATAACTCCGGTTGCCGCTGGGTCGAGGGGCTGTGAGGGCGTCCTTGTGAGCTGCCTCGTCGCCCTTCGAGGGCATCGGTCTCCAGGAGCTGTTGGCGCATCCCGGGCCTTTCTCTCCTCGGGGTGGAGGAGGCTTCTTGCTCTAGAGGAGGGGCGCGCGAAGGTCCTCCCGACCTGTTGCATATAAGCCATCGCCCCCGGAGGGTGAAGCGGCCTCCAGCTGTTTGTTGGGAAGCTTCTCCACAGGGGGGGGTTTCCCGTGGGAGTCGTGACTTCTCCTCCCTAGTCGCCTGGGTCCCCATTAATTCTACGAGGATATCCAGTTTTGCGTTGAGGGTTTGGAGAGCGTCAGAGCTCCCATTAGGGGGTTGCACCTCCGTGGGTGGTGGAGGTAGCTCGTCGGCTTGGTTATTATCATCAGAAGGGAGGTTTTCCGTGAGATGGGAAGGCACAGGTTCTCCTTTCCCTGCTATCACGGTCTTTCCCTTGTCACCGGTGATCCTCCTATCGGAATTTCTTTGCACCATGATGGCTCTTCATTCGTTTCCCACAGGCGGCGCGAGATGAAGAGGCGTAATCTTGCGCTGATCCTGAGCCGTGAGATCCTGGGAGATTTCTTGATCACGGCCACCACGCGTGTATAATCTGCAAGATGGGAAACAGATCAGGGGTGCCCAAGGACGAAACCCCGGGGAGAACCCTCCGATGTTTAAGTCAGCGAATATGATAGAACACGGATGCGAAGAGAGGTGGTAAGAGAAGAAGAGGGCGCGAGATTATTCTCCACCAAGAGGTGTGGTGGTTCTCACTCAGGATTTTTACCTTACCTCTTTGGGGGGTCCTTCTAGGATTTATATAGTGATCCATTTAATGCAGGAGCCCTGGGAGTCGAGAAGATTCAGGGGGGTACGTCCTCGTCGTGGGCTCTTTATGGCACGATGACTCTTGCTCTCCCTTATCCCTTGGGGTTCTCTGCTCCTGAAGGATGGGTAACGGATGCTTGGATAAGCTTCCGACAGTCGGTCTGAGCTTGGGACGCTTGCTCGGAGTTTCTTCCCGAGCGATGGGCGTGTAGCTCAGGTAGGCCGTGCTAGATCCTCGCAGGGGGCCTTCTCGACCGATCTGTCGCTCAGACTTTCGGACCCGAGGGTCACCTAGGAAGTGCTGCTCCGAGTGAGTTTTGGGCTTGAAGTAAGTGGGCCCGAAATGGGGCTGTCACTTCGGAGAGCTGGGCCTAGTTTGGTCAAATTGGACCTAGTTGGGCCGTGCTCTTGGGCGGTAAATTTTCCCCCTCTCCAGTACCCTTTGTCTCAGGGGAACTTTCCGACTACTCGGTGCCAAATCTCACTTATTTTAATTATGGATTTACTTCACTTTTCGACGGTAGTTTCCTCCTTTGTTTTAGGGAGGATTCCCGACTACTCGGATCCGCGTGCCACTTATTCAGATTTTTGGTGGGGCAAATAACTTTTCCTCACGAGACATGTGATTTCTATGTAGAGATTCAAGAGTTCTTTGAAGTGTTGAGTAGAATAGCCATAATCCTTATTAGATTGAATCATTTATTTCAAAAAGTGCAAATTGTATGGGTGGTTGTACTGAATGTAAGAGATGAATTAGTCTCACAATAGTTAAGTCTCCCCCTAAATGTATGCACAGTTATAAGCAAAATCTCCCCCTTAATATGTGCCATGTAACAAACATGTCTAGATCAATGAAATTTTATTTAGTAAGGGACAAGGTCATAAGAGGAATCGAAAAGAAGGGTGATATGTTATATACACTCAAACATGCACTGAGATAAGATTTTCACACAAGTTGATTACCGGTACGTGGCGGAGAACGTAGGTCCTAAGACCACCATCGCGTATGAGGAAAGCTTCCAACTGGACATCATCCAACCTTCCACAATCGTCATTTGATATACCGGATAATCATGGAGTTCAAGCACATAAATATGTCAAGTATATGCAAGTATATGCATGTAAATGGACAGATGATTGAAGATCATCCCTATTTACAAATATACAAGGATGTGTATGATATGTGCCAGAGATTAAGTATGTAAACTGTGTATGTAAAATTGAATTGTTATTCACAAAATGTGAGCGAAGGTATGAAAGATTTCATGTACAGTCTAAAGCATTCAAAAACCAAATTTATTCACAAGATGTGAAACGGAGACTATGCAAAACTGACTTAATCACCTAATTATTTAACCTGCAAATCTCAACACTTTAGAAGTTGCCAAAATCAACAAAACAGGAATGCAATTGTTTAAATGTGAACTCCAAACTCAACTTTTACCTTTACAGATCTTTCAAAGTGAACTTAAGCAAGATAGATTTCAAAAAATAAACCATTTTTATTTCTCGTCTTGAGAATCCATATTTATTGACATTCCTCGACCTCAAGACGCCCCTGCAAAATAAATTCTCATTTGAAGATTTGGATACCAAGCCATCTTGGGTCCCGAGGGGTTAGTTCTAGCATGAGCAAATGTATTCTTATATCTCCGGGCACACCAATCATCATCAAATCTCATTGTGGCACAGTCATCCATTGAATAACCATCCTGACCATAATAAAAATAGTGAGAAGATTTACTTTTCATAAACCATTTATCATCATTTTTCATTGAAGAACAATTATTCATCACATGTCTAAAACTACCACAGTAATGACAGGAAAGGTTCCTTTTTATAGACCACTCATCATCTCTTTTCTTTGTAAAACAGTTTTCAATAACATGATCATGTAATCCACAGTAGAAGCAATGAATGTTGAGGTTCTTCTCTATGAATTTCTCATGATTTTTGGAACCATCAATCATTTTCACTCTTGACTTTAATGCCTCATTATCATCAAATTTCATCAAGAAACAATCATACATTTCATGGCCATATTTTTCACAGTAAAAATATGAAATATTCATTCCTTTTCTTGATGCATGATCATATTTAATAGTCAGAGGTTTTACATGCACACAAGAACAATCAACAATATTTTTCTATTTTTGATTTCCTTTATCACACAAGAGCAAAGACTCATCCAACCTCTTGATTTCATTTTCGAGAGTCAAGATATGCAGTTCAGTGCTAATTAATTCTTCCTCACATGACGTAATTTTCTCATTCAACATAGAATTAACACTTTTGTGACTTTCAATTTCTTACTCAATAATATGTAATTTATCACAATCATTAACAATCACACCTCAGATTACTATTTTCTCCTATTCAGATTTAAGCTTCTTTTCGTTTTTCTCCAACTCGAAAATCTTATAAAGTAAAGATTCATTTTCCTCTCTTAAACATGAAATGGTTTCTTTGTAGCTATCAACCTCAAACAAGTGAGAGTCAACTAATTTTTCAAGCTCAAAGCATTTTTCACATGAAGAATTATCAACACAAGTATTTTCAATTTCGGAACACTTAACACATGGAGAGTTAACATAGGAAGAATCATCAAGTTTCTTTTTCAATTTTCTGTTTTCAGATTTTATTGTTTTATATCTATCAAATAACTCATCATAAGCATTCATTAATTGAGGACATAATATCTGATAATGCACTTTCTGAGGAACTCCCTTCAACCCAAACAGCCAAGATGCTTCGGATGAAAGAGGAAATCACATTGTCATCTCAACATTTGGGCATTAAAGATATTCAAATTATTAGCTCAAAGGTTGTATCTGAATTATCTGCTATAGAAAATTCTCGGATGATCAGTCAGGAAAACATAAACACATTTGTATTTGCCCAAGTCAAAGAAACAAATGAGATTTCAACTATCCCAGGGGATCTTATTAGTGATGCTCGCTTGACCAGAGCTAAAGCCAAGGTATTGGCAGCTAACCCCTCATCCTCTTATGCCCATGATTAACTCAGTTCTTATATGGAATGTTAGGGGTATAGGAAACAAGGTGACTGTCAGGAGCCTTGCGCAGATTATAAAAGCTCAAAGGATTTGCATGGCAGGTATATCTGAACCTCGCATTGATTTTAGTCGTGCTAATAAAGTGTCTCACCGAATTAACCTTCAGTTTGTTTTGGGTAACAATGGTGATAACTCAAAAATATGGCTATTCCATAGCACTGATATTAGTATTGATGTCGTTGAGCAGCATCCTCAATTTATTACAGTTACCCTTAAAGAGGATAATTCAGTTTATATGTACTTTACTGCCATATATGCATCATGCAATGCTAGAATTCGAGGGACATGTTTGACTCTTTGATGGATTTCAGTCAAGGGGTAACCATTCCTTGGGTTATTGGTGGTGATTTTAATTATATTATCACTCCGGAAGAGAAGATTGGTGGGCTTATGCCTTCTGCTGATGCTATGATAGACTTTCAAAGTTTCATATCTGCTGTGGGTTTAATTGATGCTGGATATATAGGAACTCCTTACACATGGTCCAATAACCAAATTGGGACCTCTCATATCAGAGCTCGACTGGATAGGGTTCTTTATAATGAAAATTGGTTAAACTCTCCTTTTAATTTGTCTGTCAAACATTTAATCAGAGGGCCTTCTGATCATGCTCCACTCCATTTGAATATGCTCCCAATGAAAACTACTCCAGGGAGATTTATATATCAACAAATGTGGCATACTCATCCAGATTTCATGGAATTTATTAAGCTACATTGGAACAGACAGGATCAAAACTGTCAACCTTTTTATGCACTGTAGGAAAAAATGAAGCATTTAAAAGCTGCATTGAAAAGATGGAACAAAGAGGTATTTGGCAATATTCACCAAGCCAAAGAATTTGCTGAGGCTCAATTACTACAGGCTCAAGAGAGTTATGATGATATTCCTTCTGTGGAGAACCAGATAAATCTCCAAAAAGCTAATGCTGAGATGAGGCTAATTCTTCATAGGGAGGAAATCTTTTGGTTTCAAAAATCTAGGCTTCAGTGGATAACCTATGGAGATCGCAACACTAAATACTTTCATCATTATACCAAAATAAAAAGACAGAGGAATTATGTTCATAAGTTGAAACTAGATGGCATTTGGGTGGAGGATCAAACAGTTTTACTAAATGGTGCTGTTGATTTTTTCAAGAATCTATTATCTTCTGAAACTCATAACATTGATAACCATATATTATCAGTCATCCCTAATTTGATTACAGAAGATCAGAACATGGATTTATGCTCTATTCCGTCAGCTGAGGAAATTAGAGGCATTGTCTTTGCTCTACCTGGAAATAGTTCCCCTGGCCCTGATGGTTTTATTGGTACCTTCTTTACCTACTGCTGGGATGTTGTGTAAAATGATGTAATATGTGCCATCCAAAGTTTCTTTCAAGGAGGGGGACTTCCGAAGGGAGTCACTTCTACAACACTATGTTTGATACCCAAGGTAAAAAACCCTACTTCCTTTGCTGATTTCAGGCCAATCAGCTTATGCAATTTCACATGCAAAATTGTTTCCAAAATTATATGTGATCGCCTGCGCCATATTCTCCCTTCCATTATATCAGAACAGCAAAGTGGTTTCATAAATGGCAGAATAATCACTGACAATTTTTTACTTGCTTATTCATGGAAATGGACAGACCGGTCAGAGGGCATAACATTCTTATTAAACTTGACATGGCCAAAGCATATGATCGAATTGAATGGGATTTCATTCTCTCTATTATGAAAAGATTTGGGTTTTCTAGCAGATTTGTTTCCCTGATCTCTCAGCTTTTAATGAACTGCTGGTTCACCATTGCCTTTAATGGCCAATCTCATGGATACTTCAAATCCTCTCGGGGAGTAAGACAAGGGGACCCTTTAGCACCAGCCCTCTTTATTTTAGCAGAGGAAGTATTAAGTCGGGGTCTTTGCCAGTTATTCAATTCTGGACAATGCAAATATTATCATCTTCCCCATAATGTTATGCCCATATCTCACATACTATATGCTGATGATTCCATCATATTCACAAATGGGGGCCTGAATTCAGTAAAACATCTTCTCAATTTTTTGAGAAGGTATGAAGAATCATCAGGGCAGAGGATTAATTCCCATAAAAGTTCACTCATGGTGTCCAAACATATGCCTAGAAATGCAATAGATAAGATCAGACAGATAACTGGCTTTCAATACAAAACTGGAAGCATCAATTATTTGGGGATTCCTCTCTTCAAAGGGAAGATCAAAATTCCACATTTTAAATATCTGCTTGACAAAGTTAATGCAAAGCTTACTGGTTGGCAAAGCAGGTTCCTCTCTCAGGCAGGAAGAATCACACTTATTAAATCGGTGCTATCTTCAATTCCCATATATTCAGCTAGTGCTGCTACCATTCCATACACTATACACAAGCAAATTGAGAAAATATGTGCCAATTTGTTATGGCAAGGAACTGAAAATGCTCATAGGAAACATTGGGTATCTTGGAACAAAGTATGTAGACCCTTATCTGAAGGTGGTCTGGGTATTCGAAGACTAAGGGACATTCAACTGTGTTCATATGTGAAACAGTTGTGGTAGTCTTTACACAGCAATTCTTTATGGGCAACCTTTACCAGAAGTAAATACATACACAATCAGCATATATCAGACTGTAAAATACCGTTCCCAGATGGAATAAAAGTCAGGGACTTTGATAAGGCTCGCTCTGTTCTATTAGCTGGTATGAGGAAGATTGTATTTAATGGTGAAACTACTAACTTCCTCAAGGATATATGGTACAAGAATAAGCCCTTGATAGAGTATTATTCTCATCAAATGCCTCTACCCGAAGATTGCTCTATTCAAACTACCTTGGCTGCTCATCAACACTCTATTTGGCAAGGATTCGAAGACAACAGATTGCGGAATGATATCCTCAGGTTTGCTACACAAGAAGGAAATGACATATCAGTTTGGTCCTTCACTACTACTGGTAATTTTGATACCAAATCTACTTATAAATACATCAAAGGGCAAATGGCAGTTAACTCTGTTAGCAAACTATGGCATCAAAAATTTCCTCCTCGGGCCTCTCTATTTTACTGGAAACTTTTAAATCATGATGTGCCAGTTGATAATCAAATTCAAAATAAAGGAATACACATGGCTTCATGTTGTAATTGTTTTTTTTTTTTTTGAAAGGAAAACCTTGGATTGGTATTAAATAGGGAAAGAGTTTACAACAAAAGGATTACAGACAGGGATGATTGAGGGAGTCCATTCTCTCCTGGTGTTGGAGAGGAGAGCCTCTCTGGCCAGGGAATGGGCAGCCACATTTGCCGACCTGGGGATGTAGCTAACAAGCATAGGAGAGGCTGACAGGGAGAGCCTGCAGTCCTGTACAATGGTGGATATTCTCCAAGGGGGGGGGCGAGAAATACCGTTTATATGGTTGATCACATTCAAAGCATCTCCTTCGATGACCACCGGCTGTGGTTGAGTAGCACCCAATCTGATAGCTTCATAGAGCGCCCTGGCTTCAGCCATATCAGGAGAGGTGGCTCCCACAGGGAATTGCTTGCAGAGGAGAGGAATTCCCTCGTGATCCGATAGTAAGATACCCACTGCTCCTTTACCATTGGAGAAGGCTGCGTCCACAGATATTCTGAAGAATGGATGATCTGGGGGGTGTCCCGGGGGCTGCTGGGAAGAGCAGGGTCTGGAGTAATCTGCAGAGAGGTCGCCCCAGGAGTGCAGGTAGGATAGAGCTTTTGCAATAGTTTGCCTTGGATGCTCAGCTTTTCCTTCGAAGGATTTCTTACATCTGGCCACCCAAATCTGCCATAGAATTGCATAGCATAAGGAAAGCACGTGTATGTCTGTCTTACCTGAGGAGAGGGGTGGGCTGGCCCAGTCCAGAATCCGGTCAGCCAGGGACCTCGGGTCTTCGGTTGAGTGATAATTTAGAGGGGACAGTTTCCATATTGCTCGGGCTGAGTTGCATTCAAACAACAGATGTTGAATGGTCTCTTCCTTCTCCTGACAGAGGGGACAGTAGGGATCCACTGCCGGGGTGCGCTTGGCAATACTGGACTTTACTGGGGTGATACCTGCAACACACTTCCATATAAAAGTTGATACCTTGGGTGGAATCCTGTTGTATATGTATGGGCTCCATATAACCTTCCATATATCTTGGCCTGTGGAAGTTGATGGAGGAAGGGACTGTTCGGATAGCAACCTGTAAGCAGATTTGATTGAGAATACTCCATTTTTTGTTGGGCTCCACACAATAGTATCACTCTGCTGGCTGGGGATTTGCGGGAGTTGAATGTTCAGAATGCAGGCCACACTATCTGGTTGGAAGTAGTGGTAGAGAAGCTCCTGATTCCACTGTTGATGGAGAATCAATTGGGAGACCAGGTTAATTGTGGATGGGATCGGCTCTTGTCTGGGGGCAGGAGGGCCGAGCCAGTCCGGAATCCATCTGTCTTCCCAAATATTTGTGGATTTGCCATCCTGAATCACCTTGAATAGACCACTTTTGATGTCTTTCCTCACTGATAAAATTGCAGTCGATATGTGGGAGCTCTTAGCTGGCTTGCTCACAGTCCAGAAGTCCCTTCCTTTAAGGTATTTGGCCCTCAAGATGGTAGCCCAGAGGGAGTGGGGCTCAGTTATAAACCTCCAGGTCAGCTTCATAATGGCTGCTTTGTTATAGGTGCGGGGATCCCTGAACCCTAATGCCCCTGCCATCTTGTGGGTTTTGAGTTTGTCCCAGCTGCAGAGGTGGATTTTGTGACCATTGGGGTTCTCTCCCCACCAGAACTGGTTTTGTAGTTGGTTTATCTTGTGAATGATGCCCTTGGGGAGTAAAGTTGTGGCCATGATGTGTGCTGGAATAGAGGTCAAGGTTGATTTTATAAGAGTGGCCCTCCCGACTGGGGATAGAGTTTTACATTTCCAGTTACTCAACTTCATACTGATCTTCTGTTCAAGGTATCTGTATTGTTGGATTCTTTGTTTCTCAGGCCAGAGGGGGACGCCCAGATATAGTTCCCCTTTTGGCATGCATTTTATATTAGTGATTTTGCAGATATGACTAAGCACATCAGGGGGAGTATTTGGACTGAAAATAAAACCAGATTTGAATCTATTTATGGACTGACCTGACCAGCTGGAATAAGTGTGGAGAATGTCCATATACTCATTGATTTCAGGTTCCTCCGCCTTCCCAAATAGAAAAATGTCATCAGCATACATCATGTGAGTGACAGCCGGAGCACGAGAATTCACTTTACAACCGTGAATCCTTCCTTCAGCCGCTTTGTCTCTGATCAGACAGGTTAGCACCTCTGCACAGATAATGTAAATATATGGGGAGAGTGGGCAGCCTTGTCTAATTCCCCTGGTTGGCTGAATAAAACCAGTGGGCTCTCCATTTATGTTGATCGAATATGTAACTGACCGGATGCATTGAAGAACTAAATCTCCGGATGTTGCGGAGAAACCCAATTTTTCCATTGCTGCCTCAATAAAGGACCACTCCATGCTGTCATAAGCTTTCCTGATATCAATTTTGAGCCCAAAGTATCCGGTCTTACCTTTCTTTGACCTTATTGAGTGCATCATTTCCTGAGCTATTGTAATGCAATCAGAAGTAAACCTGTTAGGAACAAAAGCATTCTGATTGTGTGAGATGACTTGGTGGAGAAGGGGCTTGATACGGTTAGCAAGGATTTTGGTAATGAGTTTGTATAACACATTGCAAAGGCTGATGGGCCGGAAGTCTGAGGGGGTGGCTGGAGATTGTTTTTTGGGGACGAGGGTAATGAGGGTATGGTTGATGGTGGAGGGCAAGGAGTGGGTGTGAAAGAAAGAGGTGATGAGGTCGATGCATTGATGTTTTAGGATGTGCCAGTATTTTTGGTAGAAGATAGGGGGGAAACCGTCGGGTCCAGGGGATTTCCGAGGGTCCATATCTGAGAGGGCTCTTTCAATTTCAGCCGGGGAGGGAGGGGAATGGAAGTTTTGGTCCTCATGAAGGGAGATGGTTCTGTTTGAGTGGGGGAGAGTCAGCGGGTTTAGGGTGGGGGAGGTGGTAGAGTAGAGGTGTTTGAAGTAGCTTGTGAAGGTATTTTTGATGGCCATATGGTCCCCCGTCCAGCTCCCGTCTGCATGTCTGATCCAGGATATATTATTGGTCTTCCGTCTGTTCAAGACTTTGGTATGAAAGAATTTTGTGCAGCGGTCTCCTTCCTTTATCCAGTGGGCCTTTGCTCTCTGCCTCCAGAATTCCTCTTGCATCTTCACCTGTTCCTCTAGCTGATTTTCTAGGCTGGCTTCTCTAGAGATGTTCTCTTCAGTAAGGGGGAGGGACCGGAGGAGGCCCAACTCCTTCTTGATCTCACTCGTTTGTTGAGTAGGGTTCTTTACATTTTCCTTCTTCCACTTCCGGATTTGGGTCCGAAGTTGCTGGGTCTTCCGATGATAATTGTGAGAGAGAGGGGTGGAGTTTGTCCAACTGCTTTGGATCACAGCTTCTAAGTCCTTTCGTAGGGACCACATGACTTCAAACTTGAAATTTCTCCCTCTTCTAGTGTTACCCTTTAATAAATTTGTGTATATGGGGTTGTGATCACTGCCAATCCGGGGGAGGTGGTGGACCTTAGCTCCCGGGAACTAGAGCCTCCATTCCACATTTGCCAGAGATCTGTCCAATCTTTCCTTAATATGCCATTTGACCATCCTGCGATTTGTCCAAGTATAGGCGGGTCCATCATAACCCAAATCCAACATGCCCGTATCATAAACAAAATTCTGGAAATCCCTCACATGCTGCGGAGTGACTTCGGAACCACCAGCTTTGTCGCTTGCCCCAGAATAGAGTTCATGTCTCCTGTAAGCAGTATGGGGAGGTCATGGACTCTTATATAGGCAGCAAGTTCTGTCCAGAAAGCTTGTCTGAGAGCTCTTCGGGCTGGGGCATAAACACAGAGAAGAAGCCACTGGTTCTGGGGAGGATTTTCAATCTGCAGGACAACCCAATTTGCCGCAGCCTGGATAACCTGAGCTTGCACCTGGGGGGTCCACCAGACCCAGAGACCCCCAGATCTGCCCATCGGGTCCTGAACATGGTAGTTGTCAATGTTCCTGGATGCGAAGAAGGAGGTGCTATTTTTTAGGGATGCTTGGGTTTCGGAGAGGAATACAATATCTGGTTTAAGGGAGTGGGTTATTTGGTTTAGGTAAGGAATTGTGGAGTGCCCACCCACACCCCGACAATTCCAAGATAGAATTTTCATTTGTCCCCCTGCGGCTTTTTGAGGTCAGCCGCAATGACCTTTCCTTTCGTCTGGTCTTCCTTGCAAGTGGGGATACCTTCTGGGGCCTTGTATTTTGTTCTAGCAGCCTGTTTGTGGTTTTTTGTGGTATACTTCCCTGGATGGAACAGCATTTGGGGAAGGATGGGGGGTTCGGGTTTGAGCTTTTTGCCTGGCTTGTCTTGGAAGTCTTTCTCCTCTGGGACATCTTTTCTTTTTTCATTTTTGTTTGGTGTATCCGTAGGGGTGGTACAACTGGCTGGGGGGGGTCTTAGTTGGGTGGTGAGGGGATGGAAGTAAGGGGGGAGATGTTTTGTCCTGGGGGTTTTGGAGCTGGGGGGGTGGGGTTAGGACAGTGACTAGGTTCATATATGGGAGGTCCAGTGGCTTGGTTGTTGGGGAAGGTACTGTGTTCAGGTTTGTTGGAAAAGCTGGGTGGGGGTGGGAGTGGTGGTCAGTGGGGGTCAGCCGTATGGGGGTGGATGGGGAGGGGTGTGATGGGAAAGGAAATTCTGGAGTGGGGGCATTTCCAGGTACTTCACTCTCAGGGAGGGTCAGAGGATTGTTGGGACCCGAATCCGGGGGGTTTTCCTCAGCAAATAGAGCTCTTTGACATTTGGGTGGAGGAGGGGTACTTCCTGACTCCCTGTGGGCAGCAGTAGAATTTTTGTCTCCTCTGTGGTACTGAATTGGTGGAGTGCCCGGTTGGCTGGTGTCCTTTGTGGGGGGGTGGAGTTAACTCTGAGCCAGTCCCCATGTTGGAACTCGATCATATCGATCAATTCCTGTCGCAGTTGGGGTGAATAGGACTGCTTTATGTGCTGCTTCAGGTCTTCCAGCTCCTTGCAATTTTCAGTATCGTGGTCCAAGCAACCGCAATAATGGCAGAACCAGGGGAGTCTCTCATAGGCCACTTGAAAGGTTCTTTGTGTGTCTCCCGGTAATCGGACTTGGATTTCTGATTGGAGAGGTTTGTTGATCTTAACCGCCACTTTTATCCTAGCAAACCAGCCCCATGAGGAGATCTCTCGGGGGATGGGGTCGTAAGGTTTTCCCAACTGACTTGCAAGCCTTTTTATGGTAGAAGGAGTGACGAGCTCCTCTGGCAGGTCGTAAATCCTTGCCCAAAGGTCAGCATTTGTGAGAGAATATTGGGTGGGTGACAAGTATGCTTCTCCTCTCTGAATAAGAATGAGGTCCCTTTTAAAAAACCAAGGAGATCGCTTACAGATAAGATCTACTTCTTTAGAATCAGAGAATCTGACCAGGTATGAATCGCTTGGGTAATCTATTATCTACCACTCACCTTTTGGTTTCCATATGTTTTCCATCCACTCTTTGAGGCCTGCGACTCTAATCTTGGATCTTGATAGTACCTTCACTACCAGGGACATCTTCCACCGGTCTTGGCTAACTTGGGCCTCCTCGGAGACGTCGATCACCTCTGACTGCTTCTCTCGGACCAACAGTTGTCGGAATCTGCTTCTGATGGCTTCATCGTCTTCTTGCATCGGCTCGCCATCGGAGTTCGCCATGCCCAGAGCTGAGGGGGCACAGCCACTGTCTGGGCGGGACTGGGGGGGTCAAGGGAAGTGGGCCCCAGCAGAGGGGATTCTGACGGGGGTGAAAAGAGTGAGAGCAGAGGGAGCGGAGAGGGCAGGGGACGATTTAGGCGAAATGCAGCAGGGCTGTGCAGGGGGTTGGGCCGGGGGGGAAGAGGGGGGACCCGAAGCCGGGAGGGGGGGATAGGGGAGATGGCCGCGGGTTAGGGTTTGATGAAAAGACCGAGAGAGGGGGAAACAAGGATGGCTCCAGGGATGGGGCCGCAGATTTGGGTTTGGTCAGAGCAAGAGAGGAGGGGGCCGGATAGCGAAGGGCAATAGGGTCGACAGTGGAAGGGGATCGCCGGGAGGCACGAAGGAGGAGGAATGGGGGGGAAGAAGGGGGAAGGTATGAAGGCGGGGAATGGGGGAAGGAGAAATGGGCCGGTGCGCCCCGAGGAGCGTGATAGGATGCAAGGCCTGGATACAGAGGGGGAGGTGAATGTATCCTGCTCTAAAATCACCCAATTAAAACTCTACTGCTCAAGTATGCGGAATTAAAAGCAGTTGATGAAATGTGCTGAAAATACTTAGAAGCAACTCAGCAAGACAACACAAATCTACTAGCTCTCACACGCTCCTAACCAAACATCTAAAGATTGCAGCAGAGAAAATAACATATAAGGAAAAACACACCACAAGAGAACACCAAGATTTTTAGGTGGTTCGGTCCAAAGACCTACGTCCACCCCTCACTCCAAACCGGAGTGAGGCTTCCACTAGCTAGGCTAGAAACTGCAGACTCAGTCTGTAACAAATTGCTGCCACACAGCTTGACCAGGGGAACAACCTCCCCTCTTCCTCCCAACCGGAGGGACACCCCAAGTGACTCCCAGCCACTTCGAAACCAGAGACGGAAGTCTCTCTTCCTCCAGACCAGGAGGGAACACCTAGTCTTGCAACCACAAGACCAGAACCGGAGGATCAATCCTCCCTTCCTCCAAACCGGAGGGAAACCTAGAGACCTAAGTCTCTCTTTCTCTGAAACCCAGAGGGAAGCACAGGTGACACCAAGCCACCTGCAAACTAGAGGTCTCGGACCTCTCTTCCTCCGAACCGGAGGGAACCCGGCCTCACACAAGAGAGTCGGAAGAACAACTGTTGAAGGTTTAAAAGGAAAAATAAAAACGCAGCAACAGAAAGCTGGAAGAATAAAATGCACAAAGGCTCTCGCAGGAGCTGGCTGGCCTGGATTTGATCCACGGTCCAGCAGGAATTGATCTTCAGTTGAAGCTTCCTTTGCTCTAGCTCTCTCTTCTTCTCACTCTTCTTTTTCTTCTCTTTCGCAGGCTCTCTCTCTCTGTCTCTTCTTTCTTCTCTCTTCTTCTTCTCTCTTCTTCTTCTGCTCACAGCCTCTCTGCTGCACTGTCTGTCTATCTCGATCACTCTTTCTCTTTCAGATCTGGTTATCTCTTCTTCATCTTCTTATTTCAATGGACGGAGGCTTCTATTTATATCAGGTTCAGCATGTGCTAGGGCGTGCTCTTTTCGATTCCCGCCCAAGCTTCAGTCCACGTGGTGACTTCTCAGCAGCTTGGATTGCGTGCCAGATGCCTGCCTAGTGTCACGTGCCCAGACTCTGTAGGTTTAATGAAACAATACTTCAGTCGATCAGCAGAATGTATAGACTTAATGTAAAAGCAGCAGTGTACAGACTTAAAAGATGCAGCGTGATAAGCAACCGAATGTATATACTTTAGAACAGCAGATGATCAAGTATGTACACTGAGAGTGTATAGACTTGTAACATGCGCTCTCAGTGTATAGACTTGTAACATGAATGCATTATCATCACAAGATTGAATGTGTAGACTTCTGTGAAGTGCATGAGAGAATCGGGTGTACAGACTTTGGGTGAAGCATGTAATGCAACACAGTGTATAGACCTGAAGCTTGATATTGAGTGTATATAGTTGAAGCTTATCAAACGAATGCATAGACTTCAAGATAGCGAACGAGTGTATAGACTTAGTGTTAACGTGCCAGAGAAACTAGTGTACAGACTTGCTGAGCTTTCGCTAAGTCTGTATAGACTTGATGAAAGAGTCCCTGGGAAGGCAGTGTACACACTTGATGGCGTGAAGGAAAGAGTGTATAGACTTCATTTGAAGGGGATGAACATTTGCTGAAGTGTGTACAGTCTACAAGGATGGATGTTCAGACTTAACCTCTGAAGAGTATATACTTGAGAGAGACGCTGAATGAGACACAGATGATGTATAGACTTCATATGCAATGCAACATTGTATAGACTTGAGAGAGACGCTGAATGAGACGCAGATGCTGTATAGACTTTACATGTGAATGCATATGCCAATGTATATACTTGAAAGCATGAGACGCTGAATGAGACAATCAAATGTACAGACTTCGAATCAAGGCTTGAATAGTAAATCAATGTCTAGACTTGGAACCCCAATCGCCAATGTATAGACTTGCAGCTTGAACCAGTGTATAGACTCTGATGCAAATGAGAAGCCAATGTGCAGACTTCACAAAGTATAGACTTTCCAAATGACTGTACAGACTTTAGCCCAATCAGCGATGTATAGACTTGGAACATCTGAGGACCAGTGTACAGACTTTGTGAAACAGAGTCCAATGTATAGACTTGGCAGGTTGACCCACTGTACAGACTTTGAAGCTGAAGACAATGTGTAGACCTGTGAAGCTTGAGGCCAATGTACAGATTTGGCGTTCCACTGTGGATGTATAGACTTGAGTGTAGTGAACGGATGTTCAGACTTTGAAGATCCACTGTGGATGTATAGACTTTGGCATGAGATTGGTTGTACAGACTTCAACACAGCTGCGATGTACAGGCTTTGACAAAGCAGCGTTGTACAGACTTGATGAAGCTTCAGATGAATGAATGTATAGACTTGAAACAGAAGTCAGGCAAGCGTTGTATAGACTTGGCCAGAACGTAGGAAAATGTATGAGTGTATAGACTTGGCCAAGCGTAGGAAAAGATGTGGAGTGATGTGTAGACTTTGCGTTCAACTGGATGTATAGGCTTGGAGGGTTCACTGATGGCTGTACAGACTTGGGCGTTGTATAGACTTGGAATGGCTTGAAACACAAGGACGCTGCTCGCTGTACAGACTTGATCAAGGCAGCTGAATAATGTACACACTTCCAATGTATAGACTCTTCCAATATGCAGACTTTGGCTTGGAACAAAGGTAAAGATGAGGAGTGTATAGACTTAACAGAGCCAGTGAATAGACTTGCAAACATGCATGAACAAGTGTCCGATGTACTGACTTGAACGCTTCGAAGGCCAAAACAGCGATGTCTAGACTTTAAAAACCAAAGGCAGTGTATAGACTTGATGCAGTTCCTCTGCCAATGTACATACTTTGATTCCCAAATGCGAAGCACACGATACAGAGACTCTATACAGAATTCATGGCATGCAGCAATACACTGGACGATGTATAGACTTTACATTCAATATGCATGAGACCTTATACATGGGCTGTACAGACTTAGTGTGTGCTAGCATGTAGATGTATGGACTTCATGAAATCAGGCAATGCTGACTGATGTAGACACTTGGCAGATAGAGTGAAGTATGAACTACCCTGTACAGACTTTAAGACTTAGTGAGCAACCCGGTGAATAGACTTGGCGATTGTGAGAGCATGCGAAGTACAGACTTTGTGTTGTGAACACAGGCTGTACAGACTTGCTAAGTTGCATGAACAAATGGCATTGTATAGACTTTACGAAGAGCACACGAAGCAATGTGTGGACTTGGTGACTCACGCAGACAGATGAGTGAACAGTCTATGCCATGCTCACAGTTAATCAATGTACCAAGTTCTGAATGAAGTAAACACATAAGACATCAATTTATCATCATCAGAACACACGTAAACAATGTCATCATCAAAACATAAGTCAACACATATGACATCAAACATATGAGAGTCATAGTGTTTGTCATCATCAAAACATAATATCCAACAATCTCCCCATTTTTGATGATGGCAATACTATGAGTCTTATGAATGAAGGAAATGGAATATTCAGACTAGAATATTGTCAATACCAAGTTCTGAATGAAGTATTCTCCCCCTTTGACTTCATCAAAAAGAAAAACAATACTTTGATAATCTAGTGATGTCATATGAGACACCCAATATAGTTCAGCAGATGAGTGCAACATAATATCAAAAGCATTTAAATCAATTCTCCCCCTTAGTCAAACAACTTATGCAGTCATGTATATGCAACAAATACTCCCCCTTTGACATGGCAGAAGATATAGAGCTAATGTAGACATACAACATGATCAGACAATCTAGCACATTGTCCCCTTATGCATATAGTCTCTTAACCAGTCCAGAGAGTTCTGCCCTTATGATTCATGATGCAAGAGAAATCTACAAGGATGAACTCTTGTTATCCAGAGACAGCAACTCTCATATATGACAACTAGTCTAAATCAAATGACAGTGATAAAGGGCAATAGGATGAGCAGATTCAACCATTTGTGAAAATTGAGATAATGAACTTTTCAGCAAGATACCAACTTCATAAAATCAAAGTCTTAAGTTCTGGATTCCTCCATCATAAAAGCTTATGAAACCTTGATTGTCAGATATGGTTTAAGAATGATGTAAACTGAAATTTTTCAAAAGAAATTGTACTCATATCTGAACCAACACTTAATAAAAAGGAACTACAAGCTCATATAAGATTCTAGTTCAACCAACTTCTATCTTAATTAGTTTACTTTCCATGACAGCTTTAAAAGAAACATAACTGAATGATCCTGAATTTTACTTGTTCTTTCAGAATTTGATTTGCACTTGTTCAAATCTTTCTTTAATGAACACTTTTGGTTTATCAGCACCTTTTGACGTGGAGAGACACCTTGATCAGAGGTCAGAATCCCCAGTTACTCAGTGTGACAACCGTATTGCTTCTCCCATTTTAGAGAACAGAGGTAGCATTAAAAGTATCTTTGGCATGAGGATACACCCTGATCAGAGGCCAGAATCCCCAGTTACTCAATACAACTATGCCATTGCTCTGCCATATTTTCACAATAATTTCTAATCATCTCTTTAAACAGAGTTAACCATGGTACTTCATGACTCAATCCTTTGGACAGGTTTCTCAGTAACCACAGTCATTGCTCTGTCCATACTTTTACTCAAAATGGATTCAGAACAAATTAGATGTTTAAGAACAACCACATACACTATATATCTCAGTCAACGTAGACATGGATATCAACTTTTCAGATTTCAGAAAGTCTTACATGAATTTACATGAAGCAGACAGTTAAAATTTTATTAAGAGGTTGAAACAGATATTTTCAAGTTTCTTGTGACCAAACAAGAGTACATAAGACTTAAACCACTTCCAGTTAACAAATGTTCTTAAGCATGTATAATGGAAGGTTCCTCATTAAAGGTATTTTAACTTTTATGAAGTAGTATTCAGGCTGAAGGTTTACTTCATATCTCAGCAGAGTAATTCAAGTGAGAATATTCACTAAACAGCATGATTCTGAAGAATTGTAGCAAATGAGCTGCTCTTGAGCAAAGAGGTTCAAAGTTGACTGAATAGAGAAAAAGCTCTCATTCAGCAGATTTAGGAGAGACAAACAGATACCAATAAGGTATGCATTCAGATTTTGAACAACTTCAGAAGTAGTCAAGAAATCATTTGATACCACTTTACATGATGGAATCACTGACACTTCAGATATGACAAGATTAATCATATAGCTGGAGAGGAACGGATTAAGCATGCTCCCCCTATCTATATGCAGTGACATTTCCCTTCCCCCTTTTTTTTTTGATTTTTCAAAGAAGTGATATGCTATGCAATGATTCCCTCTAACTAAAAACACTGAATCATCCTATATGTCATGTAGACAATGTAGATGATGTATGACTATGCAACAACAGATTTAACATACTATGCAGTAAATCTAAAAACAATTGAGTGATTTCAGATGTATGAATAATGCTCCCCCTAAATGTCTGCATTCAATCTATCTTTTTGGCTTTTTCAATGTAGAGAAATGCAATGCAATTAACTTCATGTATGCAAGGGCATGAAGTAAAATATTCACATGAAAATGCAGACATTCTCTGATATGCAAATTTGACCCTTGGTACTTGGCGAAGAACTTGGCCTAAAAGACCATCTCACATATAGTAAGAACCTCTAGACAGATTTCCTCTGCCCTTTAGTAGCTTTCCATTTATATACCAAGTGGTCATGCATGACAATGCAATATAAACAGTCTTATATGCATCAGATTTTCAATGATTGTATGTCATGTGCATGTTTATGCCATTCTCATATATGCACACAGCTCACAGTACAAACAAGAAAGCCCACAAAGATCAATGCAAGAGTCAAACCAATTAAAATAAAACATGTATGCATGAAGCTGTGACTTCTCAGCTCAACCATAATTTTCATTTGAACAGATTTGAGAAATTTACCTGAATGGGGTTTTATCAACTTGGGTGCCTTGGTTTATTTCCCCCTTTTTATTCTTCAGCTCCCAAGGCACACCTGCAAATTAGCACACTATTTTGCATGGGCAGGTACCCAAGCAGTCTTGGGTCCTGCATGGTTAATAGTGACACCTTTGGTAGGTGTTCTAAACAACTTTATAGCATTTAGGTCATCAGATCTTATCAGATGGTAATTATTCATTGAATGACCTAATATACCACAATAATAGCAAGAGGCAGCAGATTTCAGATTTGTTTTATGCACATTCTGATTAGCATGAGTTCTATGTGCATTTGCATGAAATTTTCTGTTAACAGAATTAAGATTCTGTTTACCAACATAAGCCAGCCAACAGTCAGAAGCTCTATGGCCTGGCTTCCCACATTCAAAACATGTAAGTGTTTTCTTTTCAAACATAAATTCATTTCTATCAGAAATATTTCTATTGACAGGGAATTTACCAGATTTATTGTTAAACTTCCTTCCCTGAGCATGCCAACATTGGGCTGCAATATGGCCCATCTTGCCACAGTGAAAGCATGAACTAGAATTTCTTCCACCAGCCCTCAGCCAGCATTCAATGGCCCTGTGGCTTGTCTTTCCACACTCAAAGCATGTAATGAGCTTATTTTTAAAAACAAATTTGTTCTTATTAGGACCATGTTGGCTTGCAGGAGATTTACCATGATATGAATGAGATGTTTTCTTATCATTTACAAACCAGCATTGTGCAATTGTGTGTCCTAATTTACCACAGTGAAAACATTCAATTCTCTTTTTCTGAAATGAAGGATTTCTATCATGAAGGTTCCTAGCAGTCATATCATCCTTCTCCATCAATTTACATTCATGCATCAGATGACCAAATTTATGACAATAATGGCATGACATTTTCTTTTTAGATGCATGTGAATGTGTGTGTGAACTTTGATCAACATGCCCTAATGAACCCTTTTTATTTATTTTCTGTTTTCCAATCTTTTTCTGATTTTTGTTCTGTTCTTCAGTTTTCTGAACAATGGGCTGTTTATCTTTTGAAGTGGTGGCTACATTTGAAGCCTTTACAAAAGATGTCATTAACTTGCTCTGAAATTATTTCTTGTTACCATTATTGTAGCCCAGCCCTTCCTTCCTAGTGTTGATTTTTACACCTAGTAGCTTGTCTAGGTTTTTCTGCCCACTTACGAATTTTGACAAAGTATTGTTCAGATCATTTATTTCAGATTGAAGGGAAGAGACCTGATGTTCATAGTTGACTATATCTTCTTCACAGACCAGAATTTGTTGATGCATCACATCATTCAAAGTTTTAAGGGCATCAATTTCTGATTTCAGTTTGAGCTCATTTTGATTTTCATCAACATATTTTCCTTTTTCAAATGTCAGCAATCTCTCTGACATGGTGGAGTTCAACTGTTTTAATTTTTCAATTTCCTCCTTTAGACTAGTGTTCTCCTGCTCAAGTTTATCATCATCAAACAAAACATCAGTTAGAAAACTTGGATATTCTGATGTACAGTTTTCAAAGTTTTCCTGAAATTTTAAGTTTGCAACACTAACAGCCTTGAACTCTTCATTGATCAATTTGTTTTCATTCTCAAGACTGATTAGTTTTTGTTCAGATTCTTGACATTGATTTCTGAGTTTAGTGTTTTCAGATTCAACATGATCAAGTTCTGATTGAATTCCATCTAATTTCGACACTTGTCTTCTGAGTATCTCATTTTCAGTTTTCAAAATTTCAGGATTTTCTAAATTTTCAGTTCCAGAAATAGGATCCCCTAGACTTGTTAATTTCTTTATCAGACTTTTATTCTTCTTCCTCAATTTTTCATGGGAGTTTAACAGATTAGCATAGGCATCCTCCCAGTCATCTAAAGTGAAATTATCGAAAGGATTGATTACCTCTTCAGCATCTTCAAATTTATCTTGATCAGTGCTTTGGTCGCTCTTATCAGCCATCAGGCAACTGTCCTCATTCATCCTCTGAGCTAGCTTCAACTGATCCAGAATGTCCTTTGCGGACCTGCAGTCATAAAAACAAGAGTGTAGAGCCTTGTCAGTAGCTTCTTTCATTAATCTCAAAACTTTCTGATTCTCTCCATTTCTTGATCTATCACTTTTAGTCCATTTGGACTCTTCCTTTGGCAGTCTATGAGGACCATGTGAGATTAACTTCCACAGATCCGGATCCATCAATTCCACATAATTGTGTAGACTGCTAACCCATGAATTAAAGTAAGAACCATTGTAAACCGGTGGAGAACCCATGGATTAAATTGGCAAGTAGATTTATGCAGCAGAGAGTAAAATCAGAAATGCACCAAGGGACAACAGGATCCTCTGCAGATCGTTGGATCTGATCAATCAGAGAACCGCTCTGATACCAATTGATAAGATGCAAGGCCTGGATACAGAGGGGGGGTGAATGTATCATGCTCTAAAATCGCCCAATTAAAACTCTACTGCTCAAGTATGCGGAATTAAAAGCAGTTGATGAAATGTGCTGAAAATACTTAGAAGCAACTCAGCAAGACAACACAAATCTACTAGCTCTCACACGCTCCTAACCAAACATCTAAAGATCGCAGCAGAGAAAATAACATATAAGGAAAAACACACCACAAGAGAACACCAAGATTTTTAGGTGGTTCGGTCCAAAGACCTACGTCCACCCCTCACTCCAAACCGGAGTGAGGCTTCCACTAGCTAGGCTAGAAATTGCAGACTCAGTCTGCAACAAATTGCTGCCACACAGTTTGACCAGGGGAACAACCTCCCCTCTTCCTCCCAACCGGAGGGACACCCCAAGTGACTCCCAGCCACTTGGAAACCAGAGACGGAAGTCTCTCTTCCTCCAGACCAGGAGGGAACACCTAGTCTTGCAACCACAAGACCAGAACCGGAGGATCAATCCTCCCTTCCTCCAAACCGGAGGGAAACCTAGATACCTAAGTCTCTCTTCCTCTGAAACCCAGAGGGAAGCACAGGTGACACCAAGCCACCTGCAAACTAGAGGCCTCGGACCTCTCTTCCTCCCAACCGGAGGGAACCCGACCTCACACAAGAGAGTCGGAAGAACAATTGTTGAAGGTTTAAAAGGAAAAACAAAAACGCAGCAACAGAAAGCTGGAAGAATAAAATGCACAAAGGCTCTCGCAGGAGCTGGCTGGCCTGGATTTGATCCACGGTCCAGCAGGAACTGATCTTCAGTTGAAGCTTCCTTTGCTCTAGCTCTCTCTTCTTCTCACTCTTCTTTTTCTTCTCTTTCGCAGGCTCTCTCTCTCTGTCTCTTCTTTCTTCTTCTTCTCTCTTCTTCTTCTGCTCACAGCCTCTCTGCTGCACTGTCTGTCTATCTCGACCACTCTTTCTCTTTCAGATCTGGTTATCTCTTCTTCATCTTCTTATTTCAATGGACGGAGGCTTCTATTTATATCAGGTTCAGCATGTGCTAGGGCGTGCTCTTTTCGATTCCCGCCCAAGCTTCAGTCCACGTGGTGACTTCTCAGCAGCTTGGATTGCGTGCCAGATGCCTGCCTAGTGTCACGTGCCCAGACTCTGTAGGTTTAATGAAACAATACTTCAGTCGATCAGCAGAATGTATAGACTTAATGTAAAAGCAGCAGTGTACAGACTTAAAAGATGCAGCGTGATAAGCAACCGAATGTATATACTTTAGAACAGCAGATGATCAAGTATGTACACTGAGAGTGTGTAGACTTGTAACATGCGCTCTCAGTGTATAGACTTGTAACATGAATGCATTATCATCACAAGATAGAATGTGTAGACTTCTGTGAAGTGCATGAGAGAATCGGGTGTACAGACTTTGGGTGAAGCATGTAATGCAACACAGTGTATAGACCTGAAGCTTGATATTGAGTGTATATAGTTGAAGCTTATCAAACGAATGCATAGACTTCAAGATAGCGAACGAGTGTATAGACTTAGTGTTAACGTGCCAGAGAAACTAGTGTACAGACTTGCTGAGCTTTCGCTAAGTCTGTATAGACTTGATGAAAGAGTCCCTGGGAAGGCAGTGTACACACTTGATGGCGTGAAGGAAAGAGTGTATAGACTTCGTTTGAAGGGGATGAACATTTGCTGAAGTGTGTACAGTCTACAAGGATGGATGTTCAGACTTAACCTCTGAAGAGTATATACTTGAGAGAGACGCTGAATGAGACACAGATGATGTATAGACTTCATATGCAATGCAACATTGTATAGACTTGAGAGAGACGCTGAATGAGACGCAGATGCTGTATAGACTTTACATGTGAATGCATATGCCAATGTATATACTTGAAAGCATGAGACGCTGAATGAGACAATCAAATGTACAGACTTCGAATCAAGGCTTGAATAGTAAATCAATGTCTAGACTTGGAACCCCAATCGCCAATGTATAGACTTGCAGCTTGAACCAGTGTATAGACTCTGATGCAAATGAGAAGCCAATGTGCAGACTTCACAAAGTATAGACTTTCCAAACGACTGTACAGACTTTAGCCCAATCAGCGATGTATAGACTTGGAACATCTGAGGACCAGTGTACAGACTTTGTGAAACAGAGTCCAATGTATAGACTTGGCAGGTTGACCCACTGTACAGACTTTGAAGCTGAAGACAATGTGTAGACCTGTGAAGCTTGAGGCCAATGTACAGACTTGGCGTTCCACTGTGGATGTATAGACTTGAGTGTAGTGAACGGATGTTCAGACTTTGAAGATCCACTGTGGATATATAGACTTTGGCATGAGATTGGTTGTACAGACTTCAACACAGCTGCGATGTACAGGCTTTGACAAAGCAGCGTTGTACAGACTTGATGAAGCTTCAGATGAATGAATGTATAGACTTGAAACAGAAGTCAGGCAAGCGTTGTGTAGACTTGGCCAGAACGTAGGAAAATGTATGAGTGTATAGACTTGGCCAAGCGTAGGAAAAGATGTGGAGTGATGTGTAGACTTTGCGTTCAACTGGATGTATAGGCTTGGAGGGTTCACTGATGGCTGTACAGACTTGGGCGTTGTATAGACTTGGAATGGCTTGAAACACAAGGACGTTGCTCGCTGTACAGACTTGATCAAGGCAGCTGAACAATGTACACACTTCCAATGTATAGACTCTTCCAATATGCAGACTTTGGCTTGGAACAAAGGTAAAGATGAGGAGTGTATAGACTTAACAGAGCCAGTGAATAGACTTGCAAACATGCATGAACAAGTGTCCGATGTACTGACTTGAACGCTTCGAAGGCCAAAACAGCGATGTCTAGACTTTGAAACAAAGGTAATGTATCGACTTTAAAAACCAAAGGCAGTGTATAGACTTGATGCAGTTCCTCTGCCAATGTACATACTTTGATTCCCAAATACGAAGCACACGATACAAAGACTCTATACAGACTTCATGGCATGCAGCAATACACTGGACGATGTATAGACTTTACATTCAATATGCATGAGACCTTGTACATGGGCTGTACAGACTTAGTGTGTGCTAGCATGTGGATGTATGGACTTCATGAAATCAGGCAATGCTGACTGATGTAGACACTTGGCAGATAGAGTGAAGTATGAACTACCCTGTACAGACTTTAAGACTTAGTGAGCAACCCGGTGAATAGACTTGGCGATTGTGAGAGCATGCGAAGTACAGACTTTGTGTTGTGAACACATGCTGTACAGACTTGCTAAGTTGCATGAACAAATGGCATTGTATAGACTTTACGAAGAGCACACGAAGCAATGTGTGGACTTGGTGACTCACGCAGACAGATGAGTGAACAGTCTATGCCATGCTCACAGTTAATCAATGTACCAAGTTCTGAATGAAGTAAACACATAAGACATCAATTTATCATCATCAGAACACACGTAAACAATGTCATCATCAAAACATAAGTCAACACATATGACATCAAACATATGAGAGTCATAGTGTTTGTCATCATCAAAACATAATATCCAACAGAGCGCACCGCAGGTTCCGGCGGAGGGCTCAACCGAGGGCCGAGGGCTGGCCAAGAAATAGGGGGTAGGGTTCCGGTGGCAAGCGACCACCGAGGGTTCCGGAGAGGTCTCTCAGAGGAGACTTCCGTTCTCGGTTCTGCTAAGTTGGAAGGTACGTAGTTGGAGGATGGAATATTGTATGTTGTAATTGTTGTTCCCATTCTCATGATATTGAAGATTCTGATCACCTTTTCATTAATAGTGAAGTGGCTAGCTACTTGTGGAATAAATTTGCTCCTCTCATAGACAATTCATATTTGGAAACAAATACCATCTATGGTCGGTTACATAAAATCCTCAATGAGGCTATTGTCTACAGCCCGCAAGGATTTGTTTCACTGCTTGTATCTATGCTTATTATCTGGGAAACATGGAAATACAGATGCTGCAATAGATTTGAAGGCATTAGAAGAAACATCTCCCATATTGCTGATCAGATATAAGAAGATATTATTCAGATTATGCAGCAGATCACATTTAAACGGGGTATTGGCTATCTTATCTGTCATAGATTTCAAACCATGGGCATTACAATTAAACATGAAGTTCTATGTTGCTTCACTGTCCGCTGGTTAGCTTCAAAGCTTAACTACTCTCTCAACGTAGATGGTGCTAGCCAAGGCGATCCTGGGCCATCTGGAGGAGGTGGATGTTTCAGAGATTCTCAAGGAAAAATGCTATTGGGCTTTTCTTACTTTTATGGTCAAGGTTCCAATATGGTTGCAGAAGGAAGGGCTCTTCTCGATGGTTTCAGATTAGTTCAACTGCATTGTTGTGCTCTCCTCGGTTTTGATGATGACAAAGCTCCTTAAGTTGAATAAATCATCATAAGTGTTCATACTCTACACATGTGCTTTTGAATACTCCTCACTATTTTGGTAAACTTCTATCTTTGATCAAATTGATCCCATGAGATGCAAGTATCTTGAACTCATCAGTTGCTTGTCTAACCTGTGATAGATTGTCAATGCAACAGCAAATTGAATTCTTCCTTTTGATAAGACATAAAGGGTTGAAGGAAGGAAGGAAAAACTTACTAGTGGAAAGCAAAGGTAAATGGAAAGGAGGGTCTTCATGAAAGGTAAAAAAGAATGTTCAATTCCAGTCAAAATTGGTAAGAAATTTCCCCTAGAATTTCCCTAGTACTTTATTGATCAACCCCCTGTGGATATTTCAATGTTTTGGCTCTGTTTTGTAGATGGGTCGACCCCCTTCAAGGGATGGGTCGACCCCTGTGCAAGACATAAACGTGTTTTGGCTCTGTCAGGCAGATGGGTCGACCCCCTTCAAGGGATGGGTCGACCCCTGTGCAAAACAGAATCGAATTTTGGTTCTGTCTGGCAGATGGGTCGACCCACTTGGTTAGATGGGTCGACCCCCTTGTTGGTTTGCCTATTTTCTCTGAATTCGCAACTGAATTTCTTCTAATAATTTGTGGGCCATACCTCATGTGCTAACCACTTGGTTTGCAATGAGTTTAACCAATGAACATGTTGATTAGCCTATTAAGCCTTCCTAACACAATATAAGTGCAACTAATCCATTTATCATGTGTTAATCGTAGGAAGGATGCTTGGACGAGTCATCCGCCATGTCACCTTCGAAGGGCCAATCATGAAGAGATTCCTTTTCTCTTTCCTCCAGATCAGAGCCCCCTCGTCCAAGATATAAATGCCCAATGATTAGGGCGTTTAGACAACACACGACCTGGAGAGAAAAGCAGCCGCACGAGCTTGCGCGAGTTTCATCCGAAGAAATAGGGCAGACGAACCAGTTGGAGAAAAGGCTTCTTCCCTGAAGAAAATGTCGTGATTCTCAGATAGTTCCATCCATACAAGTCCGGGAACCCTTCAGACTGCTGTGATCATCATCCAGGCGTCAACCTCTTCAGCGGTTCTGCTAGCAGCCATCCCAATCTGCAGGATCATCTCACGCCAATACTTGCATCAGAAAGGGGGAGCTCGTCCATAGTTGTTTTGTCTTAGATTTGATCCTTCAATGTATTTCTGATTTCATTTACTGCAGAACTCAGATATTCATGTGTGTGTGTGGTCGGAGATCCTATCTCCGAGTGATGCATGCGTTCATGCTCGGATGTGTGTGTGTGGACTGAGGTCATCGACCTCGTGTGTGTGTGTGAGTGCTACGGTTGTGTAGCTCATACATAGTGGAATCCTCTCTGTTGAGAGGGGTGGATGTAGGATCGCACCTAGTGCATCCGAACCACCTAAAAATATCCTTGCGTCCTGTGGTTTGATGCTTGTGCGATTGCTTGCCATCTGTCTTGAGGAGTAGTTCGATTTAGTTCTTTTCAGTTTTCAGCTCCTTGATTGAGTGGGTTTATCTAGTCTCTATACCATATCTCAAACGCTGCTGTAGTTCTCTTCTTGTGGTTGGTTGGAATTGTTCTAATTTGCGTGTGGTTGCGAGGAATTATTTTAATCTGCTGGTTTTAGCCTTGTCTAGTATTTTAATTTCCCGGCAATCAATTCACCCCCTCTTGCTTGCCAATTCACTGGGACAACATGCATAACATACCAATATTGGTAATCTACACTGATTCTTTAGTCTTGGTTGAACTATTAAAAGACAATAGAAGCCCTCCTTGGTCTTTACTTCCTTGGTGGCACAAGCTATAGGAAATCTTCAGCAGAAATCAATGTCCTATTGTACATACATACAGGGAAACAAATATGCTAACTGATGCGCTGGCAAATCATGCTATTCTCATGGGACATAATACTGAATTCTCATCGGCAAAGGAGTTGCCACCTATAGCAAAAGGAATTGCTATAGCAGATGCTTCTAACATTCTTAATATACGAATACGAGATGTATAGCTACTACATCTTTTTTCTTTATCTCCACATGTGGAGCTGTAGAGCTATAGTTTCCTCTCCTTTCTTTTGAGAATATAAGGGGCTTGGCTCCTATGTACTCTGAACTCTTCATATGCAATAAAATCTCATCTAATGGCAAGAAGATGGAGTGAGAACATTTCTTTCCTATGGAAAGGGGTGCACTCTCCCTTTTGATCCATTAGGTGATTTGACCCAAAAAAAAAGCATTCATTAATTGATCATAACTCAGTTCATCTTCCTTATCGGAATCAGAGTTTACCTTTGAACTTTCCTCACTTTGACGTTCATTCTCATTGTTTGCCACGAGGCACTCATCATTCCACCTTTCTACTTGAGCTTCATTTAGTCCATCCCAGATCTCTTTGGCTGACCTACAAGTTGAAACAAAAGGATATACGTCAGTGTTCACTGCAGCCTTAAGAGCATTCAAAACAAAAAGATTATCAGAATTCTTTTTCCTATGTTCATCGGTCCACCTTGACTCATTTTTTGGTAAAATGTAAGGACCATGAGTGATTAAATTCATAAGCTTCGGATCAACATTAGTAATCCAAACATAAAATTTTTCAAGCCATAAAGGATAATCAAAACCATCAAAGACAGGAACCAAATTCACATTAGCCTTCATAGAGTGATCTTTTCTCCTAGACCATGAGGTCTGCGAATGAAAATCGGAGACTGTGCTCTGATACCAATTGTTGGCCCAGAATAGATGACGGACAAGAAGGGAGGTTGAATTGTCCCCCAATCGAGATGGCGGATTTTAAAAATAACTAAACTAATTACAGATGAAACAAAATTAACTACATTTATTAGCCTGAACTGAACTTAAGTGAGATTAATGTTCACTCAACCTTTTCGATCTCACACGAACATCCAACCAACAAGCGATGAACAATTACTGATAACAGATAATAGAGCTAACGAAGTGTGATGCTGCAGTGAATAAAAATCTATAAAATAGACCTGTGAACAGAGATAGGAGAAATTGATAATCGCATAAGTACACCACATGCAACATAGAGATTTTTAGGTGGTTCGGGACCATGACGGGCTCCCTACGTCCACCCCTCACCGAAACCCAGTGAGGCTTCACTAACACGCTACGAACTGTAGCAACCACGGGGATGAACCCCAACACCACACACGCAGCCTCCGCAGCAATCCACACACATGGGGCCTTGCCCCAGACCGCTGCCACCGCAGCACACATACACGTTCGGGGAACTCACCCCACAATTAAAGCCTCACACAGAGACGTAGCTCCGTTCACACACACCAATATTCCGATTACAGAAAAATATGAAGATAATCAATATATGCTCACAGCAGGATGCAGATCAAGAAAACTATCACAAGCAAATGGGTAAAAGATGTGGAATGTTTCCCCCTTGTTCTTGAATGGTCATTTAGATGTTTTCCTTGAAGCACCGGCCGGACAGAGTTGAATCCGCAGCTGGATGGAGCAGTCGGTCCACCTTCTTGAAGAACCGACCTTGACTGCAGCTCGAACAGGTTAAGCCTTCATATCCAAGCTCCAAATCCACCTGCAAACATCAGAAACTGATAATCACTCAAAGCCCTCTCCTCTCCACCTTGTGGCCGCCCTCTTTCTTCCTCTCTATGCAAATGATAGAACAATTAGCCCCCTTTTGTTTTTTTCCCTTGTAAAAATCGTAAGGATATATAGGGCAGCAAATAGATGAACATATGACAAGAATGCCCAGGATAAAAATCTCCCAAACCCTTCTATTATATGTAAGGGTGTTGAATATAGGTGATTTTGATGATAACAAAACCCAGGATGTACGTTCTATCACGTGCTATCTATTAACAATCAAGTTCGACTTTCATACGCATTCAAAGCCTACGTTCATCATGCACTATGTTCAAATGCTTAATCCCTTCCAAATGCATAAATCCTTTTTTGGTTTCTAAACCACCCAGGCTAAGCTTAAACCCACTCACCTTGATTGGAACAAGGTGGCCATAAACTGATTCGTTCATGTATTATATTGCATTGGCTAAACTCTTTATTTTTTGCAGGAATTCCAGCTAGCAGTCGACCGCCAGCCAGGGCCGGTCGACCGGTTTTCCCAGAAATGAACGGGCCATTTCCTGTAAAATTTTGGTCGACCGCTCCATATACCAGTCGACCGCCAGTCTCGATGCAACCTATTTTGACTTTGTTTTCTACAACGTGGGAAGCCCTCTTCATTGGGTTTGTTTAATCCAAAAGTCAGATCAAGAAAACTATCACAAGCAAATGGGTAAAAGATGTGGAATGTTTCCCCCTTGTTCTTGAATGGTCATTTAGATGTTTTCCTTGAAGCACCGGCCGGACAGAGTTGAATCCGCAGCTGGATGGAGCAGTCGGTCCACCTTCTTGAAGAACCGACCTTGACTGCAGCTCGAACAGGTTAAGCCTTCATATCCAAGCTCCAAATCCACCTGCAAACATCAGAAACTGATAATCACTCAAAGCCCTCTCCTCTCCACCTTGTGGCCGCCCTCTTTCTTCCTCTCCATGCAAATGATAGAACAATTAGCCCCCTTTTGTTTTTTTCCCTTGTAAAAATCGCAAGGATATATAGGGCAGCAAATAGATGAACATATGACAAGAATGCCCAGGATAAAAATCTCCCAAACCCTTCTATTATATGTAAGGGTGTTGAATATAGGTGATTTTGATGATAACAAAACCCAGGATGTACGTTCTATCACGTGCTATCTATTAACAATCAAGTTCGACTTTCATACGCATTCAAAGCCTACGTTCATCATGCACTATGTTCAAATGCTTAATCCCTTCCAAATGCATAAATCCTTTTTTGGTTTCTAAACCACCCAGGCTAAGCTTAAACCCACTCACCTTGATTGGAACAAGGTGGCCATAAACTGATTCGTTCATGTATTATATTGCATTGGCTAAACTCTTTATTTTTTGCAGGAATTCCAGCTAGCAGTCGACCGCCAGCCAGGGCCGGTCGACCGGTTTTCCCAGAAATGAACGGGCCATTTCCTGTAAAATTTTGGTCGACCGCTCCATATACCAGTCGACCGCCAGTCTCGATGCAACCTATTTTGACTTTGTTTTCTACAACGTGGGAAGCCCTCTTCATTGGTTTTGTTTAATCCAAAAGTCACCAGATTCACCATGATTTGTGGATCTGGTCTGTGACATGTCTCTTGACCACCCAAGTTCTATAAATAATCTCATTAGGGTCAAAAACCTAAGTGATTCAAGCAAGAACAAGGGAGGCCATCAAAGGAGAAGGAGAGGTGCACTGCAGCTCCGTGAACAGTGTTTCGTGCAAGAAGTTTTTCATCTAAGTGCAAGCTTCTCAAGCTGATTTGTAGGTCATTCAAGTGAAGATCGAGTTGGGAGATAGTTTCATCCAATACCATATTCATCCATTAAGGGGGAGCTTGAATATGTGTCTTCATTTTTTGTCTTCTCATTCCACTCTTGCTGAGCTTTAATTGTGTATTCTTGTAATATTGAAACACGTGTGTGTGTGTGTGGATCTACGCAGATCTATGTGTGTGTGAGTGATTTCCTTGTTCTTCACTTTTTTTTGTGATTCGGTATTTGTGCACCTTCGTGGGAGTTCTGAACTCACACGAGTGTGTGTGGGTGCTTTGATCTTGTAACCTTTTACAATATAGTGTGTGAATCCTCACAGTCGGTGAGGGGTGGACGTAGGTTGCAGTTGTTACATCCGAACCACCTAAAAATCGTGGCCTTATGTGTGGTTTGCTCCTTATCTTCTACCTCCATTCTGCTCTAGCTCTTTTACATATTGCATCATCATCTAGTTTCCTTGTTTAGATCTAGTTTTATTAACCTTTTACAGGAGATCTCTGGTATATCAAAAGGTAATTTCTGATCAACAAGGTTAGTCCTATCGGGAGGAAAATACCTTGTGTGAGAGAATCTTCGGATTCCCGGACTCTGCCTGGTACCAAAGAACTGCTGTAGGGGTTGATTTAGCCAGATTCTTTTTGTTATCCATCAAATCTCTACTTGTTTGTTGCTTGTTCTTAATACGTGTATTAAATCGGATAAAAGTTTATTAAAATCTGTAATCACCCAATTCACCCCCCCTCTTGGGTGTTGAAGAGGCGGAATCTCGCGCTGAGTCCTGAGCGGGCTGTGGATCACCAGAAGATGAATCTGCAAGAGAAGGGAAACGTATCAGAGGGCCCAGGGGATCTCCCTGGGGGAAAACCCTCCGATGGCTAAGTCAGTAGAGCGATGGTGGAAGCGATAATGAGGGGAGGAGAGAGCTGATGCGCGAGAATCCTCTCCACCAAGGGTGAAGCGAATCGTGCCCAGGAGCTATGGTATGTGAAGGGCTAGTTCATCTTACCATCTTCCGGAGAGTCTCCCTTACTTAAATAGTGCATCGCCTTTTAAGAGTCCGGTGAGCTGAGGGCTTCCCGGCGGGAGTTACGTCTTCATCGGGGGCTTTCATGGCCGGATCGTGGGGGCGTTATCCCCTTTGAGTTCGGCAGCTCCCATGACTCTCCCGCTACCGGAGGACTCTGAACGGCCGCACCTGCAGGTAAACAAGCGGTCTCACCGAGCTACGGGGATGCTAGCTCGTGTCCGAGCGATAGGCATGGCCCGGCGAAGGTGGGGTCGGATAGGTCGGCTGGAGTCTCTTTCTCTCGGTCGGAGAGTGGGCTTTAGACCGGACCTTCCATCCGATCTGACCGTTGTCTCGGGCCCTCCGAGCCTAGAAGGCCGCCGGGGAGAGTTGGTTCCTCGAGTCTTTATTTATTGGGCTTTTCTCCCAAAGTGGGCCCTGTGGGCTATCACTTGGGTGGGGCTCGCCCGGTTGGACCTTGTAGGCCTTGTTGGGCCGCCTTGGTGGTGGGCTGCGGAAATCCCCCTCTCCAGGTGTCATTGATCGCAGGACTACAATTGGTATCAGAGCCAATGCTCTTTTTCTTTCAGCTCTAACGATCTAGAGTAAGATCCAAATCAATGGCAAACAAGGGTTTGATGCCTGAGGGTCACTCCATTCATCGTCCTCCATACTTCGATGGCTCAAATTACTCCTATTGGAAAAATAGAATGCATGTTTTCTTGAGAGCCCAAGAGTATGAGATCTGGAGAGTTGTGGACAAGGGTCCTTACAAACTCGCTGACGATGAAGAGAAATGGACACCCGAGGAAATTAAGAAATGACCTATAAATTTTAATGCTATGAATATTATGCAATGTGCTATACATCCTAATGAGTTTTCTCGTGTATCCATGTGCAGTTCAGCGAAGGAAATGTGGGACAAGTTGTGTCTCATATACGAGGGAACCTCCGAGGTCAAGGAGACCAAGGCCAACCTATTCGTCAGAGACTACGAGCTATTCAAGATGAAAACTGAAGAATCTATCTCTAAAATGTTCGCAATGTTAACTGAGATTACCAATCGTCTCAAGAGTCTCGGAAAAGAATACACCAATTCCGAACTCGTAAAGAAAGTGTTGAGATCACTTCCATCGGCGTGGCATACAAAAGCCACAGTAATTGAGGATTCGAAAAATCTGTCCACACTCACTTTGGATGAGCTCATAGGGTCACTCATGACCTATGAGATAAACATGAAGAGAACAGCCGAGGAAGACACGAAGAAGAAGAAAGTGATTGGATTGAAAGCTCATCAATCTGATGAAGACTTTCAGGAAGAAGAATCCAGCGAGGGAAGTAATGAAGAAGAAGACTTGGCCATGATAACTCACCAAGTAAGGAGATTTTTGAGAAAGAAGAAGAATTTCCAAGGTAACTTCAAAAAGGGGCAAAGGAAGCCCATTCAAACCAAGGGCGAGTCAAGCAAGCCCAACAACGTCATTTGCTATGAAGACAAGAAGCCCGGACACATGAGAGGAGAGTGTCCAGATCATAAGAAGAAGTTCAAGACGGAAAAAGTCAGGAAGCCGAAGGCAATGGTCGCTACATGGAGCAACGAAGAGGAAGAGCTGTCCGAAGAAGAGCTCGGAGAGCTCATGGAGAGCCTGTGCCTCATGGCACATGAAGATGATGCGACGGAGGTAAATTCTGACCCTGATTTTATTTCCAATGAATAATGAGAGTCGGAATATGAGAAACTGTATACAAAATATAAGAAAATCAGATCTGAAAATAAAACTCTCAAAAAGAAAATTGATGATTTATCACATGAAGATATTTTTGTTAAGTTTGAAAAGGTGGAACAAAAATGGTTTGAGCTAACCGAAGAAAAAGAAACTCTGCTACAAACAATTTCAGATTGTGAAAAAGTCAAAGAAGAGCTATCTTGTAAAATGTGATTCTCGTTAGAGCGATGGTGGAAGCGATAATGAGGGGAGGAGAGAGCTGATGCGCGAGAATCCTCTCCACCAAGGGTGAAGCGAATCGTGCCCAGGAGCTTAGGGTATGTGAAGGGCTAGTTCATCTTACCATCTTCCGGAGGGTCTCCCTTACTTAAATAGTGCATCGCCTTTTAAGAGTCCGGTGAGCTGAGGGCTTCCCGGCGGGAGTTACGTCTTCATCGGGGGCTTTCATGGCCGGATCGTGGGGGCGTTATCCCCTTTGAGTTCGGCAGCTCCCATGACTCTCCCGCTACCGGAGGACTCTGAACGGCCGCACCTGTAGGTAAACAAGCGGTCTCACCGAGCTACGGGGATGCTAGCTCGTGTCCGAGCGATAGGCATGGCCCGGCGAAGGTGGGGTTGGATAGGTCGGCTGGAGCCTCTTTCTCTCGGTCGGAGAGTGGGCTTTAGACCGGACCTTCCATCCGATCTGACCGTTGTCTCGGGCCCTCCGAGCCTAGAAGGCCGCCGGGGAGAGTTGGTTCCTCGAGTCTGTATTTATTGGGCTTTTCTCCCAAAGTGGGCCCTGTGGGCTATCACTTGGGTGGGGCTCGCCCGGTTGGACCTTGTAGGCCTTGTTGGGCCGCCTTGGTGGTGGGCTGCGAAAATCCCCCTCTCCACTTGTCCCCCTCCTACTCCCGAGCCAAAGGAGGCTCGGATGAGTAGTTTTTCGAGGCTTTGGACCGGCGTGGCTCAGGTGGGTGGAATTCCGTTGGCGTTATGTAGCCGCTTATAGCGGTTGCCGAGGCCCGTAATGATGATCCTGACGGATTTGAAACGAAGGGGCCCCCCTTTTTCTCGGAGCACGGAACGGCGCGCCGCCACCCTCAGGGGTTTATAGGGGGCGCTGTTCATCGTTATAGGCTTCCGGGGTTTTAGGCTTTCCTTGCTTCTTGATGCGCCGTGAGAGCACAGCGGAGACGCGGAGCCTTGCGGCGGCGTTTGAAGAGTTGGCGAGGATAACCGCGGAGGCGGTTCGGCAGCTTCCTTCTCCCCCGGAGTCTTCAAGCTCGTACGAGGGGTCTTCTCCCGATCCGATGGCGGATCAGAATCCGGAGCTTGTGCCCGTGAGGCGCGATCCCGTCCCCAACTGTAGCGAGTTGGGAGAAGCGGAGGTGCGGAGGCTGGAGCATCGTTTCCGTCTGCCTCTCCGCTATAGCTTTGCTGCCGCCACTCCGTACGAGACGAGTCTGGACGACCGCAATGGGCACATTTGCACCTTCCTCTTGGCCTGGAAGAGTGGATTTCGGCTTCCTTTCGATCCTTTCGTGCTGCAGCTGCTCACTTTTTTCCGGTTGGTGCCTATCCAGTTGGTGGCCAACTCCTATCTTCATCTTTCGGCGTTCGGGATTTTGTGCCACCAGCGCGGCATCTTCCCGTCTCTGGACCTTTTCCACTTCTTCTTTGAGCTGAAGGCGCATCCATCGGCGGGAAAAGGTTTTTGCTTCATCCAGGCGCGGAGGAATAGGAGCTGCATCTCGCTTGCGGCGAAGGACTCCTCGCACAAGGGGTGGAAGACTCAGTTCTTCTGGGTGAAGGCGATGGCGACGGACGAGATCTGGAGATGCCGGACCTCGCCCAATTTTCATCCGAATCTGCCCCCTCGCCAGGAGGAGTTTCCTCCCCACGTGGAGCAGCAGGCTGCCCGTCTGTTGGAGAATCGCCAATCGACCGAGGAGCTGGTGACACCGGAGAACATCGAACGGTGTCTTCTCCCGCGGTTGACGGCGTCAGGTACGGTTCTTTGAGGTTCTTCTTCTGGGGTGGTAACCCTTTTTTTTTCCTCCTGACCGGGGCTTCTTCTTGTTGCAGACGTGAGGCGGGAGCCTCTGGAGGAGGCAGCCGAGGTCATCGATTTGGGAGAGGACTCGGCAGCCGACGAGCCTGATGTCTCGGTGGGTCGCGCTTATGCCCGAGATAAGGGCAAGGGGGCGGCCCCCGAGGGGACTTCTCGGTCGACCGGCCTGAAGCGCAAGGATCCCCTGGTGGGGAAACTGCGGGAGGCCGCGAAGGCCAGGAAGAGGGCCAGGAAAGCCGGTCTTTCTACCGCCGTCGGGGGCGACTCTGGCTCGGCGGCGCTCCCCTCTCGGGGGCAGGATGGGGCCGACCCTTCTGGGCTGGCTCTCCCATCTGCCGAGCGAGAGGGGGCCGAGGAGACCAGGGGCCCCGCAGAGGGAGGTGATGGGTCGGCTCTCCCCTCTGTGGGGACAGAGGGGGCCGATGCCGGCGTGGCCGGCGCTGGGACCGAGAGTTCGGTCGGTGCAGATGGGGGTGTGTCGCAACCCCAAGTGCCGGCAGTTTCTGGTGCCGTTGATCCCGCGGCGCCGGTCGAGGGTGGGGGTTCGCCCGGGGAGGCGTTGCAACCCCAACCGACCGTGGTGCGCGGGGCGGTTAGTTCTGCTGCCACAACAGGGCCTTCTGACGGGGCGCCCAGGGTGGAGCGGTCCCCTTTGCCGGAAGCTCTGGTCAGGCTTGGTGTCTCGGGTGATCTGTACCGGATCTGCCGGTCGATCGCCGATAGGACGAGGGGCGGAGAAAAGCGCAGCACTCCTGCCGGGGTCCTTGATATCCTGATGGAGGGCGGCCTTGTTATAGCTCGGACAGCGGCCGTGATGGCAGAGGCGCACGCCCAGACGGAGGCGGAGCGGTCGACGCTCGCCTGGACCCTCGGTGGATGCGAGAGGAAACTAGCTCGGCTCGAGGGGGAGCACGAGGGGCTCCGGCGGGAGTTCCTTGCTCTCAGGGAGTTGGCGCGGTCGAGCCGTCGGGAGGCCGAGGTACTGGCCGAGCAGCTGACAAGGGCCCGAGAATCGCTCGAGAGGAAGAGCAAGCGTCTAGAAGACGAGTGTCAACGCCACGTCGAGCTGGACGGCCTCTGGGAGCGTGAGCGTGCCGAGCTGCAGGATCGAGCGGAGGACGCGGAGCGCCTTCGTGCTGAGGCCGAGGCGGACCGAGCCCGGGCGGAGGGTCGGATGACCGAGACCGAGCGGAGGATGACCGAGCTGGAGGAGCGTCTGGCGAGGGCGGAAGAGCGTGCGGCCGAGGCGGAGCGGGCTCGGGACGGGCAGGTCGAGGCGGAGGCGATCGAGCGCTATAAAGGCTCGGAAGCTTACTCGGCCGACCTGATTGCAGCCGCCCTACCCTACTACGAGGTAGCTCTCCGCCGGGGTGCTCGAAAGGGGTTCAAGCAGGGCTATCGCCGAGGGATGAACTATGCTAATGAGCACCTGGCCGGAGGTGACTTTCCTTACGGCCAGCGTTATGACTCGGACGAGTCAGATTCCAGCTCCTCATCTTCGGCCGGGGAAGAACCGGGGGAATCGCCTTCAGCGGGGTCACCGGCTCCGGAGGCCTCGGGAGGGCTCGCGACCGGGACAGTTCTCGCACAGGCGAGGTCAGTGTCCGGGCCGGCCGTCGCCGAGGCTACCGGGGGTGACGCGTCCCCTACTGCGGTTCCCGAGCTTCAAAGTGGGCCCGAGGCCTGATGTAACTTTATTTTGCCCCTTCCCCTTTTTGTCCGTCTTCCTCGTTGTAAGAGGCTTTTATGGAAGGCAATAAATAACTTACTTTATTTGATCGCTATCTTTGCTGTGATTTGGTTGGCGTATCGTGGCAGTTGGAAAGTGCCGATATTTTTTGCGCCGTTTTCGCATGTCGATTCGGGAGACTTCTGGCGGGCGTCCTTCCGTATTACCATGCTTTGAAAGGCGAGGTGCTTCGCGAATCCCGCTAGGGCGGGGGGCAGGGATTTCGAGGTGACCTTCCAGGGAGGTCCTGTAGCGTGTTTTCGAGGGGGGAGTCTTTTAAGGCGCGTGGCCTCCCTTGGCCTATAAAAAGGACCGAAGGGCGCTCCTTCTCTCTTAACACTTAGGACTTTCGCCGGCGGTCTGCTCTTATTCCCTCGTCTTCGCTTTGCGTTGCGCCACCGCGATCGGAACATAGAGGACCCTTCAGAAGGTGATGCTGCAGACGACGGGGAGCGGTCGGTTCCAGATGTCCTGGAATATCGGTCGGGTCCCACGGTCGCCGCGCGTGCATGAGGCGGGTCCGACGGTCGCCGCGCGGATCGGGAGAGGGCTTCGACGTGCGGGGGCACGCCGTTTTCCTCATCTTGGCTCCGGTGAGGCTTCCGGGCGGACGCCGAGATGGAGGGCGGATGGGCGAGTTAGGGATGCCGGCCGCCACTCCCCTCCGTGGGAGGGGAGGAGGCGGCTCCAGTCCCTTCCTTACCCCCGTGTGCTGCCTCTTTCTCTCTCTTTTGTTCTTCATTTCTTTCACTCTTCGGGGGCTGCTTGCTTTCTGTTCGCCTCCAAAGAGTTGGCAGTTTGGAAGAAAGGGGACCTTCACGGCGTGCCCTTTTTCCAGGTTGTTGCCAACTTGGAAGGTAGCCTTCCTTGCGTGAAAGGTGGCCTTCTCCTTGCCGTCCCTCTGTCACCTTTGTCACGGACCACCCGAGCCAACTGGGTCGACCATCTCTTGTCCGAGCCAGTTTCTACGCGAGGCAGAGTCAGTGGCTGGATGCGAGAAGGTCAAGACCGGGTCGACCGGGCGATGGCCGTTTGCTGCGGTGCCAGATGGATTTTCACTTTTTGTTATGTAATGTATTGGCAGTTGCCTTTCTGATGTACCAACAGTTATCTTGAATGAATGCGAAAGATAAGGAGGTTTATTTTACCCAATTTGTTGATACAGTATTCAGAAATAAAATCTGCGTAGTGTGGTTGCGTTCCATGTCCGGGGAATGGATTCCCCTTCCATTGTGGCTAACCTGTACGCACCTTTCCCGAGCGTCTCGATTACTCGGTAGGGGCCTTCCCAGTTGGGGGATAGCTTGCCCGCCGCCTCTAGTGGTCGAGAGGCTTCTGCCTTCCTGAGGACGAAGTCCCCTGGTCGGAATTGTCTGCCTCGGACCCTGGCGTTGTAGTACCGAGTGAGGCGGCGCTGGTATTCCGTAGCTCGGACGTTCGCGATCTCTCGGAGTTCGTCTGCCAGGTCGAGGTTCTCGAGCAGCTTCTGCTCGTTTGCCTCGGGCACAAAGCTGATCACTCGGAGAGACGGATTGGCGATTTCCAATGGAACGACGGCTTCGGTGCCATATACCAGTTGAAAAGGGGTCTCACCGGTTGCCGTTCTGGGGGTCGTTCGGTGCGACCATAGTACGCTAGGCAGTTCCTCGAGCCAGCTACCCTTAGCCTTGCCGAGTCTGGTTTTTATGCCTTTCAAGATTGTCTTGTTGGCATTTTCAACCAGCCCGTTGGCCTGAGGGTGGGCGACCGAAGTGAAGTGGTTGCGGATATTTAGGTCGGCGCATCTATCTCGGAAGTATCGAGAGTCAAATTGTCGCCCGTTATCGCTCACTATCACTCGGGGGACGCCGAAGCGACAAATGATCGATTTCCATACGAAACCCCAGACGACTGTCTCGGTGATCCTCGCTGTTGCTTCAGCCTCGATCCACTTGGTGAAGTAGTCGATGGCGACGATGATGAACTTCTTCTGGGATTGAGCCGTTGGGAATGGCTCAAGGATGTCGATCCCCCACCGAGCGAAAGGGTAGGGCTCGGTAAGGGTGACAAGTTCCGTGGCCGGCTGGTGGACCAAATGGTCGAACCGCTGGCAACGGTCGCAATGTTGTACGTAAGCCGTGCAGTCGCGCTGGAGGGTCGGCCACCAGTATCCTTGCCTTAGCAGGATTCTGGCCAGCGACCGACCTCCTGAATGTGCTCCGCACAGGCCTTGATGAATCTCCTCAATAGCTTGGCTCGCTTCGTCGGGGCCGAGGCACTTCAGAAGGGGCCCGGAGAACGATCTTCGGTAGAGGGCGCTGTCGAGGATGACGAAGCGCCGAGCTTGGTACTTCATCCGGCGGGCTTCTCGAGAGTCGGAGGGTTCCTGGGAGTCTCGTAGCCAGGAGAGGTAGGGGGAGCGCCAGTCGTCGGGAGTGGCCGAGTCAACGGCGAGGAGCTCCGAGTCTATGCTCGGGCGCTCTAGCTCTTCTAGGAGGACCGATCGTGTACCTTCCGGGTCTAGGGAGGAGGCCAGTCGGGAGAGGGCGTCTGCCCGAGAGTTTTGCTCCCGAGCTATTCGGACTACCTCGAACTCCACGAACTGCTGGGCCAGGCTCCGGACCAACTGGAGGTATTTGATCATAGGTGCCTCCCGAGCTTCGTACTCGCCGCTGACCTGGCTTGCGACCAGCTGGGAGTCGGTGTGGATCCTGACTCGCTCAGCCCCCAACCGTCGGGCCATGCGGGCCCCCGAGATAAGGGCCTCGTACTCGGAAGCATTGTTGGACGCCGGGAAGTTGAACTTTAGGGCGTACTGCAACTCTATTCCTTCGGGGGACCTTAGGAGGATCCCTGCGCCGCTACCGACCGAGTTGGACGATCCATCGACGAACAGCTCCCAGGTTGGCCCGATTGCTGTCGGAGGCCTGTCCTCGACCGGAACGGTGCTCTCGGCGATGAAGTCGGCGAGCGCTTGCCCCTTGATAGCTGATCGTGGCCGATACGAGATGTCGTATGCCCCGAGCATGATGGCCCATTTGACGAGTCGCCCCGAGGCCTCGGGGTGGGCCAGAATCTTCTTCAGTGGCTCGCCGGTTAGCACGGTGATGGGATGCCCCTGGAAGTAGGGTCGGAGGCGCTTTGCGGAGGTAACCAACGCTAGCACGAGTTTCTCGGTTGCGGGGTACCTCCGCTCGGCCTCGCCGAGCACCTTGCTGGTGTAGTAGACCGGCCTCTCGACTCCCGAGTCATTCCTGACTAGGACCGAGCTGACCGTTGATGGCGTCGCCGAGAGATAGAGCAGCAAAACCTCGCCTGCAACGGGCTTGGAGAGCACCGGGGGTGAAGCTAGGAGCTCTTTGAGCTCGGCGAACGCTGTCTGGCATTCCCCGTCCCATACGAACGTAGCAGACGCTATTTTAGGCCCCCTCATTAGCTTGAAGAAGGGCAAGCATTGTTCGGCCGCACGGGACAGGAAACGACTGAGAGCGGCAACACGCCCCGTCAGACGCTGGACGTCTTTGATGCACGCCGGAGATGACGTTGATGTGGACCCCTCGGGGGGCGTTGTCGATCTCCTCTGCGGCGTCTCGATCTTCTTTGTGCCCGGTTGTGAACCGGGCTAGATGCCCCAGACGGATGAGGCGCTCGATCTCGTCCTGGAGCTGATGGCAATCTCCGGTGTGGTGCCCGTGGTCGCCGTTGAACAGGCAATGCCTGTCCCGCTTGCGGTTCTTCGACCTCATAGGCTCGGGCTGGCGGAGAAGTCCCGAGTCTTTAATGTCTTCATAGATCTCGTAGACTGGTGCGGTCAAAGGGGTATACCGCTCGTACTTTCTCTTGCGCTCTCCTTCTCGATCGCGCTTCTTGCTCGAGCCAGGGTTTGGCTCGGAGGTCCACTTTTTGTCCCCCTCCCGACCCGAGCCGGTTGTGTCTCGGCAGGCGCTGAGTACCTCTTTGCACTCGGCGTGGCGCAATGCCAGAGTCACTAGCTCGGCAAGGGTCGAGGGAGGGTGGAGGACAAGCTCGCGGCGGAGATTCTCGTCCCGGGTGCCCCCGGTCAGTGCGGTTGTGGCTGAGGCCACATCCAGGCGGGGGATCCTAAGGGCTTCCGATTTAAATCGGTGGACGTAAGTCCGGAGCCTCTCCCCTTGCGCCTGTTTGAGAGCCAGGAGCCCCGCTACCGACCTTGGGGGGGCGCTACCGGCGAAGCTCTCCTTGAAAATTCGCCCGAACTGCCTGAAGTCTCGGATGGAGCCCGGGGCGAGGGCTCGGAACCATGCCTGAGCGCCCTGGACCAGGGTGGCCGCGAAGGCTCGGCATTTGATGGGATCCGGCGTTCCATGCAGGGTCACCAGGGCGTCGAAGCTGTCGTAGTGGTCGGCTGGGTCGCCCTGGCCGTCGTAGAGCTTGAAGGTTGGGATGGAGGCTCTAGGAGAGACCTCTGCCTTCAAGATGTACTCGGAGAAAGGGGATTTCTCCTCGTCCTCCGGGAAAGAGGTCTCCTGCAGGGCGCGAAGAGCGCGCTCTTGCTCTGCGAACCGCCTTTCAAAATCTCGTAGCCGGAGAGACAGCTCCGGCTGTGGCCGTGCCGTGGGGCTGGGGGGGGGGGCGTCATGGCGATCTCCCGGAGCACTGGTGCCCGGGTGCGGTGGCTTCGCCCCCTGCTTCCCTTTCCTCGGCGTGGAGGAAGCCTCTTGCTCCGCAGGCGGAGCTTGCGAGGGTCCTCCGACGTCGTTGCGGAGGAGCTGTCGGCCGCGGAGGGTGAAGCGGCCTCCGGCGGTGTGCTGCGTTGCACTCCTTCGAGGGGGACTTCCTGACGGGGCGCGGGACCTTGCGTCTCGGGCCGCCTGGGCCCTCATGAGCTCTACGAGGACGTCCATCTTCTCGTTGAGGACTTGGAAGGCGTTGGCGCCACCGTCGAGGGGTGCCCCTGTCTCCGCCGGGGGGGGTGGTGGCCTGTTGGCGGGGACGTTGGCGTTGGAGGGGGGGCTCTGCGAGACCCTAGGGGGGACGCCTCCCGCTGCCACAGCCTTACCTGCCCCGCCGGCGGATCTCCTCCATGAGCTTTTTCTCACCATCTTGACTCTTCGTGCGTTTCCCACAGACGGCGCCAGATGAAGAGGCGGAATCTCGCGCTGAGTCCTGAGCGGGCTGTGGATCACCAGAAGATGAATCTGCAAGAGAAGGGAAACGTATCAGAGGGCCCAGGGGATCTCCCTGGGGGAAAACCCTCCGATGGCTAAGTCAGTAGAGCGATGGTGGAAGCGATAATGAGGGGAGGAGAGAGCTGATGCGCGAGAATCCTCTCCACCAAGGGTGAAGCGAATCGTGCCCAGGAGCTATGGTATGTGAAGGGCTAGTTCATCTTACCATCTTCCGGAGAGTCTCCCTTACTTAAATAGTGCATCGCCTTTTAAGAGTCCGGTGAGCTGAGGGCTTCCCGGCGGGAGTTACGTCTTCATCGGGGGCTTTCGTGGCCGGATCGTGGGGGCGTTATCCCCTTTGAGTTCGGCAGCTCCCATGACTCTCCCGCTACCGGAGGACTCTGAACGGCCGCACCTGCAGGTAAACAAGCGGTCTCACCGAGCTACGGGGATGCTAGCTCGTGTCCGAGCGATAGGCATGGCCCGGCGAAGGTGGGGTCGGATAGGTCGGCTGGAGTCTCTTTCTCTCGGTCGGAGAGTGGGCTTTAGACCGGACCTTCCATCCGATCTGACCGTTGTCTCGGGCCCTCCGAGCCTAGAAGGCCGCCGGGGAGAGTTGGTTCCTCGAGTCTTTATTTATTGGGCTTTTCTCCCAAAGTGGGCCCTGTGGGCTATCACTTGGGTGGGGCTCGCCCGGTTGGACCTTGTAGGCCTTGTTGGGCCGCCTTGGTGGTGGGCTGCGGAAATCCCCCTCTCCAGGTGTCATTGATCGCAGGACTACAATTGGTATCAGAGCCAATGCTCTTTTTCTTTCAGCTCTAACGATCTAGAGTAAGATCCAAATCAATGGCAAACAAGGGTTTGATGCCTGAGGGTCACTCCATTCATCGTCCTCCATACTTCGATGGCTCAAATTACTCCTATTGGAAAAATAGAATGCATGTTTTCTTGAGAGCCCAAGAGTATGAGATCTGGAGAGTTGTGGACAAGGGTCCTTACAAACTCGCTGACGATGAAGAGAAATGGACACCCGAGGAAATTAAGAAATGACCTATAAATTTTAATGCTATGAATATTATGCAATGTGCTATACATCCTAATGAGTTTTCTCGTGTATCCATGTGCAGTTCAGCGAAGGAAATGTGGGACAAGTTGTGTCTCATATACGAGGGAACCTCCGAGGTCAAGGAGACCAAGGCCAACCTATTCGTCAGAGACTACGAGCTATTCAAGATGAAAACTGAAGAATCTATCTCTAAAATGTTCGCAATGTTAACTGAGATTACCAATCGTCTCAAGAGTCTCGGAAAAGAATACACCAATTCCGAACTCGTAAAGAAAGTGTTGAGATCACTTCCATCGGCGTGGCATACAAAAGCCACAGTAATTGAGGATTCGAAAAATCTGTCCACACTCACTTTGGATGAGCTCATAGGGTCACTCATGACCTATGAGATAAACATGAAGAGAACAGCCGAGGAAGACACGAAGAAGAAGAAAGTGATTGGATTGAAAGCTCATCAATCTGATGAAGACTTTCAGGAAGAAGAATCCAGCGAGGGAAGTAATGAAGAAGAAGACTTGGCCATGATAACTCACCAAGTAAGGAGATTTTTGAGAAAGAAGAAGAATTTCCAAGGTAACTTCAAAAAGGGGCAAAGGAAGCCCATTCAAACCAAGGGCGAGTCAAGCAAGCCCAACAACGTCATTTGCTATGAAGACAAGAAGCCCGGACACATGAGAGGAGAGTGTCCAGATCATAAGAAGAAGTTCAAGACGGAAAAAGTCAGGAAGCCGAAGGCAATGGTCGCTACATGGAGCAACGAAGAGGAAGAGCTGTCCGAAGAAGAGCTCGGAGAGCTCATGGAGAGCCTGTGCCTCATGGCACATGAAGATGATGCGACGGAGGTAAATTCTGACCCTGATTTTATTTCCAATGAATAATGAGAGTCGGAATATGAGAAACTGTATACAAAATATAAGAAAATCAGATCTGAAAATAAAACTCTCAAAAAGAAAATTGATGATTTATCACATGAAGATATTTTTGTTAAGTTTGAAAAGGTGGAACAAAAATGGTTTGAGCTAACCGAAGAAAAAGAAACTCTGCTACAAACAATTTCAGATTGTGAAAAAGTCAAAGAAGAGCTATCTTGTAAAATGTCTGAAATGGAGAAAGTGTGTGAAAAAATGAAAACTGAAGAAAAAATTCTGAAATCCACAAATTCAGAACTTGAAAAGAAAACTGTGAGTTTGGATAAAGAAGTGGCTGAACTTCAATCCACCTTGTCAAGGTTTGTAAAGGGCAAACAAAATCTAGATAATTTGTTGGGAGTTAGAGTCAATTTCCAGAATGAAAGATTGAGATATACTCCCCAAAATAAAAAACCCTTTGAGCATAAGATCACTACATCCTATGTTTATGAAAAAGAAAATAATCATGCTTCATGTTCCAACTCTAAGTCAAAACATGTCCAACCCAAACCACGACAATTTTAAAGAAAGTTTGCACATGTTAATGGTTATCATTGTGGTAGATTTGGTCGTGTTGTTACAAATTGCTGGTTCAAACAAAACTCACCAAGAAATCATGTTTTTTGGACCAAGAAAAGATATGTACAAAATTGGACTAACTCCTACGGACCCAAACTAACTTGGGTATCAAAATCAATTACATGAGAATGTTATTTCTTGCATATATGTCTTAAAGCCAAGGGGAGCAAATGGTACTTGGATAGCAACTGTTCAAGACATATGACAGGGGACAAGAATGTGTTCTCTACACTACAAGACAAGGATGGAGGTTCAGTTACATTTGGAGACAAGGACAAAGGTAAAATCATTGGAATCGACAATATAGGTAAGAATTTTGAAATTCTTATCGAGAATGTGCTTTTGGTGAAAGGCTTAAATCACAATCTCGAGTATTAGCGAGATGTGTGACAAGGGTTTTAAAATTATTTTTGATGAAACCCACTGCCTTGTCATAAATAAAACTTCCAATGAAATCAGATTCATCGGCAAGAGAAGCAACAATGTCTATACCATTGATCTAGATGATGTTTCCCGTGATGATGTGTACTTGGTAGCAAACAATCATAATAATGTATGGTTATGGCACCAAAGATTAGGTCATGCTGATTTTGGAATAATCTCCAAGTTGTCTAAACATGACTTGGTGAATGGCTTGCCAAAGTTAAAGTTTGAAAGTGATAAAATCTGTGAGGCTTGCACAAAAGGCAAGCAAACATGCATATCTTTCAAAAATAAAAATATTGTTTCCACCTCACAGCCTTTGGAACTGTTGCATCTTGATTTGTTTGGCCCAACTAGGACATCCAGCCTAGGAGGGAAATCCTATGATTTTGTGATTGTTGATGATTATTCCAGATTTACATGGGTGTTATTTCTATCCAATAAAAATGATACATTGATGGAGTTTCAAGTGTTTTGCAAGAAAATCCAAAACGATAGAGGCTACCTTATCACCACCATCCAAAGTGATCATGGTAGTGAATTTAAAAATCATGAATTCAGCAATTTCTGTAAAGAGCACAGGTATACGCACAACTTCTCATCACCAAGGACGCCCCAACAAAATGGAGTGGTAGAGAGAAAAAATAGAATATTGATAGACATGGCACGGACCATGCTAAGTGAAAATTCTCTACCAAAATATTTTTGGGCTGAGACGGTAAGTACAGCGTGTTACATCATCAACAGGGCAATGGTAAGGCCCATCTTGAAGAAAACTCCCTATGAGCTCTACAATGGTAAGAAATCGAATATTTCCTATCTTAAACCCTTTGGATGTTCATGTTTTATCCTAAACAATGGTAAGTCCAACCTAGGTAACTTTGATGAGAAAAGTGACAAGGGAACTTTCCTAGACTATGCACTTAACTCTAGAGCTTATCGAGTGTTTAATAAACGGACTTTGGTTGTTGAAGAAAGTCCTCATGTGATTTTTAATGAATCTGAACTAAAACTGACTATGCAAATTGTGGATGTAGGAGAAGCCCCAAAAAATTCAACTAATGCTGGAACTTCTAAAGCCAAGGATGAAACAAAGGAAGGAATACCCAGCAAGAGTGAAGAAGATGAAGATCATTCGATTGAAACACTGCAAGAGTAGCAAGTGCAGCACCCTGACTTGCCCAGCACCTCTATGTTTTTAAAGGATCATCCAGTTGAAAACATAATCGGTAATCCTCAAGATGGGGTAAGAACTCGATCATCTCTAAGGCAAGTAGAAGAAGAGGATTTGATAGCCTTAATCTCACATGAAGAGCCCAAGGATATCCTTAAAGCTCTTCAAAATGAATCCTGGATCCAGGCTATGCATGAAGAGTTGCACCAATTCGAAAGAAACCAGGTGTGGACTCTAGTGCCACGACCTAAGAATTAATCCATAATTGGAACCCGATGGATTTTCAGAAATAAGTTAAATGAAACGGGATTGGTTGTTAGGAACAAGGCCCGACTTGTGGCCAAAGAGTATAGCCAGGAGATGGGTATTGATTTTGATGAGTCTTTTACACCGGTTGCTCGTCTAGAAGCAGTCCAGATTTTACTGTCTTATGCTTGCTCTTCTAACTTCAAATTGTTTCAAATGGATGTTAAATCTACATTTCTAAATTGGTATATCCAAGAGAATATCTTTGTAGAACAACCTCCAGGTTTTGAAGACCCCAAACATCCACAACATGTGTACAAGTTCCAGAAGACCTTGTACGGACTGAATCAAGCACCAAGGACATGGTATGAACGGCTTACCTCATTTCTGATTGAAAATAGTTTCAAGAGAGGTAAGGTTGATCAAACACTTTTCAAAAGGAAATCAGGTAAAGATATATTAGTAGTTCAAATGTACGTGGATGACATAATTTTTGGAGCTACTAATAATGCGTTATGTGATGAATTTGCAGAAATTATGTAAGGAGAATTGGAGATGAGCTTAATGGGTGAATTAACCTTCTTTCTTGGACTGTAGGTGAAGCAAACATCTGAGGGCATTTTCATAAGTCAAGCCAAGTACACAATGGAGTTGTTGAAGAAATATGGGATGGCTGAAGTAAAACCTTTGTCAACTCCAATGGCCACAACCTCAAAGTTAGACAAAGATGAAAATGGTAAAATAGTAGATCCTACACTATTTCGAGGTATGATCGGATCACTACTGTATCTTACAACATGCCGCCCTGACATTCAATTTAGTGTATATCTTTGTGCCCATTTTCAGTCATGTCCTAAAGAATCTCATTTATCGGCTGTTAAACGCATTTTTAGATACTTACTTGGCACAATAGATTTTGACTTGTAGTTTTCCATCAGTAGTTCTTTTGATTTGATTGCATACACCGATGCGGATTATGCCGGATGTATTGTAGATCGTAAAAGTACTAGTTGATACTGTCAGTTTCTTGGTGGGTGCCTAGTCTCATGGGCCTCCAAGAAACAGCATTCAATAGCTCTCTCAACGACCGAGGTTGAATATGTAGTCGCAGGAAATTGTGGAGTCCAAGTACTTTGGATCAAAAATCAATTGCTTGATTTAGATATTGAAATGAAATGTGTGCCAATTCTATGTGATAATACCAGTGCAATCAGCTTGTCAAAAAACCATGTTCAGCATTCTAGAACCAAGCATAGTGGTATTCGTCATCACTTTCTGAGAGATCATATAAGTAAAGGGGTCTTTGAATTGAACTTCATTGACACACACAATCAGCTAGCTGACATCTTCACCAAACCCCTAAATCAGGATCAATTTAACAAGATAAGAAGAGAGCTTGAGATGTGCAAGGGTGAGAGCATACATGCATAGGTCTGCACTTAGCATAAGAGTTGCATTTGTAGAAACTCATATGCATCAAGGGTAGGAAAACATGCATATTGTCTCTATTTACTTTTAATACCTTGTGTGTTCACATACACCCCTGCATTCTTGAATGTATTTATATATATAGCCCTCCTTGAAAAACTTTTCTAAGGCTAGATATTCCTTGGTAAAATAATTGTGGACTCAGTGATGTCGGATCTAAGGAAACTTCTGAGGGGGAGTTAGAAACCTTCCTCAAAATCTCCACATTTTCTATATCTCTGCTTCTCTCCAATTCTTGTCGTTGGCTCAGATCTGAAGGTCGGTTGATAGTTCCCCCACATATAAAAAAAAGAAAAAAATTACAAAAATGGGGAGTTTTTGGCCCTAGCGGTCGATTGCTAGCACCGCACCGGTCGACCAGTGGCGACGAACCAGCCCGACCGGGGTCCCAACCAAGCCAACTTATAAGGGGGTCTAATACCCCATTCTCTCATTCTATCACCCCCATTCACCCTCATACCCCATTTCCTAACCCTAGAACCCCTTTTCTCCACCTTCCAAACCTCTAAAACCCATCATCCCTTCATCCGCACAAAGATCCGACGTGTTCGTCACCGTTTCGGGATGAACTCCTTTCGGCCTTTCGTGCATTCGTGGAACTTCTTCCTAGGTTCCAGTTTGTGGAGAAGGCTTTTGCAAGCCCCTGGAGTGTCCATAGCCCTATCTTCATTCCCCGGGACGAGGGTCATTCCTTCAAGGCTTTTTCACCAGGTTTCTAGTTCGGGATGCCGCCTAGACGAAGCTCTCGGCATTCTGCCCAAAGGGAAGGGAGTGGCCAGAGACGCGAGGCACCGGTTCCTCCACCGCAACGGGCGCCTGCACCGCGTCGAGCACCTAGGTTGCTTCCTCATACTATTATCGACCCTCGACTGGTCGATTTCAATGAGGTGAATGAGCTCTTGCCCGATTTGTATGCTGTATTTGAGATTCAGCCGGGTTGGACCGACTTCGTCACTAGATACACCTGTTACTACCCCAGTCTAGTACAGCAGTCCTATGGGAATTTGATTGCAAGAAATGAGCAGTTATTTTCTGTTGTTCAAGGGGTTGAGATTCACATTACTCCCGATTTTTTTGAGAGATGCTTAGGAGTTACAGCTAGAGGAGCCGACTTGATTTTTGGTCATGGGGAGGTTGAGGACATATTTCTTGCTATGACTGGCTGTTATTACGTGCGTGGTGTCAGTAATTTGATTGAATTGAATGCAAATCATTTTCCACCACTGCAGCGTGTTTTACATCATATGTTCACCTCCCTCATTTATCCAAAGAGTGGCAACAAAAATGAAGTGACAGAAGTTCATAAATTCATGTTTTACAATGTGATGAATGGTATCCAAATCAACATGGGTCACCTCATGACGACTCTCATTGGAGCTTGCCGAACAAATCTGCGGCAATCTTTGCCGTATGCCTCACAGTTGACCGGGGTATTCATCCATGTTGGGATCAATTTAGCAGAAGAACAGTTTATTTATGTTCGCCATGATGATATCTATAACAAGCATAAGATCTTTACTGATATGGGATATTATTATGGTCCCGATGGTGAGTTACGCCGGGATGTGCCTACTTATGGAGAAGAATTTGATAGTGAGGAAGAGCAGAAACAAGAACAGCAGCAGGCTCAAGGGGATGTCCCCCCTCCAGTTTAGGCCGAGGAGCAGCCTCCTCCACCCTCACCTCATCATATGGATCCCGAGATGCCTCCTTCACCTCAGTTTCATCATGGAGAGTCATCCACTCAGGGGGCCACACAGCACTCTTGGGTGGATTACGAGACTTTTGACAGGTGGTTTACTAGGCTAGATACTCGTGTGGATACTTTTGGGGATATACTTTCTACTCTCGGGGATCGCGTCGACACTATGGGCAATGTGATTGACACCATGTCAGGTCGCATAGACTCCTTCTCCATTGCTCTGGATTCCCTCTCCACTCAAATGGCCACACTCTCCACTCATATGACTAGCCTCACCGACAGTGTTGCTGATTCCAGCCAGTCCTTCCATATCATGAACATGACACTTCTTGGCATGGCTCGCCGTGATGCGACTCGTGACCTCGCCATTGGCCGTATTCGGGATAATCTTCACGCTCAAGTTCATTCTCTTGAAGACATCTGCCATCACCTTGGTTACCTGCCCCCTCCTCCAGAGGATCAACCTCATGCAGATGCACAATGAGAATTTTTCCTTTTTCTCCCTCTCGCTTGCTGTACTTTGGTCTTGTGTCACTTGGGTCCCCCTTCGTCTATCCTACCCCCTTTTGATGATGCCAAAGGGGGAGAAGTAGTAGTGCATGCTCTATATATTTATGTATGTCAGTGTGTGGTTGTGTGTTTGCATGTTTGATCATGTGAGGATCATGAGTCTGTTCTGCTTTAATGCATTTGTTTAGTCTCTTGAGTCTAGAGTCATGCATTCACTCTCACATTAATGTACCTTGTAATGAAATGATGAATTGAATGCAACTGGTGTTTGATCTCAAATAGTTGGCTCTTGTATCTCATTTCTTTTCTACTCGGCAAATAAAGTGTTGAATGGTTTGCGTTCGCTGGCTTGATGGGATGTGAGTGAAATACTTTGATTTCAAACTTTGATCTCAATTTTCAAACATTATTTAAAGGCATGTTCATGTATTTCAAAACCCCTTCAGTTTTGTCATCATCAAAAGGGGGAGATTGTTGAATATAGGTGATTTTGATGATAACAAAACCCAGGACGTACGTTCTATCACGTGCTATCTATTAACAATCAAGTTCGACTTTCATACGTATTCAAAGCCTACGTTCATCATGCACTATGTTCAAATGCTTAATCCCTTCCAAATGCATAAATCCTTTTTTGGTTTCTAAACCGCCCAGGCTAAGCTTAAACCCACTCACCTTGATTGGAACAAGGTAGCCATAAACTGATTCATTCATGTATTATATTGCATTGGCTAAACTCTTTATTTTTTACAGGAATTCCAGCTAGCGATCGACCGCCAGCCAGGGCCGGTCGACTAGTTTTCCCAGAAATGAACAGGTCATTTCTTGTAAAATTCCAGTCGACCGCCCCATATACCGGTCGACCGCCAATCTCGATGCAGCCTATTTTGACTTTGTTTTCTACAACGTGAGAGGCCCTCTTCATTGGGTTTGTTTAATCCAAAAGTCACCAGATTAACCATGATTTGTGGATATGGTCTGTGGCATATCTCTTGACCACCCAAGTTCTATAAATAATCTCATTGGGGTCAAAAACCTAAGTGATTCAAGCAAGAACAAGGGAGGCCATCAAATGAGAAGGAGGGGTGCACTGCAGCTCTGTGAATAGTGTTTCGTGTAAGAAGTTCTTCATCCAAGTGTAAGCTTCTCAAGCTGATTTGCAGGTCATTCAAGTGAAGATCGAGCTGGGAGCTAGCTTCATCCAATACCATCTTCATCCACTAAAGGGGAGCTTGAATCTGTGTCTTCATTTTCTATCTTCTCATTCCACTCTTTCTGAGCTTTAATTGTGTATTCTTGTAATATTGAAACACATGTGTGTGTGTGTGGATCTGCGCAGATCCGTGTGTGTGTGTGAGTGATTTCCTTGTTCTTCACTTTTCTTTGTGATTCGGTGCTTGTACACCTTCGTGGGAGTTCTGAACTCACACGTGTGTGTGTGTGTACTTTGATCTTGTAACCTTCTACAAGATAGTGTGTTAATCCTCACAATCGGTGAGGGGTGGACGTAGTTGCAGTTGTTGCATCCGAACCACCTAAAAATCGTGATCTTCTGTATGGTTTGCTCCTTATCTTCTACCTCCATTCTGCTCTAGCTCTTTTACATATTACATCATCATCTAGTTTCCTTGTTTAGATCTAGTTTTATTAACCTTTTACAGGAGATCTCTGGTATATCAAAAGGTAGTTTCTGATCGACAAGGTTAATCCTGTCGGGAGGAAAATACTTTGTGTGAGAGAATCTTCGGATTCCCGGACTCCGCCTAGTACCAAAGAACTACTGTAGGGGTTGATTTAGTCAGATTCTTTTTGTTATCCATCAGATCTCTACTTGTTTGTTGCTTGTTCTTAATACGTGTTTAAAATCGAGTAAAAGTTTATTAAAATCTGTAATCACCCAATTCACCCCCCCCCCCTCTTGGGTGTCATTGATCGCGGGACTACAAAGGGAACCCTAAGGGTAAATGGATCCAAGAGGGGACCAAATGGATTGGGTTTGATAAGGTTCGAAAGACTTACGGAAAACCCAATCCGGTCCGCCCAGAAGAAGTGTCGACTCTCAGAGTCGACACTTTCTTCACAGGGTGCAGCCAGCGATGAAGTAAAAAACACCCATAACATATGTCAGGAGTTCTGCCAGCCACAAAAATAGCCCTTAGGCCTGTAAGTGTCGACTCTCAGAGTCGACACTTGTAGCCTATTGCGCCCAGGTAGCAGGCTGGCCTACAAGTGTCGACTCTGAGAGTTGACACTTGCAGTACCAGAACCGTAAAATGCTTTATGCAGTATAAACAAGCCCAATAACATCAAATGCCAATTAACCCCATTCAAAGTATAATAAATGAACTTCAAGATTAAATTCTTACCAAAGATCCACCGGTTTGAAAGCAATATGAACATGCACTTATATAAACAAATCACTCAAGTTAATCTTAAAGTAATGCTACTGAATACTCAATCACATTGACATAGCTTGTTCAACCTGTATGTTTTTATATTGAAATGGAACCACGTATATGAATTTGATTCACATACATCCAGCCAATTTAATGCACAAACTTCGCAATCCAAAACTTACTTCATATATGTAAGAGCCATTTCCAATTCAAATCATGCCTTGACCACTTTGATATAGAATCAATTCACACATGAATATCACATGCTTCTAACCAATTTTCTACACAAACTCACAAATCAAATATAGATACATTAACACCAGATTTGAGTTTCAACAGATCATACCAAATATTGATTCAGTCCTAAGCATGGAAAAACCATTTCCAAATTAATTCAATCAAATCACATATGAAATGCAAATTCAGTCCAACTCAATATGAGTATGCCATATGTCATATGCATAAATCCTTCAACATGCACAATAACCCATAGCCAAATACATCCTTGTAGAAAGGAATCATTTAACAAGGGAATGCCATACAAGCAGACTTCATTAAGATCAACACGAAATCCATAAAGTCAAAGTGCTTGAAACACCATCAATTAGGAGCCAGAACAACAGAAGTGTCGACCCCATTTCAAGGCCGGTCTGTCTGCAGAGCAGACAGGCCAAGGCCCCCAGTTCAAGGAGTGTCGACACCCTTTGACTGGGTGGACTGTCTGCTGTGCAGACAGCCCGTGGCCCAGGGAGGGTTGACCCCTTAGGGTCTACCCCTCTCCTCTAGGATCTAAAAATAATGAAAGATAAGCCCCTTAATCACCAAAAACCTTATAGAGAATTAAAACCAAATAGCCACACAATGGAACAAGGAATTGGCATATTTTTCATCGGAATCCAAGAAATGATAAAAGAATGGGCTAAACATTTGCAAGTCCAAAGCAACACTCATATATACAATGCATGTCAAACCCAATAAAATATACGCATGAAATGCAGTAAAGACATTTGACAACCATAGACTATGAGGATGGAAATTCATTCATGATTCGTAGAACTAAGAGAAATGTAACCATGAAAAATTATGTTTGACTTGACTTGGTGGAAGTTAGATGAGGTCGACACCAAGCCATGGTGAGGTCAACACCACAGAACAGTATTGCAATTATAAATGATATCCACCAAATATTTCAATCCTGTAAAACAAGATATTAACATATGAGCTCATTTAACATGAAGACATTTTCACAAAACACGCACATGATTTTCACTTCAATACATATACAAATCACACAATATTTTGTAATCATCAAAATCATTATCAAAAATAAAGAGAGAGCGCAACGGACCCAACAAAATCTATAAACCTTTACATCCATCTTTTTTCCGATTATGTGTCCATGCCTTCCGTTTTGGCCCAGTCGTTGTAGACTCGACCCTGCACCCATTGCATTATAGGTAATGTTATTATATATGTGGTCATCCATCATTATTATGTGGATAACCTAGGGACTTCTTTAGCCTTGTACGAGTTCGTTCGAGCGTCCGTATTTCGCCACGGAGAGACTGGTGCATCATTTAGTCCGTCGGAGCATATATCTTATGTTTGCTTGCAATCCGTTTGGTTGTATCTCGCAGTTGATTTCTCATGCCTCTTATGAATAGCGTATCCAATTTACACGAGGGGAAGTCGACTCTGTCGTCTACACTTTAACAGATGCATAATGCCTCTTTGATGGCATGTTCACAATAGTACGTGGAGATTGTGTTGACACCGAAGTTGCCGATCGTTCTGGGCAGAGGATGAAAGATGGCCTTTCAGTTCAGCCACGTTACGAACGCCAGCGCACATGGACTGCATCTCTTGTGGTGACCCAACAAAATTCTCCACACACTGACTGTCATATTAAGCAATGCTAGTGTGGCAAGACAAGTCCTTTCGTGCCTCCGGAATTTGATCAGTTCCCGGCCAGGTTGAGAGAGAGAGAGAGAGAGGAGGAGGAGGAGGACGAAGAAACATGATTACCACCATTATTCGGGAAGAAAAATTTTATTGCAAGACCGGCCCAAAAACATTTTAGCAGTCCTGTTAAAGGGTAACGGTACTTGTTGCCAACTATGATTTGTAATTGTGCGTTCCCATTTAAGTGACAAGATGGCTGGAGGGACCACCGTAAGACTTCGAAATCGCATTGTAGGGCATCATCGCTCTGCGGAGCTAAAAACTCAATTCTTGCCGTTTAAAAAAAGAATGAAAAAGAACTTCATCACGTGACGATCCAGACCAGACCGTAAGATGTATATTTACACACCCATGCTCGATTCACAGGCCTGCCAAATCCTTGTACCGTTCGGTGGGGGGAGGGTGGGTGGAGCAGCGAAGTTAGTTTGTCGACGACCTGGCGGCGATGGATCACATGTTTCACGTACGTTACATCCGACAACCCAATTCAAAGGATTTTATTTTTGACAAAGTTCGCAGCTTTGGTCAGACCTGCAATTGATGCCAAATTCCCTTAGCAAGGCGATAACCCGTGTCGTCACAACGCTTTAACGACGTGGTTTACACATAAGAAATCGGATGCCATGGCTCCGGCATACGCAACCAGAAAATTTCAAGTTTAAAAATGTTTCATAGCGACGTGTACACGAGAGTAGAGCTGTCAATAGATCAAGTCGACCCGACAAGTCTACGATTCTAAATTGATTTTGGGCCAAATCGTAAGATTTTTTTTTATCCACAGACTCTTAATCAGACCTAAAAACTCAATCCGACTAAACCCACAGGTGAGATTAGAACCTTAAGTTTAACCCGTAGGTCGACCTCACCTGTTCTTTTTTTTTCTCTCCCTTCAAATTTTAAAAATTATTTAATTAAAATTATGTTATTTTACTTAATTATAAAATTTAAAACTCTCTTTTTAAATAAATTAAATAATTAACATCAAATTTTTAATTAATTTAATAAGATTATATATTTTATATTATCAAATATATTAATTTTTTTAATTTTTTTAATTTTTATTTAAATTTTCGAAAGACCTTAGTCAGACTTTACATTTTATTATTAGTGTCGGATCCGGCCCGACCGGACATAACTCGGACCCGGACCGAACTTAAATTTTTAATATTGATAAGTCAGATTCGGATCTGGTCGACCTAAATCCGACCCTAGCTGAACCTATTGACAGCCCTGCATGAGGTGCACGTGCAAAGATTTGGAGGGAGATGGAGTTGAAAAAAAAATGGTCCCAGTCCTTCCTTCGGAGAGCGCACACTTACTTACAGAGAATAAGAGGGTATGTTCCCGCTCCGTCGAAGAAGACCTAGGCCAATGATTTTACAAATGATTGTATGCAGGAATTAGTAAATTGTACTAATCTGCCAAAGCAGCAGCTTTGTACCAGAAGATTCAAAACTAGATGGTGGTATCGAGACTACTCGATACCACTTGTAAAATAAAATAATGCTCCACCAATGAATATTACCTGTGACGGTGGGTTCTCGACCGGGAAGACCACGCTTCAAATATTCTGGGAGGAGCCGAAAACACATCATCCAGCCGCATGCATGCCCCTCAGAATGACCGACCGTTAAAGCAACCACCGAAAGAACTGGGCATCCTGCAAATCCCAAGACAGACCCATGGTTGCTTCCGGTACGTAGGCGTTCGATTGAATGCTTTATTATGCCGAGTGATATCATACATGATTTGCTGTTCCGGGATCGATCTGTGGACTGTTGTTGGGTTTTAATGACGGGGAGTCACAAGATGAATGCAGTTACCGTCTGTCAAAAATACCTTGCGTATTCTTCGCTTCAAGTCTCTTTATCACATGCAGCAACAATGTAGCATTTGTGCTGTTTGAGACACGAAGAGGGGCAAAGGCAGAAGTGAAAATTAGGCGATAACAAAATGACCTGAGCAAACGACTCGAGTGCTAACAACATTAATTAGCATGCTCAAGCGGCAAGAGGCATTGTTTGTACTTGAATTTAGGCATTAAAAAATGATCTAAGCAAACTACTCGGAGCTAACAACTTTAGCATGTTCAAAAGGCAAAAAGCATATATATTGTACTCAAGAGAAGCCAAATGAGAAATGAAAATTGACAAGCAAAAGATACCGTCCCATGCATATTTATGGAATCTGGGACAAAATGTGGCCGAATGTTCCAGAGTGAAGAGGGTGTATCTCGCCAGCCCATTAGGGCTCGCCTGCAGTGGCGGAGCCAGGGGGGCAAGGGGGGACAATTGCCCCCCCCCCCCCCCCTTGCCTGGGTAACTTTTTGAATATAATAGACTTCGATATGTTAAAAGGAATATGTTAAAAGGAGGGGTGGGTGCATTATATCCCACCACATCATAACTAATACCCAAAAGGTTAAAAACGTGAACAGGTGGTGCCGTGGTGGGTCTTATGTGAACTTTAAAGTAGACAATCTTATTTTAATCCCTTCTTGGCTTCTACGATGGACGGTGGAGATGATATTTCTCTAGGGTGATGCGGCTGTGGGTATTAAGGAGCAGAAGAAAAACAATAGGTATTCTTCTTGCCGTTCTTGGTCTTTGCGGCTGAGAAGAGTGGCTTGGGCCTTGGGGCAACTCGTGGCTGATAAAAAAATAGGTTTTCTCTGTCTCTTGTGGCAGTGAAGTGAGCAGGAGCAGCAGGCGCTGCCCCTGTTGCCCGCGGCTGCTACGGGTGTGGCCGAGAAAATATCGGCCTGCAGCGATTAAGCACGGGGAGCAAGAGAAGAAGAGAAGGATAGAAGACAATGATCTACAGGATAATTTTTTTGCCACGGAACGGTCAGTTTTACAGTATATTTTTGATGTGATTCTTATTTGTATTACTCGTATTCTTCCACTCTCTTATTTGTATTCTTCAAGATTTGGACAAATCTTGAGAGAGGAAGTTTCTCTCTTCTGAATAATTGTGTACTACTATTTTTCATAGTAGAGTGTTGTCAGTTTGCCTCGCGATTTTTTCCCCTCCATGTCGTGGGCGACGTGGGGAGTTTTTTGACGTTAAAAATCTAGTGCATTTTGTGTGTGGTTATGCTTGTGTTGGTTTGGTGATTTTTCGACTCGGATACTTCCGTACTTGTATATGGATGGCATAGAAATTATTATGATTGTACAGGAACGCCAAAAAGTGTACGAATGAATTTATTTCCGTGTTGATTCTTCGACTACACATATTATGTGTCTAGATTTATTTTTTCCGCTCCCCAACAAGTAGAACCGTAAAAGGGTATTGCAGCTGCTGGCTGAGAAACTTTGTCTCCAGCCGTGCAGGGTTATTTTTTGATGGTTGAGCAGAAATAAAAAAGGCTAACAGGCTGTGCATAGGGTTACTTTGCAGGCTTGCAGTAAGTCTCTCCGATCCGCACGTCCGGCCCCCCTCACCCCACTCCACTCTAACATGGGTAAGATGCAAAGTTTAAATATATAGATGGAAAATTTTATTTTCACTATAATGCTAACTTAAAGTAATTATATACTTTTTTATAGATAAATTTTTGAAGAGAGGGATAACTCTAAAAGCAGCACGTGACAAAGTAAATGACAATGCGATTATTGAGATACCGACTTTATCCAAGAGACAACGTGAAGTTGTAGACATTGAAAATCTTCCGTCAGATCCAGGATTGAGAAAAAAGATTGTTGATTACCATCCAAATGATCGAGATCAAATTAGAAGAGCATATTTACAAAAGAGTCATTTTCAACCTAAGGATATTAAATTTCCACTGACTAAGTTTGGTAAAGTAGAACGGCGATTTAATCCTGCTTGGTATAATGAGTACAAAGATTGGTTGGAGTTCAGTAAAGAGAAAGATGATGTTTTCTGTTTATACTGTTATTATTTTAGACTTGAGAAACAAGAGAGTGGAGGGGATGCATTTGTTACTGATAGATTTAAAAATTGGAAGAAAAATGAGAAAATAGGAAGTCATGTTGGAGGACATAACAGTGCACATAACGAGGCTAGAAGAAAGTGTGAGAGCTTATTCAAGCAGAATCAAAATATTCAGTCAATTTTGATTAAGCAATCAGAGCAGGAAAAACATGCTTATCGAATTCGTTTAGAGGCATCAATTGATTGTGTTCGTTTTCTCCAAAGACAGGGTTTATCTTTTAGAGGACATGATTAATCTGAATACTCAAGAAATCAAGGTAACTTTCTTGAATTGCTACACTTTCTTGCTAAGCATAATGAAAGTATTGCTCAGATTATTTTAAATAATGCTCCAGAAAATTTGAAACTAGTTGCACCTGAAATTCAGAAGGAAATAGCTCATGCAAGTGCTATGGAGACAACAAATACTATCATTGATGATCTTGGTGATATTTTTTTCTCAATCTTAGTAGATGAATGTCGAGATATGTCAAATAAGGAACAGCTAACAGTTGCTTTGCGATATGTGGACAAAAGTGGACATGTGGTAGAACGTTTTCTTGGCATTGTACATCTTCTAAATACTACAGCTCAGACACTCAAGGAAGGCATTGAGTTATTGTTATCCAAACATGGATTAACTATATCAAGAATACGTGGTCAAGGGTATGATGGAGCAAGTAATATGCGTAGTGAGTTGAATGGGCTTAAAACACTTATTATGAGAGAGAATGATTGTGTTTATTATATCCATTGTTTTGCACATCAGCTTCAATTAACAATAGTTGCAGTTGCTAAATCTCATGTAGAAATTGCTCTATTTTTCAATTTGGTTGCTATGTTATTCAATGTTGCTGGAGCTTCATGTAAGCGGTATGATCAACTCCGAGAAAAACAAGCTACAGAAATTGCTAAAGCTCTTGAAATTGGTGAACTTGAAAGTGGGAGAGGTTTAAATCAAGAGAGAAGCTTAAAAAGAGCAGGGGATACTCGTTGGGGTTCTCATTATAATGCATTGGTTAATTTGATCTCTATGTTTGCATCTATACTTGATGTGGTTGAGACTGTGATGGAAGATGGTTCAAATTCAGAGCAAAGGACTGAAGCATATATGCTATTGGAGTCAATTAAGACTTCTGATTTTGTGTTTAATCTCCATTTAATGAAAAGGATCTTAGGAATAACAAATGAGTTATCATAAGCACTGCAACGGAAAGATCAAGATATTGATAATGCTATGAAGTTAGTTGGCATCTCAAAACAACGGATGCAAACAATGAGAAATGATGGGTGGGATTCTCATTTGTTAGAGGTTTCATCTTTTTGTGCAAAATATGAGATTGGCATTCCTAATATGGATGATGTTTTTATGTCTCGAGGACGTTCAAGACGAAGAGCTCAACAAATTACAAATTTGCATCACTATTGTGTTGAGTTATTTTATTCAGTTTTAGATATGCAACTCCAAGAGCTTAATAGTCGATTCACTGAAGTAAACACCGAACTATTACTCTGTCTATCATGCTTGAATCCAGAAAGATCATTTGCAGCCTACAATAAAGAAAGGTTAATCAAATTTGCTGAGTTCTATCCAAATGAGTTTTTTTCTGTGCAATTACAAGCACTTGATAACCAGTTAGAGACTTATATAATTGACATGTGATCTGATGATGATTTTACTCAATTGGTTGGAATTGCAGAACTTGCTGAAAGGATGGTTGAAAAGAGAAAAGATATTATCTATCCATTAGTTTATTTGTTGTTGACATTGACATTGACTTTACCGGTTGCTACAGCCACTGTGGAGAGAGTATTTTCAGCAATGAGAATTGTGAAGAATCGATTGCGCAATAGAATGGGTGATCAATGGATGAATGATAATTTAGTGACATATATTGAGAAAGAAATATTCGAGAGCATTGACAATGAGGCAATAATGCAGCGCTTTTAGAATATGAAGATTCGTCGTGGACAACTCACTTGTAAAATGTCTTCTACTTGAATGAAAATGAATGGATTTTATTATATTAGCTTTATTTTGCCCCCCCCCCTTTCAAATATTCTTGGCTCCGCCACTGCTCGCCTGGTCGTCCCACCACCGAGGCTCAGCCCTCCAGGCCCACTACCCCGCGCGCCGAACCAACACACTTCCTGCTCCAGCACAGGCCGACACATGCACCGTACCCGCGTGCGCCTCCCCTGTCAGCGGCCACGACACACGTCCCTGACAATGTATTAAAGACGGAAGACGTACCAATCCGAAAACGGGAAGGGAGGACGCTGCCTACGCCTATCTCCCTGACAGAGCAGTCTCACACCCCCTCCGGCGAGCCCTACCGCATTAATGGTGGAGCTGCCCCTTCGGCGAAGAGACAGTGAGCCAACGCCCATGCCTCCCTGTCTCGTCAGACACGCGAGCTAGACGACTCACGTCTCCTCCGGGCACGGCAACCCAATGGTCAACTTCACGACAACGATATAAATAGAGCTCTGACCCAACGACCAGGGGATATGCGACCTAATCACCTCAAGCCCTCACTCCCTCACTCCGGTCTCCCTCTCTCTCTCACTCTTCTCGAGTGCTCGCCACCTTTCTCCACAGTTACCTGACTTGACCGCCGGAGGGTTGTCCCCTGAGATAACTCCTAGGACTCCTTCTGATCCTTTGTTTGTGACTGCAAGTCTTTCTTCGGCGAACGCTCTTTCCTTCCCAGTCAAATAAATCTTTGGAGGTGTGGTTCATAATTTGGGTGACCAATTCTTGACCGCTACACAGAGTATACCTTTTTGAGATTTTTGCATATAAACCATTGTTAGAACAACAACACGCAAGAGTGGTAAATCTGTAATTTTCATTTCAACAATGATTTATGTGCAAAATATGTTCCTTTGATGAAACTTGCTTTTGTCTCATTAGAAGAAAAATAGTCCGCAGGGGAGAGATGTTGAGATCAACAATCTCAGAAAATATGAAGCAATTACAAAAGACAACAAAACATGAACTGAGTACATAAATAAGTAAAAACAAACAAGAGTGTTCATTTTGTTTCCAAACAAAGTGAAGAAATATGAAACAAGCAGCTTCACTAATTTTATATGCAACAAGGAAAAAAAATGGTACCTGAGTAACTCTCTGTACAATACAATCATCAGCGTAAGTTCCTTTTGTGTGTGCAAGGTAGTCTCTCAAACCAAGGATCCTATGCAATCCTGAACAGAATGCCAAACAGAGATCAAAACTTCACACTCAAATTGCTAAACGTCATATTCACATCATTGAAACAAGAAGACACGTGAATGCTAATGTTCATTCACACAAGGAAGTGGAAGGAAAACCACATTCACATCAAAAATAGATACCTCGAAGCAACACTTCACTTCTGACCCAATTTTTCAAGCTCAGCCATCACGCAATCTGTGATGCATGGGGTGCCTAAAAACATAAACGATGAGAGCCATAAGCATCCATGGAACAGAACTATGCTCAAATATTTAAAAGAGGCCAAAAAGATGAAGTGAAAAGTGACAAGAAGCTATTTAATCAGATCATTTGCATCTCACACTTTGTATATAAGCATTCCATCATAGCTTCTTGCAAATCCAACTGCAGAGCCAAGCAGAAGTATTAATCTCCCCAAGATTTATTAAAATGCTTTTAGAAGACAATTTCTAAAATTAAATATAGCAATATGCCACTCTTCTTCCATCCTTGAAGCAGAAAAATAAACACAGCAAAGGAACTTGTTATTATACAAAGAACAGATGTACCATGTGGAGAAAAAGTAATAGAAGAAGAGTAGCATACTATTTAGAGAAAAAAAAAGAGTTACAAAAGCCATCAGTATTTCTTTGTAGAGAAAAGATTGAATTCTCCTTTGTTTCAACTAGCAAAAGGATCATTATTCGCTAGTCCCCAAGCTGGTTTGCACATGCCACCTCTGCTCCCTGGGGAAACCATTGTGGGCAACCATCAGTAGGTCACTATGCAGGCCATTCCTGGCTAACCTGCAGATGGCAGGCGTAACTAAAAGCTTAAAGCAACCAAAGTATGCAAATACAATTGGGTTCAGAATGCACACATCGGATGTTGCAGTGTGCTTTGAATATAAGCATCCACTGGACTGAGCTGAGCCCACTGCATAATCTTTTCTTTAAAAATAAAAAATAAAACCATAACTATAATCTAAAATACAAATGAAAGACTACTGTTATGCTAACAAAATATAGGGGACATTTATTCAATAACCTAGCCCATGTCTCATGAGTACATGATGCAAGAAGGTATAAAATTTTCAATAAATCATAAATCTGAATGAAGGGTCTTTCTAGAGCTTAAATTATACATGCGATGTTGCATCAAAACCAAGGGAGGAAGACAAAAAGGCAATGAAGATAGGACCAGGTGGATTCTTAATCAAGTAAGCACAAGGGTTCAAATGGATGGAATCGAGGTTTTCATTAAATCAGTATGGGATAAGAGGCTACCTATTACAACTAGAATATTTTATCTGCGGGAGATTGCAGGGAAAGGGACATAAGATGTGACACATTGATTTTCTTCAAATATGATGGCAACCACATGTGCCTTTTCTAAGATTGTAAGGAAACATGGATCACTTGTTTCCGAGCTATGGAGTTCTTGATATGATATGAAACATTTTCTTCAAAACCTTAGATGTCGCATCAATCAGCCTTTCAGATGTACTATAATTGATCCAAAGTGGAAGAATCAAAGACCACACAGACAAGAGAAGAAACCATGGATGATGATTTGCCTGCTACACTGTTGATAACATGGCAAGAGATTCTAGGTTTGTTTGAAACTATGAAATGATCTAATTTCTCTTTATATAATCGGATGTCTATAACACCATTCTCAGCATAAGAGAATCAGTTTACCGAACGGAGGTGTAACACCCGGAAATATTAGAATAGAAATGAATAAATTTAGGAAATTAAAAGAATGCCTTTAACTATTCAACTCATATTCTAAACAAATAAACACTTTAGAAGATGTCAAATTATATTTTAATAATTTAAGAAAAAAATTATCTTTTCTTTGAAATAAATAAGGGTCTCTAGATGAGATATCGAAGGATAAACATAATGAAAGAAGTGAGATCAGAAAATAACTAATTGACAAAATAATTAATCAACAAATAATTCAATATGCTATCTAAAGGTGTATGATATATATATATTTAACTATCACTAAATGACAAATATATATATATATATATATCAATTCTAAATAACATGAATAGTTGTCTATGTTAATGGAACAGTGTAAGACTATAACTAATTTTAAGCAAGATACTACAGATTATATCAAATTTCAAGAAGTAATCAACATAGAATTTATTGGGATGTTAGACAGTCAAGTTCGTATGCTAGATTAGATCTTTTAGACTTGTCAGATTTAACATGCTTTAAACGGCCTTCTATCTTCCTTAACTTCTTTTAACAGGAAACAACATGTGCTATTAAATATAAAATTCTATCAACATTTTTTAAATTTCTCGGTGATTGTTTCACGGTTATGTATAAAACTGGTTAAAATTTAATTGTAGTTGACCTTCTAAAATATCAGAGTTCAATATATCTATTTTATATATATCAACTTTTCTTGTCTGATTAAGATAAGGTCACGTGAATGTTCACTACCTTAGGTGTTGACACGAGGTGTCGACACCTACCTTAAGTGTTGACACCAAGTGTCAATAGTGTCACTTTTATTTAAAAAGAATTTTGTGAAATAAATTATATGTAAAATAAGAGGAAAAATGTAAGGATCCTAGCCATGAAATTTCATACACTGATTCCATCAATTTTTAAAGATAAAAATCTTTGAAGTTAAAAGCCGAGTTTCGGGTTGAATTTTATTCTAACATATTTTTAATAAAATAAAATTATCAAAATTATCAAAAAAATCTAGGGATCATAAAAATATACAATTTACTATTTTTATTAACATGGTTCATTAGATATAAAATTTCTAAATGATATAACGTTGTTAACACGTGGCATACACGACCCTCTCCAAGCTGTTATTTTTTCCAGACAACCCATTAGTTGGCATCCCATTATCCCCTATCCTTTCAGACACGGACAGCCTGTTTGAGTTGGCATCGCACAATGGATGCTTTTATCTCGGATCTGATTTTTCCCCTGTCTACCTAAAATCCTAAAACCCCTACATTACACTCTTCTATTGAGGCAGATCATCCACGTTAGTTCAAAGGCTTGCTGCAGAGGAGAAGGAGCATTCTCTAAAGCTGCAGAGGTTGCAGAGGAGGGAAAAAAGCTGTCCTTTTCTTTTACCTGTACCTAGTTGTCCTCACAGAGGTAGGTGTTCTCAGGCTTTTAACCAAAAATTAGCTAGTCTAAGATAGCTAATCTAGGGAAAAAAAATATAGTATTAGCTCATCTCCATGCGATGTTCCATACGATAAACCGTGTTTACAACAATTTCTATCATGCTTTCACATAGATCAAGTAAATGTTAACTAATCTGTTAGAATATATTAGCTAGTAAGTTAGATCACCTAATCTAATCGCATGATGAGCTAAATCTTCACATTACTTGTGTTACATACATGTTTTACGCTAAATGATTACACCATATTCTAGATAGACCATGTTTAAGTAAATGGGTTGGTAGGTATTCTCAAGCTTTAACCTAATCATCAGCTAATCTAGCAGAGCTAATCTAGGGTAAAATAAGTATTAGTAGTAAGTAGTATTAACCTCATCCCCACCCGATATATTGTGCTAATCTGTTAAATAAATTTGCTAGCCTAATCTAATTACATGTTTACATAATTAACTTTATCATGTTTTACCTAATCTATTAGTTAATCTGTCAAATAATCTGTTAGCCTAATCTAACTACAAGCTAAATCTCCACGTCGACACCTACAAACACTAGTGTCAACACCTAAGGTGTCGACACTAGGTGTCGACACTTGTGTCAACACCTAGTGTCGACACTTGTGTCAACACCAGCAAGTGTCAACACTAGTGTGTAGAACGGGTGGAATAGATAGAAGAACACATGGAAAATTATAATGAGAATAGGGTGAGTTAGAAGAGAAATAACTTTAAAACCAGATAAAATTAGAAGAAGTGACAGAAGACAAAGTTGAAGATCTGAGAGTTAGGAAGAAGTTTTATGAAGAGTGCAGAGACAGAAAATGAGAGAAGATGATGAAAAACATGAAACACTGACATTTATCGGCGCGGATGAACAGAAAACTCGTAAAAGACAGAACCGTGGGAAAATAAAAATAACTTAAAAACGGTGAAGAATCAGAGAAAGTGGTAGAAGAAGAAAATTTAGATTTACAAGAGAGGAACAACTTTTATGAAGAACTCAGAAAGAAAAGAGGATTGAAAGAACTTCAAAATAGAGAAACAAAATAAGATATCAACTCGGATGAATAGTAACGTGCCAGGACATAACTTAGAAAAACGTGCAATAACTTAAAAACGAAGAGGAATTAGAGGAAATGATAAAAAGAGAAAATGTATAGAACTTAAATATGAATAACTTTGAAGAAGACAATAAATTTAAATGAAGATCATGTAAGCATGTAAATGACTAAACAATACTAAAATACTCAAAAACATAAAGTAACAGTGAATGAAATTGAAATCTGAAGGGGTCTCCAGCCCCTCTCTCTCTCCTTGCTTCTTCAATAACACCAAAAACTCAAACTCTCTCACAAAAATTAATAACAGCAAAAGAACTAAAAATGTATTACAAAGCTATTTACAAAACTAAAAATGAAGATCATGGCAGCCCTTAGGACGCCTTCTAACAGAAGGTGGCAGCCCAGGGCACCAATTTCAAGAAGATGGCAGCCCCCTCGGTGCCAATTTCAGGAAGATGGCAATAACCTAGGCGCCTATTAAACGGACCCCGAGTTTTGTTTTTCCGAGACCATGAACCCCCGAATGATGCGCCTGGTTTCTGGACGCCATTCACCGATAAATGGCAACCTGAGAGGCGCCATTTAACCCCTGATTGGGTTTCCTAAACCCTATATAGTTCACAGGAAGGGCACCCCATTGTGAGGATGTCATTTCTGAACATGTCAGGTAGCCTACAAGGCACCAATCTCACCTAGTTTTCTTCCATGTATCAAACGTTGCTGATTTTTACTCCTAGTTCGTCCCTACATAACGATACGCCTTGGATTCTGTTCTATAATCCACCTTATATATATCCTACCTGGTCAACCCTTGAAATTCCGTATTGGCTATAAATGAGAGTGGATGTCGACAAACATGACCAATACTATGCATATAGGGTCCGGTCTGGTCCTGGGAGGAGCACCCGAAGGTACTTGTGCCCATGGGAGTTTATTGACCACGGTGTTTGGTATTGCACCGGAGTACTTGCTTGCTAGACTTAAGGCATTCCACTCATTCTCGTGATATTACTTGATTGATTGACTTGAGACCCGCAGAAGGGTAAAAGTGTTTACTTGAATGAATTGATAAATAGCCAATTCCAGTTATACATGCTTGAAATTACTTTGCTTACTATTGCCTGATTGACATGTTGTTATTCCAGTTATTACTCCTCAGTTATCACTTGCTTGATATCATTTGCTATCACTTGCTACTGCTGCTTGAAAATGCGAAATCTATATGCTCTCACTTTCTACTCTTGTCCATCTTACGATTCCTTGATATCTATCCGTCTGCATGCATAGATTACCTACATTAAATGAACTTGTAATTCACTTAAAGCATGTTAAATCTTGAGATGTAATTCCTACTGAGCGATTCGCTCATCTAGTTGTTTTCTAACCTTTTCAGGTAATTTGGATATCGGCCAGAACACGGAAGGGGATGAGTCTGAGTGATGAGTGTATGAATGGAGTCATCAATTGTCATGTTGTGTTATTGTAATTCCACTATTTGTGTTAAATTGTAATCCCTACGTGTGTCAGTTGTTGTCCAGTTATGTCATTTGTATTTCCTTTGATCAAAACTAATAAAGGAGTGAGGACTAGTAGTTGATTCTACAAATTTGACATTTTGGTTAGTTGTAATAATCGATAGCTCGAACTATTTATGTTATTTTCAAGTCTAGGCTTAGTAATTTGCTTAGTCATTTGCGCACTCTTTAAATTGTCTAAGGAAGACCTCCACTAATTAGCTAGATCGCTTTGGTTCTATATAAAGGACTGTCGCGCCACGGGTAAGCTTCCGCGCTCGGGATGTGACAGCTTTCTTGGTATCAGAGCCTAGGATTTCAATTTCCTAGGTAAAAACCCGAGTCCAAAGATAGAAATGTCTAATAGAATTGTCTATGGATAGGTTTAGATCTTACCTGATGAGATGGGTAAAGCCAAGGGTTAAGTTTAACAATGACAATTGACCCCATAATAACGAAACCCAATATTTATTACACCTTAATTCTTTTGTAGGATTATGGCCGCTGAAAGAGCACAATGGCGCGAGATGCAGCGCACTGTGCAAGGACTTACGCAGGCACTACAGCAAGTGGCGCAAGGCGGTGCTGGCGGTGCTCACCGTGGAGCTGATGACCTTCACCGGGATTTTCGTAACATGAACCCACCAAGATTCAAGGGTTCGGTGGACCCCGATGATGCCGAGAATTGGCTGAAGGAAATTGAGAGGATCTTCCGTGTAATGCAATGCACGGATACAGAGAAGGTTCTATTGGCTACATTCCAACTGAAACGGGATGCTCGATGCTGGTGGGAATCCGTAGAAGCAACACTGCCCGATAACCATGTCACCTGGGCGGAGTTTGTTGAACACTACAACAGCAAGTATTTTTCTGACCGTGTTCAAGAGAAGAAGGCCGCAGAATTTGCCGCGTTAAAGCAACGGAGCCTGAAGGTGGCCGAATATGAGGCCCAATTCTCAAGACTTTCCCGTTATGCACCCCACTTGGTGTGTACGGAAAAGATGAAAGCAAGGAGATTCCTCAACGGGCTACGGCCCCAATATATTACACAGCTTGCGCCAATGGACATCCAAGTTTATTCGGAAATGGTTCGGCGTGCTCAATTGCTGGAAGATGCCACTGAATTCTCTGAAAGGATTCGAGGCAAGGACAAGAAGGAACCTGTCACTAGTCCGAGAAACTTCGAACCACCATTTGGCAAGAAGCAATTCTTCAATGGAGGAGAATTTTTCAAAGAGAAGAGGTTCCAGAAAAGCAACAAGCCCTTCTCCACAATCGGCAATAAGCCTTCCTCCGCCATCACACCTTCCAAGGAAATCTGCAAGTATTGTGACAAGGCTGGTCATAAGACTGAGGAATGCTGGAGAAAACAGGGAGCGTGTCTCCGATGTGGGAGTCGAGAGCATCGAATCCCCGACTGCCCCTTGATGAAGGAACAAGCCAACAAAGACGAGAAGCGTCTGGTAAAGAAACAAGGCCGTCTACAAGCTCTTCAAGGGACGGAACCCATGGAAGGAGGAATCGTGGAAGGTACATTAACTGTTTGCTCTAAACCTGCTAAAGTTCTATTTGATACTGGAGCAACTCATTCATTTGTTTCTAAGAGATTTACTGCCTCGTTTTCTAAAGAACCTAAATGGTTAGATTTAGTAATATCTACACCTCTTGGAAACAAGTCTGATATCATGCATCACTACCCAAGTTGTGAGGTTATGGTCCAAGGTAACAATCTGCCAGTCGACCTGATATGCCTTGATATGGAGCATTATGATGTCATATTAGGAGCTGACTGGTTATCCACCTACCAAACAACGGTAGACTGCCGGCATGGCAAGATAACTTTTGCGGATTATTCCGAGTTAGTTTATGTTAGCCCTCGGAATAAATCCCCTCTCATCTCAGCTCTTCGAGCTAGCAAACTTGTGAATAAAGGATGTGTGGCTTTCATAGCTTTTGTGACTGCCATGGAAGTCGAGAAGACTGAAATTGAAGACATCCGTGTAATTCAAGACTTTTCAGATATTTTTCCTGAAGAATTACCTGGTTTACCCCCGGAGAGGGAAGTGTCGTTCACTATCGACATTATTCCTGGTGCCGGTCCTGTGTCTAAGGCACCTTACAGAATGTCTCCCGCCGAGTTGAAGGAGCTAAAAGAGCAGCTAATGGATTTACTGAAAAAGGGATTCATTAGGCCGAGTACTTCCCCCTGGGGAGCACCCGTGCTCTTTGTTAAAAAGAAGGATGGAACATTGAGGCTATGCATTGAGTATCGGCAGTTGAACCATCTTACAATCAAGAACAAGTACCCGCTGCCGAGAATTGACGAGTTGTTCGACCAATTGTCTGGAGCTAACTATTTCTCCAAGATTGATCTTCGGTCTGGTTACCACCAATTGAGGATCAAAGAAGACGACATATACAAAACTGCATTTCGAAGCAGGTATGGGCATTACGAATCTACTGTTATGCCTTTTGGACTAACAAATGCCCCCGCAGCTTTTATGCAGTTAATGAACAACATCTACAGGCCTTATTTAGAACAATTTATTGTGGTCTTTATCGATGATATATTGATCTATTCAAAAACTGAAGAAGATCATGAAGTGCATCTCAAGAAGGCATTACAGATATTGCGAGACAACAAGCTATATGCCAAATTCAGCAAATGCCAGTTTTGGCTTGAAGAAGTGTCCTTCTTAGGCCATGTCATATCAAAGAATGGAATTTCTGTTGATCCTGCGAAGGTCGAAGCTGTACAAAATTGGAGACGACCAACGAATGCAACGGAGATTCGTAGCTTCTTGGGTCTAGCCGGCTACTACCGGCGTTTTATTAAGGACTTCTCCAAGATTGCTGTCCCTCTTACCAGATTGACTCGCAAGGAAGTGCCTTATGAATGGAGTGAAGACTGTGAGAAGAGTTTCCTAACTTTGAAGGATCTCTTGACTACTGCTCCGGTCTTATCTCTACCAATTGAAGGAGAGAAGTACGAGGTATATACCGATGCATCTGGTATCGGCCTCGGATGTGTATTGATGCAGAATGGAAGAGTCATTGCATACTCTTCCCGACAATTAAAGAAGCATGAAGAAAACTACCATGTGCATGATTTGGAATTAGCCGCAGTGGTATTGGCTTTAAAGATCTGGAGGCACTATCTCTACGGAGAGCAATTCACCGTATACTCCGATCATAAAAGCCTTAAATATCTATTCTCTCAGAGGGAGCTGAACATGCGACAAAGGCGTTGGCTCGAGTATCTCAAGGATTTCGACTTCACTATACAATATCATCCTGGTAAGGGTAATTCCGTAGCAGATGCCCTTAGTCGGAAGCCGAGAGCCCTAGTAACCAACTGTATGGTTCAAGAATGGAAGCTGCTGGAAAAATTCTCTGAACTCAATATAAGCATGGATGAGAATGACGGGTGTATTACTCTATCTCTCATAAGTGTGCATCCGGATTTACTAGCTGAAATCAAGAGGTTGCAAGAAGAATATCCTACCCTAGTGGAAATAAAAGAAAAGCTGGACGAGAAATCTGATTTCAAGTTGGCACTCGATGGCAGATTATTATACCATGAACGGACATGTGTACCAGACAGTCCTGAACTGAAGAAGAGGATTCTTGAAGAAGCTCACCGATCGAGGTATACGATCCAGCCTGGAGCCACTAAGATGTACCAAGACATAAAAAGAACATTTTGGTGGCCCAACATGAAAAGGGAGATAGCAGACTTCGTGTCTAGATGCTTGACATGCCAACAGGTGAAGGCGGAACATCAGAAGCCCGCTGGAAGACTGCATCCACTAGATATCCCCAAGTGGAAATGGGAAGACATCGGTATGGACTTTATCATGGGTTTGCCCAAGTCTAGGGGCGGATATGATGGAATTTGGGTAATCATCGATCGCCTTACTAAATCGGCTCATTTCTTTCCTATCAAGAGTCGATGGTCGGTTGATGTTCTTGTTGCCCTATATATCAAGGAGGTTACTAGATTGCATGGAATTCCTGTGTCTATAGTATCTGATCGAGACCCGCGCTTTACTTCTCATTTTTGGAAGGGTGTACAACACTCTCTGGGGACGAAACTTAATTTCAGCATTACTTTCCATCCCCAGACAGATGGTCAGACTGAAAGGACAAATCAGGTTGTTGAAGATATGTTAAGAGCATGTATTATAGATTTCGGCGGAAGCTGACATGACCACTTACCCCTAGTCGAATTTGTCTACAATAACAGTTATCAAGCCAGTATCCAGATGGCACCTTTCGAGGCACTTTATGGCAGGAGTTGTCGATCTCCAATATGCTGGGATGAAGTTGGTGAAAGACAACTTCTAGGCCCAGATATGGTTAGAGATTCAACTGAAAAGATACACCTTATCAGAGAGAGACTCAAGGTAGCTCAGTGCAGGCAAAAATCTTATGTTGATAACAGAAGGAGAGATTTGGAATTTCAAGTGGGTGACCATGTATTTCTCAAGGTATCTCCCGGCCGAGGTATTAGAAGATTCGGTGTTAAGGGCAAGCTTATACCAAGATTTATCGGTCCATTTGAAGTATTGGAAAGAGTGGGCGAGGTGGCTTACCGCATTGCCTTACCTCCTCAACTCTCGGAAGTGCACAACGTATTTCATATATCTATGCTGAAGAAATATGTGTACGACCCTTCTCACATCATCAACCATGCTGAATTGGTGATTCAAAGTGATCTCACTTATGAACAAAGGCCGATGCGAATCCTCGACTGAGAAGTCCGAGTTCTAAGAAGCAAGACGATCCCTATGGTAAAAATCTAATGGAATCGATGCTCGGAGCAAGAAGCTACCTAGGAGACCGAGGAATCTATGAAAAGAAGACACCCAGAATTATTTTAGACTGTGAGTATCCTATACCTTCTACAGTACTCACATGCAGTTGAATTTGGGGACCAAATTCTTTTAAGAAGGGGAGGGTGTAACACCCGGAAATATTAGAATATAAATGAATAAATTTAGGAAATTAAAAGAATACCTTTAACTATTCAACTCATATTCTAAACAAATAAACACTTTAGAAGATGTCAAATTATATTTTAATAATTTAGGAAAAAAAATTATCTTTTCTTTGAAATAAATAAGGGTCTCTAGATGAGATACCGAAGGATAAACATAATGAAGGAAGTGAGATCAGAAAATAACTAATTGACAAAATAATTAATCAACAAATAATTCAATATGCTATCTAAAGGTGTATGATATATATATATTTAACTATCACTAAATGACAAATATATATATATATATATATATCAATTCTAAATAACATGAATAGTTGTCTATGTTAATGGAACAGTGTAAGACTATAACTAATTTTAAGCAAGATACTACAGATTATATCAAATTTCAAGAAGTAATCAACATAGAATTTATTGGGATGTTAGACAGTCAAGTTCGTATGCTAGATTAGATCTTTTAGACTTGTCAGATTTAACATGCTTTAAACGGCCTTCTATCTTCCTTAACTTCTTTTAACAGGAAACAACATGTGCTATTAAATATAAAACTCTATCAACATTTTTTTAAATTTCTCGATGATTGTTTCACGGTTATGCATAAAACTGGTTAAAATTTAATTGTAGTTGACCTTCTAAAATATCAGAGTTCAATATATCTATTTTATATATATCAACTTTTCTTGTCTGATTAAGGCAAGGTCACGTGAATGTTCACTACCTTAGGTGTTGACACAAGGTGTCGACACCTACCTTAAGTGTTGACACCAAGTGTCAATAGTGTCACTTTTATTTAAAAAGAATTTTGTGAAATAAATTATATGTAAAATAAGAGGAAAAATGTAAGGATCTTAGCCATGAAATTTCATACACTGATTCCATCAATTTTTAAAGATAAAAATCTTTGAAGTTAAAAGTCGAGTTTCGGGTTGAATTTTATTCAAGCATATTTTTAATAAAATAAAATTATGAAAATTATCAGAAAAATCTATGGATCATAAAAATATATAATTTACTATTTTTATTAACATGGTTCATTAGATATAAAATTTCTAAATGATGTAACGTTGTTAACACGTGGCATACACAACCCTCTCCAGGCTGTTACTTCTTCCAGACAACCCATTAGTTGGCATCCCATTATCCCCTATCCTTTCAGACACGGACAGCCTGTTTGAGTTGGCATCGCACAATGGATGCTATTATCTCGGATCTGGTTTTCCCCATGTCTACCTAAAATCCTAAAACCCCTATATTACACCCTTCTATTGAGGCAGATCATCCACGTTAGTTCAAAGGCTTGCTGCAGAGGTTGCAGAGGAGAGAAGAAAGTTGTCCTTTTCTTTTACCCGTACCTAGTTGTCCTCACAGAGGTAGGTGTTCTCAGGCTTTTAACCAAAGATTAGCTAGTCTAAGATAGCGAATCTAGGGGAAAAAAATATAGTATTAGCTCATCTCCATGCGATGTTCCATACGATAAACCGTGTTTACAACAATTTCTATCATGCTTTCACATAGATCAAGTAAATGTTAGCTAATCTGTTAGAATATATTAGCTAGTAAGTTAGATCACCTAATCTAATCGCATGATAAGCTAAATCTTCACATTACTTGTGTTACATACATGTTTTACGTTAAATGATTACACCATATTCTAGATAGACCATGTTTAAAGTAAATGGGTTGGTAGGTATTCTCAAGCTTTAACCTAATCAGCAGCTAATCTAGCATAGCTAATCTAGGGTAAAATAAGTATTAGTAGTATTAACCTCATCCCCACCCGATATATTGTGCTAATCTGTTAAATAAATTTGCTAGCCTAATCTAATTACATGTTTACATGATTCACTTTATCATGTTTTACCTAATCTATTAGTTAATCTGTCAAATAATCTGTTAGCCTAATCTAACTACAAGCTAAACCTCCATGTCGACACCTACAAACACTAGTGTCAACACCTAAGGTGTCGACACTAGGTGTTGACACTAGTGTCGACACTTGTGTCAACACCTAGTGTCGACACTTGTGTCAACACCAGCAAGTGTCGACACTAGTGTGTAGAACGGGTGGAATAGATAGAAGAACACATGAAAAATTATAATGAGAATATGGTGAGTTAGGAAGAGAAATAACTTTAAAACCAGATAAAATTAGAAGAAGTGACAGAAGACAAAGTTGAAGATCTGAGAGTTAAGAAGAAGTTTTATGAAGAGTGCAGAGACAGAAAATGAGAGGAAGATGATGAAAAACATGAAACACTGACATCTATCGGCGCGGATGAACAGAAAACTCGTAAAAGACAGAACCCTGGGAAAATAAAAATAACTTAAAAACGGTGAAGAATCAGAGGAAGTGGTAGAAGAAGAAAATTTAGATTTACAAGAGGAACAACTTTTATGAAGAACTCAGAAAGAAAAGAGGATTGAAAGAACTTCAAAATAGAGAAACAAAATAAGATATCAACTCGGATGAATAGTAACGTGCCAGGACATAACTTAGAAAAACGTGCAATAACTTAAAAACGAAGAGGAATTAGAGGAAATGATAAAAAGAGAAAATGTATAGAACTTAAATATGAATAACTTTGAAGAAGACAATAAATTTAAATGAAGATCATATAAGCATGTAAATGACTAAACAAGACTAAAATACTCAAAAACATAAAGTAACAGTGAATGAAATTGAAACCTGAAGGGGTCTCCTACCCCTCTCTCTCTCCTTGCTTCTTCAATAACACCAAAAACTCAAACTCTCTCACAAAAACTAATAACAGCAAAAGAACTAAAAATGTATTACAAAGCTATTTACAAAACTAAAAATGAAGATCATGGCAGCCCTTAGGACGCCTTCTAACAGAAGGTGGCAGCCCAGGGCACCAATTTCAAGAAGATGGCAGCCCCCTCGGTGCCAATTTCAGGAAGATGGCAATAACCTAGGCGCCTATTAAACGGACCCCGAGTTTTGTTTTTCCGAGACCATGAACCCCCGAATGATGCGCCTGATTTCTGGACGCCATTCACCGATAAATGGCAGCCTGAGAGGCGCCATTTAACCCCTGATTGGGTTTCCTAAACCCTATATAGTTCACAAAAAGGGCACCCCATTGTGAGGATGTCATTTCTGAACATGTCAGGTAGCCTACAAGGCACCAATCTCACCTAGTTTTCTTCCATGTATCAAACGTTGCTGATTTTTACTCCTAGTTCGTTCTTACATAACGATACGCCTTGGATTTTGTTCTATAATCCACCTTATATATATCCTACCTGGTCAACCCTTGAAATTCCGTATTGGCTATAAATGAGAGTGGATGTCGACAAACATGACCAATACTGTGCATATAGGGCCCGGTCTGGTCCTGGGAGGAGCACCCGAAGGTACTTGTGCCTATGAGAGTTTATTGACCACGGTGTTTGGTATTGCACCGGAGTACTTGCTTGCTAGACTTAAGGCATTCCACTCATTCTCGTGATATTACTTGATTGATTGACTTGAGACCCGCAGAAGGGTAAAAGTGTTTACTTGAATGAATTGATAAATAGCCAATTCCAGTTATACATGCTTGAAATTACTTTACTTACTATTGCTTGATTGACATGTTGTTATTCCAGTTATTACTCCTCAGTTATCACTTGCTTGATATCATTTGCTATCACTTGCTACTGCTGCTTGAAAATGTGAAATCTATATGCTCTCACTTTCTACTCTTGTCCATCTTACGATTCCTTGATATCTATCCGTCTGCATGCATAGATTACCTACATTAAATGAACTTGTAATTCACTTAAAGCATGTTAAATCTTGAGATGTAATTCCTACTGAGCGATTCGCTCATCTAGTTATTTTCTAACCTTTTCAGGTAGTTTGGATATCGGCCAGAACACGGAAGGGGATGAGTCTGAGTGATGGGTGTATGAATGGAGTCATCAATTGTCATGTTGTGTTATTGTAATTCCACTATTTTGTGTTAAATTGTAATCCCTACGGGTGTCAGTTGTTGTCCAGTTATGTCATTTGTATTTCCTTTGATCAAAACTAATAAAGGAGTGAGGACTAGTAGTTGATTCTACAAATTTGACATTTTGGTTAGTTGTAATAATCGATAGTTCGAACTATTTATGTTATTTTCAAGTCTAGGCTTAGTAATTTACTTAGTCATTTGCGCACTCTTTAAATTGTCTAAGGAAGACCTCCACTAATTAGCTAGATCGCTTTGGTTCTATATAAAGGACTGTCGCGCCACGGGTAAACTTCCGCGCTCGGGACGTGACAGGAGTGGAGGTATGATTTTTGATTGGCATCAAAGTTGGGACCTCACAGGTGAGATAGCATGGTACGGTGGCTGATCCTACATGTGATAATTTTGGGCTGCTTGGGAGTGTTTTTAGAATTTCGAGAGGGTAATCCCACCACTGAGGGTAAATGTAGGGCAGGTACCAGCCCGTTGTTCATGAGTTCCGAGCTCACAGACTCCGCTGCACCAAGGAGGCGCACTATCCAAGAGACGTTTTAGGGTATTTTCTTTTGTTTGTGATAAGCCTCCGGGAACGGGCAAAGTTGTTATAGGTGGAAGAGTATGAAATTTTCACTTTGGATTGTTTGGGCGAGTAGCGTGAGACACATCATCTTGATGCGGGTCTCTTCCTTTGTGTAAGGAGATTATGAGAGTATGGAGATATATATATATATATATATATATATATATATATTGGAAAGTGAGAGTATAGAGATATTATACTTGTAGATTCCCCTTTTTCTATATAATAAATGTGTTGTACTACCTACTTACAAGAATGATTACTGAAGCACTCAGATTTCCACATCATACACACTGAAGAAATGGAGAGTCAGATATTAAAAATGCACAAATAATCGTCAAAAAGAACTCCCACAACATGAATGTCACCAAAGGAACTTTCTTTTTCCCTGTCCTCGTTCCTCCAAGAATAACCTAACTGGAACTGTTTACCACATTACAACAGCTGTGCAGACGCACGTCCAGACTGTAAGTACAGAGAAGAACAATTTAAGTATCCACAAACAACAGAACAGACCTTGTTCCGGATGGAGAAGTTGATGAAGTTGGTATCGACTATATGACCCGATACGGAGGCCACAGCGCGGTATTGTACTTAAAAGAATAGGGCAGATGAGACAGCTGGCCTGCATGGAGTAAACCAAAATAAACAAATAAATGAAACGAAGATAGAACACATCGCAAGGAAGGAACATAAAAATAAAGTGGAAATCCAGAGAAAAAGGGAGCAGGTGAAGGATGGCATACACGCTGCGCGGGACCTTCTCCTTCTCAAGGTCCTTCCTAGGATTCAGGACCTCTTCCTTATACCTGCGTAGGTCGATTCAAAGTTACCAGACGAAGCGACAACTTTCATAGAAATCGATAAGAGGCGAAGCAGAGACGAAGAGCAATGTGGGAAAGTGTGAGGACCTGCCGGTTCTGACCTTGAAAATTCTTCAAGAACTTCGAAGCGATCAGAAGCCAACACTGCTACTACCGCTTTCTTCCGTCCGGAGGCTGCCGATGCAGAAGGTCCAGCTCCCAGAACACCCTGCGTTGCTGGAATAGTGGTGGAAGAGGAGGGAATTGCAGATTTGCGGAGGGGAAGAGCAGAGGAAGAAGCAAGATAGGCGGAGGAAGAACAGGAAGAATTGGGAGACAAAAATTAGTCCATTTTATGGAAGCTGATTAATAATAACCCTAATATAAGGAACATGGTACACTCTTCTGGTGGAAGCCTTCTTCCCTTATTTATAGCCATCCAGCCCTCAACTAGCTTCTAGCTCCTCCCGATCTCTTAACCCCACTTTAGAAAGGAGTTAGGTTACTCGTGGGTTAAGTAAATCTACTTAACTTAGTCTCGGATTAACTCAATTTTAATTTGGTAGAAAATTAGTTAACCCCGAAGTAAATAAATGTGTTAAGTTACTTTTATTCTATTGTGATTTGGTAACAAGTGAGTTAACTCTTTATTTATGACAACCCAAATACTATATTTGCCCCTACTTCATGATTTGTTTAATGGGTGTTTATTCTCTCTCCCCCTCTCTCACACTTACAGATATTACAAAATTAGGTGACTATGTATACATAGGTATACTATAATTAACATTATATTATATATTGTTCTAAAAAATATTACAATGATATTGATTGTAGTTAGAAAATATATTATAAATATGTACAAGTGATGACATATAAATTAGGTGACAATAAAATTATGATTAATATAATGTAAATATAAACCTGAAAAATTATCCTTAAATTTTTTAGCACCTAATTAGTAAATAATACTATTCTCATCAACATTGATCACCTAATTAATATTCGTAATCTTATAAATATTTAAAATTTAATTATATATTTATTATTGATGGTATATTTTATCTATGTCTCTTTGTTGCTAGTGCTCGTCTCTCACTCACTCTCTCTCTCTCTCATTCTCTCTCTCATTCTCTGTCTTTGTGTGTGTGTGCGTGTGTGTTTATGTTTACGTATATCTTCCTCCACACGGATGACGTGATAGGATTTACAACGAAAAACGGCCAATCTACCGGGGAGAGGATGACAGTGAAAAAAAAAGGAAATACACGCACACACATATATCTATATACATATGCAGATGGACATCTGTATATATATGTTCTCCCACGGGAACATATGAACCTGACAAGAGACGATACGATAAACAATCTGGAGTAAGCGACTACGTCACACACACACACACACAACACACACACACACACACACACGCGCGCGCGCGCACACACACACAAAGATATATATAGATATATATATATATATATATATATATATATATTATATAAGAACATCTAGGTGCACAAATGGTAGACAAAGAAGAATGGGTTGAAGACCCTGCTTTCATTTATTACATCACGAACATTTACATCCGGGGCTATAACAAACCCCACAAAATGACATTTACATCCGGGCTATAACAAACCCCACAAAACAGATGTATACATGTAGCATCAGATTATTATGGAGAAGCCCTTTCTTGGGTGAGGGAATTAAGCTGGAGCATTAGTGCAATCATGTGCTGCCCCCTTCCTCCGATCTTCTTTCCGACCGCAGTGCAGTAGGGCTTGGCGAAGTGGGTCCTTATGCATGAAGATTGTATCAAACTGTAATACGTTTTTAGCTAGCCATAACTAAACAAGTTTAAACAGGAAATAATTGATACATACCTTAGCATCAATACGACATCCACTTATCAAAACTCGAGTATAACATTGATAATACCCCTTCATGCAATAATAAAATTCGATTAGAATCAGTATTAGCACTCCAACATAAATAAGTCAATTCCTAGGGATGAACATTGTATCAAACTGCAATATATATTCAGCTAGTCATACAATTAAAAGTTTAAACAGCAACTAATTGATACAGAATTTGAAGATACATAATGTGATGGTGGAGTGGGCTCAGTATGAAAATTTGGAGTATGTGTAATCATTTTTTGTGTGAGGGTGTCACAAGTTGACATCCTACCCCCAAAGAAAATCTGGAAATCCATTCATCATCGCCGCAACCCGTACTTGGATCACATATGATGTCACCTCATCCAGAGCAATGAGCTAAATAATACAAGGGGCATGGCTGTGATGGAGTTGCATTACTATGTCGTCTACAACACCTAACCATGCACATGTATGACATATTGGACATGCAATGGGGGCAACAAACAAGGATCCCTAATATGGGTTGATTTAATAGAACACATGTGACTGTTTCATATTGGGAAGGGCATAAATCATGGGTAACCACGGGATATCCATGGGCTTTGAAACCCATCGGGGGAGGTGGGTTGCATTTGTCCCGATTTCGCTGTTTCTTTTCTACCTGCAGAACCCGGGGAGCCCTTTTTGATGTGGTCGGATTCTGATGCCCACAATGCATCTGCTGTGAAGATACAATTACAACAGAAAGATGGAACCGTGGAAGGGCCTTTGAGGTGGCATATATATAACATTGAAAAATTAATGTGCTTACAAAATAAATGCTACTGAGCTTAATTCAAGAGTAGGAGAAATGCTACTGAGCTTAATGTATGTAGATGGAGGGCCATATATACAACATGTCATAAAAAAGAGCTAGGAGAAATGAACGGATACTTAATTCGAACATAACCCAAATACCATATTCTTGAGAAATGAGTGGCATCTATCACACGGAAGCACAAGTTGACATAAGATTGGCAAAGCCACAAGTTGTACAAAATGAAAGCTAACATTCGAACTTAACTAACAAAATGAAATCCACAAGTTCACTATAGCATTGAATTATATACAAATCTACTCATCATGAAAGGGTACAGAAAAGTGCTTGGGGTGCAGCAAACCTGGAGAATGAAGAATGATAAGAGCAACCTGTGTGGAAATTGGCCAGCAGAAGTGCCAAGGTAGTCTGGACTCCTTAACTGAGAAAACTAAATACAATAACTTATTCTGAAACATTGACATGCATGGCATTATCAATTACAAGAAAAGAAGTGTTCAAATAATTGTTCCTACCAAAAGAGTATCACAAGCCATTTGAACCATGGTTATGTAGATGGAGGGCCATATATATAACATGTATTGCAAGGATGCTCTGTTGTGCCCCTGTGGTTTTGATGTCAGCAAGCACTATGAGTATGAATGATTGATCATCATGTGTCTGCATATGAATGATTGATTGAGCATCTTATTTCCATGCATGCATGAAGAGTCATATGGGTTCTGGTATATAGAGTGCGTCGACGCACTGTAGTGGCTGCGTCGACTCAGTCTAGCATTTCTGGAAGGATACCCATTCTGGAAGGGGGTGTGCGTTGATGCAGTATGGGCACTGCGTAGACGTGGCCAGTTGTGTGTTATAGCATCAACTCTGTAGAAACACATGCATGCTCAGTGCATTGTTAGTTCTCATGCACATTGCATCGGTGCAATATCTGTCATATGCATACACGCATCGGTGCATTCATCAGTTGCTTCAATACTAAGTCGGTGCATGTCTGAGTCTCACTCAGCGTCTTGAGTATGTCTAAGGCATACATATTCAGTGCATGCTTTCTTGCATGAGCGAAGTCAATGCATCCTTTACTCCATGAAAACAAAGTCTGTACATTCTTCAGAAGTAAGTCGATGCATCCTTTACTCCATGAAAACAAAGTCTGTACATTCTTTAGAAGCAAATCGATGCATCCTTTACTCCATGAAAACAAAGTCTACACATTCTTCAGTAGCAAGTCGATGCATCTTTTGCTTCATGCACACAAGGTCTGTATATTCTCTGGTGGCATGTCCGTGCATTCATCTTCATTGTACATACTCTCTTATATGCATACTACATTATATGCATCAAGTCTGTACATGTCTCGATGCCATGTCTGTGCATTCATCTTCATTGTACATACTTTCTTATATGCATACTGCATTATATGCATCAAGTCTGTACATGTCTCGATGCCATGTCTGTGCATTCATCTTCATTGTACATACTTTCTTATATGCATACTGCATTATATGCATCAAGTCTGTACATGTCTCGATGCCATTGACACAGAATCTGAAGATACATAATGGCATGGTGGAGTGGGCTCAGTATATAATTGATACATACCTTGGCATCAAGATGGCATCCACTTATCAAAACTTGGGTATAAGATTGCTAATACCCCTTCATGCAATAATAAGATTCCTAAGGATCAACATTAGCACCCTAACATAAATAAGTTCCTAGGAATGATCATTGTATCTAACTGCAATATGTATTCAGCTAGTCAGACAATAACAAGTCTAAACAGGAAGTAGCATTGACACAGAATCTGAAGATACATAATGTGATGGTGGAGTGGGCTCAGTATGGAAATTTGGACTATGTGTAATCATTTTTTATGTGAGGGTGTCACAAGTGATCATCCTACCCCCAAATAAAATCATGAAATCCTTTCCTCCTCATCGCCCCAACACGTACTTGGTGCACACATGATGTCACCTCATCCCGAGCAATGAGCCAAATAATGCGCGGGGCATGGCTGTGATGGAGTTGCAATACAATGCCGTCTACGACATCCAACCATACACACATTACACACATGATTCACATGTTGAGTTATTGTCTGCGATGAGTGCTGGAAGTGCTCGCACATGGCACCAGTTGCAACGCCGTGACCCATTGCGTATAGAAACATCGCCAATTGCTCAGTTGCTGTGACAAATCGGCTGTCTTTTATCAATCCCCGCTCTAGGAGGATGTCACGCAAACGAAAGAACATCGGTTGGTTAACCCTGAACATGTTGTAACATCGTTTTTCATGACTCCTTAAAATGTCGTGGACCCACACATGTCCTGTGTAGTGAGATGTATGCATAGGTCTAGGTACACAAACAGCAATCCTTTCTTCATCCATCGCATCTACTAAATCTTCCACTATACATTCAACCATGTTATGGCATGCTACAATCCCCTCCTGTATAAGCCGTATCACAAGATTATTGGCATCCATAATTCCCTGTTAAACATACGCAAGACACATGACAAATATTAAGTTTGGAAAGATAACTTGTATTTAAGGCCGGCAAAATACTAGTACATCGACATCACACATCTAGTAAAAGCATGAGAAAATACATGAAACAACTACTAGTCAACTAGATGAACTTTGCCACTCAATGGCCACGACCAATACCAGTACATCGACATCACACATCTAGTAAAAGCATCAGAAAATACAACAAACCACTAATAGACAACTACATCAACTATGCCACTCAATGGCCACGAACAACAATGACAAAGACGCCAAGCAGTATGACGAAAAGGAAGAGAATGATAGTGAAAAGGATAACAATGATAGCTGGTTGATGCATAACAATAGGCGTAGCCCTCGGCAGGAAGTGGAACTAAGGAGAGGGGTCTTCAGTCCCGCGGTCCATCAATCCCCTTGGAAAGGTCACGGAACTAGTGATGCATGCGACAATGGCTCGAAATGCGTCCTTCGCCTCATCAATTGATACAAATCCCTTGTACCTCGCTCCGGAAAACCCATTCACTTATGCATAACAGTCATCCCAGGAGTAGTACACACCCGGACACCGACCAACCCACACCACGTAATTGTGAACGTGTCATGTGGTGGACTGAGAGAGAGAGATGGGGTTTCTCTCTCTCTTAGTGAAAGAAAAAAAATGACGAAAAATGCGTGCGTAAAGGGGGGTGAAATAAAAAAAAGTGGAGAGTACAACCTGTGGTAGGAATACTGCAGACCTAGACTTATCGAACTCCGGTACGTGGCGGAGGTAGGGATCCGAAGACCCTCTCGCGCAAACTAAACTCCTTTCCCAGTAGGCGTGGCCTACCGTTCCGTGAGTAGTTTTTTATATACCGTGTGCGAGCCTGGGACTCTACGTAGTAGAAATTGGCGGACACAAAAACACACGTAGACTCAGAATTTGGAACGGCATATCACTCCTCACACAGCTATAATAGCAAAAATATACAGAGAGTAAACAGACCGCCGCAGGACCAGGACATTGATCCTGCGGGGTTTTAACAATAATATAACAAAGTGCAGAAAGGAAGTGCTGAAAGTAAATGACCACGGTGAAATGACTCACCGCGACCGATTATAGTACAAATAGACCCGTGTGGGATTTAGCTATCCGCAGGTATTATAGACATAAAATAAAAATTACTACAAGCACGCGTTTGGTGGTGTGATCGCCAGGGACCAAGGGCCCCAAACTGGTTGATCGCTTTTGCCTTTGACGCGGGATGATATGGGCTCCTTCTTCCTCTTCGTTCGGCTAGCCAAAGAAGAGGGCTTTTGAGTTGGTTACCCTGAACAAACACAGAAACGATGACTAAGTGAGAATCGTGCTATAATAACTAGTCATGAAATAACATGATAACAACATAAATAACAGATTAAAAAATATCAAAAATAACAAGAGGTGAGGGGAGCTTATTTAGAAGCCCGGGGGGCTCCGAGCGGGCACTAGAAGAACACGGGCCAACAGTGGGACGACATGACTTCCCACGGGGGAACACTAACGAGGCCGAGGGCCGCTCTTCTTTCTGCACTTTTAAAAAGATAACAAATTAGTACGAACCAAAACAAGATTGCCATATATATAAATATACACACATACATATGTTAAAAATATACATATAAAAATATATATAATATTTACATATGTGTTTAAGTATATAATATATGTATATTTAATATATATATATATATATATATATTCTACTTGATATGTATATGCATAGATACTTAAGTATATGTATGTAGTTATATATATAAAGATGACAGGATTAACATACTAATAAAATCAGAAATTACAAGAGTTCTGTGTATATGGTGCATGCTTAAAAATGAAAGGTGAACGGCATGAATGTGTGCAGTGTGAAGGTGAAAGAGTGCCTACGCGTGCAGTGTGTGCAGTGTAAAGGTGAAACTGTGCATGTGTGTGTGGTGCACAGGGATGTGAAGAGCAACAGAGAAGATAAAAAACAACGTGAGAGAAAGAAAGAGAGGGGAGGTGGGGCTTGCGATAGAGAGAGAAGGAGAGAGAGAAAGGAGAAAGAGGGAGTAAAAAAATAAAAAAAATGAAAAGAGAGAGAGGGATTAGTGAGATAGATAGAGAGAGAGAGATTAAGAGAGAGAGAGAGAAACGCAGGAGAGAGAGATCGGGAGAGAATAAAAAATTAAAAAGTGAAGAGAGGGGGGGCGAAGGTAGAGAGAGGCAGAGGGAGAGAGAAGAGACAAACGCGGAGGGAGAGAGAGAAACGGATAGGAGGGGAGGAAGAGAGAGAAGGGTGAGAGAGAGAGAAAGAGAGGGAGAGAGAGAGGGAGAGAGTCGCGTCGCGAAGAGGAAGAGAAAGACGAGAGGGGTGAGAGAGAAGAAAGAGAGAGGGGGTGTGTGACGACCCGAGAATCCGATTACCGGGAAGGCCCGATAACCCGAGACTCGAACCGCCGCCCACGAGCCGGGAGGGCTCGGAAGGGCTAAAAGGAGTGTGGAGGCACAAAGAAATAGGAAATAGAGCAGGACAACCAACAATTAACAGAAATAAATAAACAACTACAACAGAGTCCAGTCCAACAGAAAGTACAGTCTAAAGCAGTAAAACGTACCACATGCCAAGTGAACACTCGGCCCGGCAAGCTGGCAACTGAGAACCTCCGCTCCGCACCCTCGAACCTCGAGGAAGAACAGCTACACCTGAAAAGCAGGGAATGAGTCTCCAAAATAGAGACTCAGCAGGGATCCCGCGGAACCCCAACCGGAAACGACGGCGGTAGCGGAAAGGAACGCTACAACTACAGCAGGAACAACAAACCGGTGGCCGGTCAAAACTCGGCACTACAGCTACTCCTACTGTACCAGAAACACACCCCAGACTCACGATCAAGGGCTACCGAACTACACTAGTATCGCTTATCGAAGTGAAAAACCCACGGCAACCACGCCGTAGAGGCCTGTCTCCCAGAACACGGCCAACCTGGACACGCTGTCAAAAGTGCAACCCGGACACCTGGTCACGGGTACCGCACGACAAGACGCAACCTCGGTAAAGTCACTAGCACTAGCCTCACAGCACGAAAACCGACACGCGCCACGGCGAAACAATCGAAAACTCAACGGTCAACACGACCGAAACCCGAAGGTCGAAGTCACACGACTGACAGTCTGTCACTCTCTGTCCAGAACAGGAGTACCTCCCACTAGAAGAACGACCGGATGCGTCCGCTGACGTCTTACACCGCGTCACAAGTGTCTAGCTACGACGCCCTAGGCGTGAGACTCAGACACACACAGTAACCAGTACCACAACAAGGACTAGCTGGGGTCACGCTCGTCAGCGCGTGTCCTAAGCCCCCAACTACGTGTGCACACACAGACCATCTGCTCTAGGTCGGGTCCTCTAGCTGGCTTTCCCCCCCACCGGACTCTGGTGGCAAAGGCAAGGGGCCGACGGAAACCAGCCTAAAAACCGCGTCTCACCGGGTCGCGCTCTCCACCACTCCCAGGTGGGTCCGCACACGCGTGCGCAGGAAGCTACGACTAGTGGAGGATCACTGAGAGAGTAGACTCTCAAAACAACAGAAAACGACGTCCGAACCTAACGAAGTACGGGGACCATCCCACGTAGCAGCACCATCGCACGGTGACCACGATCGGAGAAGAAACGGGACGCACAGTCCACGGTCAAACACATAACCCACTCGGGAATCATCTTCCAGGAAGACTCACGACATGCGGGGGAACCCCACCGCACACATATCGATACACGGTGACTCGATCGAGCGAGAATACGGAAACCCGAAACGCCTGGGGTCACCCGGACTCACCAAGCCCACGGGCACGCTTATCGAGGTAACACGGCACCTCCAGACACCCCAAAACACGGTAACAAAACCCACGGGGTGCCCGGGACACTCACAAGGCCAAAGGTCGACCACTGCGTCACAACCGGGTCGACCGGAGACCAACACAACCCAATCGGAACACTAGTAAACCGCCCGGACCCTTACACTCACGAGCGCGCAAATCAAGGTAAACGGAACCCCCGGACACCCCAAAGACACGGTCACGGAACTCCACGGGGTGTCCAAGGCACACACGGCCCACGAGGAGCACGATCAGCCGCAGACCGCCCGCCCCGGGCAGCCCGGCTGGTCCCTCCAAGAACGCGCTATAGGTCCATAGCGCGTTCAAGCAGAACGCGCTAGGAGCCTATAGCGCGACAAGCCAGGTCGCGCTATGTTTCCATAGCGCGACAGTCCAGAACGCGCCGTAGCCCTATAGCGCGACAGGAACCGCCATACTGTTCATCTTCTCCGATGAACGCGCCCCGTCGGGGCAGCGCGACACTCAAGAACGCGCTACTGGAAGCTAGCGCGTTCTCAGTCCGCGCCCGAAAACGGTAGAAACGGCAGGAAAACCCATTCCACGCCCCGATCACCCCCGGGTGATGGGGAAACAAAGGGGGAAACATTCCCCAACCCCTCTGGCACCGAGATGACCCATTTAAACCCCAAAAACACGATCAAAACACAAGATTCGGCTCACACCCCAAAAACATGCATTTTGCCCAAAACGCCCCGTTTAGCCCGCTCGGCTCACCACGGCCTACGAAACTCGTGGGAATTGAAGTACGCGGGTTGAGGGTCCATCTCCCTACCTCCACCGAAGATTCGACGCACCGTGGACACCGATCCACGAAGAAAACGCTGCTTAAACCCTCGCCGGTTCACGATCCCACGAACCGCCTCCACCACCGCGATCCGCATCCCGTACCCGTCGCTCCACGCCCCACGAGCCACGCTGCCCCGCCCTCGCCGCCTCCGTCGGCCGCCCGGAGTGAGAGGGGGAGAGGAGAGAACGTGAGAGAAGAGAGAGGGAGGGAAGAGAGAAATGAGATGGGGAGAGAGAAAAAGGAGGTTATTATATAGAAAATCCGGAAATTCCCGAAAATACCGAAAAATAGAAAATTTCTGCGATCCTCGGAACACACCGATCGCAACGGTACCACTCGCGCCCTGGTGAACAGCCCGGTTCACCCGTAACGAGGTTCCGAAGGAATTACCGAAACACACACCGGGAATCGGAAAACACACGCGGAAAAGCCGCGGAACGCTTCCGGGCCTCCGAAACAACTCCGGATCGCGCCGATCCGAACACGAAAGATGTCCGAAACGAAATTTCGGACACAACGAAGTCGGACACTCCAAGAAACCAGATCCGGGACCCATGAACAAGGATCCGAAAAATCCGGGGCATTACAGCCCTCCCCCCTTAAAGAAATTTCGTCCTCGAAATTCAGGACAAGCACAGGAACAGGGGAAGAACGCCGTAACTCACCGACAACGCCGTCAGAACCCCAACATAGAAAAACCTCGATTCTCGCAAAAGCGCCAATCATGAGGGATACAGCCAGACCATAATCACGAACAATGCCACGCTCCGCACACCGCGCACACACCGGCCACCAGAGCAGGCATAATACAAGAGCACAAGTCTGGTATCACCTCAGACACACGGAAACCACCCACGACATCGCTGCCACCCTCTCGCTCACCGGGGGAACGCAACCCTCACCACAAAACCAATCCACCGGTCAACGCCCACGCTCGGCGGACCAACCAAACGCCAGCTTCACAACCGCTGATCGATCTCACACCCTGCACCAGGGGTAACCAATCACTGAGCTTTCATCAGCTCACACCTCAGAAACGGCCACCAGAAGGCCTCGCTTGCACGCCGCTCTCTACATTCTCGAACCCTTACAACCAGCATCTTCTGTCTCTGAAAAGACCATCCACTGGTCGCCAGACATTCGCCAACGGAAAACCTCCACCGGCCCAGCAGGCACGATCCAACACATGACAGGCCATCTGCTGACTCACGCACAGACCAACACCACCTCCAATCTCGAACCTCACGCCAACTCTACCCTCTCAGGGGAGCACTGCGAAACCACATGACTCCATCTCCACACAGTCCTCACGTCACTCGACTCAGACTTACGGGGAATCCTCCCTTGCTGGCCACAGACTGAGGATCAACATCCAACGCCAACGTCTCATCAGAGACCACTCTCCGACGCCAATCTCACGAAAAAAGGCCTCCGCCCACAGGCGTCACTCTTCCATCTGGTCTCATCAAATCCTTCGATCAATCCAAATGGACACCTGCCAATGCCATGAACCACAATATCTCAAGCAACGGCACGCCAACCAACATGTCTCACACCGTCGGAGACAACGCACACCGATGAACCAATCCTCCACTGCTCTACACTTCTCAGAAATCCACCCGCAGCAACCAACGCTACGATCCACGCACTCTGATCCACACGCACAGCCACCACAACGCCAACTCGAGATCCACCATCTCGACAACCATCTGCAACCCCGCAGACTCCGATCCTCCACACATCGGGAACCGCGACACCAACCGCAAATCTCAAAAACAGCGCCCAGTTGACACTCATCCTTCCGGAACAGCGCCAACACCCTTACACATCAGGGAACGGGCAACGATTCTCACAGGCAACCACCTTGCCAAGACAAAGAGCACGTCTCGCACGAACTTCATGACACACAAGGCCAACCAATCCGGACACGCAATGCAAGACGACGAACCTTAGCCAAACACGATTCTCTCCAACCAAAGGAGAACCCAATCGCACCTCCGACCAACGGGAGGAAAACTCCACACTCGACCTGACCTCGAGCCTCACGCATGCTGGGAATAGCACCTTCCAGCACCAAGAAAACTATCACTTCCGTCAGGTCAGCTCCTCCGACAACACTTACCAAGTGTCCCGTCGGACCATGATCACAACATCTCTCGATGCACCACCGCTACAATCCCCCGAACTGCAACACGCCCGCCGACAACCTCTGCCCAACGCAACACAACCAGGGCCACCACCAATGAGGGAGAAGGCTCTCGACCCCGATCCGCAGACCCCGCGCCAGCACGAAAGCCGTGAACAACAACCACCTTCACAGCGCCGCACAGCGCACTCAAACTCTCAAGCGAGAAACAAAGCGGAAAACATGCACGAAACCCTATGCCAACTGCTGACTGTACTGGACCTTACGGACTCTGATCACTGCAATATCTCGAATTCCTATGTACGTCCACAACCACTGCTTTGATACCAGCTGTGACGACCCGAGAATCCGATTACCGGGAAGGCCCGATAACCCGAGACTCGAACCGCCGCCCACGAGCCGGGAGGGCTCGGAAGGGCTAAAAGGAGTGTGGAGGCACAAAGAAATAGGAAATAGAGCAGGACAACCAACAATTAACAGAAATAAATAAACAACTACAACAGAGTCCAGTCCAACAGAAAGTACAGTCTAAAGCAGTAAAACGTACCACATGCCAAGTGAACACTCGGCCCGGCAAGCTGGCAACTGAGAACCTCCGCTCCGCACCCTCGAACCTCGAGGAAGAACAGCTACACCTGAAAAGCAGGGAATGAGTCTCCAAAACAGAGACTCAGCAGGGATCCCGCGGAACCCCAACCGGAAACGACGGCGGTAGCGGAAAGGAACGCTACAACTACAGCAGGAACAACAAACCGGTGGCCGGTCAAAACTCGGCACTACAGCTACTCCTACTGTACCAGAAACACACCCCAGACTCACGATCAAGGGCTACCGAACTACACTAGTATCGCTTATCGAAGTGAAAAACCCACGGCAACCACGCCGTAGAGGCCTGTCTCCCAGAACACGGCCAACCTGGACACGCTGTCAAAAGTGCAACCCGGACACCTGGTCACGGGTACCGCACGACAAGACGCAACCTCGGTAAAGTCACTAGCACTAGCCTCACAGCACGAAAATCGACACGCGCCACGGCGAAACAATCGAAAACTCAACGGTCAACACGACCGAAACCCGAAGGTCGAAGTCACACGACTGACAGTCTGTCACTCTCTGTCCAGAACAGGAGTACCTCCCACTAGAAGAACGACCGGATGCGTCCGCTGACGTCTTACACCGCGTCACAAGTGTCTAGCTACGACGCCCTAGGCGTGAGACTCAGACACACACAGTAACCAGTACCACAACAAGGACTAGCTGGGGTCACGCTCGTCAGCGCGTGTCCTAAGCCCCCAACTACGTGTGCACACACAGACCATCTGCTCTAGGTCGGGTCCTCTAGCTGGCTTTCCCCCCCACCGGACTCTGGTGGCAAAGGCAAGGGGCCGACGGAAACCAGCCTAAAAACCGCGTCTCACCGGGTCGCGCTCTCCACCACTCCCAGGTGGGTCCGCACACGCGTGCGCAGGAAGCTACGACTAGTGGAGGATCACTGAGAGAGTAGACTCTCAAAACAACAGAAAACGACGTCCGAACCTAACGAAGTACGGGGACCATCCCACGTAGCAGCACCATCGCACGGTGACCACGATCGGAGAAGAAACGGGACGCACAGTCCACGGTCAAACACATAACCCACTCGGGAATCATCTTCCAGGAAGACTCACGACATGCGGGGGAACCCCACCGCACACATACCGATACACGGTGACTCGATCGAGCGAGAATACGGAAACCCGAAACGCCTGGGGTCACCCGGACTCACCAAGCCCACGGGCACGCTTATCGAGGTAACACGGCACCTCCAGACACCCCAAAACACGGTAACAAAACCCACGGGGTGCCCGGGACACTCACAAGGCCAAAGGTCGACCACTGCGTCACAACCGGGTCGACCGGAGACCAACACAACCCAATCGGAACACTAGTAAACCGCCCGGACCCTTACACTCACGAGCGCGCAAATCAAGGTAAACGGAACCCCCGGACACCCCAAAGACACGGTCACGGAACTCCACGGGGTGTCCAAGGCACACACGGCCCACGAGGAGCACGATCAGCTGCAGACCGCCCGCCCCGGGCAGCCCGGCTGGTCCCTCCAAGAACGCGCTATAGGTCCATAGCGCGTTCAAGCAGAACGCGCTAGGAGCCTATAGCGCGACAAGCCAGGTCGCGCTATGTTTCCATAGCGCGACAGTCCAGAACACGCCGTAGCCCTATAGCGCGACAGGAACCGCCATACTGTTCATCTTCTCCGATGAACGCGCCCCGTCGGGGCAGCGCGACACTCAAGAACACGCTACTGGAAGCTAGCGCGTTCTCAGTCCGCGCCCGAAAACGGTAGAAACGGCAGGAAAACCCATTCCACGCCCCGATCACCCCCGGGTGATGGGGAAACAAAGGGGGAAACATTCCCCAACCCCTCTGGCACCGAGATGACCCATTTAAACCCCAAAAACACGATCAAAACACAAGATTCGGCTCACACCCCAAAAACATGCATTTTGCCCAAAACGCCCCGTTTAGCCCGCTCGGCTCACCACGGCCTACGAAACTCGTGGGAATTGAAGTACGCGGGTTGAGGGTCCATCTCCCTACCTCCACCGAAGATTCGACGCACCGTGGACACCGATCCACGAAGAAAACGCCGCTTAAACCCTCGCCGGTTCACGATCCCACGAACCGCCTCCACCACCGCGATCCGCATCCCGTACCCGTCGCTCCACGCCCCACGAGCCACGCCGCCCCGCCCTCGCCGCCTCCGTCGGCCGCCCGGAGTGAGAGGGGGAGAGGAGAGAACGTGAGAGAAGAGAGAGGGAGGGAAGAGAGAAATGAGATGGGGAGAGAGAAAAAGGAGGTTATTATATAGAAAATCCGGAAATTCCCGAAAATACCGAAAAATAGAAAATCACATTTCTGCGATCCTCGGAACACACCGATCGCAACGGTACCACTCGCGCCCTGGTGAACAGCCCGGTTCACCCGTAACGAGGTTCCGAAGGAATTACCGAAACACACACCGGGAATCGGAAAACACACGCGGAAAAGCCGCGGAACGCTTCCGGGCCTCCGAAACAACTCCGGATCGCGCCGATCCGAACACGAAAGATGTCCGAAACGAAATTTCAGACACAACGGAGTCGGACACTCCAAGAAACCAGATCCGGGACCCATGAACAAGGATCCGAAAAATCCGGGGCATAACAGGGTGAGAGGGGAGAGAGAGGGGGAGTTAGAGGAGGAGAGAAAGGAAGAGGGAGAGAGAAGGAGGGGACGCGGAGAAGAGAAAGAGGAAGAGAGGGGGGGGCGTGCGAAGAGAGAGGCGCTGCGAAGGATGGTGGCGTTGTGCTAAAGGGGAGGTCGCGGAGACGAGGTCGGCGCGGCGACGGGTGTGGACCGGCGGTCTTCACGGCGTGGTGAGGCGACTATGGAGGTGGTGGAGTGCATGCAGGGGGGACTCGCGGGCGGTGGTTTGGTCGCAGGCGGCTGGGAGGTGGCTCGCCTGGCGTCGTGGTAGGGGAACTGGTGCGATGGCCGGCGGTCGAACGGTGGACGACGACGGGTTCACAATGCATGCACGGCGATGAGGACGCTTGTGGACGGCGGCTTCACGACGGGCATGACGGCGGACGTGGGATGGCAAGAGACAGCGGCGTCGGGAGCTTCACGACGGTTCGGGGCGTCGGCGGAGGTAATCTCGGCAGCAGCGTGTGCAGACGACGGCGGGGTGAGATGGCCTCACGGTGGAGACGGACGAGACGTGGAGGTTGAGGCGAACTGAGGTAGCTCGGGCGGCGGTGGACGAGCTCACGGCAAGATGGCCGGAGGGCGCAGGGTCTTGGGTGTTCATCATCTGCGGCAAGGGCGAAGTGACAGTGTCGTGGTGACGATGAAGGCCGCGGGTGTAAACGACGGTGAACGGGCGACGAAGGGAACGGCGGTGCATGCAGGAGGTTGTGGGCAGCTCTGCAGGTGGTAGAAAGAAGAGAGGGGTGGTGGTGTTCGCAGAGGAGGAAGATGGGAGATTGAGAGGATGAGGGGGAGTTCGCGTGGGTTCTCTCTGGCAGTGGAGTGGAGAGTGGGAGAGAAGTGATGTCAGCAAGTGAGAGAGAAAGAGAAAAAGAAATCTACGTGGGGGGGGAGATGATGGGTGCGATGGGAGAAGAGAGATAGGGATGAGGTTCTTTTGGCATTGATTGGAGGAGTCTAAGCATTGAGAGAGAGGGAGATAAGTGGGGTAGAGATGAGTAGACAAGAAAGAAACCAGATCCGAGAATATAGGAGGTGGGGTAAGTGATTAATATTATTTTATTTAAGTTGATTAAGAATATTTTGTTTCTTTTGTTTAAGCTTATTAGAATAAAACTATATATATATATACATCTACGTATATATTTTTACAACCATGTATATATGTATATATATATATTTATATTATATATTACACACATATATATTTACAACCATATAATATACAACCATATATATTTGGATTTTATATTTGTTTATATTATTTGTTTATTATTTTTTTTACTTTTTGTCAATTTTTTTTGTATTTTTATGCCCCTTTATTAATTTTTTGTATTTTTTTAAATAACCTTTTCTCATCATTTTTTTATTTTCTTCTTTATAAATTTTTCTCGATTTTTTTGTATTTTTCTTCTTCATAAACTTTTCTTGATTTTTTTATATTTTTCTAACCTTTTCTGAATTTTTTTTTGTATTATATTTTTATGTAAAAGCTAAAAAAATGACTAATCACCCACATAAGTCAAATGCGTAAACCACTTTAGGGCATCGTAGCATAATATGAAATTTACTCACAGAAATGTTAAAAATGGCGTGTCTACAGCTGCCCTGTCTTGGCGTCCGTTTTGTAGGGGAAAGACATGTAGTGGAATGGAATGAAGTGGGTTGGAATGAAATGGAGTGAACTGAAAAGCGGATGCCAAGGTATGATGAGACACGCCCTCTAACACTTCTTGATGGAAATCTTTCCCGAGTTTCACCGAAACAACCTTGAAGAAGGCCCTCCGAAATCCACAATTATTTGGATGATAACAAACAAGGAAGGACATAGTGTGCGCTGGGGCACAAACAACTAAAAAGGACCAACTTCACGGTGCGGAAGTACCTGGGTCATAAACCTGCAGGTTTCACCATTGGGGAGCGGTTACCAGCCATTGTGGAAGTGCTGCAGCCAAGGTGGGTCCGAGGGGAATAAAAAGATGAACTGGAGATAAATCCAAACAATGGTCTCTTTAGAGAAACAGTCCAAGGCAACCTCAGGAAGATTCGGTACTCGACTCTGAATGAAATATCTCACATTTCAGAGTGTTTAAACACAATGGCTTGCACAATCGACTTAGGTGAATGATTTTCGCAATGAGATCAACTAGCCAAGGATAATATCGTTAAGCTGTGGAGACTAGGTGAGGACACCGATTCGATGAGTCGGTAATGAACCAAGGCCCGTTTATCGCCACACCAAACGGAACCGTCATCCCCATTCTAACACAACTTAAACGGCATGTCCGTATGCTTCGAACTCTCCTGGAGTTATCAGAGTTTGAACTCAAACTCCAAATTCATTCAAGCCATACGGTCCTTGACAAATTCTAGTAGTGTAAATGTGATATAGTACAATGCAGGACACAATGGAGATGATACATGTGGGAGTGAGATGGTCCATTTTTTTCTTTTTCTTTTTTTTTCATCTTTTTTCTCTTTTTGTTTTCATATTTTTTTCTCTTTTAAAGCCTTCATCCATCAGTAAACAGAAATATTTCACAAGAAATAAACACTCAGTTGTACTGAATATCAATCAATTACAACAATTTACACAAGCAAGGAAACATAGAAAGCAGAGTTTATCTGGCAAGGCACATGTGGCAACTTATTTGTTTTTGTTTGTTTTATCATTTTTCTCTCTTTTTTTTATTATTTTGGATTCCTAATGTTCAGTCATTACACGTCATTTGTTCTTCTCTTTTTAGGGTGCCCAGCATGTGGCAAAGGATGGCCGACTGAGTCTTTTCTGGTTCCTAAGCTCCTCTTTCGGAGGTCATGTGCTTCCAGAAGCAACTTCCTGACACGGTGGCTTGTACCAAAGGGGCCGAGCGTGAGCTCGCAGTTCAGGTGGGCATGATTTGGTTTAGATTTTGACTACATAGTTCACCCACTTATCCTGACCTTGTGGGATGATTGGAGCTGGAAGACAGTGGAAATCCAGGACTTGCTAGCTCCTGTGGTTTTAGCAAAGAAGGAGCACGTCGCTCAATCAAAGCATGATGCCTGGACAACGGAGCTGGAGGAGGAGTGACGATGACAAGTCGTCGATGAACTGCCCCGAGACGTCCTGGAGCTGAAGGTTTCTCTCCGGATGGCGAAGAGAGAGGTAAAGCAAGAGACAGTGGAGAGAAAGGCGAAGACATAACAGCACATGAGGTTGGGAGATGGAGCTCTGAGAGAAAGAGCGTCCAGACACGTCACTTGCTCTGCAGATTGGAGGGGAATTGGAGCTCGAGGCAGAGGAGCTCCCAGAGCTGGTACAGTCTCCATCGGCAGAGCAGAGGGCAGCTCAGCCAGCAGCCTCGACTTCAGGAGCTTCGCGGCCATCGGGGTCGCGAGAGAAGCAGGAGGGCGGCAAAGAGGACTGCCAAAGAGCATGTGGAAACGTGTGGCACGGCAAAGCGATTGCTGCGTCACGGAACTATAGAAGGCCTCCGAGGGACTTCTTGCCTTCGGATAGAGAAGAGATGTAACGAGGAGGGTGATGAGGATTAGTGAATGGCTTGCACACCCACTCTCTCCTCATGACGGGCACAAACCCTTATATAGATGTGTGAGTGGAATGGTTTGGTTTGAACGCAGCTGGTTCGCCCTTGATGTGTTCCTTCTGCTCTACAGCTCTTCTCTATCACATGGGTTCCCGCGAGACGTGCTCGACGAGATGTCTCCTTAAAACACGGGGCGGTGGCTTACGATAGCCATGATTTTCAAAGGGAATCTGCCATCAGATTTCAATAATATCGGCCCCTTAGTGCTCTTTCCCCACGTGAATGTCTCTCATTTCCTTGTTTGCACTAAAAGTAGTCACAATAGGACAAGGGACACGTGGAATCTTTGGACCATCTAAAGAAGAGAAGTCAACAAATCACGGCTTCGAAGCATTTACTTCGCATGGCGAAGTGACACGCAAGGATACCGTGGCCATGATTTTCCAAAAGAATCTACCACCAATTTCAAAAAACGTCGGCCCCTGGTCCTATTTTACCGCATAAATGTCCCCAATTTCCTTGTTTACTCTAAAAGTAGATGCAACAGGACAATAAACGCGGAGAATCTTCAGACCGAATAGGGAGGACAAGTCAACAAATCACGCCTCCGAATCGTTTACTCCACATGGTAGAGTGAGCGCAAGAGTAAAAAGGAGGGTGACTTGTCGTAGAGGCTGTTGCTCGGGGTAATGGTGATAGATCCAGATCACCTCCTTTCCGATCCTATAAATACCTCCCCTTTTGGTCGACTTGGAAGTACCAAAGTCGTAAGGGCTAATTTGAAGAGTGCAAGTAGAAAGGGGGAGGTAGTGAGTGTTGCTCATTTTTCAGGATGGAAGGTGAATCTAACTTCAGAGCAGAGGGTGAATCTTCCCGCTCTTCGAAGAGGAGCAGATCTGGTAGCAGCTCCAGAAGACTCTCAGAAGTCAAAGGACAACTGAGTGAGAAGACCCGATCACAGCTTGTAAGTGGATCCCTTAGTTCCTTTCTTCATCCTTTCTTCTCCTTTCTTGCTTAGCAAGGCTCCCCTTTCTCACCTCTTGTGTATGTGCAGAGCATGATGCGATCGCACATCTCGTGGGAGCTGGTAGTGGCGGCATATCGAGGTCTCCCGGACTTCCAGAAGGCCAGGCTAGACGTGATGGGGTTCGGGGCCTTCCTCCGAATCGAGCCAATTAAGCTCGACCTTGTTCTGATCCAAGCACTGCGTGAAAGATAGGACCCAGTGAGTCGGGCATTCCTGATGCCGTGGGGGCACATGGTGCCCAGCCTGGAAGACATGGTCCGCATCACGGGCCTGAAGGTAGATGGGGAAGCGGTGACTGGCGTCACCTACGCGGACTACCGAGAAGGTGCCCAGAAGCTGTTGGGGCTGGACCTAGATAGTCGAAAGAATAGGTCAGTAGCCAGGGCATCGATCATGGAGGCGCTAGGGCTTACTGACATTCGTCCGCGTGATGACGAGTCCCTGGAGGAATTCATGGAAAGGGCAGAAAGAGGTGCCCGTGCTGTATATTGCGTGGATGCCAGCAACTGGGAAAAGACCAACATGGATCTGAGGAGGTTCCTCCTCTTCCTGTTGGGCAAGTTGCTACTGGGCTCCAAGGGAGATAACATACACTGCCGTTTCCTGGAGCTGCTCGTGGACTTGGAGAGAGTAGGACAGTACGCCTGGGGAGCTGCCGTACTAGCGCATCTATTCACAGGTCTGTCGCAAAGGACAGGCCGAGAGGTGACAATAAATGGGTTTACGCCCTTCATCCAGGTAAAAGATTATTTTTGTGGTTTTTATTTTATGGTTTTTTTGTTTTTGTATTTGTTGATGCCAATGACACATGATGTTGTAGCTATGGAGCTACTATTATATTCTAATGGGGAGAGCTCGACACTGGCGGCCAGTGACGATCCCGTTGGCTAGGCGGTGGCAACCCATCATGAGTACAACACCACTATCTTACCAACTGATGGTATTGAGACGGGAGCTACAAGAGTTCCCTATACCGATGGTAGGATACTCTTTTCTATTTTTTGTTTTGTTCATTTTTTACCATTTTTATATTTTTGAGTAACTAAGAAGATATGTACAACCCAACATAGGTGAACTGGAGCTCTTACTCGAACATGGTCGATGTCGACCAGCCATGGGTAATTGGAAGTCGTGCCCGGTTCAGACGGGACCTCTGGCTCCATTGTTTGAATGAAATTGAGCCACTAAGGCTACGATTAGCCATGAGGACCCTAGGGCTTGCCCAGGAATGGGTGGATATGACCACATCACCCAGCGTCCGGAAGAAGACGCGTGGGCCGGCAACCTGCGTTGATTGGAGGGTGCGCTTCCCCGAACAGTTTGAAGACTGGCAACGGGGTGGCACGCTCGTGGAATCACAAGCGCAAGACAATGAAGATTACCTACGGCTCTACAGGGCAATGTATGCGGAGAGGCTCCAGCTTGGAGGGCTTGTGGAGGTAAAGTAAAAACACCATTTTTTTTGTCTTTTACAATTTCCATTTTTTTTGATTTTTTTGTGAACTCAAGAGCCATAACTGTAGGATGCCCGTGACACCATAATAACGAACTTACGAGCTTGTTTGGCGGACACGGAGCAAGAGTTGAATGACACCCGAGCGGCTCTGGGTTCATCAGTAAGTGTATATGTACATGCTCCTGATATGATTTGAGATTCATGGCGTTAACCACTTAAATGTCACCTCATGTGCCGCAGCGTGCCCAGCTCGATGCAGTTTCATCGGCAATGGGGGCAGATGACGTTTCTTCCAGTCTATGAATTCCTACCTCAGAATTGGATCTACTCCATGAGCAGCTTGCTCATACCACACAGTGGGCTGCGGAGGCAGAAGGGATGCTTTCTGCACAGGTGAGGGTCTCACCATTTAATATCCCTCGTTCAAGCATTGGCATATGCCTGAGATGAGATGTATGGCAGGAGAAAGAAACACAGGAGGCACTTACGCATGCCACCCAGAAGGAAGCTAGAATAGCTGAACTGGAAGAGGAACTACAGCGTCGTCCTGATGAGGACTCTTCTAGGGACGCTGTGGAGTTAAGGATCACCCTTCAGCTGGAAAGAGAAGATAGAGAAAGAGAACGAGCCGAGAGAGAAAAGGACAGGGAACGAGAGAAGGCCAAGAGATCAGCCGAGAAAGAAGAGAAGAGGGCCCTGGAAGCCCAATTATTTGAATTGAGGACCAGTCTCGGCCTCGCCGAGCAGTGGCTAAAGGATGGTGAGGAACGCTACCGAAGAGCACGAGAGCGTGGCTTTCGTATTAGTAGCTTTTTTGCTACCCCTGCAGATCAATGCCGGGGTGTGTAGATCGGAAGAGGAGCACAGAGCGGTAGAAGTACCGCTTTTCATGGTTGGGTAGCGCCCTCAAGGGCGTCTTGCCTGGAGAGTGGCGGGACGAGTAATGTAGAGAGAGAGGGTGAAACTTGATGTAATTTCTTATTTTGGAAAGGAATAAAAGGCTCGGTTTTGTTTGGTTTTCACCTTGCTCTTGTTGCCTTGAATCCTTGTACACACCACTGAAACAAACAAATCAGAATTTCTGTCCTGACTTGGCCCCTTGCTCAATAAGCAGATGGTCACTTTGACTGTCCTTGATAACGGGTCAAGGGGCCAAGCCTTTATTTAACGAAGGCAAGGGAAAGATGTGGTGATGATGAATGCGACAGACAAGCACACGAATGCAAGCGATATTAAAAGGTGAAATGCTGCATACAAATGCAATCATGCGAAATTGATTTGTTTTTTTCTTTTTATATTCGGCATTTTTTGTTGTTTTGTTATATTCAATTTTTTTGTTTGCAAATATGTACATTTTCTCTTTTTCCCTTTTTTTTTGTTGTTATTTTGATCATTTCATTTTTTGTTGCTAACACCTGGCAAGCACCCAAATGGCACCTAACCTACATGAGGATAGGGCTTTCTTATTAACCTCCCAGGTATCCTAAGTGTACATCTAGGTTGATTTGGGCCTCTAGACCCCTCGAATGATAATCCCGCCGGCTAAGACTTACCGTGATGACAATACCATCATGCCATGCTTAGGCTCCCAGTTGCTTCCGACCACAGGGAATCACCCAAAAGGTGTTCGAGGTAAATGATTTGCCCGGCCCAGGTCTATTTCCTCACAACTCTAGATGGTATATGATGGAACACCCTGGAACCCTAACGACCAACCGCGCGACGCTGACCCGGAATCAGACGCCGTCACACCCATAGGTGACGCGCTTGCATTGGCCTAAGCCCAAGGTTAAACAAGAAGACATCAAGATGGTAAACAGGGGTGTTGACCGGCCAGAAACACAGAGACTCCTTCGCATCAAAGTTTTTGCTTCTCAAAGTAGGCGACCGTATGTTTATATTAAAATAAGGTCGCAGACCTTGGCGGGTTTCACCGTTCAGACATTCCATTGAGCTTTCATCTTTAAAGGAAGAAGGAAGAGTGTAGGGGATAAACCTCCTGAGAGGATCGGCAAAACCGTTAACCCGGCGAGCCAATAAGGGCCCATTTAACTCTTTCCTTTCGGACAACTTCGGGCCAAATCTCGAGTATTTACATTCCATGGCCCCTTTGTGGATTCAGACTTTTGCTTTGAGGGGTTTCATTTATCGCATCAGGCACGGTCACGACCAGGCTTTTCTCTTGATTTTGATTTTGCGTTTCTTTCTGCGAGGGAGATATAGTTGTTTGACGTTGTGGGCTCCCTTTTGTACGCCTGCGGGGACACTGCCCTCTTCTCGTGCTCTGATCGATGCTCGAGGAAATGGATCCTACTCTTGCCTTAAGGGGTTTGAGTTTTGGTTTCTCATGCTCAGCGTTTTAAGGGCGCCGACTGTCTCATTTGGTCGAAGAGAAAAGAATAAAGATTACAGCTCCTGGAGATCTTTCGAGTGAGGCCCCACCGTAGGTGATGCTACCAACTTTTTTTTTTGGATAAAATACGTAAGTGAGTACATGTTGGCTTCCTTTGAGCGAGCATAGGCCGACGTGGCCGGACAGGGATCTCCACGGTTCTGGCAAATCAAGACCCGGTGCCTACCAAGTCTTAATGGGCCCTATCCTAACATGAAGGTTGGATGCAGGGACTTGACTACATGGTGACCACCAGGCATCGGCATTTTAAATTTTCCATATTTTTAGTGATTTTCAATATTTTTTGTTGTTTTTGATGTTTTCTGTCTTCTCATCATTTTTTTTTTGGTGTTTTGACACTAAGCTAAGGGTAGTACCTTTTAAGATAAAGCCCATTCCAAGGGTGGGATAGCTCGGTCCCTTCGGCGTTGACTAGCTTGTAGGCGTTGCCAGGGTACACGGCTTGAATTACAAATGGTCCTTCCTAATTGGGTTGGAGCTTAGAACGCGGCCCTCCAGGTTTGACAAAAATTTGTTTTACGACCATCTCACCGATTTTGAATTTTCTCTCAACGATTTTCTTTTGGTAAAAGCGAGCGAGTCTATTTTGATACACACGCGCATGCTCGGCAGCGGCCAGCCGCTTCTCATCCAAGAGTTCAATTGGGCAATGAGTGAATCACGACGTTCGTCAAGGGGAAGCTCCTTGTCCAACTGTACCCTGAGAGAAGGAACTAAGATTTCATACGAAACTACCGCCTCCATCCCATAAGTAAGGGCAAACGGAGTTTTACCCAGTGGGAGTACGGATTGAAGTGCGATAGGCCCATAAAGTCTCAATCAACTTTTCTGGCCAATCCGAGAACTTGTTTGACTCACAGGTCTTTTTTATGATTTTAATCAATGTTTTATTAGTGGCCTCTGCTTGGCCATTACCTTGTGGATAATAAGGTGATGAATGATGCAATGTAATTTTATACCTTTTGCAGAGATCCTGAAGGTCCTGAGAAATAAATTGCGGCCCATTGTCGGTGACGATTGTGCTTGGAATGCCGAACCTGGCGATGATGTTCTTTATGATGAATTTGCAGACTGTTGATGCTTTAACCTCGACATAAGCTTCGGCTTCGGCCCATTTGGTGAAGTACTCCGTTGCAGTAAGGATGAATGATTTTTGCTTAGTGAGGGAGTTAGGATTACCAAGAGGACCAATGACATCGAAAGCCCACATGGAGAAAGGCCATGGGGAGGATACTGGATGAAGTGAAGAAGATGGAGAATGAATTTTATCGGCGTGAAGTTGACACTTGACACACCTGCGGACATAGACGGCACAATCCTCTTCCATGGTGGGCCAGTAAAAGCCTTGCCGAAGGATTTTCTTGGCAAGCATTTGGCTATTCACATGGCCACCGCACACACCTGAGTGTGCTTCCTCTACACACTTCCAGACCTCATTGTCATCAAATCATCTTAGAAGAACAGCAGTGAGGCTTCTTTTGTATAGCAATCCCCCAGCTAGGGTGATTTATTATAAAGGAGTGGTAACTAAACCAGAATTATGTGGGAGATGCCTAGAAGAATTTACAGGGTGATAAGAAATCAAAGGAAAAGGTGAGGACTAAAGCCTCGAAAGCAATATGAGAACGGGCAGATGCCTGAGACAATTGATATGACATGAATCGAGTCAGACTCGGGATCAAGATTGAGAGGAATTAGAAATTGATGAATTGAGAGAGGCAGATTCGGAGGATCCGAATGTAAAGGAGGAGAATCAGAGGAGTATGGATCCGAGGTTCCGGAGGAAGAAAATGATGAGGGACGCGATGCCCTGGGAAAAGGTATGCAAAAAGGTAATTTAAAGGGATGAAAAGAACAAATGACACAATGCCATAGAAGAACAAAAGGATAAATCGGAAGAAGGAAAGGTCCGGAGACTTCGGACGGATATGAAAAGGTAGGGCGCGATGCCCTAGGAGGGATGGATAACAAGATGAGAAATCTGGAGGTTCCGGAGGGATATGAAAAGGAAGGGTGCGATGCCCTGAGAGAGATGGAGAATGATATGAGAAATCCGGAGGTTTCGGAGGAAGATGAGAGACGGATAAAGATAAGGAATTAAACATGGAGGGGTCCGGAGGTTCCGGACGGGGTGGAATGTGAGGGTAGGATAAAGACAAAGAACTAAACAGAGCGGGGTCCGGAGGTTCCGGACGAGAAAATAATGAATTAAACAGAGTGGGGTCTGGAGGTTCCAGACGAGGATGAGAGATGGATAAAGACATGGAATTAAACATAGAGGGGTCCGGAGGTTCCGGACGGGGATGAATATAGGGGTCCGGAGGCTCCGGACGAGGTGGGATGTAAGGGTAGGATAAAGACAAGGAACTAAACAGAGCGAGGTCCGGAGGTTCCGAACGGGGATGAATATAGGGGTCCAGAGATTTCGGACGAGGTGGAAGGTAAGGATCCGGAGGCTCCGGAGGGGGTTGAATGTGAGGGTCCAAAGACCCTAGAATAGAGGAGGAGCTTGATTACGTAGATCTTGGTGATGAAAAACGTCCCCTCAACCAATGGATCGCCCATAAAAAGAAGTAGAATAACATTACAAGCAGTGATGGAATGTGATATGAAGTAGATGAGCTACAGGATGGCTCCTCCACAGAGGATTTATCACCCTTAAGCTCCACTTTATGCTTTCCCTTCTTCCTGGTGGATACTCTCTCATAGGGTGACCTCTCAACCTTCAATACAATTTCTTTGCCTCTTGGCTTCGTAGGCCACTCTCTCCAATTATGTGCTTCAAAAGACGGCCTGGTCCTTCTCTGACCAACTGGCTCGATTGGTGCAGTCAAGGCCCATGGGCTCTCATTTGATGGACTCTTAATAAGATCCCTTGGACGTTCGGAAGCGAACGGTAACTCACTTGACAAATAATGATAACAAAAATTTGAGAGTTCCGCTTGTGCAGTAGAGATCTTGACATGGAATGGCTCCTTTGGAAATAACTCCCTTGATAAATGGATGGTGTCTATCATTGGGAGTTTGACCTTCGGCATAAAGAGCTTCTTATTTGATGCGCTGCTCAAGACCGTGAGAATATCATGTGGGAATATACTTGATAGCATAGGAGTTCGCCCCTTGCCTTGAAGTTGGTAGAGAGTAGACAAAATGTCAAAGCTTCCAACAAGGAGCGGCATGACCCATCCCTGAGCATAGAATTCATCATCTCCTCGGCAGTAGAATGTGTCATCACTATGCTTGAGGAGAACCCCTTCTTTTGATTTACCATTTGGACTATGACCGAACAAGGGGTAATAAGGGCCTTGAAAGCATGTTGGCCAATGAGTAACGTGATCGTTATTGTTTTGGCCCTTGATTTACTTAGCACCAATTCCTGAGAGTCCCTTTTGATGGGGATTGGTGCAGACAGAGATTCAGACTTCTCAAAAGTGCCCGACACAAGAACGCGAATCGACATTCGGCATATAAAATCTTGAATTTTGAATGGTATAGCCGTAACCGAATTCTTCTTGTCCGGTTCTTGGTCATCATCTTTGGCACGTGTATTTGTAAGAATACACCCACTCCGAGAGGTGATGGGGGGAAGTGAGATGGAGACAACAGACTCAACGGGTAATGGAGGTTCAATGGAAGGGGTTGTAAAAAGGGTAGGTGGAGATTGAAACATGACGAGCTTCTCCTCCTGCTCGGGAGCAGACAAGGTTGGCTCGGGTGCAAACATCGATGGGCCCTGCTCAGGGTTAATCACGGGTTTGGGTATGAGGTTGAGTGGAGGAACAGAGGTGGTTGGGTTTAGTGATGGGCCCTGCTCAAGGTTAATCACGGGTTTAGGTAAGGGGAGTGGAGGAATAGGAATTGTTGGATTCGGGGTTACAAGGCTAGTGAAGGTTTTAGGTGGAGATGATGGAGGATTACTCGGTTGGGAACAAGAGTGAATGGAATGCTCAGTGGAAGCCAATGGTGTGGGAGTTATTTGTACAATTGAAGGTGTGACAATAGAAGGCTTGGTACATAGGGAACGTCGGATTTTGGTGGTACGTGGAGGGTTAAGGGTAGAAGGTGATTCATGGTGCATTGATGCGGGTTGTTGGGGTGTAAACCCGTCATCGTAACACCATGATGCCTCATAAGCTGGGGTAGGACTAGTGGCTTCATCTTGAGTAGGGGGTTCTTGTGGGAGCAGTGGAAGAGGGAAACGAAGAAAACTCGGAGTAGGTGTATATTCAAAATCTTCATAAATTTCATCATGTGCCATTTCCAATTCTTTATGATCATCAAGTTCAAATGGACACCGTGGTGGAGGCGCGTTGATGAGTGGCGATGGTGTATATTGACATGAAGGATTTTGTGGATATGAATGCGGAGGCGGAGGGCCATATGAATGAGCGTAATGAATGATCGTTAAAACTTGGGAGAACTTCTTGCTCACTCATATTCTCAATGCCATACTCATCTCTTCTCTCCTTCCAATCCTTCTCCATTTTAGTGATGTTATTCATGAAAGTGTGAAGGGGATTGACTTGGGGAGGAGGAGGAGGCGGTCGCGGACTCGTGATCCTCTTTAATTGTTCCTCCATTTGATCAATTTTATCAATGATAGCTTGCTGGAGAGGTGTGACTTGTGATGTTGAGGGTCGACTTTGAGACTTTGGAGGGGCGGCTTGACATGGAGGCCGTGAAAGAGAAAGGGAGTGAGGTGTGCCCATGGAATGACCCGGTCGAACCGGGGTACGAGGGACAGTCAGATTTTGGGCCCATGAGGGATGCTGAAATGAGGGAGGTGGTTGACCCATGTGGTCCTGAAAAGGAGCAGCACGAGGACCACCTATGGCGCATGGATGACCTAGGGGAAAGGGAGAGGTAGAACCCCTCTTAATGACAGCCTGGATGGCTTCAAGTTGTTGAGGGGTAAGGGAATCGATGTGAGGAGCTAGGACATCTAAGGCATAGGGAGCACTAATAGAGGAGGAAGCTCCCCCGACAATGGCCTGTACTCCATGTGAGAACTGATAAGATAGACCAGCGTCCATGGCATGGACTCCTGGCTCACCCTAGTAGCCCTGGCCCGAGTTATACTCTCCATAAGAGTCATGACCTGGGTCATGCATTTGGGGCTCATAGCTGAAGGCCTCGGCCTCGAAAGCATCGTAATTGTGTTCAGCCATCCGTAACACTTTTTCGGAACATAATAACATACAACAACAAACAAATGACAGAGATTAACACACAAGTTGATGCTTTACGTCCTCTTTTTTATTTTTTTTATTTTGTTTTCTTTTTTTTTAATCTAATGTTCACACCACAGGAGGGACCTTAGTTGCAATATTGGTTTCCGCCGTGTCGTCTAAGGACACTCAACTCACCACGAATGGGTTGACTATCTCCAGGGAACTTTAGTGGTACAACCAGTCCAGTGAACGAAGAGGGAATCCTTCGATGTCGGGGACTTACGGAGGTCCCGATGGAGGAGATCCTAGTCCGTCGAGAGGAATTCCCGACGAAGAGTCCTTCCTTCACCGAGAAAGGGTGATCCTTAGGAAAAATAAAAATAAAGATAAAATAAGGGGAGATGATATGCAATGCAGTACTGAATAAAAGATATATAACACAAACAAAATAAGGATAAACACACCAATAGAACAGAGATAACAATGATATAACAGATATAACAGCAATAAACATATAGAGTAGGATATAACCGTTCTTCTTTACAAGACACGTAGAAACATAAAGGGACTATGAGAGTGCACGTGGTGCATAAAGGGGGATGACGTAGCGCACGCGGGCGCAATAAGGAAGGGCACACGTGGGTGCCGAGTAGAGGAGGGCACACGTGGGTGCCGAGTGAAGGGGGCACACGTGGGTGCCAAATGGAGGAGGAGTGCACGAGGTGCACGAGACAACGTTGACCTCTCAAGTAACCACAAAGGACCGGGGTGTTGGAACAGTGCGATCGATACAGAGGGGGGGTGAATGTATCCCCTTCAAGAATATTGCCCAAATTAAAAACAATTCGCCTGCTACTAGATACAGTTGCAGAATAAAAGCTATCGAGTTCAAATAGACATTTGATCGACCAGATGAGCTGCTGACTATACTAGTGGAACCTGATGAAGTCTAATGCCAAATGACAATACAATGCAAACTAGACTCACTTACCAAGATGTAAAGCTCAAGGCCACTGTAACTCGAAACAAGACTATTCAAACAACCTGTGAAACAGATAGAAGATATGGAAGAGCACACCACAAGCAAACCACAGAACAGCAGGGTTTTTAGGTGGTTCGGTCCACAGACCTACGTCCACCCCTCACTCCCAACCGGAGTGAGGCTTCCACTAGCACAAGCTAGAAACCGCAGACTCAGTCTGCAACAGGTGCTGCCACACAGCTTGACCAGGGGAACAAACTCCCCTCTTCCTCCCAACCGGAGGGACACCCCAAGTGACTCCCAGCCACTTGGAAACCAGAGGTCGAAGACCTCTCTTCCTCCAGACCAGGAGGGACCCCTGGACTTGGAACCCACAAGCCCAGAACCGGAGATCAGATCTCCCTTCCTCCAAACCGAAGGGAAACACACAAGTGACTTCCAGCCACTTGCAAACCAGAGGTCGCAGACCTCTCTTCCTCCAGACCAGGAGGGACCCGACCTCAGTCCAGAGGATCGGAAGAACACAGTAAATCAGATCGAATAAAAGGAAAAAATAAGAAATGAAAATAACACAGCAAACACAAGCTGTAAATGAAAGAACATCAGATGTGGCTCTCATCGGAGCTGACTGGCCTGGATTTGATCCACGGTCCAGTAGACAGATCTTCAATCGAGACTACTTTCTTCTTCTCCACGAACTCTCACTATCTCTCTACTCCTCCTCTTTTTCTCTTTCTTTTCCTGACACTCAATCGTGCAGCCTCTCTCTGTCTCTTCTTTTTCTCTTCTTCTTCTTTATCTTCTTCTGCTGCTCGTTTCTCACTGTATAGACTTTGCCCCTTTTTCTCTCTGCTTCAATCTTCCTTCATCCGAAGACGAACCCTTCTATTTATATCAGCAGCAGCACTGGGCGCGTGTGGTCTCCACAGCTCCCGCCCAAACCTTGGACCACGTGGCAGCTCTCCAGCAAGCTTCAGCACACGTGTCACGATCCTGGGCCTTTATCCATTCTTGGATCACGTGCTCTCATTAATCTGAATCCTCTGCAGGCAGAGACAAAGGAAAACATGATTAGTTAGTTCAGTCATACAACCACGACTGTATATACTTTATAAACAGCAACTGAGTAAGTGTGTACAATCGTGAGAGAGTGTATATACTTAATGAATAAGCGGCAATTTACAGACTTAAAAGATGCAGCGTGATAAGCAAATGAATGTATATACTTTAGAACAGCAAATGATCAAGTATGTACACTGAGAGAGTGTATAGACTTGTAACATGCGCTCTCAGTGTATAGACTTGCTGATGAATGCATTATCATAACAAGATAGAATGTGTAGATTTCTGTGAAATGCATGAGGGAATCGAGTGTATAAACTTGACACAACAGTTAACCAAGTGGGTATCATGTGAGAGTGTATACACTTGGAGGTCTTCAGCGTCTTCAGTGTATAGACTCAACCAATGTATATAGTTGAAGGTCTAACAATCGAGTGTATAGACTTAGGCCTAACAATTGAATGTATAGGGTTGAAGACCTAACAATCGAGTGTATAGACTTAGGCCTAACAACTGAATGTATAGGGTTGAAGACCTAACAATCGAGTGTGTAGACTTGAAGCTTGGAAGGATGTATACACTTAGCCTTTGAGGAACGATGTATAGACTCTGATCGTGAAGGCAGGCTGTATAGACTTGAATCGCTTGAAGCGATGTACAGACTTGGTGAGGCTCAAGCAGTGTACAAACTTGTGAAGGCTTCAGCGTTGTACAGACTTGGAAGTTCCACTGTGGATGTATGGACTTGACGAGTGAAGCCGATGTACAGACTTTGCTTAGGAGACCAGTGTATAGACTTTCACAGAGCTCACAATGTATAGACTTCACGCTGTACAGACTTTCCAAAGAGGCGAAATGGTGTACAGACTTGAGGCTTTGAACGTGTAAGCTGAAGTGATGTACAGACTTAGCGATGTATAGACTTGGCCAGAAAACGTAGGGAAAGATATGAGTGTATTGACTTGGCCAAGCGTAGGAAAAGATGTGGAGTGTACAGACTTGGTGAAACAAAGTCCAGTGTATAGACTTGGTGAACACTGCAACAGTAATCGGATGTATAGAGTTGAAGTTAGACAATCCAGTGTAGAGACATGAAGCTTGACAATCCAGTGTATAGACTTCAGTTAAGTGCATTGGCTGTACAGACTTCAATTAGAAGTTGCCCGATGTACAAACTTGAAGATAAGACTCCAATGTACAGACTTGCAAAAGCGAAGCCAATGCACAGACTTTGAAAGACTTGAACACTGCGATGTTCAGACTTTAGCAGTGTATAGACTTAGAGTGTAGCTAAAGCTTCGAGCGTAGGAATAGACCAAAATGTATAGACTTTCAATGAAGGGCGTTGTGTAGACTTTGGAAAGTCTGAGCCAATGTACAGACTCTGCCTCAACTATGAATAGGCAAAACGGATGTACAGAGTTGGCCAAACACTTGAAGATCGACTGTACAGGCTTTGATAAAGTAGCGATGTACATACTTGGAGATGATATGCCAATGTACAGATTTAATGATATGAACAATAAGGCATGCTGTACAGACTTACTCGATCAAGCTGATGTATAGACTTTGATACCCAGACAGTCAGTGTTCTGATGGGTCGACGCATCAGTAGGGGTGGGTCGACCCACTACTGTCCATACTAACTAAACATGCTTGGCCAATGCTTGAAGCACAGTCCAGTGTATAGACTCGATGCCTTGAAGATCAATGTACATACTTTGAAGACCGACCTAGCAGGATGTGTAGACTTAGAATGCAACCAGGATGTCTAGACTTGATGTGAGGCAATGCACAATGAACATGAACCAATGAATTGAATGCATATAGCAGACAAGAACTGAATGTATGCTGGAGAACTAATTAAAGCATTACCTGATCTGAGCATTCACCTTACCTGTCATGATTTGACTTTGACTTGGGTTAACTTCAGACCTGTGAGTCATCCTTAAACCTGTTCTGACAGTTTCTCATAATGCAACAGGATTATATCATCAAGGATGTAAACATAATGAGGCATAATACTGTCATCATCAAAACTCCAGAACCACAGGGGACACATCACGGGGGAGTGCACGTGGTGCACGAGGGAAATGATGTAGCGCACGTGGGCGCAATAGGGAGGGGCACACGCGGGTGCCGAAAGAAGAGAGGCACACGTGGGTGACGAGAGTTCAAGGGTAACCAAAAAAGTAAAAAGCAGGTCCCACCGTGATCGCCAGAGATTTGAACATAATAAGAGAGAAGGGTGAGAGAGAGAGAGAAAGAGAGAAAGAGAGGGAGAGAGAGAGGGAGAGAGCCGCGTCGCGGCGAGGAAGAGAAAGACGAGAGGGGTGAGAGAGAAGAAAGAGAGAGGGGGTGAGAGGGGGGAGAGAGCCGCGATAGGCAGAGAGAGAGGGGGAGTGAGGGGAGGAGAGAAAGGAAGAGGGAGAGAGAAGGAGGGGACGCGGAGAAGAGAAAGAGGAAGAGAGGGGGGGCATGCGAAGAGAGAGGCGCTGCGAAGGATGGTGGCGTTGTGCTAAAGGGGAGGTCGCGGAGATGGGGTCGGCGCGGCGACGGGTGTGGACCGGCGGTCTTCACGGCGTGGTGAGGCGACTATGGAGGTGGTGGAGTGCATGCAGGGGGGACTCGTGGGCGGTGGTTTGGTCGCAGGCGGCTGGGAGGTGGCTCGCGTGGCGTCGCGGCAGGGGAACTGGTGCGATGGCCGGCGGTCGGACGGTGGACGACGACGGGTTCATAATGCATGCATGACGATGAGGACGCTTGTGGACGGCGGCTTCATGACGGGCATGACGGCGGACGTGGGATGGCAAGAGACAGTGGCGTCGGGAGCTTCACGGCGGTTCGGGGCGTCGGCGGAGGTAATCTCGGCAACAGCGTGTGCAGACGACGGCAGGGTGAGATGGCCTCACGGTGGAGACAGATGAGACGTGGAGGTTGAGGCGAACGGAGGTAGCTCGGGCGGCGGTGGACGAGCTCACGGCAAGATGGCCGGAGGGCGCAGGGTCTCGGGTGTGCGTCGTCTGTGGCAAGGGCGAAGTGGCGGTGTCGTGGTGACGATGAAGGCCACGGGTGTAAACGACGGTGAACGGGCGACGAAGGGAACGGCGGTGCATGCAGGAGGTTGTGGGCGGCTCTGCAGGTGGTATAAAGAAGAGAGGGGTGGTGGTGTTCGCAAAGGAGGAAGATGGGAGATTGAGAGGATGAGGGGGAGTTTGCGTGGGTTCTCTCTGGCAGTGGAGTGGAGAGTGGGAGAGAAGTGATGTCCGCAAGTGAGAGAGAAAGAGAAAAAGAAATCTACGTGGGGGGGGGGGAGATGATGGGTGCGATGGGAGAAGAGAGATAGGGATGAGGTTCTTTTGGCATTGATTGGAGGAGTCTAAGCATTGAGAGAGAGGGAGATAAGGTGGGGTAGAGATGAATAGACAAGAAAGAAACCAGATCCGAGAATATAGGGGGTGGGGTAAGTGATTAATATTATTTTATTTAAGTTGATTAAGAATATTTTGTTTCTTTTGTTTAAGCTTATTAGAATAAAACTATATATATATATATCTACGTATATATTTTTACAACCATGTATATATGTATATATATATATATTTATATTATATATTACACACATATATATTTACAGCCATATAATATACAACCATATATATTTGGATTTTATATTTGTTTATATTATTTTATATTATTTTTTTACTTTTTGTCAATTTTTTTGTATTTTTATGCCCTTTATTAATTTTTTGTATTTTTTTAAATAACCTTTTCTCATCATTTTTTTTATTTTCTTCTTCATAAACTTTTCTTGATTTTTTTATATTTTTCTAACCTTTTCTGAATTTTTTTTGTATTATATTTTTATGTAAAAGCTAAAAAAATGACTAATCACCCACATAAGTCAAATGCCTAAACCACTTTAGGGCATCGTAGCATAATATGAAATTTACTCACAGAAATGTTAAAAATGGCGTGTCTATAGTAACACTTATACTTTCCCATGATCCACCTGCATAACACCCCCCAGATATTAATACAAGCTAGTCAAAATGAGAAAGTGTTACGAAGTAGAAAGAATCTAGGCAAATATAGAGACGAGAAACACATAGTGGTTTAACGGAGCCGATGAGCGATCCACCCCAGCTTGTCCTCGTCATCCAATGCCATGAAGACAGACCGAACATGAGCATTATCGAACAGATCTGCTGTATTAAACAAGATATCCTGATTGTAGCCTGGCAACTCCTTCACTTTTTTAAGACAATCTTTGACTGTGCAAGACTGGTCTGAAGTAGATGTGGCAGAAGAATTTCCACCGCCAAAGCTTTTGCACAAATCCACCAAATTAGCATTCACAGCACAATACTTATTGAGTGCATTGGTGGCATTATCTAACCCCTTATTACGCTTTCCCCGACCACATGTGTATGAGGGAGTGCCACATGTCCTCGTCTTGTTGGGAGAAGTTGCCTCATCTTCAGATGGTTGTTTTGTAGGCGGTGAAGGAGTGTAGTGCCCTGTGCCACTGCATCCTCCCATTGACAATGGAGTATTGAATCTCCCCCCCTGCGTCTCGGGCTCAGGATGAACTTGGTAACTGCCGAAAGTTGGTATGAAGGGGTTGAACTCAGTCTCTAGGTCCACAGGTGAAGCATTTGGATGAAGACCCATGGAACTTAATCGACGGCGAGGTGAATCTTCATCCCCCCCAGACCTCCTCTGTGATAAGTCATTGTCCATCATTGTGTCAAATCCTAAACATCCCCTGGACATGCTGTTACCACACAGGATGTCCATTTCTGCCTTGAACTCATATGGCTTCCCTAGAAGCTTCTTGTATTCAACATTAGCCTATGAGACAAGAAGACAAAGTAAGTATCTTGTAGTGAACCTCTACTAAGATATTGTTATTTAACATTTACGTTCAAAATATTTGTTACATACCGCAATCGCCTCTGCCCAAGCACCCTCTTCAGGCGGCACATGCATCTTCAATATGTCATTCCATCCCCAGCCAATCCGTGCAATCAACTATTCGAGTGTATGGTATTGTTTTTTCAAAATTTTTCACCTATTTTGCAGATTATTTTTGTCGACCCCCTTTTTTGTTTCAGCATTGAAGGGTCCTATGATATCGTTCCACACATGTTACTTGAAAGTGCCTTGGTTACAAGTGTTCTTGTGGTACTGGTCAATCAAGAGATTTAACAACACCTTATCCTCCCTAGTCGTGAAGTTCGTTACTCGTGGTTTCTCCTTGCTATCCGACATGAGTTTATCTACAAGGACAACAAGGAAGACAATCTCCCATATAATGGCCTGAAGTAAACATACGAGAATAAACTTAACACATGAAATTAAAGATGATAAATCATGCTAAGTTCATAAATGCACATCAGTTATGACATGCACAGCTGTTCATAGACCAAGGCTGTCCCACGTACAAAGAGAATGCATAATGTCCTTATACAAGGGTAATGTCCTGCCCTTAAACCACATGACAAGTGGATTAAACTGTAAAAATAATGTGCATAAAATTAGCATGCATTTCATAGTTACAAAACCTTAGTGTACTCAGTGATTCGTGGCTATTTAACACACCTCATTGTATGCATCCCATTGCATGTCAGTGCCTTGTATCTGTTTTGATGTCTCATCCCATTTGAAACCTCCATCAGACACAAGAGCATTGGCTACTGTTGGGTGTTGCATTCCCACATTATTTTTGACATTGGTTTTGATGATAACAAAATATTGTGTGTTTGTGGAGCAAATATTTATCATGTGGTTAAATGATTTCATAACTTTATGTGTTTGGAAGAGCACGTGTTTTGAAATGTCTTTTGATGTTCTTGTGATGGAATGATGTCAAAGATGGTGGTTCATATTTTAAAATTCCATTTACTTGTTTCAATGTGCATTTGAATGTGTATAGATATGGAGTTTTATGTGGAAGAATCAAGTTAAGGAGAACTCAATTTTTGATACATAAACTAACTTGATGTTTGTGTTTTTACAGGTTCAAGGATGGTTTTTAAACCCTCTCATGTCAAGTGGATGATGGTAATATCTAACCATTTGTTTTGTTTGATTTGAATAAGGTTTGCAGTGTTTTTCCAACCACTTCTGGCATGGGTCGACCCATGGGGTCGACCCCCAAGTGTTCTGTCTGGACAGAACACATTTTAGTGACCCAGTGTGCAGGGGTCGACCCATGGGGTCGACCCACACTGCATGGGTCGACCCCATGGGTCGACCCCTAGGTTCTGGGTCTTTGTTTTGCTTCTGTTCGTCCTCTGGTTGTCTAGGGGTCGACCCATAGGGTCGACCCATTCCGGCACGGGATTTGCGAACCCAATTAAAACCTATTGAAAACATTTCTAAACTTTACCAAAACACCCCCCATTAGTTACTAATCATGTTTAGGTGTTTCTAACACACTTTGGGAGGGTTTTATGTGTCTTTTCCCCACCCCTCTATATATATCATTGTGAACTCCGAATTTGACAAGAGAGAACCCTAATGTGCTATCTTTATCTTATCTTGTAGGTGAAGAAAGGGGGAAAAGGAAGGAGGGGCTATTGCAAGGTGGATTTCATCTCTAACAGAGCATTTCTGGAGATTGTGGAAGAAGAGAAAGAAGAGCGGATCGACGAGAGGATCAAGAGGAAGCTTGAATCACCGTCATCCGACCTCCCTCCGAATCGAGAATCGAAGAATATCATTTTCAGCCCTTTCTACATATGGGGATTCATTTCTTCACTCTTTTATCATCTATTCCAGTCATGTACTCTTCGTCTATGAGCATGTATTGAACATATCATTTATTTCTGAACTTTAACTCTGTGTGTGGTGAACCGTCTGCGTACGGTTGTGATCATATCTTGCCGCAAGTGTTGCGGTGTGTGTGTGTGGATTGATCCCGCTGTTGGATCGTTGTGGAGACGAAGTCTCCGTGTGTGTTGGAGTATATTCTCCGTGTGCTTCGTTGTGAAGCAAGTGAAGCCTCACCGGTTCGGTGAGGGGTGGACGTAGGGAGCCCGTCGTGGTCCCGAATCACCTTAAAATCCCCGTGTCCTGTGGTTGCTTGCTTGTTCATTTTTCTTGTTCCAACACATTCGAGTGTGCTCGGAGAGATTGAGTGAACTAGATTTATTTCTGTTCAACTTGCTTTTCATCAATCTCATTAATACTGCATATTGTTTAAAATCTATAATTTCGTGTGGGGGACAATTCAACCCCCCCTTCTTGTCTGCGTATATTGTTATCTGGGCCAACAATTGGTATCAGAGCTAGGCCTCTGATTTTATTCAATCTCACGGTTGAGGAGGAAAGATTGTTTAGCAATGGATAGTAGGGGAATGATTCATGAGGGACATTCTATACACAGGCCACCATTCTTTGATGGCACAAATTACCCCTATTGGAAAAATAGAATGATAGTGTTTTTGCGAGCACATGATTACAATAGCTGGAAAGTCATTAGTAAAGGTCCTCATAAATTGCCCGATAATGAGGATAGTTGGAATGAGGAGCATATTAAACATTCATGTGAAAATTTCAGGGCTATGAATATAGTGCAATGTGATGTTCATCCGAATGAATATTCACGTATATCTATGTGTTCCTCTGCACAAGAAATGTGGGAGAAGCTCCGACTCATATACGAAGGAACGTCGAAAGTAAAGGAGACAAAAGCAAATCTATTGGTCCGAGAATATGAGCTCTTCATGATGAAGCCGCATGAGACCATCTCGGACATGTTTGCTAGGCTTATGGAGATCTCCAATGGGTTGAAGGCACTAGGAAAAGAATATATGAATCAAGAGCTAGTAAGGAAGGTGTTGCGGTCCTTGTCACCACAATGGCATACAAAAGCGACTGTGATAGAAGATTCTAAAGATCTCACTACACTCAAGCTTGATGAGTTGATTGGGTCCTTGATGACCTATGAAATCAGCATTGAGAGGAGAGAGGAAGAGAAGGGCAAAAAGAAATCAGTGGCATTTGAGGCTAACTCAAAATCTTCTGAAGAAAGCGATGAAGGGTCAAGTCTAAATAGCAGTGAGGAAGAACTTGTAAATGTCATCACTAGTAAAGCTAGAAAATTGTTCAGAAAGGCTAGACAAGATGGCACTTCTCTTGGAAAAATTCCAAAGAAAGTATTGAGGAACAAAAGGGAGATTAGATGCTATGAGTGTGGAAAAGTCGGCCAGATGAGAAGTAAATGTCCAAGTTTTAAAAGAAACTGAAGAAAGAAAAAGTGAAGAAGCCCAAGGCCATGAAGGTGATTTGGAGTGATGAGGACGAGAGCGAGTCCAAATCTGAGAAGGATGATGAGCTGGACGAGGCGGTCCAGAATTTATGTCTAATGGTCGATGAGGAAAACGGCACCGAGGTAAATTCCGATAACAAAAACTTAACTTGTGAAGAATGGGAAATAGCTTATGCTGGAATGTATGAAAAGTGTAAGAAGTTGAAACATGAAAATAAAAATCTGAAAAAGAAGTTTCATGATGTTTTACATTCTAGTTCAGCTTCATGCACTAAATGTAGTTTGCTTGAGTTAGAACTTGAGAACATGAAAGATGAAAATGAAATGTTGTTGTCTAAAGTTTCTCTTTTTGAGGATGATATTTCATGCCTAGAGATTGAAAAACAAGAAGCTTATGAAGATGTGAAAAATCTAAAAACTGAAAATGAACAATTGGTAAAGGAGTTGGATGAGCTTAAATCAAGACTGTGTGAATGTGAAAAATCTAAGAAAGACATTGAAACCAACTTCAATACCATGCAAGATGAATTGCATAAATTGAAAGGTCTTGTTGAAAAAGAATTGAAAGGAAAACAGAAAATGTCTGAATATGGTGAAACTAGCAATGAAAATGCTAGGAATGAGAAGAGAGTTGTGGGACACTCACCCACAAAGAAAAATTCCATTGTGAAAAATAGATTTCAAAAATCATGTAGTTCATATGGCTATACTCATGTTGACTCATGCATGAACTCATATGTTGATAGATCATATATGCGTAAGAGTCATTTTAGAAAGCCAAATGTCACATGTTTTTATTGTGGCATGTTCGGCCACTCTATGTATGTGTGTGACTTGATGAGGGCCGATGATGAGTGGTTTGAAAGGAAAAACAAAATATATTTTGGTCATGCTAGAACTAACCCCTCGGGACCCAAGATGGCTTGGGTACCCAAAACTTTGAAATGAAAATTTTACTTTGTAGGGGTGCCTTGAGACCAAGAAGATGTTGGTAAATAATGGCTTCTCAAGGCAAAGGTAAGAGAGCTTAAGTTCTGAAATCTTGTGTTGAAAAATTTAGGTATAAACTTGGTTGGATCTCGTCATTCGATCCACCTTGATCATGCAACTACCTTTTGTTGATTTTGGTTGTGATATAGAAGAATTTGTAGTTTAGATAAGTGTCTTGTTCATAGAGTCTTTGATACATACTTTTACTTCCTTTTGCAAATAACAATTCAGTCCTTGCATACATTTACATTTACTTTATAAAGTTGCACACATGAGTTTTCACTTATATGAGAATTTTGCATACACTTCTATGCTTGAATGCAATGATTGTTCGGTATCTCAATGATGAGATGTGGAAGGGTGGATTACATCCATCCGGAAGCTTTCGTTATGCGTGAGGTGGTCTTCGGACCTATGTACTCTGCTCCGTACCGAAAATCATATTGCTTGAATTAATTTCCAAAATCCTTGCTTGCTTGCATGTATATATCTCTAGATAACCATTTTCTTGAAAATCTTCTAAGACCTCACCTCCTTGATAAATAAATTACAATGTTCTTGATCTTTTGTGAACCATGGCATATACAAAGGAGGAGGACTTATTTCTAACTGTGCATACATTTAGGGGGAGTCATAACTATGTCTAGGCAAATTCACTTTCTACATTCAAAACAATTACCCACATACCTTGTTCAAAAATGATGCATATGACTTTGATTGATAAGGATTTCAGAAATTCCTTTTAACACTTCAAGGGAAACAAATTTCTACATGAAAATTAAGAGAATCGTGAGGAAAAAGCTACCTACCCCGCAAGCTTCAATAAGTGGATTGTCTAACCAAGTAGCCGGGAATCCCCACTGAAATAAATGAGGAAACTCGCGTCGAAAGGTGAAACAAAAATTCACATTGCATGATGAATCCTAGTAGCTGGGAAACCCCATTGAGACACATGAGGTGACTCGCGTCGAACGGTGAAATCCAATAAAAGAAAAGCATACAAAAAGGGGTTGTGTGAAGCTACCAAAAGTCGAGGATCGAAATGGAAGTATAGGAAGAAAATAACCCTCTAGTGTTTTCTAGAAATTCTGTTCATATCCATATAATTTTAAAGTTCATTGCTCATTTACACAAATTTTAATTTTGGGTATTATTGTGATGACTGTATATCTTGAATTTGTTCTTATCATGGTCTATGTAGTACCTCGAGCATATGCATGCACTATCTTTTTTGATTATGCTTCATGTCTCACATTTCGGTTTAGAATGAACTGTTCAGTCATTATCCTCTTACCCCACTGAGGAGGAGTAATATAAATATTTGTTTGCTTGACTCTAATGCTTGCTTGCTTGTCTGCTTGCCTACATAAGTCATGTCATACTTTAGCTCCCATAGATGCATCATTAGATCATACATGTTCATATCAGCTTAAATAACCCTTTTGTCAATCTGTTTTTGTTGAAGACAATGGGGGAGTAAAAGTGCACATAATGTTCACATCTGTTTGGAAGTTCAGAAGTTTTTGTGCATATATCATGTTTCTTTGACATGGTTGGTTTTCATACTTTTTGCTCTAGTTTTGTATTCCCCATTTTTGATTATGCCAAAGGGGGAGAAAAATGTGTAGATTGCCATAATATTTTGTCATCATCAAAAAGGGTGAGATTGTTGGGTGTTGCATTCCCACATTGTTTTTGACCTTGGTTTTGATGATAATAAAATATTGTGTGTTTGTGGAGCAAATATTTATCATGTGCTTAAATGATTTCAAAACTTTATGTGTTTGGAAGAGCATGTGTTTTGAAATGTCTTTTGATGTTCTTGTGATGGAATGATGCCAAAGATGGTGGTTCATGTTTTACAATTCCATTTACTTGTTGCAATGTGCATTTGAATGTGTATAGATATGGAGTTTTATGTGGAAGAATCAAGTTAAGGAGAACTCAATTTTTGATACATAAACTAACTTGATGTTTGTGTTTTTACAGGTTCAAGGATGATTTTTAAACCCTCTCATGTCAAGTGGATGATGGTAACATCTAACCATTTGTTTTGTTTGATTTGAATAGGGTTTGCAGTGTTTTTCCAACCACTTCTGGCATGGGTCGACCCCCAAGTGTTCTGTCTGGACATGGGTCGACCCCCAAGTGTTCTGTCTGGACAGAACACATTTTAGTGACCCAGTGTGCAGGGGTCGACCCATGGGGTCGACCCACACTGCATGTGTCGACCCCATGGGTCGACCCCTGGGTTCTGGGTCTTTGTTTTGCTTCTGTTCGTCCTCTGGTTATCCAGGGGTCGACCCATAGGGTCGACCTATTCCGGCACGGGATTTGCGAACCCGATTAAAACCTATTGAAAACCTTTCTAAATTTTATCAAAACACCCTCCATTAGTTACTAATCATGTTTAGGTGTTTCTAACACACTTTGGGAGGGTTTTATGTGTCTTTTCCCCACCCCTCTATATATATCATTGTGAACTCCGAATTTGACAAGAGAGAACCCTAATGTGCTATCTTTCTCTTATCTTGTAGGTGAAGAAAGAGGGAAAAGGAAGGAGGGGCTATTGCAAGGTGGATTTCATCTCCCACAAAGCATTTCTGGAGATTGTGGAAGAAGAGAAAGAAGAGCGGATCGACAAGAGGATCAAGAGGAAGCTTGAATCACCGTCATCCGACCTCCCTCCGAATCGGGAATCGAAGAAGATCATTTTCAGCCCTTTCTACATATGGGGATTCATTTCTTCACTCTTTTATCATCTATTCCAGTCATTTACTCTTCGTCTATGAGCATGTATTGAACATATCATTTATTTCTGAACTTTAACTCTGTGTGTGGTGAACCGTCTGCGTACAGTTGTGATCATATCTTGCCGCGAGTGTTGCGGTGTGTGTGTGTGGATTGATCCCGCTGTTGGATCGTTGTGGAGACGAAGTCTCCGTGTGTGTTGGAGTATATTCTCCGTGTGCTTCGTTGTGAAGCAAGTGAAGCCTCACCGGTTCGGTGAGGGGTGGACGTAGAGAGCCCGTCGTGGTCCCGAACCACCTTAAAATCCCCGTGTCCTATGGTTGCTTGCTTGTTCATTTTTCTTGTTCCAACACATTCGAGTGTGCTCGGAGACATTGAGTGAACTAGATTTATTTCTGTTCAACTTGCTTTTCATCAATCTCATTAATACTGCATATTGTTTAAAATCTGTAATTTCGTGTGGGGGACAATTCAACCCCCCCTTCTTGTCTGCGTATATTGTTATCTAGGCCAACAATTTACATTAAATGATTTGTAGAAGCCAAGCCTATGTTTCAAATGGGAGGTGGAGAAATTGAGGCCACTTCGGATGTTGAATGTTTCTCGCACAATGTCCCACGAATCTGATACACTGAACTCTCCACATATCAACTCCTCACTAATTAATTTTAGTAAGATACGGTCCATCTCCAATGTCCACAATTGACCTAAACAGAGAGGGTAAATGTCGATTATGGGAGGATGTTCTACGGGACGACTGTTTTCAAACTTTAAGGCCAAATAGAGGTGGTCGTCAATTACCAGTGCAAGACATGTTGACGTGCAGTCCACAGAGGTCAAGGCTTGGAAAGTCCACAAACCTAAATCAACTTTTTCCACTCCAACCTTTTACCTCCAACAAATAAATGAGGAGTTGGATTGGCAATTAATGAGAAAAAATATCACTTGTGAAAGTATAATATGTAAACATGTCCAGGTAAACATATGAACATGCAGGTCAAGACATTTTAACAACTTTCTTAAACTTATCACAGTTTATGGTACCAACAAAAAGTAGTATGAAAGTGGCAACCCTAAATATTTGTAACATAAGATTTCAAGGATTTTTACATTACTTAGACCAAGTCTACTATAGATACTAATATTTTGGGTTTTCCATGTAACTTGTCCAGTCACTTGCAGTTGCTATCACCTCAATGATACGATAGAACAAACTATCTATGACCACATTGCATTTTTAAATGTACATGCCATTTCAATGAAGGTGTAAGAATATGGTCACACAAGTGATAAACTTAGGCCCATTATACCGTGAATTTACACATAGACGATGAAAGGTAAGGCAATGTTTATATGACGCCTATGAAAAATACAGACCTACATGGTATATGCCAATGTAAAGGAAATGAACAATTCTGTCACGATGAATACTGTATAGAAAGGCAAATAAGATGTCAAGTCCCGAGCGCGGAAGCTTACCCGTGGCGCGACAGTTTTATATAGAACCAAAGCGAGCTAGCTATTCGATGGAATTCTTCATTTTGATAGTTAATAGGGTGCGTAAATAACTAAGATTTAACTTGAAATTAATACAAATAATCCGAGATGACAATTGTTACCACTAACCAAATGATAATTACACACATTTCTCGAGTCCGACTACTAGGCTTCAAGCCCTTATTACAGTTCTAATAAATTAGACTAATACAACTGACATCTGACATAACTGGATACAAATGACATAATTACTACACCACAATTAACAAGACAACATGATAACTCCATTTCTACACTCATCACTCAGACTCATTCCCTTCCGAGTTCTGGCTGATATCCGAACTACCTGAAAAGGTTAGAAAACAACTAGATGAGCGAATCGCTCAGTAGGATTTACATCTCAAGTTCTAACATGCTTTAAGTGAATTACCCATTTATTTAATGTAGGTAAACTATGCATGCAGACAGATAGATATCAAAGAATCGTAAAATCGATAGGAGTAGAAAGTGAGAGTATATAGATTGCACAATTTCAAGCAGCAGTAGCAAGTGATAGCAAATGATATCAGGCCAGTGATAACTGAGAAGTAATAACTGGAATAGCAACATGTTAATCAAGCTAGCAATAGTAAGCAAAGTAGTTTCAAGCATGGATAACTGGAATTGGCTATTTATAATGCATTCAAGTAAACACTTTTACCCTTCTGCGGGTCTCAAGTCAATCAATCAAGTAATATCACGAGAATGAGTGGAATGCCTAAAGTCTAACAAGCAAGTACTCCGGTGCAATGCCAAACACCGTGGTCAATAAACTCCCATAGGCACAAGTACCTTCGGATGCTCCTCCCAGGACCAGACCGGGCCCTATATGCACAGCATTGGTCGTGTTTGTCGACATCCACTCTCATTTATAGCCAATATGGAATTTCAAGGATTGACCCGGTAGGATGTATATAAGGTGGATTATAGAATAGAATCCAAGGCGTATCGTTATGTAGGGACGAACTAGGAGTAAAACCCGTAACGTTCGATACATGCTAATGACAATAGGAGTTTGAGACTAACTTGCTGGTGTTGACACAAATGTCGATATTAGTTATATATATATTATTTTTATCCAATATGTATATGTATATATATATATATCCGATTATAGAATTCTGTCCAATATAATGGAGGTTATAGGTATGTATATCTTCTGTCCGATATACATATATGAGTTAGCCAAAATGGTGATTTATTATAATAATCAGAAATTAATTATGAAAATAAGTTTTTATGTTGAATATAGTTCTAACTTGCTAAAAATGATATTAACATGTTGAGAATGAGTTTCATATGTTACTTTACTGGTAAGGTGATAAAAATAAATTTTTCAAGCTGGATTTAATTTTTACATGCTGAAAATTAATTATTAACATGCTAAAATTAATTATTAACATGCTAAAATTAATTAACTTACTGATAGGATGATAATATAAGGTTGCCATGCTGATTACAAAAATTTTCTGATGACAACATAATTTTATCATGCAAAAATTTATTTTTCTACATTTATTTGCTAATTATTTGATAGGAAAATAGAATTATTATGCTGAAAAATAGTTTTAATACATTGAAAATAACTATAACATGCCAAAAATAATTATAACATGCTGGAATAATTTTACCATACTAGAAGAAATGTTATCATGTTGGAAGTAATTTTCATGCATCAATTTACTACTTTATTTAATAGGAAAGTAAGTTTTATATGCACAAAAATAGCTTTAAATAGATTTTAACATGCTGAAAATAATTTTTATATCTCAGTATGTATAAAATAATTCTATCATATTGGAAGTCACTTTTAAAATGCTGGAAATAGTTTTAACATGTTGGAGATAATTTTTAGTATGTATAAACTAATGTGGTGAAAATTAGATTTTTTCAAAAAAAAATAATTTCATTCTACAAATATATATATATATATATACTCGGTAAGAATGAAGGAGTCCATTTTATATTGTATTCTGTTCTCTATATATATTCGGTGAGAATGGAGGTGTAGACATTAGTTTTATATGTATGTATATATATATATATATATATATATATATATATATGTATGTATGTATGTTTATATATATATTCTTGCCTAACAATATATAATGAAGGTGTTTTGTATATACAATTTATGGAAGTATATATATGAATTTATATACATATATAATGAAGGTGCTTTGTATATACAATTAATGGGAGTATATATATATTTATTTATTTATTTAAGGTGTCGGGTGTATATATGCACACTTGCATATGCAGGTGTTATATATATATACTGTTAATAGAGATATAATGGAGGTTCATAAATTGTTCATACTTTATTTCACTTGTTAAGAGGCTATTTTTCATTAAGTTCAATGCATGTGTCGACACTAGTGTCGACACTTCCTGTTCATTTTTCGTCTATGTTGTACAGTTAATATTACAATAGTTTGTGTGTCGACACCGGTGTCGACACATGAGATTCTTCTACGGCTTACATATACCGTTAATATTGTATGTGTCGACACCTGTGTCGACACCGGTGTCGACACCTATGTCGACACATGAGGTTCACGTACGTTGTTTTCATTAAGTTTACAGTATGTGTCGACACTAGTGTCGACACCTATTGTTCACAATGTTTTGTGTGTGTCGACACCTGTGTCGACACTTGTGGTTCTGTCTTCGTGTTTATTATTAATTAAGTCTTGTTTTGGTTTAATCATCTTGTTAATCAAGTGTTTAAGGTTTTAATCCATGGTTTAATTTTGGTTTTGTCAACACTCTAGGTAAGTGTCACGTAGGTGTCGCGTAGGTGTCGCGTAAGTGTTGACACCTCGGGTAGGTGTCGCGTAAGTGTTGACACCTCGGGTAAGTGTTGCGTAGGTGTCAACACTTGTGCAACACTTGTGCAACACCTATAATGCAAGTGTCGACATATGTATGACATATGTATGGAAGTGTTGACACGAGGTGTCAACACCTGCATTATATATATATATGGAAGTGTTATGTGAGGTGTTGACATTGAGTGATTTGGTAGATTAACAGGTTAATTAAGCATGCTAATAGATTAGGTATGCTATTAGATTAGTTAATAAAGCTCATTCATGTTAGTTATCTAGGGCATGAGACTAATACTTGCTAATTGTCCAAGATTGAAGCTATTGCATGCTAATTATCCTCGTTGTGAAACTAATTACTTTACTAATTTTACTACTTTTCTTAGATTAAAGCTAATACATGATAACTATGAGGCTAACACATGCTGTATAAACGTGAAAGATCGCATGGAGATGAGCCTAAGACTAACTGCCTAGACTAATCATCCTAGATTAGCTACTAGTTTAGTTAAAAATTGAGAACACCTACCTTGTTGGAAGATCGTAGTAGCAGGCCCTTCTTGCGCAATCCCTGTAGAGCTTTGCCCCAACCTTAGCTAGCATAGAATGTGGTAGCTACGGGTATGTTTATAGGGTCTGTTATGACCGAATAGGGGGCAAGATCTAGAATAATGGGGCTTTACAGCGTGTACAGGCTGGAGAGATAAGAGATAGGCTGGAGAGATAAGAGATACTGTTTGTACAGCTAATCCATGGCCCAAATCGTAAGTGCAAGTTTTGCTAACTTATAACATATAATTATTTGGCAAAAAGGGTAAATGGTGAGGATGCTAGGATTGGAACCTGGTCACTAGGTTGAAAGGCACATCTCTTAACCAACTACTCTAGGAAGCCACTTGTTAAGTGAATAATCTTTACATATGATGACTCCGTGTTCCAACTTCTTACATAAGCTTCCTATAGAGTTTATCTAATATTTTTTTTCATTTGGAAAATAATATTAATAATATTTTTTTTTCATTTTCATTTTTTTTATACGGGGTGCTACACCCTCCCCTACTTAAAAAAATTTGGTCCCCAAATTCAATTGTATAAGGGTAAATTCAACTACATAAGGATACTGTAGAAAGTATAAGATACTTGCCGACTAAAATAGTTCTGGGTATCTTCTCTTCATAGATTCCTCGGTCTCCCAAGTTGCTTCTTGCTCCGAGCATCGATTCCATTAGATTTTTACCATAGGGATTGTCTTGCTCCTTAGAACTCGGATTTCTTGGTCGAGAATCTTTACTGGCCTTTGCTCATAGGTGAGGTCCTTCTGTATCACCATGTCAGTGTGATCTATGACGTGGAGAGGATCGTGTACATACATCTTCAGCATAGAAATATGGAATACATTGTGCACTTCCGAGAGTTGAGGTGGTAAGGCAATGCGGTAAGCCACCTCGCCCACTCTTTCTAATACTTCAAATGGACCGATAAACCTTGGTGTGAGCTTGCCCTTAACACCGAATCTTCTAATACCTCGGCCGGGAGATACCTTGAGAAATACATGATCACCCACTTGAAATTCCAAATCTCTCCTTCTGTTATCAGCATAAGATTTTTGCCTGCACTGAGCTACCTTGAGTCTCTCTCTAATAAGGTGTATCTTTTCAGTTGAATCTCTAACCATTTCTGGGCCTAGAAGTTATCTTTCACCGACTTCATCCCAGCATATTGGAGATCGACAACTCCTACCATAAAGTGCCTCGAAAGGTGCCATCTGGATACTGGCTTGGTAGCTGTTATTGTAGGCAAATTCGGCTAGGGGTAAGTGGTCATGCCAGCTTCCGCCGAAATCCATAATACATTCCCTTAACATTTCTTCAACAACCTGATTTGTTCTTTCAGTCTGACCATCTGTCTGGGGATGAAAAGCAGTGCTAAAGTTGAGTTTCGTTCCCAGAGAATGTTGTAGACCCTTCCAAAAATGAGAAGTAAAGCGTGGGTCTCGATCAGATACTATAGACACAGGAATTCCATGCAATCTAGTAACCTCCTTGATATATAAGGCAGCAAGAACATCAATCGACCATCGACTCTTGATAGGCAAGAAATGAGCCGATTTAGTAAGGCGATCGATGATTACCCATATTCCATCATGTCCGCCCCTAGACCTGGGCAAACCCATGATGAAGTCCATGCCGATGTCTTCCCATTTCCACTTGGGGATATCTAGTGGATGCAATCTTCCAGCGGGCTTCTGATGTTCCGCCTTCACCTGTTGGCATGTCAAGCATCTAGACACGAAGTCTGCTATCTCCCTTTTCATATTGGGCCACCAAAAGGTTCTTTTTATGTCTTGGTACATCTTAGTGGCTCCAGGGTGGATCGTATACCTCGATCGATGAGCTTCTTCAAGAATCATCTTCTTCAGCTCAGGACTGTTTGGTATACATGTCCGTTCATGGTATAATAATCTGCCATCGAGTGCCGACTTGAAATCAGATTTCTCATCCAGCTTTTCTTTTATTTCCACTAGGGTAGGATCTTCTTCTTGCAACCTCTTGATTTCAACTAGCAAATCCGGATGTACACTTATGAGAGATAGAGTAATACACCTGTCATTCTCATCCATGCTTATATTGAGTTCAGAGAATTTTTCCAGCAGCTTCCAATCTTGAACCATACAGTTGCTTATTAGGGCTCTCGGCTTCCGACTAAGGGCATCTGCTACGGAATTACCCTTACCAGGATGATATTGTATAGTGAAGTTGAAATCCTTGAGATACTCGAGCCAACGCCTTTGTCGCATGTTCAGCTCTCTCTGAGAGAATAGATATTTAAGACTTTTATGATCGGAGTATACGGTGAATTGCTCCCCGTAGAGATAGTGCCTCCAGACCTTTAAAGCCAATACCACTGCGGCTAGTTCCAAATCATGCACAGGGTAGTTTTCTTCATGCTTCTTTAATTGTCGGGAAGAGTATGCAATGACTCTTCCATTCTGCATCAATACACATCCGAGGCCGATACCAGATGCATCGGTATATACCTCGTACTTCTCTCCTTCAATTGGTAGAGATAAGACTGGAGCAGTAGTCAAGAGATCCTTCAAAGTTAGGAAACTCTTCTCACAGTCTTCACTCCATTCATAAGGCACTTCCTTGCGAGTTAATCTGGTAAGAGGGACAGTAATCTTGGAGAAGTCCTTAATAAAACGCCGGTAGTAACCAGCTAGACCCAAGAAGCTTCGAATCTCCGTTGCATTCGTTGGTCGTCCCCAATTTTGTACAGCTTCGACCTTCGCAGGGTCAACAGAAATTCTATTCTTTGATATGACATGGCCTAAGAAGGACACTTCTTCAAGCCAGAACTGACATTTGCTGAATTTGGCATATAGCTTGTTGTCTCGCAATATCTGTAATGCCTTCTTGAGATGCACTTCATGATCTTCTTCAGTTTTTGAATAGATCAATATATCATCGATAAAGACCACAATAAATTGTTCTAAATAAGGCCTATAGATGTTGTTCATTAACTGCATAAAAGTTGCGGGGGCATTTGTTAGTCCAAAAGGCATAACAGTAAATTCGTAATGCCCATACCTGCTTCGAAATGCAGTTTTATATATGTCTACTTCTTTGATCCTCAATTGGTGGTAACCAGACCGAAGATCAATCTTGGAGAAATAGTTAGCTCCAGATAATTGGTCGAACAGCTCGTCAATTCTCGACAGCGGGTACTTGTTCTTGATTGTAAGATGGTTCAACTGCCGATAATCGATGCATAGTCTCAATGTTCCATCCTTCTTTTTAACAAAGAGCACGGGTGCTCCCCAGGGGGAAGTACTCGGCCTAATGAATCCCTTTTTTAGTAAATCCATTAGCTGCTCTTTTAGCTCCTTCAACTCGGCGGGAGACATTCTATAGGGTGCCTTAGACACAGGACCGGCACCAGGAATAATGTCGATAGTGAACGACACTTCTCTTACTGGGGGTAAACCAAGTAATTCTTCTGGAAATACATCGGGAAAGTCCCGGATTACTCGAATGTCTTCCACTCTTGTCTTCTCGACTTCCGTGGTAGTCACAAAAGCTAAGAAAGCCACACATCCTTTATTCACAAGTTTGCTAGCTCGAAGAGCTGAGATGAGAGGGGACTTATTCCGAGGGCTAATATAAACTAACTCGGAATAATCTGCAAAAGTTATCTTGCCATGCCGGCAGTCTACCGTTGCTTGGTAGGTAGATAACCAGTCAGCTCCTAATATGACGTCATAATGCTCCATATCAAGGCATATCAGGTCGACTGGCAGATTATTACCTTGGACCATAACCTCACAACTTGGGTAGTGATGCATGATATCAGACTTGTTTCCAAGAGGTGTAGATATTACTAAATCTAACCATTCAGGTTCTTTAGAAAACGAGGCAGTAAATCTCTTGGAAACAAATGAATGAGTTGCTCCAGTATCAAATAGAACTTTTGCAGGTTTAGAGCAAACAGTTAATGTACCTTCTACGATTCCACCTTCCATGGGTTCCGTCCCTTGAAGAGCTTGTAGACGGCCTTGTTTCTTTACCAGGCGCTTCTCGTCCTTGTTGGCTTGTTCCTTCATCAAGGGGCAGTCGGGGATTCGATGCTCTCGACTCCCACATCGGAGACATGCTCCCAGTTTCCTCCAGCATTCCTCAGTCTTATGACCAGCCTTGTCACAATACTTGCAGATTTCCTTGGAAGGTGTGATGGCGGAGGAAGGCTTATTGTTGATTGTAGAGAAGGGCTTGTTGCTTTTCTGGAACCTCTTCTCTTTGAAAAATTCTCCTCCATTTAAGAATCGCTTTTTGCCAAATGGTGGTTTGAAGTTTCCCATACTAGGGACGTGTTCCTTCTTGTCTTTGCCTCGAATCCTTTCGAAGAATTCGGTGGCGTCTTCTAGTAGTTGAGCACGTCGAACCATTTCCGAATAGACTTGGATGTCCATCGGTGCAAGCTGGGTAATATACTGGGGCCGTAGCCCATTGAGAAATCTCCTCGCCTTCATCTTTTCCGTACACACCAAGTGGGGTGCATAACGGGAAAGTCTTGAAAATTGGGCCTCATATTCGGCCACCTTTAGGACCCGTTGCTTTAATGAGGCAAATTCCGCGGCCTTCTTCTCTTGAACACGGTCAGAAAAATACTTGTTGTTGTAGTGTTCAACAAACTCCACCCAGGTGACATGGTTGTCGGGCAGTGTTGCTTCTACGGATTCCCACCAGCATCGAGCATCCCGTTCCAGTTGGAACGTAGCCAATAGAACCTTCTCTGTATCCGTGCATTGCATTACACAGAAGATCCTCTCAATTTTCTTCAGCCAATTCTCGACATCATCAGGGTCCACCGAACCCGTGAATCTTGGTGGGTTCATGTTACGAAAATCCCGGTGAAGGTCACCAGCTCCACGGTGAGCACCGCCAACACCGCCTTGCGCCACTTGCTGTAGCGCATGCGTAAGTCCCTGCACCGTGCACTGCACCTCACGCCATTGTGCTCTTTCAGTGGCCATAATCCTACAAAAGAATTAAGGTGTAATAAATATTGGGTTTCGTGATTATGGGGTCAATTGTCATTGTTAAACTTAACCCTTGGCTTTACCCATCTCACCAGGTAAGATCTAAACCTATCCATAGACAATTCTATTAGACATTTATCTCTTTAGACTCAGGTTTTTACCTAGGAAATTGAAATCCTAGGCTCTGATACCAAGAAAGCTGTCACGTCCCGAGCGCGGAAGCTTACCCGTGGCGCGACAGTTTTATATAGAACCAAAGCGAGCTAGCTATTCGATGGAATTCTTCATTTTAATAGTTAATAGGGTGCGCAAATAACTAAGATTTAACTTAAAATTAATACAAATAATTCGAGATGACAATTGTTACCACTAACCAAATGATAATTACACACATTTCTCGAGTCCGACTACTAGGCTTCAAGCCCTTATTATAGTTCTAATAAATTAGACTAATACAACTGACATCTGACATAACTGGATACAAATGACATAATTACTACACTACAATTAACAAGACAACATGATAACTCCATTTCTACACTCATCACTCAGACTCATTCCCTTCCGAGTTCTGGCTGATATCCGAACTACCTGAAAAGGTTAGAAAATAACTAGATGAGCGAATCGCTCAGTAGGATTTACATCTCAAGTTCTAACATGCTTTAAGTGAATTACCCATTTATTTAATGTAGGTAAACTATGCATGCAGACAGATAGATATCAAAGAATCGTAAAATCGATAGAGTAGAAAGTGAGAGTATATAGATTGCACAATTTCAAGCAGTAGTAGCAAGTGATAGCAAATGATATCAGGCCAGTGATAACTGAGAAGTAATAACTGGAATAGCAACATGTTAATCAAGCTAGCAATAGTAAGCAAAGTAGTTTCAAGCATGGATAACTGGAATTGGCTATTTATAATGCATTCAAGTAAACACTTTTACCCTTCTGCGGGTCTCAAGTCAATCAATTAAGTAATATCACGAGAATGAGTGAATGCCTAAAGTATAGCAAGCAAGTACTCCGGTGCAATGCCAAACACCGTGGTCAATAAACTCCCATGGGCACAAGTACCTTCGGGTGCTCCTCCCAGGACCAGACCGGGCCCTATATGCACAGCATTGGTCGTGTTTGTCGACATCCACTCTCATTTATAGCCAATATGGAATTTCAAGGATTGACTCGGTAGGATGTATATAAGGTGGATTATAGAATAGAATCCAAGGCGTATCGTTATGTAGGGACGAACTAGGAGTAAAACCCGTAACGTTCGATACATGCTAATGACAATAGGAGTTTGAGACTAACTTGCTGGTGTTGACACAAATGTCGATATTAGTTATATATATATATTATTTTTATCCAATATGTATATGTATATATATATCCGATTATAGAATTCTGTCCAATATAATGGAGGTTATAGGTATGTATATCTTCTGTCCGATATACATATATGAGTTAGCCAAAATGGGGCCGGACGGGCATTCTCTCTCTAGAATTTTAGTGAGAGAAGCTCTGGTTTCTTCCCGCCACCGTTCCTCCCTTTCTATCCGTCCCCTCCCCGCCGGCCATGGTCGATGCGGTGGGGGAGACATCTTCTTCGCAGATCTCCCAAGATCGTGGTGATCAGGCTGTGGAGCTGCAAAATGTCTCCCGGAGATCTTTTGCTCAAATCCTTATGGATTCTAAGACCCGGCTGCAAGCTTCATTCCAAGTCAAGACGCCGGCCTTTACAGAAAAAGGAGAACCTGCAGTTTATTTCTCCAAGGAAGAAATTCACATCTCTTGTGAGCATCTGCGCAATGCGGTCATAGCTAAATGCTCCTATGGTAGACCTTCTATCCCTGAGATTAAATCAGGCATTTCTCAACGTCTTCATCTGACTTCGGATTTCATCGTTAGCCGTCTGAATGCCAGACATGTTTTGATTCGTCTTGGCAATGCAGAGGATTTGCTGCAAGTACTGATTCTTAAAAACCTGTATATAAAAGGTTTTCTATTCCGATTTTTTAGATGGTCTCATGATTTTCAGTTCGATTCAGACCCGTCGATAGTTCCTGTCTGGATTGGGTTTCCTTCTCTCCCGGTCAATTTCTTCCATGATGACATGCTCAGATCGATAGCAGGGAATTTTGGGAATGTATTGCGAATTCATGAATCTACCTCCGCTCTGATGGAGACTTCGGAGGCTTTGGTTTGCGTTGAGATGGATTTAGCTTTGCAAAGGAAGGAGAGGATATGGATTGGTTTGGAAGAAGGTGGCTTCTGGCAAAAGATCAATTATCATAGAGTTCCTCATCTTTGCACTCGCTGTCATAAAATAGGACACATGGAGAGCCAATGTAAAAAGAAACAAGGCTCAAAGCAGCCTGCGCTGCGGAAGAAGGAAGATACTACATATCCTCAAAAAGATCTTCATCAAGAGTATAGGCCTCGGAATATTACTTTAAATGTGGATTCTCACCCTGAAACAACTTCTAACAGGTTTTCTCCATTGTTGCATTTGATGGATGATTCGGCACATGAAGTACATAGGCAGGACTGGATTCAATCTAGGTCCTCTAACTTGACTGATAATCAGAAGGGGCTTCATGAGTGTTCTGTTCCCCCAGATAACCCAGATTTACTGGGATCAAATGGCTGCTCACTTCCTGTTTGTGGAATGGCCTGTGAGGATTTGAATAAAGTTGGATTGAAATTAAGAGAGAAACCTTCAGATTCCGACTCTCTTTACCAAAAGTCAGAACAGACACAGAACTTCTCTCAGGGTCTTCCATCAGTTACAGCTTGTCAAGATACTCTTATTACCACAAGGAAGAATTTGGTAGACATTTCTACCTTATCTGCAACAGAGAATTACAGAATGTTGAGCCAAGATTCAAAATCCAAGGCTTCTTCACAGGACATGAAACCGGATGAGATCTCTGTTTTACCAGGTGTTCTGTTTAGTGATGCTCGTCTAACTAGGGCAAAAGCTAAGTTATTAGCTGCCCATGCTTTTCCTAATGTTGTTCATGATTAATTCAGCTTTGATATGGAATGTGAGGGGGATAGGAAATAATGCCACTGTTAGAAGTTTGGCACAACATATAAAGGATTATAATATTTGCATAGCTGCTATTTCTGAACCAAGAATAAACTTTAACCGTGCCATTAGTGTGGCTCGGCGAATTAAGCTACCTTCAGTAGTTGGAAATAATGGAGATTCATCCAAAATCTGGCTCTTTTATCATTCTCACATTCATTTGGATATAATAGAACAACATCCTCAATTTTTGACTGTGGCTCTTAAAGAGCATAATATGGTTTCTTTATACTTTACTGTGGTCTATGCATCATGCAATATGAATGACCGAAGATCTCTATTTGACTCCCTTATGGAATTTAATCGGGATGTTCGCATCCCCTGGATTATAGGAGGTGACTTTAATTGCATTTTGACACCAGAGGAGAAACTTGGTGGAACAATTTCTTCAATGACTGCCATGTCTGATTTCCAGGGATTTATTTCTGCTATTGGTCTAGCTGATTCCGGATATATTGGTTCTAATTTTACTTGGACTAATAATCAGACAGGGGCATCTCATATCAGAGCTAGACTTGACAGGGTGCTACTTAACCCTATGTGGTTCCAACTTAATCAGAATTTAACAGTCAGGCATTTAACTAGAGGCCCTTCTGATCACTCTCCAATGCTGATACAGATTGCTCCTTCCACTCCCACGCGTCTAGGGAGATTTATATATCAACATATGTCGCATCTGCATGAGGATTTTCTGCATTTTGTGAAACAACAATGGAATACTAGCATATATTATGAGATTCATCCTTTCATCACTCTTCAGATGAAGCTGAAAAGACTGAGGGCTGCATTGAGAACCTGGAATAAGGATACTTTTGGTAACATTAATCAGTCCAAGGATGAAGCTAAGGCCCAGGTTGAGGTAACTCAATTAAATGTCGATGAAAATCCTACAGTGGAGAACCGCATTGCTTTGCAAAAGGCAGATGCTCATTTGCGTCAGGTATTAGCTCGAGAAGAAATCTTTTGGTTCCAAAAGTCCAGAGTACAGTGGCTGACATGTGGAGACAGAAATACTCAATTTTTTCATCAATATACCAAGATTAGGAGGCAGAAGAATTTTATTCATAAATTGAAGGTGAATGATATTTGGGTGGAAGAACAGGACAAAATTCTTGATGGTGCTGTGGATTACTTTCAGGCCCTATTAACTTCTGAAGATCATTATGTAAATGATAATATTGTATCTGTTATCCCCCGGTTGATAACCGAAGACGATAACACCCACTTATGTGATATTCCATCAGATGAAGAAGTGAGGACAGCAGTCTTTTCCTTATCAGCTAACAGCTCTCCCGGGCCTGATGGTTACACTGGCGGTTTCTTTTCCCACTATTGGGAGATAGTAGGGGATGATGTAGTCAAGGCTATTCAGAGCTTCTTTCAAGGATGGGGGCTACCCCAAGGTATCACATCTACCATCCTGTGTTTGATACCAAAGATCAGAAATCCCTCTACCTTTGCTGATTTTCGTCCAATTAGCCTGTGTAATTTTGCTTATAAAATTATCTCCAAGGTGATATGTGATCGTTTAAGACCCCTACTGCCCATTATCATTTCTAATGAACAAAGTGGGTTTGTCAGTGGAAGGCAAATAACAGACAATTTCTTGCTGGCAAAAGAACTGTTCATGGAGATAGATAGGCCCGTTAGAGGCCATAATATTCTTTTGAAGTTAGACATGGCAAAAGCTTATGATAGACTTGAGTGGGATTTTTTGTTCAAAGTGCTGAGATGTTTTGGCTTCTCTAATAGGTTCATTTCCTTGATTGCCCAGTTAGTTGTAAACTGCTGGTTCTCTATCTCTTTTAATGGTCAGAACCGTGGCTATTTCAAATCTTCCAGAGGTGTACGCCAGGGAGACCCTTTAGCTCCTGCGCTTTTTATTATTGCTGAGGAGGTCTTGAGTAGAGGGATTAGTTATTTGTTCTCCAGTGGTCAGTGCAAGCATTACCATCTTCCTCGGGGAGTTCAACCCATAACGCACATTCTCTATGCTGATGACTCTATTATTTTCATGAATGGTAGTAAAACTTCAATTAAATGTCTGCTGAGTTTTTTGGAGAAATATGAGAGATCTTCTGGTCAAAAAATTAATGCAGGGAAAAGTTGCATTATGGCTGCTAAGAAGATGGCCGGCAATTCTATAGACAGAATTGTTCAGTTAACAGGTTATCAGTTTAAATCAGGCAGCTTAACATATCTGGGAATTCCCCTTTTAAGGGTACTGTTAAGAGACCTCATTTTAAGTATTTGTTGGACAAGGTGAATGACAGACTTGCAGGCTGGCAAAGTAAAGTTTTATCTCAAGCTGGGAGGCAAACCCTCATTCGCTCAGTCCTTACTTCTATTCCCTTGTATACTGCTAGTGCTGCTTCTATTCCCTATTCCATACTCAAGCAACTTGGTAATATTTGCACAAACTTCTTTTGGCAAGGATATGAGAATGCTCATAGGAGGCATTGGCTTTCTTGGGATAAAATGTGCTATCCTCTTGACAATGGTGGTCTTGGTTTTCGTAGTCTGATGGAATCACAGCTGTGCTTTTATGTTAAACAGATTTGGCTGTCTACTCAGAGCAATTCTCTTTGGGCAAAATTTGTGAGAAGTAAATACCTTCATGGATCTCATATTTCTGATTGCAAAACCCCCTTCCCAGCGGGTATTAAAACTAAGGACTTTGATAAAGCTCGGTCCATTGTGCTGGCTAATTCCAGAATGATTGTTTTTGATGGTTCATCTGCCAACTTTTTGAAAGACATATGGTTCAAGAATAAGACTTTGAAAGAAGCTTGCAATACTCAACAGTCTTCTGGAACTGGAAATGTGTCAGTTCAAGAAGCCTTGGCCAATCATCAACATCCAGTGTGGCAGATTCTGGAAGATCAAACATTAAAGGTTGAAGCTCAGTCGTTCAGTATTAGATCTGGACAAGACAAACAGGTCTGGTCTCTTACTAATTCAGGCAATTTCAGCATCAAGTCCACTTATAGTTTTATTAAAGAACAGTCTTCAAATCATAGTATTCTGTTTAGTAAGATTTGGAACCAGAAAATTCCCCCCCGGGCATCTCTTTTTTGCTGGAAACTTATTAAGCATGCAGTGCCTGTGGATAAACGAATTCAAAATTGTGGTATACCCCTGGCTTCAAAATGTGTTTGCTGTCTTTCTTACTCTATTGAAGATGAGGATCATTTATTTGTGCATAGTGATACTGCCAAGTTCTTGTGGAGTAGTTTTGCTCCCATCCTCAACACACATTGCTTGGAAACTTCTGCAATTCAGGATAGAATGATGTTAGCGGCGACTGAAGCTGCCATGAGCACTCCCAAGGGCTTTATTTCATTCCTTATTTCAATTTTGATAATCTAGTATATCTGGAAATACAGATGCCTTGTAAAGTACGAAGGGAAAAAGATCAGGCTTGAAACCATCTTGGACCAAATACTTGCTGATACAAAAACTATTGTGCATCAGATCAGATTCAAACAACCTCCCAGGCTGGATCATTTATCCATATTCTGAGAATTTAAAATATCGGTCAGCAGCTATAAACCCAGTTACATTACTATTACCTGGAGGGCTCCTACTGCTGGCTATTCTCTTCATATTGATGGTGCAAGTAAAGGCAATCCAGGACTATCCGGTGGTGGGGGCTGTTTGTGAAATTGTCAAGGACAGTTGATGCTGGCTTTTTCCTATTTTTATGGGGCTGGTTCAAATATGGTTGCTGAGGGCAGGGCTTTATTTGATGGTCTTCGATTAGCAAGATTTCATAATCTCTTGGTCACAGTTATCTTTTCTGATTCCCTTATGTTAATTGAGATGCTGCAGCGGAAGAAAGCTCCCCCATGGTCCTTGCTACCTTGGTGGGAAGAACTTCAGCAACTATTTACATCTTTTCACTGCCCTATCATACATACATACAGAGAAGGGAACCAGCTAGCGGATTCTTTGGCTAATTACGCAGTGCTCAAGAGAAGCAATATGGAATTCAAATCATTTAAGGAGCTGCCGATTATATCTAAAAGCTATGCTATTGCAGATGCTCAAGGCATTCCAAATTTCAGAAGGAAGCTTGTTTAGCTTGCACATTAGATTTTTTACACTTTGCTGCCCGCTCCTCATCCCTTTGTATTCTAAGGCTTCGCCTATTTTGTACATGATCACTACTTGATATATCAATAAAATTCAGCATCTAGTGTTTGATTTGGTGGAGTGGGAACATCTCCTTCCTCTGGAATGGGGGTGCACTCTCCCTTATCTACACTTGATGACTTAGTTTTTTAAAAAAAAAAGTTAGCCAAAATGGTGATTTATTATAATAATCAGAAATTAATTATGAAAATAAGTTTTTATGTTGAATATAGTTCTAACTTGCTAAAAATGATATTAACATGTTGAGAATGAGTTTCATATGTTACTTTACTGGTAAGGTGATAAAAATAAATTTTTCATGCTGGATTTAATTTTTACATGCTGAAAATTAATTATTAACATGCTAAAATTAATTATTAACATGCTAAAATTAATTAACTTACTGATAGGATGATAATATAAGGTTGCCATGCTGATTACAGAAATTTTCTGATAACAACACAATTTTATCATGCAAAAATTTATTTTTATATATTTATTTGCTAATTATTTGATAGGAAAATAAAATTATCATGCTGAAAAATAGTTTTAATACATTGAAAATAACTATAACATGCCAAAAATAATTATAACATGCTGGAATAATTTTACCATACTGGAAGAAATGTTATCATCCTGGAAGTAATTTTCATGCATCAATTTACTACTTTATTTAATAGGAAAGTAAGTTTTATATGCACAAAAATAGCTTTAAATAGATTTTAACATGCTGAAAATAATTTTTATATCTCAGCATGTATAAAATAATTCTACCATATTGGAAGTCACTTTTAAAATGCTGGAAATAAATTTAACATGTTGGAGATAATTTTTAGTATGTATAAACTAATGTGGTGAAAATTAGATTTTTTCAAAAAAATAATTTCATTCTACAAATATATATATATATACACTCGGTAAGAATGAAGGAGTCCATTTTATATTGTATTCTGTTCTCTATATATATTCGGTGAGAATGGAGGTTGGAGAGGGGGATTTCTGTAGCCCACCCAAAGAGCAGCCCAACAAGACCCAACAGGGTCCAACGAGGCAAGCCAACCTGAGTGATAGCCCACGGGACCCACTCAGGAAAGAAAAGCCCAATAAACAAACACTCGAGGAACCAACTCTCCCCGGCGGCCTCTAGGCTCGGAGGGCCCGAGTGATGGTCAGGTCATAAGGAAGGTCCGGCCCAAGCCGTTTCCCCGCCCGGGAGAGACAGGCATTAGCCGACCTATCCGACCCCTCTTTCACCGAGCTATGCTCATCGCCCGGACAGGGCTGGCGTTTCAGGAGCTCGGCCAGACCAAATATCATCCGTTCAAGAGTCCCCAACGGATAGGGGAGTCAAGAAACCGCCGGACTTCAAGGCGATAACGTTCCCACGATAAGGCCATGAAAGCCCACGTTGAGGACGTAACTCCCGCCGGAGACCCCTCAGCTTGCAGGACTCCTAAAGGCGGCACACTATTTAAACCAGGGCTACCCTCCGACGGAAGAAGAGAGCGATTCAGCTACTCATATACCCAAACTCCTGAGCAATCCGCTTCACCCTCTGGTGGAGAGGAATCTCGCGCGCTAGCTTTTCTCCTCCCCATTATTGCTTCCACCACAGCTCTACTGACTTAGCCATCGGAGGGTTTTATCCCAGGGAAGCCCCCTGGGCCCTCTGATACGTTTCCCTGTCTTGCAGTTCATCTTCAGGTGATCCACAGCCCGCGGATCTCCTCCCTGTCTTGCGAGATTTCGCCTCTTCATCTGGCGCCGTCTGTGGGAAACGCGCGAAGAGCCGAGATGGTGAGAAGAAGCTCAGGGAGGAGATCCGCCGTCGAGAAGGGCAAGGCCGTGGTGGCGGCAGGAGATGGCCCCTCTAGGGCCTCACAGAACCCTCCCTCCAACGCCAGCGTCCCCACCAACGGACCGCCGCCCCCTCCGACGGCGACGGGGGTACCCCCCAATGGTGGCGACGAGGTCTTCCAGGCCCTCAATAAGAAGCTTGACGTCCTCGTGGAGCTCATGAGGGCCCAGGCGGCAAGGGATGCCAGGTCCCGCGCCCCGTCCTGGAGCCCCCCCCGAAGTGCGTCCCAGCATACCGCTGGGGGCCGCTTCACCCTCCGCGGTCAGCAGCTCATCCGCAACAACGTGGGAGGACCCTCGCAAGCTCCGCCCCCGGAGCAAGAGTGTAGCAACCCTGATAAAATAAAAAGGAATAAATAAATCAAAATAGATTAAAAGATTTAGTAAATAAACGAAAGAGCTTGGAAGAAAAATAATTAAACCCTGATGAAAATAACGTCTCAGATAAAGGCGCTACTTTACAAGAAAACGCCCCTATATAAGGCGTGTTTTTAAGAAAGGACGCCCACACTTCAAGGCGTCAAATTTCAAACGACCAAAATAAATAAAAAGGACAAGTTTGCATAACGTCCTTTGAGTGGACGCGTTTCAACAAGAAACGACGCTTGACAAGGCGTCAATTTAAATTCGACGCCCTTACTTAGGACGCTAATTCAGTTTGAGTTTCGTTCGACCCAGGAGTCTATCCAGGGTAAGTTGATAACTATGAGAAAGAGTTTGAATGTAGTAATAACTCTAATATGGAAGTATTATTTCCAATCGAACACTAACCTTATTAGGATTCCCAATATCTTATAAATAACCTACTGCTTGAACCGAGAACGCTATTTGGCGTTCGGAGTTTTCTAAGGTATACGAAGAACAGCAGGTTCTTCTTCTTCCTTCTTCCTTATAGTGTGTTCGATCAACGCATGAAGAACTAATGATTCTTCATACTCTTCTCTGCTTACAGGTTGAGAAGCTCCGGTGAAGGACTAGGTAACGTTCTTCTGCTTTCTCCTCTGTTACGTACGATGAAGAAACTAAGGTATATAGTTTCTTTTTCTTTTATAGGATCTGCAGACGGTTGACAGGGAAGAACGGGGAATTCTTCGTCATCAACCAACATCTTCTGCATCTTCCCAAGCTCATCTGTTGCCAAGGGAAGCATATATCTTACTTGGCTATCAGTACGTCAGAAACTCTGTTTATAAACAGAGTATCGTTCTTTCTTCACAGAACCTGCATCCGTTCATCTCTAGATCAACTATTTAAGGTAGGTTTTCTCAAGCAACGTAGCCAAACAAATTAAATTTATAGTAACACATCATGCATGTCATGTTTATAAGTTTCCTGATGGTTTCTACACGTTTCTGTAATATTTTTGCAAAAGACGCCCGTGTCCAGGGCACTACTTTAAAGAAACGACCTGCACTAGGTCGTCAATTTCAGATTTGATGCCCTGCCCTGTAGGCGTTAATCTCATGAAAATCACATGTAATTAATAATTGATCCACGTTTAAAAATTCAATAGATATGAAATATCCAATCTAATATATATTACATGACTCGACCTGTGAATTCATGCTAATTTTCTGTCATGATCATGTCTCTTGTCTCTTAGAATTCTATTTCCTGAAATATTGTAAAACGCTCGAATTCACGACCCTATATAGGTCGTCTCTCACTTGACTAACGCCCCTGTTCAGGGCGTGAATTGAAAAGTAACGCCCCTGCACAGGGCGTGTTTTTGATAAATTACTGAAAATATATATTCTACAAAAATAGAAGTAAAGAATGAACGACCACTGTATGCGTCGTCAACTTGTAAATAAACGCCCCTTACCAGGGCGCGTTTTTGGTAAAATACTGAAATATTGAGATCTTGCAAAAATGTAAAATAGATAAACGCCCTTACTGAAGGCGTTAATTACTTGAGTAGTGACTTTACTTAAGTCGTTATTTTTCTGTAAAAATGTTTTTACCCTGTTTCTGACAACCGATGGTTTCAGTATATCTATATATATATACGTATATCGGCACTATATCTCCACTCCATGAGTATAGTCCCACGTTTCATGATGTTTTATCGATCACCCTCAATTCTCATTGACATACAAGCTCTCCATTGGACATTCCGTTCCTTTGGACTAGCGAGTTAGTCATAGAGACCTCCGTAAGACTCCTCGAGCCTTGGATTCCCTCAAGGTCGACTGAGCTGGTTGTACCCTAAAAACCCATTACACTATTGAATGCCATGTCACTCTAAAGAAACATGGTATACCGGCCCTTATGATATGCAAAGAGTATATCATGAGAATTCTAAATGGGATGATGATATCATGCCATTTGTTGATGTTCTTGTGGACCTCAATTCTATAATAAGAATGAGGGTATCTTACCTTTGATGTACTGTTCATGTGGACCTCAATTCTATATAAAGGATGTCCATACTTATCATGGTACCCGAGTTAAGGGAACCTAATTTCACCTAGTTTCATCGTTCATCGTGATTGTACCGTTGTTATCGCCTATCTATGTCCAATGTCGTATTTTTTTTGGACTCCATTCTCTCAAAGTTATCATACGTGTCTACAAGCTTAAATTGTTGATGTAGTATCCGGAATTTTTATTTCACTTAATATGCATATTTATAAATATTTATATTAATGTTGATATCTATCGGCATATTTATAAATATATTAATGATGATATTGTCGGCTTTCTTTTAAATGAGCCATGTTCATAATTTATTTATGTTAGTAATTTTATCATGATTCCATAGCATGTTAATAGCTAATTTGATTAAGAAATATCTAAATTGATCTAGTTGGAATAAATGTAATTGTTAAGTGCCATTAGTAGATAATTAACCTGGTTAGAATTTATATGTATGAGGTTATTATTAAAAATGTTAATAGGGTAATCAAGCACCCTGGAATGTGGTTAGGAATGGAATCCTTATCATTTTGTTTAAAATGTATCAACTAGATTAATGCATGTTTGATTTTACACCATGGTTAAATGAATATGCTTATTCCATCTTTGGCTTATTAAGTAGATTCTTGTTTAATTAACTTAGCTCTCATATTTAGTCTGTCCTTTTCCAATAAAAGCTCGTCAATACCCTAATTGAATTTAAGTTCGCTAATTTAGAGTTAGATTATATCTAGTAGCTTTATTGTGAATTATTATAATGTTAGTCATTAATTTGATCGAAATAAAGGAAATATAATTTAAAATTTAAGTCATTAATTTTAGCATTTATTTTATCAAATCATCAATTGAAGTATGTTAATCACATTAATATTTAAAGGTTACTATTCATAATTCGGGTCACATTTTATTTTTGTGGAAATTTATTTATTTTATATTTTTCCTAGATGGGGCCCATGATACTAATAAAATATGTAATTATAAGTTTTCCCAAATTCCTTTTTGATAAATAGTTATATATTTTAGAATATGCTGATGAATAGTGACTTTTATCTAATTCATCTAATTCGTAGGATGTAAAACCCAACGTAAACCCAAGTTTACTAGGGTAGATTCCCTGTTTTCCACTTACCTAGGGGTTGATCTAGTTGTCCTTGTCATGGGGTGGGGTAATCCCACGCATTATGGGAGACAAAGAGGCATTTTTATTGGGAGATAATGACCCCCAATAGTAGTCTCTGTTCCTCCCTGCCAGCCTGTGCACGAACCATTAGTGCTGGTCTTTTATCTTAAAATCTAGAGGAGGGGCTGGGTAGGGGGTTCATCCGTGGAGAAAACTCAGGCTCTTGGAGGGGAAGATCTGCTAGCTCTGGAGTGGCGCTTCTGCAGCTCTGGAGTGTAATCTAGGCAAGTGTGGTTTTCAACAAATTATCTTGTATAAGTATAGTAGCTTAAGCTTGAAATAGAAGGAATGGTTACCTCCATGATCTCCACGATAGTTAGATAAATAGGTTAGATTGTTAGGAATGTAGTTTTCTTTTCCGCAACCTGTTAATAGCATGTTGCCTTAATATAACATGTTAATAGCATGTTGCCTTAATATAACCTGTTAATAGTATGTTGCCTTATTAGTTTTGTTGATTTAGCACGTAGAGTTTGTTAAAGTATTAGTTTTGTTGATTTAGTATGTTAGAGTTTGTTAAAGTATTAGTTTGTTGATTTAGCATGTTAGAGTTTGTTAAAGTTAATGGATTATGTGTTTTTAACATAGTTTTGTAACCCTCATTAACCACTTATATATGGTTATTAGATTCTAACAAGATTAACATCTAGTAGCTTTATTGTTACTATTCATAATTCGGGTCACATTTTATTTTTGTGGAAATTTATTTATTTTATATTTTTCCTAGATGGGGCCCATGATACTAATAAAATGTGTAGTTATAAGTTTTCCAAAATTCCCTTTAGATAAATAGTTATAGATTTTAGAATATGCTGATGAATAGTGACTGTTACCATTACGTAGAATGTAAAACCCAGTTTTAACTTGATTATACTTGATATGTCTTAATAGTGTCAAGCCTGTTTACACATCCGTGTGGCCTTCATTTCAAAATACTTTCTTCATGAAAGTTGTCCATATTTAAGTTAGCTTTATTTTATCTTTTAACTATTTTCTTAAAATCCCCACATATTTTGAGTTATCACCAAATTAATCACTGACTGTCATATACGGTTACTGTTCATCCGAGATGACAGTTTCTGCCTTTTGCCATTTTTGAGATCCTTACAAAACTATTTTAACTCTGAGTCCTTCGTGAAAAATGTTCCTCTCTCATATATCTAACTCTTATACTTCTACCACTTCACCTAATTCCTTTTTATTTTTATGTTATAAATATATTTCTAAGGTGCTGTAAAGTCATTGTTTCCATGGGGTGTTCTTACCAAATTAGTAGTAATGTATTCACTATAAACCTACAAGTCTCACTAAATTTACCATGATTTCAGTGTTGCAAATCATCCTGAAATATACATTTATATATATTCTACTCAATGATTTTACTAGTGTATATTCCAGTTTTATTCATACACTCTACACTTCTCATGTACCCTTTAATTTTACAATTGTTGCATATTGAATAAGCCTATTACTGAAATTCTTATGGACCATTATGGACAATGCTACTATAGATGGTACTGAGGCCAAACTGTAGAAATGCCCAGTATGGGGAGGCCTTCTGACCCCGCGGGGCACGGGGGTAAAATCCTTTTTGAGGTGGGGAAATATCTTCCTCCGATTCTGCGCAGTAATCAAGACCTTGTTACCGAAGCCTAGGTAACTTGGTGACTGTTTAAACCTTTCGAGGTTACTGACCAGCTAATAGTAGTTTGGGCAATGTGTCCGGGTCCTTCCCTCTATTACCTACTGTCTACTGTTTCTATCATCTGTCCTTTGCACTTCTGTCTACCTCAGAATAATTGTGGCCTTTGGGCTTTCTGTTATATGATCAGTAACTGAAATTGTACCTGTATATGTGTATATTCTGAGGTTAGACTTCCACATGAGTATAACTGTGTAAGTCCACATGAGTATAACCGTATAAGTTTCTAGTTGTTTTAACTTCCCTTGTGCAAATTGTTTCTTCTTGCATACTAAGCTCGTAGAATACAGTTAGTCATGTTCTATTGCAAGCATAGTCCTTACCGTATCTTATGTTAAATTCTGCAATTTAATTAACTGTCCCTTAAATTGATAGTTTAACCCATTATACTTGTACAAGTGATGTGTTGAATGTTATTCTTGCTAAGTCTATTCGTAGACTTACACTTGAAATTTCAGGTAATATATCTGGAGAAAACGTGGAATTTGAGTCTGACTTCGTGGAGGAAGCGTGATTTATGATATAGTTATTCCTTTGTTGTATGTTTTAAATAAATTGTGAACTCTATGTCTCAATTATGTGTATTGCAAATTTGTAAGGCTTTATCATATTTGGACTATCGGAGTAATGTAATTTAGACTTGCTGAGGACATTACCTTTTATTATTCCGCTGTAAATAAAGAAAAAAAAATGTATGCTCAATTTGTGTAAACTCAACCTGTCTCCGGCAACTGTTGGGTATTTTCCCACTGTGGCGTCCACCTCGTAATCGAAGAGAGTTAAATACTGTACCGAGTGCGGGGCGGGGCGCTACAGGAAGTGGTATCAGAGCCCTTCACATTGAGATTACATAAATGAGATCATCAGCAAGGATTCACATTCCAAACATGGTTAATTGACTAGTAGATAACACTAAGAAGGCTACTAATGTAGACGAACTCAATTACTTTCTTTCAGGTAATGGCACCTCGTCGTCGTTCCGCTCAGATGAAGAACCAAGGAGAGAAGCTGAGGCAGGTCAACAAGGGTTTCCGCCGCCGCCACCACCGCCATTGGTGGATTATGGCACTTTTATGCAAGGATTAGTGCAAGTGATGCAAACTCAGGCAAATGCGCAGGCGGATTTACAAGCTCAAGTTCAGGCCCAAGCCCAACTGCATCAGGAGATGGCACCGAGGAGGGCTGAAGGACCGTCAGTCATGGAGAAGTTTCGAAGGCTGAACCCGCCTTCCTTTAAGGGGGAGAGTCAACCCTTAGTGGCAGAGCATTGGCTGCGGGCCATGGAGAAGATCTTTCGGAGTATTCGATGTGATGAAGAGGAGAAGACTAACTTAGCAACTTTCATGCTGGAAGAACGTGCGGAGGTTTGGTGGTCGTCGGTGCTGCGAAATCAGTTTGAGGATGGAGATAAGGAGGTACCATGGGAGGACTTTGTTCGCTTGTTCCGAGCAAAGTACATCCCCGAGCATATCCAAGACAAAATGGAGCAGGAATTTCTCACTCTGACCCAAGGATCCATGACGGTGCTGGAATATGAAGCTCGTTTTGCTGAGCTGGCACGATATGCACCCCATATTGTAGCTGATGAGCGAAGGAAGGTAAAGAAATTTGTGTCGGGTCTTCGACCGTCATTGAGGACAAGACTGGTGGCCTTTAATCACCACTCGATGGAAGAAGCTCTCGGTGCGGCTTGCCGACAAGAAAGCGATATGGAGCAATACCAGGAAGAGAAAAAGGTTCTGTTGAAGAGGCCTTCGTCATCTTTCCAGCGAGGGGACCATGTGAAGAAACCCTCTTTCCAGACACCTACTCGACCACTTATAAGGCCGGCTCCTATGCAAGCCAAGGGAGCAGGAGGTTCAGCATCTGACACCAAAAGTGAATGCAAACATTGTGGCAAATGGCATGGAAGTAAAGAGTGCTGGATGTTAGCGGGGAAATGTCTTCGATGTGGCAGCGCGGAGCACAAGATCAAAGATTGTCCAAAGTTGATATCATTCTCGCCAACTCAAGCTCCACCTGCAACTGCTGCTGCTGCACCTATGAAGACAGTTGGACGTCCTCGAGCACCGGCGCGGGTATTCGCTCTTACTAGTGAGAATGTGGAACAAGCGGAAGATGTGCCAGAAGGTACACTCTTAGTATCTGGTTTCCATGCTAGAACATTATTCGACACTGGTGCTACTCACTCCTTTATATCTGGGCATTTTTCCAAGTTATTATCTGCTGAATCGGGCATCATGCCATCAAGTTTGGATGTGCCTCTTCTAGTGCACACCCCTGCTGGAATTCTTTCAACTGGGAGGAGCTATCCTTCCTTGCCTATTGTTATTGGAGATAAAGAATTAGCTGGTCACTTCTACCTTCTAGAAATGAAGGATTATGACATCATTCTCGGGTTAGACTGGCTTGAGAGACACTATGCTCTCATTGATTGCCGGAAGAAGAGAGTGGTCTTCCGTATCCCTGGCAAAAAGGAGTTCTTTCATCCTTTGCCCCGGATCAGGTCGGAAAAGTTTATAATCTCGGCCATGAAGGCAGCCCGGTTGCTGAATAAGGGTGGTAATGCTTTCCTTACATGGATGGTGACCTCAACTCAGGTACCTCAGACTCCATTGCTAGAAGAAATTGAGGTAGTTCGGGATTTTCCGGATGTCTTTCCTGAGGATTTACCAGGTTTGCCGCCAGCAAGGGAGATTGAATTCTCTATTGACCTTGTGCCCGATACCACGCCGATATCTAAGGCCCCGTATCGATGGCACCTGCTGAATTGGCGGAGTTAAGGAAGCAACTACATGAACTTATAGACAAGGGTTTTATTCGACCTAGTGTCTCACCGTGGGGAGCTCCAGTCTTATTTGTGAAAAATAAGGATGGATCACTTCGTCTATGCATTGATTACCGGAAGCTCAATCAGGTGACGGTCAAGAACCGTTACCCTTTGCCGCGTATTAATGATCTATTCGATCAACTGTAAGGTGCTTCGGTATTCTCAAAAATTGATTTGAGATCAGGCTATCATCAACTCAGAATCAAGGAGGAGGATATTTCCAAGACAGCCTTCAGAACAAGATATGGTCATTATGAATTCCAGGTTCTACCTTTTGGTCTAACTAATGCTCCTGCAGCATTTATGGACTTAATGAATCGGGTGTTCAGACCTTATTTGGATAGCTTTGTGGTTGTATTCATTGATGATGTTCTTATTTATTCACCTGATGAAGTTGCACATAAGGAACACTTGAGGATTGTTCTGGAAACTCTTCGGGCACACAAGCTATTTGCGAAGTTCAGTAAGTGTGAATTCTAGTTGAGAGAAGTTCACTTTCTTGGCCACGTAATATCTGGTAGTGGAGTGGCAGTTGATCCAGCTAAAGTTCAAGCCGTGCTCGAGTGGGAAGCTCCGAAGACTCCCACTGAAATCCGAAGTTTTCTCGGGTTAGCAGGCTATTATAGAAAGTTTATTAAGGGTTTTGCTTCTATTGCTGCACCCTTGACTAAGCTAACAAGAAAAGGAGTAAAGTTTATTTGGAGCCAGGAATGTGAGCAAGGCTTTCAAGAATTGAAGGACCGTCTAACTTCAGCACCACTTCTGATCCTACCTAATAACATTGATATGTTCACTATCTACACTGATGCTTCTAGGGTCGGGATCGGATGTGTTCTCATGCAAGATGGCAGGGTTGTTGCCTATGCTTCTCGACAATTGAAGGAGCACGAGAAGAATTACCCTACGCACAATTTGGAATTGGCTGCTGTTGTTCATGCCTTAACAATTTGGAGACATTACCTTTATGGGGTTAAATTTGAAGTCTTCACTGACCACCAGAGTCTCAAGTATCTATTTTCTCAGAAAGAGCTTAACCTACGTCAACGGCGATGGGTTGAATTTTTGAAGGATTATGATTTTGAACTGCTATATCACCCTGGAAAGGCTAATGTTGTAGCCGATGCGCTTAGCAGAAAGCGGACCTTAATGCAGCAAGATTGGAAGATGTTGGAAGATGCTGCGTGTTCCATGATATCAGTTGAGTCTCAGCTTTGCCAAGCCTTTGTTGCACAATTATGCATTGGGTCGGCTGTTATGGAGCGAGTGTTGGAAGCTCAGTTAAATGATCCTCAATCGCAAGGTATGATTGGTAAAGCAGGTATCGCTCGAGACGAGGATGGAGTAGTCAGATTTCAGCATAGAATGTGTGTACCTAATGTGGCTGAATTGAAGGATGAAGTGCTAGAAGAAGCCCATAGATCCAAGTTCTCCATTCATCCCGGTGGTAAGAAAATGTACCAAGATTTGAAACGGTCATTTTGGTGGCCGGGTATGAAGAAGGATATGGCTGATTTTGTAGCTAAGTGTTTGATTTGTCAGCAAATTAAGGCTGAAAATCAGAGACCGTCAGGTTTAATGCAGAAGATTGAAATACCACAGTGGAAGTGGGAAGATGTCACCATGGATTTCGTCTCAAGTTTGCCCCGATCATCAAAGGGTAAAGATGCTATTTGGGTGATCGTGGATCGATTCTCGAAGACTGCACATTTTCTGGCAATGAAGAAGAAGCAATCCATGGAGAGTTTAGCTCGCCTTTATGTTGATAATATTATCAGATTGCATGGTGTGCCAAAGTCTATTATTTCAGATCGTGACCCTCGTTTCACGTCTCGATTCTGGCAAGGACTGCAGAGTGCTCTTGGGTCCCAGTTGAAGCTCAGCTCTGCATACCATCCTCAGACAGATGGTCAGTCTGAGAGGACCATTCGCACCTTGGAGGATATGTTGAGAGTATGTGTTCTTGACTGGGGAGGAGATTGGGAGCGACATCTACCATTGGTAGAATTTGCCTACAATAACAGTTATCATGCAAGTATAGGCATGGCTCCGTTTGAAGCTTTGTATGGAAGACCCTGTAGATCTCCTCTGTGTTGGGAAGAAATTGGTGAAAGGCAGCTAATCGGGCCAGATGTGGTACAAGGAACATCAGATAAGATTCAACAAATTCGACAGAGATTAAAGGCAGCCCATGATCGGCAGAAGAGTTATGCAGACAGTAGAAGAAAGGATCTGGAATTTGCAGTCGGTGAACATGTATTCCTCAAGGCGTCACCAATTAAAGGAGTTTCAAGATTTGGTATGCGTGGGAAGCTGCAACCTAAATTTATTGGACCCTTTGAAATTCTGGACAGAGTAGGAAATGTGTCATATCGGTTGGCCTTACCGCCATCAATGGTGGCCATTCATCCGGTGTTTCACGTATCCATGCTTCGCAAGTATGTCTATGATCCGTCCCACGTGATCAGTTTCGAAGGAGTAGAATTACAACCAGATCTGTCATTTGAAGTTCAGCCAATCCAGATTTTGGATCGCAAGGTGAAAGTTCTCAGATCGAAGTCCATCCCGTTGGTGAAGGTTTTATGGGGCAATGCGCTCCATGAGGAGGCTTCATGGGAACTCGAAGAGGATATGGAGAAAAAGCACCCTCATCTCTTAGGTATGTTTCTCAATTAACTTCGGGACGAAGTTTCTTTAAGGGGGAGAGGATGTAGTACCCGGAATTTTTATTTCACTTAATATGCATATTTATAAATATTTATATTAATGTTGATATCTATCGGCATATTTATAAATATATTAATGATGATATTGTCGGCTTTCTTTTAAATGAGCCATGTTCATAATTTATTTATGTTAGTAATTTTATCACGATTCCATTGCATGTTAATAGCTAATTTGATTAAGAAATATCTAAATTGATCTAGTTGGAATAAATGTAATTGTTAAGTGCCATTAGTAGATAATTAACCTTGTTAGAATTTATCTGTATGAGGTTATTATTAAAAATGTTAATAGGGTAATCAAGCACCCTGGAATGTAGTTAGGAATGGAATCCTTATCATTTTGTTTAAAATGTATCAACTAGATTAATGCATGTTTGATTTTACACCATGGTTAAATGAATATGCTTATTCCATCTTTGGCTTATTAAGTAGATTCTTGTTTAATTAACTTAGCTCTCATATTTAGTCTGTCCTTTTCCAATAAAAGCTCGTCAATACCCTAATTGAATTTAAGTTCGCTAATTTAGAGTTAGATTATATCTAGTAGCTTTATTATGAATTATTATAATGTTAGTCATTAATTTGATCGAAATAAAGGAAATATAATTTAAAATTTAAGTCATTAATTTTAGCATTTATTTTATCAAATCATCAATTGAAGTATGTTAATCACATTAATATTTAAAGGTTACTATTCATAATTCGGGTCACATTTTATTTTTGTGGAAATTTATTTATTTTATATTTTTCCTAGATGGGGCCCATGATACTAATGAAATATGTAGTTATAAGTTTTCCCAAATTCCTTTTTGATAAATAGTTATAGATTTTAGAATATGCTGATGAATAGTGACTTTTATCTAATTCATCTAATTCGTAGGATGTAAAACCCAACGTAAACCCAAGTTTACTAGGGTAGATTCCCTGTTTTCCACTTACCTAGGGGTTGATCTAGTTGTCCTTATCATGGGGTGGGGTAATCCCACGCATTATGGGAGACAAAGAGGCATTTTTATTGGGAGACAATGACCCCCAATAGTAGTCTCTGTTCCTCCCTGCCAGCCTGTGCACGAACCATTAGTGCTGGTCTTTTATCTTAAAATCTAGAGGAGGGGCTGGGTAGGGGGTTCATCCGTGGAGAAAACTCAGGCTCTTGGAGGGGAAGATCTGCTAGCTCTGGAGTGGCGCTTCTGCAGCTCTGGAGTGTAATCTAGGCAAGTGTGGTTTTCAACAAATTATCTTGTATAAGTATAGTAGCTTAAGCTTGAAATAGAAGGAATGATTACCTCCATGATCTCCACGATAGTTAGATAAATAGGTTAGATTGTTAGGAATGTAGTTTTCTTTTCCGCAACCTGTTAATAGCATGTTGCCTTAATATAACATGTTAATAGCATGTTGCCTTAATATAACCTGTTAATAGCATGTTGCCTTATTAGTTTTGTTGATTTAGCACGTAGAGTTTGTTAAAGTATTAGTTTTGTTGATTTAGTATGTTAGAGTTTGTTAAAATATTAGTTTGTTGATTTAGCATGTTAGAGTTTGTTAAAGTTAATGGATTATGTGTTTTTAACATAATTTTGTAACCCTCATTAACCACTTATATATGGTTATTAGATTCTAACAAGATTAACATCTAGTAGCTTTATTGTTACTATTCATAATTCGGGTCACATTTTATTTTTGTGGAAATTTATTTATTTTATATTTTTCCTAGATGGGGCCCATGATACTAATAAAATGTGTAGTTATAAGTTTTCCAAAATTCCCTTTAGATAAATAGTTATAGATTTTAGAATATGCTGATGAATAGTGACTGTTACCATTACGTAGAATGTAAAACCCAGTTTTAACTTAATTATACTTGATATGCCTTAATAGTGTCAAGCCTGTTTACACATCCGTGTGGCCTTCATTTCAAAATACTTTCTTCATGAAAGTTGTCCATATTTAAGTTAACTTTATTTTATCTTTTAACTATTTTCTTAAAATCCCCACATATTTTGAGTTATCACCAAATTAATCACTGACTGTCATATACGGTTACTGTTCATCCGAGATGACAGTTTCTGCCTTTTGCCATTTTTGAGATCCTTACAAAACTATTTTAACTCTGAGTCCTTCGTGAAAAATGTTCCTCTCTCATATATCTAACTCTTATACTTCTACCACTTCACCTAATTCCTTTTTATTTTTATGTTATAAATATATTTCTAAGGTACTGTAAAGTCATTGTTTCCATGGGGTGTTCTTACCAAATTAGTAGTAATGTATTCACTATAAACCTACAAGTCTCACTAAATTTACCATGATTTCAGTGTTGCAAATCATCCTGAAATATACATTTATATATATTCTACTCAATGATTTTACTAGTGTATATTCCAGTTTTATTCATACACTCTACACTTCTCATGTACCCTTTATTTTTACAATTGTTGCATATTGAATAAGCCTATTACTGAAATTCTTATGGACCATTATGGACAATGCTATTATAGATGGTACTGAGGCCAAACTGTAGAAATGCCCAGTATGGGGAGGCCTTCTGACCCCGCGGGGCACGGGGGTAAAATCCTTTTTGAGGTGGGGAAATATCTTCCTCCGATTCTGCGCAGTAATCAAGACCTTGTTACCGAAGCCTAGGTAACTTGGTGACTGTTTAAACCTTTCGAGGTTACTGACCAGCTAATAGTAGTTTGGGCAATGTGTCCGGGTCCTTCCCTCTATTACCTACTGTCTACTGTTTCTATCATCTGTCCTTTGCACTTCTGTCTACCTCAGAATAATTGTGGCCTTTGGGCTTTCTGTTATATGATCAGTAACTGAAATTGTACCTGTATATGTGTATATTCTGAGGTTAGACTTCCACATGAGTATAACTGTGTAAGTCCACATGAGTATAACTGTATAAGTTTCTAGTTGTTTTAACTTCCCTTGTGCAAATTGTTTCTTCTTGCATACTAAGCTCGTAGAATACAGTTAGTCATGTTCTATTGCAAGCATAGTCCTTACCGTATCTTATGTTAAATTCTGCAATTTAATTAACTGTCCCTTAAATTGATAGTTTAACCCATTATACTTGTACAAGTGATGTGTTGAATGTTATTCTTGCTAAGTCTATTCGTAGACTTACACTTGAAATTTCAGGTAATATATCTGGAGAAAACGTGGAATTTGAGTCTGACTTCGTAGAGGAAGCGTGATTTATGATATAGTTATTCCTTTGTTGTATGTTTTAAATAAATTGTGAACTCTATGTCTCAATTATGTGTATTTCAAATTTGTAAGGCTTTATCATATTTGGACTATCGGAGTAATGTAATTTAGACTTGCTGAGGACATTACCTTTTATTATTCCGCTGCAAATAAAGAAAAAAAAAATGTATGCTCAATTTGTGTAAACTCAACCTGTCTCCGGCAACTGTTGGGTATTTTCCCACTGTGGCGTCCACCTCGTAATCGAAGGGAGTTATATACTGTACCGAGTGCGGGGCGGGGCGCTACAGTTGAAATTCCATATTGGCTATATATATATACAAGAGTGGATGTCAAATATACATGATAAATGTCTGCGCATATAGGGCCCGATCTAGTCCTGGGAGGAGCACCCGAAAGTACTTGTGCCCATGGGAGTTGAATGATAAGGTATCTGGCATTATACCGAGTGCATGACTAGCTTGATTGGACATTCCACACAAATCTTGTACTTGACTCGTACTTGACATGACATGAATTGCGTGACCCGAGAAAGGGTAATTACTTGCTTGCTTGATACATGATAGCCAAAGTTCTTGACATGACTTGCTAAAAGGTGCTTGCTTGAATATCTTGTTATCTTTTCTTGAAAGCTCATGACTAGTTCATCTTGCTGTCTTATTGATAAATTCTCTCTCTATCTTGTCGTTTTATACGAGCATGCATAGCTACAGTACATACATGAAAGATGTAATTATTTAAACCCCTTGCTAGCGCTTGAGATATAAATTCCTACTGAGCGTTCGCTCACTCCGTGTGTCCCTACTTTTCAGGTAATTCCGACGACGAGGGAAGTCAATCGGATGGGAATGGTCAAGAGTGAAAGAGATAGAACTTCTCCAAGTGTCATCTAGTCTTTTTCCTATTTTCTTGAGTCAACTATGTACTTTTCCTTTTTAATTGAATAGAGTATTGGATTTGTAATAGTCTATCCATTATGAAATAAAGGATTGGGTTATCTTTACTTTTGCGCATCTCTGTTTTGGTGTCGAATACACTACTACTCTGATTGACATGATTGATATAAACTCGTCGCGCATATCCGAGTATCTTCCGCGCTCGGGGCGTGACAAAGAGGCTTCCTCCTCGCCCAGAAAAGGGAAACAACGGGCGAGGCCTCCACGCCCGAGCGCCGGCGGTCCTGAGGATCGCCACGACGCTCCCCCCAGTCCCACGGCACTACCACAGCCAGAACTATCCCTCCGGCTGAGGGATTTCGAAAGACGTTTTGCAGAGCAAGAGCGCGCCCTCCACGCCCTGCAGAAAACCTCTTTCCCGGAGGATGAGGAGAAATCCCCTTTCTCCGAATACATCTTGAAGGCAGAGGTGTCTCCCAGAACCTCCATTCCGACCTTCAAGCTCTATGATGGCCAGGGCGACCCAGCCGACCACTACGACAGCTTCGACGCCCTGGTGACTCTGCATGGAACACCGGATCCTATTAAATGCCGAGCCTTTGCGGCCACCCTGGTCCAAGGCGCTCAGGCATGGTTTCGGGCCCTCGCCCCTGGGTCCATCCGGGACTTCAAGCAATTCAGGCGAGTCTTCAAGGAGAGCTTCGCCGGAAGCGCCCCCCCAAGGTCAGTAGTGGGGCTCCTGGCCCTCAAACAGGCGCAAGGGGAAAGGCTCCGGGCTTATGTCCACCGATTTAAATCGGAAGCCCTCAGAATTCCCCGCCTGGATGTGGCCTCGGCCACGACCGCTCTGACCGAGGGCACCCGGGACGAGAACCTCTGCCGCGAACTTGTCCTCCACCCTCCCTCGACCCTTGCCGAGCTAATGACTCTGGCACTACGCCACGCCGAGTGCGAAGAAGTACTCAGCGCCTGCCGAGACACAACCGGCTCGGGTCGGGAGGGGGACAAGAAGCGAGCCTCCGAGCCAAACCCTGGCTCGGGTAAGAAGCGCGATCGGGAAGGAGAGCGCAAGAGGAAATATGAGCGGTACACCCCGTTGACCGCGCTAGTCTACGAGATCTATGAAGACATCAAAGACTCGGGACTCCTCCGCCGGCCCGAACCGATGAGATCGAAGAACCGCAAGCGCGACAGGCATTGCCTGTTCCACGGCGACCACGGGCACCACACCGGCGACTGCCACCAGCTCCAGGACGAGATCGAACGTCTCATCCGTCAGGGGCACCTGGCCCGATTTGCAGCCGGGCGCAAAGAAGACCGGGACGCCGCCGAGAAGATCGACAACGCCCCCCGAGGGGTCCACATCAACGTCATCTCCGGAGGAACGGCATCGGGCGGCGACACCAGCCGAGGAAGGAAGCGTCATGCCGAGCGGGCCAGCCAGGTCTTAGAACCCTCCAGCGGCCCGCCGAGGGAGCCCCAGGTCATAGTCTTCTCCGACCAAGACCTGGAAGGGCTGAAGACCCCGCATGATGATGCCCTCGTTATCTCGGCCACAATAAACCATTGTAACGTAGATAGAATTCTGGTTGACAATGGGAGCACCCCCGATGTATTATCTTACGACTGTTTCCTTAAGATGGGGGAAGACCCATCCAAGCTCCGCCCGATCCGAACACCTCTTTGCGGGTTTAACGGCCTAGCCACCTACCCCGAGGGAGCCCTAAGCCTGCCGGTCACCATCGGCACCCCACCCAAAACCGTTACGATCATGGTGGACTTCATAGTGATTAAGGGTATGATAGCGTACAACGCCATTTTCAGCCGGAAAATTCTTAGCCGGATAAAGGCCGTACCATCTACCTATCACCAGAAAATGAAGTTTCCCACCAAAAACGGGTTGGGGGAAGTCCGAGGTAACCAGGCCACGGCTAGAAGGTGCTACAACATCTCGGTGGAAGCCTCAAGGCCGGACGGGGGCCCCAAGGGAATCGAAGGGAAGACCGTAACCGCCGAGCCCGGTGGCGAATTGCTAACGGTATTCCTAAACGATGACCCGGCCCTCGGAGTAAGGATCGGAGCCGACCTACCACCCATGGAATAGCAGCAATACAAAAAATTCCTTTCTGAGTACGTTCAGGTCTTTGCTTGGTCCGATGATCAACTCCCTGGCATACCAGAGAAGACCGTGATGCACAAGCTCAGCCTCGACCCCACCGTGAGGCCCGTACAGCAACGGAGAAGGAAGCATGCGCCCGAGAAACAGGCGATCATCAAGGCGCATGTCACCAAGGGACAAGAGACAGGCCTCTTCAGACCAGTCCTGTACCCTACGTGGCTAGCCAATGTCGTCCTGGTGCCAAAAACTACAGGCAAATGGCGGATGTGCGTGGACTTCACCGATCTGAATAAGGCTACCCCCAAGGACTGCTATCCGCTACCGAGCATCGACCAATTGGTTGATTCAACCTCGGGCAACAAGATACTCAGTTTCCTGGATACCTATTCAGGTTATCACCAGATCAGAATGAATCCAGAAGATGTTGAGAAGACCGCCTTCATCACTGACTGTGGCGTGTACTGCTACACCCGGATGCCTTTTGGGTTGAAGAACGCTGGAGCCACATATCAGCGACTGGTAAATCACATGTTCGAGGGACAGCTGGGTCGGAACGTCGAGGCTTACATTGACGACATGCTCGTCAAGACCCCCAAGGCCCAAGACCACTTCACCGACCTTGCCGAAACCTTCGGCACCCTCCTGAAGTACAACATGAAGCTCAACCCCGCCAAGTGCGCCTTTGGAGTAAAATCCGGGAAGTTCCTGGGTTTCCTGGTCACTCAGCGCGGGATCGAAGCCAACCCCGACAAAGTCCAGGCCATCCTGGACATGCGCCCGCCCACATGCATTAAAGACGTTCAGCGTCTGGCAGGGCGTGTCGCCGCTCTCAGCCGTTTCCTGTCCCGTGCGGCCGAACGATGCTTGCCCTTCTTCAAACTGATGAGGGGACCCAAGCTAGCGTCTGCTACGTTCGCATGGGATGAGGAGTGCCAGACAGCATTCGCCGAGCTTAAAAAGTTCCTGGCTTCGCCACCGGTGCTCTCCAAGCCCGCCCCAGGCGAAGTCTTGCTGCTCTACCTCTCGGCGACGCCATCCACGGTCAGCTCGGTCCTAATCAGAAATGACTCGGGAATCGAAAGACCAGTCTACTACACCAGCAAGGTGCTCAATGAGGCCGAACGGAGGTACCCCGCAACCGAGAAACTCGTGCTAGCGTTGGTTACCTCCGCAAGACGCCTCCGCCCCTACTTCCAGGGGCACCCCATCACCGTGCTAACCGGCGAGCCGTTGAAGAAGATTCTGGCCCACCCCGAGGCCTCAGGGTGACTCGTCAAATGGGCCATTATGCTCGGGGCCTACGACATCTCGTACCGGCCGCGATCGGCAATCAAAGGCCAAGCGCTCGCCGACTTCATTGCCGAAAGCACCATCCCCGCCGAGGACAGGCCTCCGACCATGACCGGGCCAACCTGGGAACTGTTCATCGACGGATCGTCCAATTCGGCAGGCAGCGGTGCGGGGATACTCCTGAGGTCCCCCGAAGGGATAGAGCTACAGTACGCCTTGAAATTCAACTTTCAGGCATCCAACAACGCTTCTAAGTACGAGGCCCTTATCTCGGGAGCACGCATGGCCCGACGGCTGGGGGTCGAGCGAGTCAGGATCCACACCGACTCTCAACTAGTCGCAGGTCAGGTCAACGGTGAGTATGAAGCTCGGGAGGCACCCATGATCAAATACCTTCAGTTGGTTTGGAGCCTGGCCCAACAGTTCGAGGAATTTGGGGTAGTCCGGATAGCTCGGGAGCAAAACTCTCGGGCGGACGCCCTCTCTCGATTGGCCTCCTCCCTAGACCCGGAAGGTACACGATCGGTCCTCCTAGAAGAGCTAGAGCGCCCGAGCATTGACACGGAGCTCCTCGCTGTTGACTCGGCCACTCCAAGTGACTGGCGCTCCCCCTACCTGTCCTGGCTACAAGACTCCCAAGAGCCCTCCGACCCTCAAGAAGCCCGCCGAATGAAGTATCAAGCTCGGCGCTTCGTCGTCTTCGACAACACTCTCTACCGAAGATCGTTCTCCGGTCCCCTCCTGAAGTGCCTCGGTCCCGACGAGGCAAGCCGAGCCATCCAAGAGATTAATGAAGGCCTGTGCGGAGCGCACTCAGGGGCAAGGTCGCTGGCCAGAATCCTGTTACGACAGGGGTACTGGTGGCCCACCCTACAGCACGACTGCTCGGCCTATGTTCAACAGTGCGACCGATGCCAGCGGTTCGACCACTTGGTCCATCAGCCGGCTACGGAACTTATCACCCTAGCCGAGCCTTACCCTTTCGCTCGGTGGGGAATCGATATCCTTGGGCCATTCCCAACGGCCCAGTCCCAGAAGAAGTTCATCATCGTCGCCATCGACTACTTCACCAAGTGGATCGAGGCCGAGGCTACGGCAAGGATCACCGAGACAGTCGTTTGGGGCTTTGTTTGGAAACCAATCATTTGTTGCTTTGGCATCCCCCGAGTGATAGTAAGCGATAACGGTCGGCAATTCGACTCTCGGTACTTCCGAGATAGATGCGCCGACCTAAATATCCGCAACCACTTCACTTCGGTCGCCCACCCTCAGGCCAACGGGCTGGTTGAAAATGCCAACAAGACTATCTTGAAAGGCATAAAAACCAAACTCGGCAAGGCTAAGGGTAGCTGGCTCGAGGAATTGCCTAGCGTACTATGGTCGCACCGAACAACCCCCAGGATGGCAACTGGTGAAAGCCCTTTTCAGTTGGTATATGGCACCGAAGCCATCGTTCCATTGGAGATCGCAAATCCGTCTTTCCGAGTGATCAGCTTCTCACTCGAGGCAAATGGGCAAAAATTGCTCGAGAACCTCGACCTAGCAGACGAACTCCGAGAGATCGCGAACGTCCGGACAACGGAGTACCAGCGCCGCCTCACTCGATACTACAACGCCAAGGTCCGAGACAGACGTTTCCAACCGGGGGACTTCATCCTCAAGAAGGCCGAAGCCTCTCGACCACTAGAGGCGGCGGGCAAGCTATCCCCCAACTGGGAAGGCCCCTACCGAGTGGTCGAGACGCTCGGAAAAGGTGCGTACAGGTTAGCGACAATGGAAGGGGAACCTATTCCTCGGACATGGAACGCAGCCGCACTACGCAAATTCTATTTTTAAATTGTACAGCAAGATGGATGGAATAAATCCCTTTTTCTTTTCATTCCAAACCATTGGTACATCAGATAGGCAAATGCCAGTACATCACATAGCAAAAAGTAAAAATCCATCTAACACCGCCTCAAGGGGTCATCGCTCGACTGACTCGGTCTTGATCTCCTCGCATCCAGCCACTGACTCTGCCTCGTGCGAAAACTGGCTCGGACAAGAGGTGGTCAAGCCAGTTGCCTCGGGTGGCCCGTGACAAAGGTGACAGAGGGATTGCAGGAGGGAGGCCACCTTTAAACGTTGAGGAAGGCTACCTCCCAAGTTGGCAACAACCAGGAAAAAGGAGCGCCGTGAAAGCCTCCCCTCTTCCAATCTGCCAACTCCTTGGAAGGAAGGAGAGAGCAAGCAGCCCCCGAAGAGTGAAAGAAATGAAGAGCAGAAGAGGGAAAAAGAGGCTGCTGGGAGAGGTTAGGAGGGAACTGGAGTCGCCTCCTCCCCTCACACGGAGGGAAGTAATGGCGGGCTCCCCTGATGCCCCCATTCGTCCTCCGCCTCGGCGTCCACCCGGAAGCCACGCTGGAACTGAGAAAGGGCAAGAACCGTGCCTTCACACGTCGAAGCCCTCTCCAGATCTACGCGGCGACCGTCGGACCCGTCTCGTGCACGCGCGGCGACCGTGGGATCCGTTCAACATTACAGGGCAGCGGGAGCCCGCCGCTCCCTGTCGTCGGCGGCGTCACCCTCCGAAGGATCCTCCATGCTCCGAATACAAGGGCACAATGCACAGTGAAGAGGAAGGAGCGAGGAAAGACTATCAGAGAAAATCCCAAGCAGTGAAGAGGAAAGGGCGCCTTTCGGTCCTTCTTATAGGCCAAAGGAGGCTACACGCCTTAAATGACCCCCCCTCCTCGGAAACACGCCAAAGGATTTCTCCCATGAACAGTCACCTCCAACTCCTCGTCCCCCGCCCTAGCGGGATTCACGAAGCGGCTTGACATTCAAAGCATGAGGGAACGGAAAGACTCCCCGTCAGAAGCCTACCAAAACTGCATGCGAAAACCACGCAGGACATATCGGCACCTCCCAACCACTCAAGATCCGCCAACCAAATCACGGCAAGGAGGGTACTCAAACGGAGCAAGTCATTTATTATCACACCAAAAGGAAACCCTGTAAAAAGCGGGAAGAGAGACAAAAAGGGAAGGAGGCAAAGTACATCAGGCCTCGGGCCCACTTTGACATTCGGGAACGGCGGAAGGAGACGCGTCACCCCCGGCGCCTTCGGTGACGGCCGGCTCGGACACTGACCTCGCCTGTGCGAGAAGTATCTCGGTCGTGAGCCCTCCCGAAACGCCCAGAGCCGGTGACCCCGATGGAGGTGACCCCTCCGAATCTCCCCCGACCGACGAGGAAGAGCTGGAAACCGACTCATCCGAGTCATAACACTGGCCGAAGGGGAACTCGATCGCGGAGTTTTGCTCATCGGCGTAGTCCACCGCCCGGCGATAGCCCTACTTGAACCCCTTTCGAGCACCCCGGCGGAGTGCTACCTCGTAATAGGGTAGGGCGGCTTCCACCAGGTCGGCCGAGTAAGCATCCGAGCTCCTGTAATGCTCGATTGCCCCCGCCTCGACCTGCCCCGCCCTTCCGACGAGCTCGACCCGAGCCCGCTCCGCCTCGGCCGCGCGCTCCTCTGCCCGGGCCCGGTCCACCTCAGCCTCAGCTCGGAGACGCTCCGCCACCTCCGCCCGATCTAGCAGCTCGGCGCGTTCGAGCTCCCAGCGATTGTCTAGCTCGAGGCGACGTAGACGCTCCTCCTCAAGGAATCGGCTTGTCCTCTCGAGAGACTCTCGGGTCTTGGCGAGCTGTTCCGTCAGCACCCCGGCTTCCAGTCGGCTCGCCCGCGCCACCTCCCGGAACGCGGAGAACTCCTGCCGGAGCCCCTCATGCTCCCCCTTGAGTTGGGCCAATTTCCTCTCGCAGCCCCCAAGGGTCCAGGCAAGGTTCGACCGCTCCGCCTCCGTCCGGGCGTGCGCCTCCGCCATCAAAGCCGCCGACCGAGCTATGACCAGGCCGCCCTCCATCAAGACATCAAGGATCCCGGGGGGGGGGGGGGTATTGCGCCTTTCTCCCCCCTTCGTCCTTGCGGCAATCGACCGGCAGACCCGATACAGGTCGCCCGTAATGCTGAGCCTTTCCAAGGGCTCCGACAGAGGGGACCGCTCCGCCCGGGGCACCCCGCCAGAAGACTCCGCTCGAGTGACGGAACCAACCGCCTCGCGTGCCACGGTCGGTTGGGGTTGCGACGCCTCCCCGGGCGAACCCCCAACCTCGACCGGCGCCGAGGGACCGACCGCACCGGGAGCTCCAAGCACCTGGGGCTACAACGCCCTAGCGGGCGAACCCCCAGCCCTGCCTGTCTTGGCCCGCACCTCGCCGACCGAGACATCCCCGCCTTCGGCCAATCCCCCGGCCTCGGCGCCAGCTACTTCGACATCGGCCCCCTCTGCCTCCGTGGGGGGGAGAGTCGACCCATCGCCGCCCTCTGATGGGCCCCCGGTCTCCTCGGCCCTCTCTCGCCTGGCAGGTGGGGGAGCTGGCCCCGAGGGGTCGGCCCCATCTTGCCCCCGAGAGGGGAGCGCCGCCGAGCCGGAGTCGCCCTGTGGAGCGTAGATATTTTATTCCTTTTATCGATTTTATCGTTGGTTTATTTGTCTATCCTCTGGTTATTTATTTATGTTTATGGATTTATTGGCGTGCCAGTCACCGTGGTGACGATCTTTTTATTGTGCGCTCGATCTGACTTGGTCAGTCGATTGTGAGGTCCGAGTCGGGACTGGAAGTCCGTCATACCCTGAACGCTATGACGTTAATTACGTCCTCCCTAAGGAAGACAACCCTTGATTAAACGCTAAAGGTAGGAGGAAGACAGCGGTAAAACCACATGCTCAAAGGAGACAAAATTCATCTGTTTGCAAGACGTTAAATGTATTCGGATAAAGCAGGGGTTTGTTAATTACGGGACAGATCCGACGGCATATTCCCACCATCTTGGATGATGCCAAGTGGGGAATAGGAAACCACCCATGCAATGGCAAGGTGGGAACCGTAAAGGATCGGGCATAATTGACCCGGAGTCCGAATAGGGACCGGCATGCCATGGCACGCCCCATATGGGTGCGGTAGCACGTTTATATCCCCCCTTCGAGGGGACCATCGGAGGGCATACAAAGGCATGACTCCGCGGGCCGACGGGGTTGAGAGATAATATCACAGTGACCTGGCCAGGTGTGTGTGAATTTCGGCAGCATGTCCCCTCGACTTGGATTGTGCCAAGAGAAGATAGGTCATCACCCACGGAATGCCGGGGTGACAACCGAATGAGGATGGGCACCGGGCCCCGGGACATCGCTTGCCTCTGTTTCATCGGTCAATGTCCCCTTGAAACCCTTCAGAATGCATGTAACGACATGGCCCTTTAGGTTCATAAGGGTGGAATCCGGATCGGGAATGAGGACTGTAGGGGAGGGAGGCCCTCCCCATTACTGTATCTTCTCAGATCATTCATGACGGTCTCATGGCAGTGGGGAGAGAGTCCCCTGACTGGGCTTCATTGGGCCAAGAAGAGGGGTCTCGGCATGGCTTACTGGTTGGCCAAGGGGGGTTCTCGGCGTGGCTTTTGGATTGGCAAAGGGGAGCTCTCGGCGTGGCTTTTTGGTTGGCCAAGGGGGCTCTCGGCGTGGCTTTTTGATTGGCAAAGGGGGGCTCTCGGCACGGGGCTTCCCGGCGGGCTCATGGCCGCGCCGGGAGCCTAGCGCCGGGAGGCTGTGGGCTATGGGTTTTTTTACGAAACGAGGGCTTGTCGTTTAGCTGAAAGAAAGGGAAGGCCTCTCGGCCTTACGGTTCTCGGCGGGGAAACTCGCACGCCGAGAAGATGGAATGCAGAAGGATTTCAGGGCTTCAGAGCTCGATAACGATGCTCTGTTTCTGGGATTTCTGGGTTTTATGGCTCAGATTGAGGCCGAATCAGGGATGTATGAGGAGATTTCATGAAGGCCTCTGCTAGAAGAACGCCAAGGGAGCTGAGAGGCCGGATCATCAGGAAGAGGGGAGACCATCGTCGGGGCCTGAGTAGCTTTTATCTGTATACTGCCAGACGTCTGGGGGGGGGGGGTCAAGAGATGGCTGTCTCTGATTCCCCAGACTAGCATGATATCATCTGGGAAGCAAATCTGCGATGAAAGAACCCTTGATGCTGGGACCTCAGACCCTAGTCATTCAACGATTGGAATGAGGATCCGGGGTCGCATTCGTCTGCGGGCTCAAATGTATCTTCTATAGCTGGCAGTCCGGGGAACCAAGAGATTGATGTCTCTGGTTCCCGGACAGCACAAGAGGCTTGAGGAACAGACTCAAATACATACGGAGGGCATGCTATTGAAGCGGGAAGAGGGGAGAGAATAGAACCCAGCAACCCATTGAACAAGAGTGGGGGTTCTACCTTCATCCCTGTTCGAAGAACAGACCCGGCTCCAAAGCCTGAGTCATTTCGCCCATGGGGCATTCATACAAACAGTATGCATACATATCGAGACAAAGGAAGATCGTGTCGCCTAAAATCCATCACGGCCATTGCGTTTATTTCATCTCACCATCATTTACATCGAGAAACATAAAGGGGAGGAACAGGGAAAGAATCGTATGAATAATCTAAACATCAAGACTTCGACTATTACATACGGAGAATCAGTAAAAAGAAGAAAAAGAAACATCGAACATGGGGGGGGGGAGGGTGGAGCATTGACTCCTCTCCCTCCCCCTATCAGCCCACCTGGAGCCCTTCTTCTTTCCTTTCTCCTGCTTCTTCTTTCGACGGAGACTCTCTCCCTCTCTTTTTCTTTCTCTTTCTCTTTCTGGCTATCTGTTCGCTCTTTTTTTTCTTCGTCTCTTTCTTCTTTTCTTTTCCGTCTATCCTCTTTATTCCTATCTCTTTTTTTCTCTCTTCGAAGGGAGGGGGTTTTATAACCCTTTTCCCTTTTTCTTCTCGGCAGACACCCTCACGGCGCGCTTGAAATAAGCTTCCCGGCGCGCTCGAATCCGGCCTCTTGGCGCCAACTCTGGGCTTCGACACAGGCTTTCGGCGCCACCTTCATACAGGCCCACTTGGGGTTTTTTAAGTGTTTCATCACCCGAAAGGGCCTTTCATTTATGACATGTCTCGTATCGAAATCGTGATTACGATTTTCATCAGTCCGCAGACAGGGTTTTATCAGTCCGTAGACAGGGGTTTTATCAGTCCGCAGATAGGGGTTTCATCAGTCCGTAGACAGGGGTTTCATCAGTCCGTAGACAGGGGTTTCATCAGTCCGTAGACAGGGATTTTATCAGTCCGTAGACAGGGGTTTCATCAGTCCGTAGACAGGGGTTTCATCAGTCCGTAGATAGGGATTTTATCAGTCCGTAGACAGGCGTTTTATCAGTCCGTAGACAGAGGTTTTATCAGTCCGTAGATAGGGATTTCATCAGGATTGTCATCTGAACGGTGACAAGACCGGGTATCATCTTATCAATATCGGCACTCTAATGGTGACGAGCTCGGACATCAGCTTTAGTCTAGGAAGACCTCAGCCGGGTGTATAATCTATGTAGACGATTCTTCTTCTGCTCTATCTTTTCGGGAGCCTTTACCATCTTCATCTGCCGGTGCTGGCTTCATCTTTATCTCATATTACTTCCGTCAGTAAGCCGACATCTGACTTACCCTGACACATCATCCGTGACTTCTTGGACGAAGCAGTAGTACAGCTCTTCTTAAAGGGCTGGAAGGTCTCATTAGTCGAGTGACTGCTGCTTTATCAGTGCTGCCGTCTGAGTGACATTGGCACCGGGCATCGGCTTTGGCCGACAAGGGCTTTAGCCGGGTGAAAGGTTGATAAGCTTCATCATTAGTCTTTCACTGTTGGTCAGACCCTCTTTTCAATTATGCTTCCACCCTTGTTCATTTTCCAGGTGTCAACAAATGCCCCCCACCTGCGGGCGGCGTAAGCGCAGAATAAGCGGCACGGGGGTTGCAGGTGTTTTTCACCATTCGAGGGTATCTTCCTCAATTTGTCTTCAATTCGGTTCTCAGACCTGATCATCTCGCTGTAACAGTATTATGCACATCGATGTTTCTCCTCTTCATATTTTCTGTCATTATTTTCAGCATTTGAAGCTTCTCGGCCTGCTAGACCTCCCGGCGCGAAACTTCTCGGCGCGGGGGGCTCTCGGCACGGCCTGGTCGGCTGGGCTCTCGGCCTGGGGTCTTCTCGGCGCGCCCTGGCCGCAGGGGGCCTCGGCCTGGGGGGTTCTCGGCCTGGGGGCTTCTCGGCGCGCCTTCTGGCTGCCGGAGGCTCTCGGCCTGGGCCGTTCTCGGCGCGCATTCGGCCGCGCCGAGACCCTGGTCGCCCGGGCCCCTTTTTAGGGTGCCGAGGCCCTTTTTCTTCTCATTCTTCATCTTTTTTTCTCTTTCTTCAGCTTTTCTCTCCATTTCTTCTCTTCGACGCGAGCCGTCTTCATCCTCTCGGCGGTGGCCGCGAGTTCTTCCGTCCTGGGTATGACGTCTTTTGGGGATTTAATCCCTTTGCTTCCGGGATCACCCCCTCTTGGTTGGTGACTCCCTATTCTTTTTGGGCAGATCCCGCATAAGGGGAGATGCTGCCGAAATTTTTATAGAATCTCATGCTGCAATTTACACAAGACTGACTTTTAATCCATATCTCTTCTTTTGTTTGCAGATATAGCAATGGCTTCTGGCTCTGCTGCTGCATCTTCCGGAGCTGTTGGAGCTAGTTCATCGGCCCAGCCAGACATATCTCGGGCCACAGTAAATTGGTTGAACGTGCACAGCTTGGATTTCGGATATGATAGAATAGCTTCAGTTGACGAATCGTCTGATTCTGAAACTGACACAGTGTCGACGGCCCGGGTATACTCCACGGTGACCGAGACATGCTTCAGGCGGGATAATAACTACCGGCCAGACTTCCCGAAGGATCGCCACTTGATGCCGTTCATACGACTTTCACAGTGGGTGGCTTGCGAGATTATCGGATAGCTCGCGTAGTTGAAGCTGCCATCCTTGCCGAGCGAGATAGCCTGAAGGAATCAGTGTATCGCAGCAAGGCCATATATCTTCCTGGGGAGAAGCGGGACTGGGATGCAGTCCTTGGAATATCGGAGCTAGAACCGGAGAAGAAGATGCTGATCCGGGCACCGGAATTTACACCTGCTCGGTGGGACAATGCTGGCGGCCGAGTTCATAGGGAGAAGCCCGGCTATGGTATGTTCTTGGCACCTATAAAGTGGGGATATCGCGAAGAGCCCTTCGTGCTAAATTGTTCGGCCATTCAGTTCAAGTACCATTTGTCCGCTGGTTGGTTCGGGGACTGCAAAATCACTGACTCCCATCTGTTCCGAGTAGGGGCAGTAGAATTTACTGAGTTTGTTCTGACGGAATATGCCCCTCTGCTGATCAGAGCGGGAGTATACCACAGTGTTTTTGCTTCCAGATTCCGATATCCCATCTCCAGGGGGTTATGCTGTGGGATGTTTGAAGTGTTCTGTCCTTTGTTCAACACTTTTTATACAGCAGAGGGTGAGACATCCCTAGACCTCTGGAGTTTATCATGGCTCTCCGGTCTGCCTATTGACGGTGAACCGTATGAAGAAGTCTGCTTGGCAGACTCTGAGAAAGACAGCTCTGATGGAGAAGGCAAGTACTCCCTTGGCTTCTCTTACCGATATCTGATGAAGGTTTACCGCTCCATCTGTCTGGCATATAGCAGAGGATCCTCCAAAGGCTATCATCCCCGAGAGAAAGGTAGCAAACTGAGGGTCCGGATCGGGCAGTGGCTCCAGTACTTCTTCGACGGTCCCCTGAAATATGCAGATTTCCCCTCCGTGGGTCCTGTCGCGAGCAAGCAGATAAGAGCTCCTCGCTATAAATCGGCACTGCCATCTTCATTGCGCCATGCGGGCAAAGGTGGTCCCAACCCGGCAGGGGTAGATCCCATCACACACTGTGCAGCTTATTTCACATTCTGGCTGTGTACTTTTGCTCTTCCACAAGGGGACGAGACAGTCATTCGGCCAGAGGCCATATATCCAGCTTGTCAGATGGCATGGGGGATGAAGCTGTCGCTCTGCCCAGTGGCCCTGTGTTTGATATATAAATCTTTGGAGGACCTGTACAAGCATCGGACTCCCCGTTCTTTGAGGACCGTGGGTCCTTTTCATTTCTTCAATGCCTGGGTCTGCAGTATATTCCCCGAATTAGCTCCGAGAACCTTGCAGGCGGATACAGTGTTACCCAGGATGATTGAATTTGCCAGCGCTGAGCCTGGTCCCTTTTATGATCAGCTATTTAAGATAAGGGGCCGACTGATAAAAGTACCAGTGGACGCCCCTGGCAGCATACATTTCTGGAGCTTGGCAGCAGGTTCAGCTCATTTGATTGATCCTCAAGGAGAGTGCAAGCTGGAGGAGATAGAGACATATATCCACCCTGTCTCAGGGGTCAACACTGCTCGGCCAATCTTGGAACCGGAGCTGGTGAGATGGGCCATGGCAATTCGGCCCAGTGTTTTGGTTTACAGAAAGGGTGGCCTGCTTCTGTTGGAGCCATACTATCCGTTCCGATTTGGGCGGAACTTCGGTTATGACCAGCACATCCCTACACCAGCTGCTCAATTTCCCCTGGATAGCAGGGCCAAGCATGGGTCCACCATTGTCGGCGACGGCCGGTTGTGGTGGGATTTCTATCATCGTCAGGACGATACAATCTTCAGGGTGCCCACCGTCTCCAACTGTGTTCCCCGGGTAACATCAGAATATATCAAATGGTGGAACATTCGGACCGGCTTTTTCAGGGATGGCAGGGGTGCTTTCTGGGATGTAGCAGAGCGCTCTTTCCTGAAACAGCAGCCTGGGCCGGTGTTTGAAATCCCTGAGGCCCATCTGAGAAAGCTTTATTCGCAGAACCAGAGGGAGGCAGAGAACTATCTGGCCCAGCGTCGAGCTCTGAAGGAAAAGAATTCTGAGCCGCCCGCTCCTGTCTTTGCCGCTATTAACGAAGACAATTTCATAAAGACCCTGAGACATTTATGCCATGTAGGAGATGCTCGCTTGGAGGCACAACAGTATCCATTTCCTGTTGAAGAGCCGCTCCCGGCAGTAGCTCATTGGAGGGGTCCAATTGATAAATTTCATCCATATAGGACGTTTGTACGTCGAGAAGATAGAACTCAGACGTACTATAAACAAACGTCCTGGCTGTTCATTCTGCTGAGTTTGCATGGATTATCTGCAGAAAGCCCGATAGCTGGCATTTTGAACAAGCCACTGTTTATATCATTTCATTATGTCGATGGCTGGGGCATGGACCATCTTGACTTGTTTCGCTGCCTTGACTTTCGCGGCCATAATGAGCTGGCAGCTTTGGTAGAGAAGTGCCAGCTATTTGGTGATGTGTGTTGGCTCATCAAGGAGGCTGCTTCCCGCTCCAAGGAGGTAGCTTACATGTACTGGCCACTTTCTGTATTCTATGACGGCCCGGCAGGTAAGATTTCTTCTTTTCTGATCGCAGTGTTTTCTGCTTAGCATCTGAATTTTGCATCTATTGATCCCATCATCCTTCTGCCATTCTTAACAGACCGGCCCGATATAAAGCGGCAGGGGCTCTACAGGAAGATTATTGCGCAGGCTGAGAAGCCCACTTATTTTGAAGTCCCTGTAGCAGCACCGACTACTACTCCCCTGCCTCCTGGCAAGAAGAGGAAGGCTTCTGCAGTCAAGGCTGCAGTTGGGAAGGCCAGGAAGGCCAAGAAGGCCCATGCTCAACAATCGGCTTCGATAGCGATGGACACCGGGACCCCTCTCCCTGACATTCCCTCATTTGATGAGTTCGAAACTCAGAGGGAGGCTGCTCAGGCATCAGTTCAGGGTAACATCAGTATTCTGCCATTGCATTCTTCATTCTCTCTTGCTGGATTTCAGAGGAGTGTTTAAATCTGACCACTCCTTTTTGCACAGCTCAAGAGCCAGTCGCGGCGCCCTCCGAGGTGGGGACCAGGTTGCCCTCTCCCACGCCGACTAGTGAGGCAGAGGGTAAGCATGCCCTTTTCATCTTTTTCTGTTCATTTCAACTGCTTTTCATCGTCCCTCTCACAGGCTTTTCTTTATAGTGATGGCCGGGGAGGAGACTGAGATTACAGGAGCGGCTGGCGATATCACTCAGCCGCGGGAGGGTTACAAGACCCAGGGTAAACGGGGCTTCGCTCCTGGAAGGCGCATAGTTACCCGGTCTTCCTCCAAGCAGATGTTAGAATTGATGGCCCCGCCCGTGGACAGAGTAGAAATCTCTTCCAGTAGCTCCGCGGCCGCTTCTGAGGCAAGTGGAGAAGAAGCAGATCTCAGCGGGAGCGATACGGAGGGTGTCTCCAAACCAGAGACCCCATCTGTATGTACCTCCATTGTTTTATCATTTACACCCCCCAAGTTGCTGGTGCCATTTTCTGGAGAGGAGTTACCAGAAGAGTTTGCCGGCCTGGATACCGAGGCGGATATAACTCCTCCTTTTGTGGTTCCATCAGCGGAGCTTTCTTCTTCCCTGCAGTCTTTTGAGGATATTGGCATCACATTAGAAGTGAGTCTTTTCCCTTTACGGTTTCCTTTTCCCCATTTTTAGCTGCTGCTTGACGCTGCATTGATCCGTTCACAGGAGTCCCCTGTTGCCATCCCGGCGACGAGCGCAGCCGTTGAAGCCACTTTATCCGGCAGCCTGGCTATTGTTCCTGCTTCGGTAGCCGCCTGGGCAGGCGTTCTTGAGATAATTCGCCCTGTGCCGGTGAGGGTGCAGTCCTCCACAGACTTAGCATCGTTGGATCTGAGGAATGCAGGGGAAGGCCCGGCTCTCATCAAGGCTTTGGATTTCAGAGCTGAAATGGACCCAGCCAGGGGTTCTGCCTTTATACCAGCTGCAGTGATGGCCATCGCTCCCGAATCAACAGTTCCCATAATATCAATCATGGAGAGCGAACCTTTGCCTCTTCAGACTGTGGCCCCCGCAGCTTTGACATTGCAGGAACTGGACATCGAAATGGAAGAAGGAGAGGTAGCTGTTACAGAAACGGGAGTATCGCCTATAACGGCCCCGGAATCTATCTCCGTATTTTCAGAATCTGAGGAGGAGATGCCTGAAGTTGCATCCGGGAGTGTTCCGACGGCCGCCTCCGAGGAGATGGAGGTGGAAGATCTCTCGGCCACGTCAGAGGTTACGGGCAGAGCTCAGTTGGTGGCTTCGGCAGACCTGCCGTCTTCTTCTTCGCAGCCGGATATCACCCTATGGGCGGATATAGACAGTGAAGTAACTTTTGAAGTAGCTCCTCTTCCTTTGCCTGGCTTCACTTCCCCTGAAAGTTTTGTCTGGCAACATCTGGGCATGCTGCGTCAGCTGGTGGAGTCCCAACCTGGACTAACTTATCCACAGTTGAAGGAGATAGCCGGGCGCTTCACCGCGGCTTACAGGCGATGGGATGTCCCACAGAAATATGGGCCCAGCGGGTTCTTTTATTGTTGAAATTTGTTCACCGCCGGGATTTCTTGACACACGTCATGTCGGACAGATTGGCAGCCTTGAAGTTGCAAAGAACGGAGTGCAAGTCTGAGCTGGCAAAGATGAACTCTATCCTTCAGGAGCGACAGCGTCAAATGCAGTCTTTGGCGGAGCGGGAGCATTTCGTGCGCGACCGGATAACTATCCTGGAAGCCGAACTGTCTGATCTCCGAGCTGAGTTGCCGCAGCTAACAACTTATCGACCGCAGCTCGAGGAAGAAGCAGCTTTATTAGAGGGGCAGGTGGTATCCTTTCGAGACCAATCTGTTCGACTGCAAGAGGAGGAGGCTCGGCTTCATGAACTAGGAGCCGCCCCTTATGTGGGTCTTCTGGCATTCGAGGATATCTTCCGGCAGCCATGAATCATTTTCTCTTTCTTTTTTCTTTTTTTTTTGTGCTCTTTTGTGATACAATGTCCCCTCGGGGCCCTTTATGTACTCACTTCTTAATGAAAAGAATTTTTTTGGCTTTATGTGTATCCACCTTATTTCCATGTGGTTTTATCACTTCAGGGAAGTGGGGTAGTGGTTTTAGCAACCCCTCATGCGAATGGTTCGTATCTGGCAGGAGAGCGTCCACCCCTTCAGAGAAAGGATGGGGAACTCGCTCCACCGCGTGACGGCATCCGAAGAGGTGCTTAAACCGGATTCTGTTGGTAGCGGCAAACGTCCCTCTTGGCAATATGTGCTGTGAGGGAGACAATTTGCAGGAATGTGAAAGAAAGGGTCTTATCAGAATAGACGGAAAGTCTAGACTGGGTAGAGGTTATGGCAAGTGGGGCATTTAAAGGGGACATAGTTTTCATCAGAACAGACATAGGGTCTGAGCCGGATGGGTTTTTATCATTGATCGGGCGAGGTGCCGGTCGATCAACAGTTGGTTTCATCATCGATATTGGGTTTATATCGAAGCAGAGAAGAGTTTAAGTTTTATCAGAATAGACGAAAGGTCTAAACTGGCAGGGTTTATCATTGATCGGGCGAGGCGCCGGTCGATCAACAGTTGGTTTCATCATCGATATTGGGTTTATATCGAAGCAAAGAAGAGTTTAAGTTTTATCAGAATAGACGAAAGGTCTAAACTGGCAGGGTTTATCATTGATCGGGCGAAGTGCCGGTCGATCAACAGTTGGTTTCATCATCGATATTGGGTTTATATCGAAGCACAGAAGAGTTTTTTTTAAGTTTTATCAGAATAGATGAAAGGTCTAAACTGAAAGGGGTTTATCGCGGGTGGGACTTTGCCAAGAATGCATAGGTTTCATCAGAACAGTGATGGGTTTCATTGTTGGTGGGACATGCGAAAGGGGGCATGTGGATTTCATCAGGGCAAACGTAAGGTCTGTCCCAGAAAGGCTTTATCATCGGTGGGGCATGGAGCCAGATGACCGACGGAAGGTTTTACCAATGAAGACAGATGAAGGTATCGCGCCGGTTGGCACGGAACTTTTTGAATTACCATATTACTGACCCAAGTGCCCTTTCGGGTTTTCACCAGAGCCAGCCCCCTCTTGCTTTTGCCCACGCGTCCTTTCGGATTTTCACGTGGCGGGGTACCCGATTTTGCCTGCAGTGCCCTTTCGGGTTTTCACCACAGCTGGGTTTTAGCCATTTTTGCCCTCGTTCAGAATGCCTGAACAAGACTGGCGGGGTATCTCTATTTTTAACCCCATTTTGTCTCTTCTTTTCTTCTCCCTTTCTTTTTTTTTATTGAAACTTTGATTCTACAACTGATGGGCGCAGTTTGTGCATATGTCATCATTGATGTGGGTGCTAACATCAATGCAAGGGTTTCATAGGTCTCATCAGGATAGACGTAAGGTCTAAACTGGACAGGTTTCATCGCTGATCGGGCAATGCGCCAATCAATCAGCAACGGGTTTCATCATCGGTATTGGGTTTATACCAATGCAAGGATTTTTATAGGTTTGATCAGGATAGACGTAAGGTCTAAACCGGACAGGTTTCATCGCTGATCGGGCAGTGCGCCAATCAATCAGCAACGGGTTTCATCATCGATATTGGGTTTATATCAATGCAAGGATTTTTATAGGTTTGATCAGGATAGACGTAAGGTCTAAACCGGACAGGTTTCATCGCTGATCGGGCAATGCGCCAATCGATCGGCAACGAGTTTCATCATTGGTATTGGGTTTATACCAATGCAAGGATTTTTATAGGTTTGATCAGGATAGACGTAAGGTCTAAACTGGACAGGTTTCATCGCTGATCGGGCAATGCGCCAATCAATCAGCAACGGGTTTCATCATTGGTATTGGGTTTATACCAATGCGAGGATTTCGTAAATTTCATCAGGGTAGACGTAAGGTCTAAACTGGATGGATTTCATCACGGCGGGACGTAAAGAGATATGCGGGTTTCTTCGTGGTTACCACATTACCGACCCAAGTGCCCTTTCGGGTTTTCACCAGAGCCAGCCCCCTCTTGCTTTTGCCCGTGCGCCCTTTCGGGTTTTCGCATGGCGGGGTACCCGATTTTGCCTGTAGTGCCCTTTCGGGTTTTCACCACAGCTGGGTTTTAGCCATTTTTGCCCTTGTCCAGAATGTCCGAACAAGACTGGCGGGGTATCTCTGTTTTTAACCCCATTATATATATATATATATATATTTTATTTTTTTTTTATCCCCCCCCCTTCCTGTTTAGAGGGTGTCAGACCGTGACGACACAAGATCACGATAAGTGGTAGCCTGGTTAGGACGGAGTGTCACTATACCAAGGAAAGGATATCTTGGCTAGGGCGGAGTGCCATTAGGCCAAGGAAAAGGTATCTTGACTAGGGCGGAGTGCCATTAGGCCAAGGAAGAGGTACCTTGACTAGGGCGGGGTGCCGTTAGACCAAGGAAAGGATATCTCGGCCAGGGCGGAGTGCCACTAGACCAAGGAAGGGTAGCTCGGCTAGGGCGGAGTGCCGCTAAACCAGGAAAAAGGTATCCCGGCTAGGGCGGAATGCCGCTAGGCCAAGGAAAAGGTATCTTGACTAGGGCGGAGTGCCGCTAGACCAAGGAAAGGGTATCTCGGCTAGGGCGGAGTGCCGCTAGGCCAAGGAAAAGGTATCTTGACTAGGGCGGAGTGCCGCTAGGCCAAAGAAAGGGTATCTCGGCTAGGGCGGAGTGCCGCTAGGTCAAGGAAAAGGTATCTTGACTAGGGCGGAGTGCCGCTAAGCCAAGGAAAGGGTATCTCGGCTAGGACGGAGTGCCGCTAGGCCAAGGAAAGGGTATCTCGGCTAGGGCGTAGTGCCGCTAGACCAAGAAAAAGGTATCTCTTGCCCGATTACTCGGGGAACATCAGCTGTGCAGCATGATACAACTTTAGGTGTTTACCGTTGAGTGGTGAGAATTGGATCTCCCCTCGATGATTAACAACTATGTAGGCCCCTCCTTCGTAGACCCTTTGTATCACATATGGACCTTCCCAATTGGGATTTAGCTTTCCCTTCGGGTTGGACGCCATGACTTCTTTTTTCTTGACCATGACGAGGTCACCTTTCTTAAATTCTCGTCCTTTTACGAGTTTGTTAAATGCAGTGGCCATGCGGACCTGATACATTTGGATATTTTTCTGAGCTTGGAGGCGCTTCCCTTCCAATTCAGCCAATTCTTCTAATCTTCTTTCTGCATTGGTTTGTTCGCCACGGGCTAGGTCATATTGGACTGCCACTCTGAGTGACGGGACTTCCAGCTCTAGTGGGACTACTGCCTCTGAGCCGTATACCAAGGAGTATGGTGAGCACCCTGTAGGTGTTTTGAAGACGGTGCGGTACGCCCACAGAGCTTCATACATCTTTTCTTCCCAATCCTTCTTATTGGCACTGACGACTTTGGCCAGCAGGGTGCACAAAGTCTTATTGAAAGCTTCTGCCAATCCATTTGCCTGTGGATTGTAAGGAGTGGAAGTCCTCCATTCGATCTTATATTTCTCGGCAAGCCGATAGACTTTCTGATTTCTGAAATGACTCCCATTGTCAGATATTATTCGGCTGGGGATCCCAAACCGGAAGATGATGTTTTGCTTGATGAATCTAGCGACCAACTCACCAGTGACTTCTCTTAGTGCTATAGCCTCTGCCCATCGGGAGAAGTAATCTGTTATGGCCAGTATATATTTATGCCCGGCCGAGGAGGTCGGTAGTGGACCGACTACATCAGTTCCCCATTGTGCAAACGGCCAGCTAGGGACTGTAGGGTGCAGAATCGTAGGTGGCCTTCTAGGCACAACAGCATGCTCCTGACACTTCTGGCATGACTTTGCAAATGTGCAGCAGTCTTCAAACATAGTGGGCCAATAGTAGCCCAGCTTCTTGATTTCTATCTTCATCTTGGGGCCAGCCTGGTGGGCACCTGCTGTCCCAGCATGTACTTCTTTCATCGCTTGCCAAGCTTCCTCAGTGGACAGGCAGCGGAGCAGAATCTTCTTGCGTGCATCTGCCATTATTCGGAACAGAGTCCCATTCCTGAATTCATAAGAATCTTTGATTCGCAGGAGTTTCATCTTTTCTTCTCTTTTCTGCGGCAGCTGTTGGTGTAAAAACCATTGTAGCAGGTGTTGTCTCCAATCAGATGCCTGTTCTGTACTGATCGTGGCGACTTCATTTTCTTCGGGGCAGCCTTCTAGCATGCTGGGGACTTGCCGCCGATTTATAACAACAATGTTCAGTGTCTCATCCGGTGGGACTGCTATTGAGCTGGCTAGCTTTGCCAATGCATCAGCCTGGGCATTATGTGCACGGCCCACATGCTTGAGCTCAATATGATAGAATTTCGCCATGAGGCGCACAGCTTTTTGGTGGTAGGGGTTCAACTCCGGCTTTCGCACTTCGAACTCACCTTGGATTTGCTTTATTATCAACATTGAATCCCCGAATACCTGAAGCATCTGGATACCCATGTTGAGGCTTATATGCAGTCCGATTATCAGAGCTTCATACTCGGCTTCATTATTAGTGCAGGGCTTGTTTATAGAACAGGAAGTATGCACAACCTCCCCTTCCGGCGATTTCAGCACGATACCGGCTCCGGCCCGTATTCTGGTCTTTCCATCGGAGTCCGTCTCTGTTCTAGACGCTCCATCAAAGAATAGCTGCCACATAGTTGACTGAGCTTGGCAGGCTTCTAGTGTCTCATCATCGGGTAACTCAGTCCCCAACATATCATTCTCTGGCACAGGATGTTCTGCGAAGAAATCGGCCACAGCCTGTCCTTTTATTGCCCTCTGGGGTATATATGTGATATCGAATTCCATCAGAATTACTGCCCATTTGCCCAACCGGCCTTTCAGTACTGGTTGAGTCAGTATGTATTTGAGTGGGTCTGCTGCAGATATCAATCTGATTTCATGTGACAGCATGTAGTGCCGGAGCTTTTTAACGGCAAAGACTAGTGCCAAGCATGTCTTTTCTATATAGCTGTAGCTTTCTTCTGTTCTGATCAGCCTCCTACTCAGGTAGTATAGAGCCTGCTCTTTGCCTTCTTCATTTATCTGTGCTAGCATTGCCCCCAGGGAACAGTGTGTGGCTGCAATGTACAGTATCAGGGGTTTGCCCTTAATAGGTGCCCCCAGCACTGGAGGGGTTTTGAGATATTCTTTCAGCTTCTCAAAGGCCTCCTGACAGCCATCGTCCCAGAGGAACGGCACATCTTTCATCATGAGCTTGTGAAAAGGGTGGCATCTCCCCGACAGATTTGATATGAATCGTCGGATGTAGGCCAAACGCCCTTGTAAAGATCTCAGCTCGTGGAGATTCCTTGGTGGAGGGAGCTCCTGGATAGCTTTAATCTTGGATGGGTCGATCTCAATGCCCCTGTGACGGACGATGAACCCAAGGAATTTTCCACTGGACACGCCGAAGGCACATTTCATAGGGTTCATTTTGAGCTCATATTTGCGCAGCCTCTGGAACACTACTCTCAGATCCTGCAAATGGTCTTCTTTTCTGCTGGTTTTCACCACCAAGTCATCAATGTAGCACTCTACCTTCTTGAAGAGCAAATCATCAAAGATCTTTGTCATAGCTCTTTGATAGGTAGCGCCGGCATTCTTGAGGCCGAACGGCATCCTTTTATAGTGGAATATCCCCTTCGGAGTGCGGAATGCAGTGTGCACTCTGTCTTCTTCAGCGATCCAGATCTGGTTATATCCGGATGACCCATCCATGAATGACAGGGCTTCATGGCCAATGGTTGCATCGATCATTACTTCAGTAATTGGCACTGGGAAATCATCTTTTGGACAAGCCTTATTCAGGTCCCTGAAATCTACACATATTCTGATCTGCCCATTTTTCTTCTTCACGGGCACTATATTGGCCAGCCATGTAGTATATTGGTTCTCTTCAACAAAGCCCACATTGATCAGCTTGTCGACTTCTTTGTTGATCTGATTTATCAGTTCGGGACGCATTCTCCTTGAAGGTTGCTTTACAGGGCTTGCCCCCGGGTTTATCGCCAATCGGTGCTGTGCCACATCAGAGCTCAGTCCCGGCATCTCATCATATGTCCATGCAAAGCAGTCTCGGAACTCTTTCAGAAACTGTATGTACTGTTCTCTGGCAGCTGGTTCTAGCAGTGCACTGAGGAATGTCGGCCTTGGCTCATCCGCTGACCCCAGATTCACTTCTATCAGCTCATCGACGGTGGCCTGGCCTCCGTCCTCAACTTCGGGTGGGGCTTCTTGCAAATCAATAAAGCCTCCCGGGATATAATTCTCTTCAGTTTCATGTTCTTCTGTATCGTTATCCTGCTCAGCGGCGGATGTCGGCTTATCATATAAGGCTGATACCATCGGATTCTGTTCAGTCTGCCCCGAGGACGAGACTGGTTCAGAAGAGAATTCAAAAGTGGAATCTTCTGCTCTTAGGGATCTTTCTGTTGCAGGCTCCCCTGAAAGGTCATCTTTCTGTAGAGCCCGGACTTCTTCCAGAATGCGCTCAAATTCCAGGCATTCTCTCAGTTCTTTGGCCATCTGGTCTTCATCCGGGGTTCCCGTATCAAATTGTGCTTCGGCCTGGAATAGATCCTTCTTGCAGGACGGGTCCTTCCAGCACCGACCCCTCTCAGTTTTATCAGACATCCCTGCTTCTGGCTGGTCATCTTGGGCTTCATTGTCTGTTATGGTTTGATACATAATCTCTTCATCCTCAAAGGGATATTGATCATATCCTATCCCAGGGGAGTCTCCATGCTGGTAGAAGGTAGAGATGACATCCACCTCGGCTTCATAATATTCTTGAAGGGTATAACCCAATCCCGGATGCTGTGTGATCTTCCTCAGTTCCTTATTATCTCGAGGCGGATCCCATAGCTCCCTGAATGCTTTCTTCTGGGCTGCAGATTGTAGTGATGGCATTTGCATCTTGGAGAACATCTGCGAAACCCGCTGGGTAGTATACTCCAGGCCTGTAATCGGCACCATCCGGTTTGCGGCTTCTTCAGGGACCATGCAGTCTTGATCATCTTCTTCGACTGCCTCCCCGATGTAGAATATGGTAGGCGGCTCGCAGAAGCGAGGGATTTCCATAGTCTTCAGTGGCAGCACTGTTTGGTATTCTAGGCTGGCGACGGGTTTGATTAAACCTCGTGGGACCTTCACCTGTATGCACCTTTCTTTCATTTCTTGATCAGTGCTATCTGGATGGATGCTAGGAGGGGTGATCCGAGCAAAATCATCAGCATAAGAGATGTGAGCTACTTCATGCTTTTCAACATAGCCCCTGGGTGGCGGTGGAGACCAAGCTTTTGCCTTCGTCGCCGGCTTCTTCTGGCTGATCACAGCCTCTTTCTTTTCATCTTTTTGTGACACCTCGGTGTAGTAGGAGGCATCGAGCATATGGCATTCGAACACTTCAAAGGGATGTAGGTCTGCAAACACCCTTTCTTCCTTTCCTTCATGGCAGTATTTTATGCATTGGTGTAGCGTGGATGGCACTATCTGATATTCATGCAGCCACGGTCTCCCCAACAGGGCCTTATACGTGGTGTTGGAGTCGATCACATAGAATCGTACCACGGTAGTGAGGTCGCCCAATGTGAGGTTGAAATCAGCCACCCCGAGAGGTGTTTCACATTTCTGGTTGAACCCAGCAATCTTCATGTCTCTGACCTTGGTAAGCTGCAGATCAAAGTAGTATTTCTGATAGATGCGATACGGGAGAATATTTACAGCAGCCCCGGGATCTATCAGTATCCTGCTCAGCGACTGACAGTTCAGGGAGCCCCTCATATACAACGGCCTGTTGTGACTGGCATTTGGGATCAGCATATCATCTTCTGTGAATGTGACTGATGGCCCCGAATTCACTTCCGTTAAGAGTGCTTCATATTGTGCCGGCGACTGCAGGGCATCCACAATTGCTTGGCGGGCCTCTTCACTCAGAGAGAGTATCTCCCAGATGGAGAATCTGGTGGGGAGCTTCTTCAACATTTTCATGATTCGACTGCCAACCCGAACATTAGACAGCCTCATCTCCTCTGCCCACCGGGGTCTTGGAGGTTCATGTGGTGCCTGTGGCCTTTGCTGCCCAGTCCCAGTTTCATTTTCTTCATCGGTCTCCCGGAGGGCTTCTTCTGTAATGACTGCCCCTGGCTTTGCTAGAGGGCTATTTTCTTCATTTTCTTCATGCTGCTTCTGCTTTCTATCTACTGTCTGCTGGCACTTATTGCTTTTAGCTGGAGCAGTGTGAGCCAGTTGCTCGTTTTCTAAGCTGGACAGGAACTCCAGGAATGAAGGGGCTCCTTCTGCTTTATCTTTTCCTTGGTACAAGCTGGCAGGGGGAGGAACCTGGACACCGCGCACCTCTGGTTTCGGGATCTGATAGGGTTGCTCCCCTCTGAACATAATATTATGGTTAGCTGGTGGCGGATGCCCCCATTTTCTCCCAGAACGTGTTGCATGGGCTGAGGTAGAGGCGTCAGCATGATTGGCTTCTAGCGGGGCATCTGATGCTTCTTGTTCATCATCCTCCCCGGGCAGAGAAAAGAGTACCGACAGAGTATTGCATTGTACTGTCGTGACCTTCTTTCCCTTTTTGGCCTTAGGCCGTCTCTTCTTTTTCTGGGAAGTTGGCTTTGCTAGTTCCTGCCCCCAGAAGGACTCAATCTTATCTTTTCTTTGTTCTGCCTCCGGCTGCTCTTCAATTTTCAACTCTTCGAGCTGCTCCCAGAGTATACAGTCTTTCACCAACAGGTGTTTCGGCTTTTTCTGCTCATACTCATCAAGCTCATTAATATATTGCTGCAGACGCCTGGTTGCAGGACTTTCTTCTTTATGTGCAGGGAGGGGAGTTTGTCTCCTCCGGTTGCGAGTATGGATCTGGATGACTGGTCCGGTCTCAACTATAGGCCATATTGCCTTTATTGGAGGCGACTCCGGCCTTGGGGTGACACCCCGGATAACTGCTCCGTTGGTTTTAGCTGCGGGAGTCTTCTTTCTGCTTTTTGTGGGTACCATCTGCCATCCTTCCTGATCTTTCAATGGGGTGAGGAAGCAGGCTTCACAGGTGTGCCTGGTGCATTCTTCAATGGCTTCCCTAGGCAGCTGTTGATAGATTGAGATCATATTGGCGGCCACCCTCCAGGGCGGAAGCTCATGTGGCCGAGGCGGCTTCACCTGGTAATCTCCCAGCTGCAGTTCACCCTTCTTGACCATTCCTTCCATGATATCTTTGAAGACATAACAGTCCTCAATTGCGTGCCCCAACACCCGGTGAAATGGACAGAACATCGGATCATCTTTCTTTTCTGCATCTTCGGGCTTCTTCGGTTCAGGCAATGTTACCTTATTGAACCTATATGCCCAGTTAAATAATGCTGCAGTCTTATCCTTGGGAAAAGAGTAAGCTCTTCTCATCCTGTCCCTCAGAGAGACTTTGTCTCTTCTTTCTGCTGTATCTGCCATCGGGGGAGCTTCATCTGCCCCTTTCTTCCCTTTTTGTTGCTCAAAGGTTCTAAAATCGACGGTGTTGGCCTCAGAGTGTGACGGCCGCCGATCATTGGATTTTCCTTTTGGCATGGCGGGAGCATTGACGGTCGGACGTTTGGACAAGAACGTCTCGACTTCCGCCACTATATTGTTCAGTCGGTCAAATGTTTTGACATCTGCACCGATCATTTTTTCTAGCACCTCCCTCCTGAGGTTCTGCTTGCATATCTGCACTGCATCCTCCTGATGAGGAGGTCTTCTGCATCTCATGGCTAGATTTCTCCATCTTTTGATGTAATCCAGTGCAGTTTCATCTTGTTTCTGCCTGGTAGCATACAGCTCTGCTATTGTGATTTCCCTCTCCGTGACATGAAACCTGTCGCGGAATTTTCTCTGCATATCGGGCCAATCAACCACCGATCCTGCTGACAAGCTTGAATACCATTCAAAGGCCAACCCAGTGAGGGATGAGCCAAAGAACTTGAGCAGATAGGCTTCATCGACTGCTAGGTCGCCCATGATTGTAGTGTAGTAGGCTATATGCTCCCTGGGGGAGCCCTGGCCATTGAATTTCTCAAACTTTGGCGGCTTGCTGATGCCTGGAGGTAGTTTCTTGGCAGCATACTGGGGAGGATACGGTACTTTGTACACATCATAAGTACCCGCATCACCACCAGTCTTTTCTGACAGCTTCATTTCCACAATTCTTTCAATCATCTGCTTGTGGGCTACAGCTGGATCTATCTCTTCTGGGAAGAAGTGAGCTTGTTGCTGGCTGTGAGGAGTTGTCATCACAGTGGCGCGCAAGATGGGCGCGGTAGGCTGTGTCTGAGACACAGAGGGCTGAGCTACTGTTTGCTGTGGAACAGGTTGACTTGGTGCTTTGCCCTTATCAGCTAAGAGAGGATTAGCCAGGATAGTTGTTTCTGTGGAGCTGGATGTCTGCCCCGCAGGTTCAGCTTGCTTCGAGACTGACGTAGCTTCCTGTCTCTCATTGAGCTGTCTTCGGAGAGCATTGATCTCCTGTTGGTATCTTCTGAACATCATCTGGATCATGGGATCCATGGTTGATGGGATTTGTATATCTTCAGAAGTCCCTTCAGCATCATCAACGAAGGGGTTATCTCCATCTTCCGCTGTTACTACATTAACTGTCATAGTGGTAACCCTGCGGGCTTCATCATCAATTTTCATTTTATCTTTTGCTGCCTGGCCTCTTCTTGTGACAGGACCAGGTCTAGTTGCCAGCCTGAGCAATTCATCTGGCTGAGTTGGTAGTATATCTTGCCCCCTGGCCAGTCCAGCCATATTGCAGGCGAAGATTTGCATCTTTCCTTTCCGCCTGTAGACCTTTCTTTTTATTTGGCTAGGATATCTGAGCCGGTCAAAGACCGATATTCTTTCTTTGGCTTCTTCCTCGTACAGGTCTTCTTCTTTATATCCGGCCCTGGGGCCTTCTTCATAGTCATTCGAATCGGAGGAAGAGGCTTCGATCATCATTTCTTGGAAGGTTTCTTCTTCTTCATCATCCCTGGTGCCCAAGGCACGGGATAGTCTTTGCTGGCCTAGGGCAGAGCTCCCTAGGTAGTGGAAGTAGTCTTGGACTACTTGCTTAGTCTCCTCTGGGTTGCGCCTTTGCGGCTCAGGTCGGAGCATCAGTCTGTCCTGGCCCTTTTGCTGCCAAGCCAGTCTTGTCACCCGAGCATTCAGACGCTCGGCCCTGGGATATTTGAAGATATCAGCCTGTCTGACACAGGCTCCTGATCTTCTTGCAGTAACCATAGTGACTGGTTCACCTCTTCTCATATTGCCAACTTGGCAGCGGTTGGCAGCAGCATTGTAGATCTTCTCTTCCCATCTCTTGCCCCTGGCCATGGGATGGGTGTTGGTGAAGTTTTCCCTGGTCTCATATCTTCCGCCCCTCATCATGGGACGAACAGCAATCATATTTCTTTCTTGACCCTCAATCTCATCTCTCTTCCCCCGGGTCCTGGGGTAGGCAGCAGTAGCATTTCTTTCATCTTTCTTCATCTCCCTTCTGCCCCCTGCTCTGAGGCGGGCAACAGTGATATCAGTGAGGTTCTCTCTGTCTTCAGCTGGGGCCCAGCTTTGGATCCTCTTCGGTCGCCAGACCTGTTTGTATTTTGCTGGCTTGGGCGCCAGCGGCTTCTTTTCAGCAGCTTCCCAGTTGGCCCTCCTAGCGGCCAAAACCTGGAACTTGTTGTCAGTTGGGATGGTCGGGACGATTCTGTCCGGCCGGACTCCCCTGGGGCGACCGTCGAGGTTCGCCCTAATAGCACCCATCATTATCGTCTTTCCGGAATTGGAAAGGCGACGATCAACAGCAGTAGACCGGTTCCTCCGGTTGGTTTTCTTCCCCTTCTGGGCAGCAGTGGGGACCATGTCCCTTTTCTGGACATGATGGACGTAGCATGCGACGGCCATGGGGGTCGTTCTCTTCGGTAAGCCATCCTTGCGATCAGCGGTCTCCACCGGGGCGTTTGCAGCAGCGCCTTGCTTCTTGTTATCGACCTGTAGAAGGTCGGTGTAGACAACGCCCAAGCAGTTGGGCAGCCCGACAGCTGGGGGAAACGAACCGAACGCCAGTGGTACCGCCAGGTACCCCTCCTGGACATGCATGTCCACCGGTTGCTTGTCGAAGCGTACAGACGCGATTTGTGTTGTCATCGTAGTTTCCTGGAAACAAGGAAACACACGGAATCAAAAATTTGAGGGGGGCCCGCTGGGCCTCCTACCTTAGCGTAAAGATGAAGGGAGACTAGGTCCCACCGGGCGTGCCAGACTTGTGGAGCGCGGATATTTTATTCCTTTTATCGATTTTATCGTTGGTTTATTTGTCTATCGTCTGGTTATTTATTTATGTTTATGGATTTATTGGCGTGCCAGTCACCGTGGTGACGATCTTTTTATTGTGCGCTCGATCTGACTTGGTCAGTCGATTGTGAGGTCCGAGTCGGGACTGGAAGTCCGTCATACCCTGAACGCTATGACGTTAATTACGTCCTCCCTAAGGAAGACAACCCTTGATTAAACGCTAAAGGTAGGAGGAAGACAGCGGTAAAACCACATGCTCAAAGGAGACAAAATTCATCTGTTTGCAAGACGTTAAATGTATTCGGACAAAGCAGGGGTTTGTTAATTACGGGACAGATCCGACGGCATATTCCCACCATCTTGGATGATGCCAAGTGGGGAATAGGAAACCACCCATGCAATGGCAAGGTGGGAACCGTAAAGGATCGGGCATAATTGACCCGGAGTCCGAATAGGGACCGGCATGCCATGGCACGCCCCATATGGGTGCGGTAGCACGTTTATATCCCCCCTTCGAGGGGACCATCGGAGGGCATACAAAGGCATGACTCCGTGGGCCGACGGGGTTGAGAGATAATATCACAGTGACCTGGCCAGGTGTGTGTGAATTTCGGCAGCATGTCCCCTCGACTTGGATTGTGCCAAGAGAAGATAGGTCATCACCCACGGAATGCCGGGGTGACAACCGAATGAGGATGGGCACCGGGCCCCGGGACATCGCTTGCCTCTGTTTCATCGGTCAATGTCCCCTTGAAACCCTTCAGAACGCATGTAACGACATGGCCCTTTAGGTTCATAAGGGTGGAATCCGGATCGGGAATGAGGACTGTAGGGGAGGGAGGCCCTCCCCATTACTGTATCTTCTCAGATCATTCATGACGGTCTCATGGCAGTGGGGAGAGAGTCCCCTGACTGGGCTTCATTGGGCCAAGAAGAGGGGTCTCGGCATGGCTTACTGGTTGGCCAAGGGGGGTTCTCGGCGTGGCTTTTGGATTGGCAAAGGGGAGCTCTCGGTGTGGCTTTTTGGTTGGCCAAGGGGGCTCTCGGCGTGGCTTTTTGATTGGCAAAGGGGGGCTCTCGGCACGGGGCTTCCCGGCGCGCTCATGGCCGCGCCGGGAGCCTAGCGCCGGGAGGCTGTGGGCTATGGGTTTTTTTACGAAACGAGGGCTTGTCGTTTAGCTGAAAGGAAGGGAAGGCCTCTCGGCCTTACGGTTCTCGGCGGGGAAACTCGCACGCCGAGAAGATGGAATGCAGAAGGATTTCAGGGCTTCAGAGCTCGATAACGATGCTCTGTTTCTAGGATTTCTGGGTTTTATGGCTCAGATTGAGGCCGAATCAGGGATGTATGAGGAGATTTCATGAAGGCCTCTGCTAGAAGGACGCCAAGGGAGCTGAGAGGCCGGATCATCAGGAAGAGGGGAGACCATCGTCGGGGCCTGAGTAGCTTTTATCTGTATACTGCCAGACGTCTGGGGGGGGTCAAGAGATGGCTGTCTCTGATTCCCCAGACTAGCATGATATCATCTGGGAAGCAAATCTGCGATGAAAGAACCCTTGATGCTGGGACCTCAGACCCTAGTCATTCAACGATTGGAATGAGGATCCGGGGTCGCATTCGTCTGCGGGCTCAAATGTATCTTCTATAGCCGGCAGTCCGGGGAACCAAGAGATTGATGTCTCTGGTTCCCGGACAGCACAAGAGGCTTGAGGAACAGACTCAAATACATACGGAGGGCATGCTATTGAAGCGGGAAGAGGGGAGAGAATAGAACCCAGCAACCCATTGAACAAGAGTGGGGGTTCTACCTTCATCCCTGTTCGAAGAACAGACCCGGCTCCGAAGCCTGAGTCATTTCGCCCATGGGGCATTCATACAAACAGTATGCATACATATCGAGACAAAGGAAGATCGTGTCGCCTAAAATCCATCACGGCCATTGCATTTATTTCATCTCACCATCATTTACATCGAGAAACATAAAGGGGAGGAACAGGGAAAGAATCGTATGAATAATCTAAACATCAAGACTTCGACTATTACATACGGAGAATCAGTAAAAAGAAGAAAAAGAAACATCGAACATGGGGGGGGGGGGAGGGTGGAGCATTGACTCCTCTCCCTCCCCCTATCAGCCCACCTGGAGCCCTTCTTCTTTCCTTTCTTCTGCTTCTTCTTTCGACGGAGACTCTCTCCCTCTCTTTTTCTTTCTCTTTCTCTTTCTGGCTATCTGTTCGCTCTTTTTTTCTTCGTCTCTTTCTTCTTTTCTTTTCTGTCTATCCTCTTTCTTCCTATCTCTTTTTTTCTCTCTTCGAAGGGAGGGGGTTTTATAACCCTTTTCCCTTTTTCTTCTCGGCAGACACCCTCACGGCGCGCTTGAAATAAGCTTCCCGGCGCGCTCGAATCCGGCCTCTCGGCGCCAACTCTGGGCTTCGACACAGGCTTTCGGCGCCACCTTCATACAGGCCCACTTGGGGTTTTTTAAGTGTTTCATCACCCGAAAGGGCCTTTCATTTATGACATGTCTCGTATCGAAATCGTGATTACGATTTTCATCAGTCCGCAGACAGGGTTTTATCAGTCCGTAGACAGGGTTTTATCAGTCCGTAGACAGGGGTTTTATCAGTCCGCAGACATGGGTTTCATCAGTCCGTAGACATGTGTTTCATCAGTCCGTAGATAGGGATTTTATCAGTCCGTAGACAGGGGTTTCATCAGTCCGTAGACAGGGGTTTATCAGTCCGTAGACAGGGATTTTATCAGTCCGTAGACAGGGCTTTTATCAGTCCGTAGACAGAGGTTTTATCAGTCCGTAGACAGGGATTTCATCAGGATTGTCATCTGAACGATGACAAGACCGGGTATCATCTTATCAATATCGTCACTCTAATGGTGACGAGCTCGGACATCAGCTTTAGTCTGGGAAGACCTCAGCCGGGTGTATAATCTGTGTAGACGATTCTTCTTCTGCTCTATCTTTTCGGGAGCCTTTACCATCTTCATCTGCCGGTGCTGGCTTCATCTTTATCTCATATTACTTCCGTCAGTAAGCCGACATCTGACTTACCCTGACACATCATCCGTGACTTCTTGGACGAAGCAGTAGTACAGCTCTTCTTAAAGGGCTGGAAGGTCTCATTAGTCGAGTGACTGCTGCTTTATCAGTGCTGCCGTCTGAGTGACATTGGCACCGGGCATCGGCTTTGGCCGACAAGGGCTTTAGCCGGGTGAAAGGTTGATAAGCTTCATCATTAGTCTTTCACTGTTGGTCAGACCCTCTTTTCAATTATGCTTCCACCCTTGTTCATTTTCCAGGTGTCAACACGCCCCCGGCGGTAGGAGGAAGACCGGCCTTCTTGGCCCGTTTCTTGGCCTTCACGGCCTCCCGCAACTTTCCCGCCATGGGATCCTTGCGCTTTGTACCAGTTGGCCGTGAAGACCCCACGGGAGCCACCCCCTTGCCCTTCTCTCGGGCTTGGGCGCGACTCGCAGAAGCATCTGGTTCATCGGCCGTCGAGTCATCTCCCAGATCAATGACCTCAGCAGCTTCCTCCAGAGGTTCCCGCCTAACGTCTGCCACAAAGGGAGAAGACCCGGTCAGGAGAAAGAAAGTAACTACCATCCCAGGAGAAGAGCCTCGAGAGCGGTACCTGTCGACGTCAACCGCGTAAGCAAGCACCGTTCGATGTTCTCCGGCGTCACCAGCTCCTCGGTCGACTGGCGGTTACCCAGCAGACGAGCGGCCTGCCGCTCCACGTGGGAAGGGAACTTCTCCGGGCGAGGGGGAAGATTCGGATGAAAATTGGGCGAGATCGGACATCTCCAAAACTCGTCCGTCGCCTCCGCCTTCACCCAGAAGAATTGGGTCTTCCACCCCTTGTGCGAGGAGTCCTTCGCAGCGAGGGAGATGCAACTCATGTTCCTCCTCGCCTGGATGAAGTAAAAGCCCTTTCCCGCCGACGGGTGCGCTTTCAACTCGAAAAAATAATGAAAGAGGTCCAAGGAAGGAAAAATGTCGTGCTGACGACAGAGAATCCGAAAGGCGGAAAGAATGAGATATGAGTTGGCCACCAACTGAATAGGCGCCAACCGGAAAAACTCGAGAAGCTGGAGTACAAGAGGCTCGAAGGGAAGGCGGAACCCACTCTTCCAAGCCAGAAGGAAAGTGCAAATGTGCCCCGTACGGCTGTCCAGACTCGTCTCATATGGGGCGGCGGCAGCAAAGCTGTACTTGAGAGGCAAGCGAAAGCGATGCTCCAGCTTCCTCACCTCGGCCTCCCCCAACTCACTACAGTTGGAGACGGGCTCCCGCCTCACCTGCCCGATTTCCAGAGGCAGACCAGCCATCGAGCCGGAAGATGATCCCTCGCGCGAGCTCGAAGACTCCGAAGGGGAAGGAAGTTGCCGGACCGCCTCCGCGGTTATCCTCGCCAACTCCTCAAACGCCGCCGCAAGACTTTGCGCCTCCACTGTGCCCTCACGGCGCATCAAGGTGCCCCAGAAGCAAAGAAACTAAGGAAAGCCCAAAACCCTGAGAGGCCTAGAATGACGAACAGCGCCCAACGCCTATAAAACCCTGGAGGAAGGCGGCGCGTCGTTCTGTGCTCCGAGAAAAGGGGGGCCCCTTCAGTTCAAATCCGTCAGGATCATCATTACGGGCCCAGGCGACCACTACACGTGGCTCCATCACGCCAACAGAATTCCACCCACCTGAGCCACGCCGGTCCAAAGCCTCAAAACTACTCGACCGAGCCTCCATGGCTCGGGAGTAGGAGGGGGACAAGTGGAGAGGGGGATTTCTGTAGCCCACCCAAAGAGCAGCCCAACAAGACCCAACAGGGTCCAACGAGACAAGCCAACTTGAGTGACAGCCCACGGGGCCCACTCAGGAAAGAAAAGCCCAATAAACAAACACTCGAGGAACCAACTCTCCCCGGCGGCCTCTAGGCTCGGAGGGCCCGAGTGATGGTCAGGTCATAAGGAAGGTCCGGCCCAAGCCGTTTCCCCGCCCGGGAGAGACAGGCATTAGCCGACCTATCCGACCCCTCTTTCACCGAGCTATGCTCATCGACCGGACAGGGCTGGCGTTTTAGGAGCTCGGCCAGACCAAATATCATCCGTTCAAGAGTCCCCAACGGATAGGGGAGTCAAGAAACCGCCGGACTTCAAGGCGATAACGTTCCCACGATAAGGCCATGAAAGCCCACGTTGAGGACGTAACTCCCGCCGGAGACCCCTCAGCTTGCAGGACTCCTAAAGGCGGCACACTATTTAAACCAGGGCTACCCTCCGACGGAAGAAGAGAGCGATTCAGGTACTCATATACCCAAACTCCTGAGCAATCCGCTTCACCCTCTGGTGGAGAGGAATCTCGCGCGCTAGCTTTTCTCCTCCCCATTATTGCTTCCACCACAGCTCTACTGACTTAGCCATCGGAGGGTTTTACCCCAGGGAAGCCCCCTGGGCCCTCTGATACGTTTCCCTATCTTGCAGTTCATCTTCAGGTGATCCACAGCCCGCTCAGGATACAAGCGCGAGATTTCGCCTCTTCAGAGGTGTAGACATTATATATATATATATATATATATATATTCTTGTCTAACAATATATAATGAAGGTGTTTTGTATATACAATTAATGGAAGTATATATATGAATTTATATACATATATAATGAAGGTGCTTTGTATATACAATTAATGGGAGTATATATATATATATTTATTTATTTAAGGTGTCGGGTGTATATATGCACACTTGCATATGCAGGTGTTATATATATATACTGTTAATAGAGGTATAATGGAGGTTCATAGATTGTTCATACTTTATTTCACTTGTTAAGAGGCTGTTTTTCATTAAGTTCAATGCATGTGTCGACACTAGTGTCGACACTTCATGTTCATTTTTCGTCTCTGTTGTACAGTTAATATTACAATGTTTTGTGTGTCGACACCGGTGTCGACACCTGCGTCGACACCTGTGTCGACACATGAGATTCTTCTACGGCTTACATATACCGTTAATATTGTATGTGTCGACACCTGTGTCGACACCGGTGTCGACACATGAGGTTCACGTACGTTGTTTTCATTAAGTTTACAGTATGCGTCGACACTAGTGTCGACACCTATTGTTCACAATGTTTTGTGTGTGTCGACACCTGTGTCGACACCTGTGGTTCTGTCTTCGTGTTTATTATTAATTAAGTCTTGTTTTGATTTAATCATCTTGTTAATCAAGTGTTTAAGGTTTTAATCCATGGTTTAATTTTGGTTTTGTCAACACTCTGGGTAAGTGTCGCGTAGGTGTTGTTGGGTTAGGTGCAGTATTCAGAGGGGGGGGTGAATGAATATAACCTATTTAAAAACCTTCACCCAATTAAAAATATGATGCTCACTAACTATCTAGAATGCTAACTAGACAGATATATCAAATCTGAAAGACTAATTAGCAGTAGCGGAATTCAACAAACAGACAGTGAGCAACCAAAGCAAAGCGCACCTAAGTATTCATTCAAACCATTCTTTCACTCAAATAAACTTTCGCTCACTCAACAGATTAAACACTCAGAACAAGATCTGATTAAATCATTTAATGAACCTGTGATCAAACACTTGGAGCGCCCCTATGCAAACATCTAGCGGAAGCAAAAACATATAGAGAAATCAAACCACTGCACAGAGGTTTTTTAGGTGGTTCAGTCCAGCAGACCTACATCCACCCCACACTCAATCTGAGTGTGGCTTCCACTAGCTCATGCTAGAAACCGCAGACTCAGTCTGCAACAAGTGCTGCCACACAGCTTGACTAGGGGAACAACCTCCCCTCTTCCTCCCAACCGGAGGGAACCACTAGTGACACCAGTCACTAGCAAACCAGAGACACACGGTCTCTCTTCCTCCAGACCTGGAGGGAACCCCTGGACTTGAATCCACAAGCCCAGAACCGAAGACAAGTCTCCCTTCCTCCAAACCGGAGGGAACCCACAAGTAGCTCCCAGCTACTTGCAACCGGAGATCAGATCTCCCTTCTCCTGATCCACAGGAGGAACCCCGACCTCTCTACAGAGTATCGGAAGGCACAGCAAGCCAGAACACAAAGGAAAAAGCAATAAACGAAAATAACTTCAGCACACAAAAGCTGAAACACGAAATACACAATGTGGCTCTCAACGGAGCTGACTGGCCTGGATTTGATCCACGGTCCAGTAGACGGATCTTCAGGTAAGCTTTTCTTCCTCTTCTCTTCTCTTCTTCTTCTTCTCTTTCACTCTCTCAATCTCTGCTCTTCTATTCTCTTCGGCTCACTCTTCTATCTCTCTCTCTCTTTTCTTCTCCTTCTGCTCTACTTCTTTCTCTCTTCTCTTTCTCTGGATCGTGGCTCTCTATATGGACTTTTCTTCTTGCCAACTCGATCCCCTTCATCTGTGGACGAAGGTCTCATATATATAGCAGCAGCAGCATCAGCCACGACGTGTGACCTCCACATTTCTAGCCCTAATTATTCGGACCACGTGGCAGTCTCTCAGCAGGCTTCATTCCAGCCTCGGATCACGTGCCCTCCTTAAGCTTCACGATCAATGCACCTGTAAAACAGAGTATCGAATAAGTCATCAGTTTAAAGAACAACTCTGTATAGATTATCAGAAGAACAGCGCTTTAGAAGAAACCTGAACGAGGTTAAAATGAAACAACACGAAGTAACAAATAGTAACGACACGGAGACAACACGAGGACACAATAGGGAAAACGACACGAAGTCAGTAAAGACTCGATGTACAACAGTAAGTAACACGAAGTAAAACCATACAGACATAAATGATAACACGAGATGCAACTTGTACCAGAGATAACACTACAAAGAGAACTACACGCAGAAGATGAAAACAATAACCGACGCGAGGTGAAAAACAACACGAGGCTGACAGCAGAAACCGACACAAAGTGGTTGCAAACAAGTAAGACACAAGGTCTTCGTAAAGCAACACGAAGTGTGGTCAAAGCGAGAACGACACGAGGTCTAATGAGAAAGACCAGCACGAAGACGGTGAAAACAGCACGAAGTGAAGAACAACGACACGAAGTATAGTGGTGACAAAAACACACACTACACAGAGAACGACACAAGGTGGTGGCACAGAAAGCAACACGAAGTGCTGCAATGTTCTGCACGCAGTGGAACAAAAACGACACGGAGTGAAACACGACACGAAGACGAAAACAACACTTAAGGCGAAGTTGACACGGAGTGTAGGAACAACATGAAGACAGAACAGTGATTTGACACGAAGTCAAGAACAGTAATTGACACGGGGTAACACGACGACGTAGACACTAAAATAACACGAAGATGAAGACAAGGGAAACGACACGAGGTCTAACCTCATACAAGCTTTCCTGTTACGCATGGAAATCAACACGAGGTGTTGTAAGCTCATACGACACGAGATCTTTTCGTGTTAGTGAGGGGAAACAACACGAAAACTCAAGTACAGAAACAACACGAAGAAGATGTACAGTCTGATGTACAGACTTTGAAGAACAGTCCAAAGTATAGACTTCACGCTGTACAGACTTGGAAGACCAGTGTTGAATGTGTAGACTTGTAGTTTATCATGAAAGAAGGCCAGTGTACAGACTTGTTGTCCCCACAGCAGACGATGTAGACACTTAGCCTATGCAGACCAATGTACAGACTTTGGCGAAGCAAAAGGCTGTATAGACTTAGAGACCCAAAGCCATTGTATAGACTTTGTCTAAGACAAGGCATGAGCTGACGTTGTATATACTTAGCCAATACAAACCAGTCCTATGTATAGACTTTAAGGAAATGCATGCTACAGTGCAATGTCTAGACTTGCGATGTGTTCGCCAAATGCACACTACAGTCCAATGTATGGACTTAGACGAATGATGCATGAGACGCTCAATGTATCGACTTTGAGCTTGCTGTGCAGTGAATAGACTTAGGGCATAAACCCCACGAAGCACTGTATAGACTATGCACATAACATAAGTCTAACATAAACAATATATCAGTTGTACCAGTCACAGTCATGATGCAATCATCAAGGCACAATGTCATGAAAACACTATATCATTGCTATCATCAAAATACAATATCAACCATCAAAACCACAGCAATGAATGAATGCTTTATACATCAGTTTAATATGTAACAAGACCTGAACATCAAATATGTTAATCTAAACTGAGCAGCAAGATGACTGACCATTTGATTAACTCACATCAACAACCAATCATCAAAACCATCATCAAAATCACAGGGGCACAACAATCTCCCCCTTTTTGATGATGGCAACACTTTCAATATATTGAGTCATTCTGATGATGTGAGGCATTCTGAGGCATTCTTAAGACCCAAATTATTCTCCCCCTTTGACTTCATCAAAAAGAAAAATAATTTGAGAAATTATAGCATGTATAAGAGTTCAGTCAGGTTCTCCCCCTAAATAAAAGCTCCCCCTCAATCAGTGGAATCTTATGAGATAGGAGAAGTTCAGGTCATTGAGCCAAGGACATGAGCAGAAGAAATTCAGTTAACAGATTTTTCAAGGATGCTCCAAACATAAGAAATTCTGCCATATCTTCAAAGAGATATCAATCTCATAAATCTAAAGCATAAGTTTTCAAATTCTTCTATCATAAGGGCTTATGAATGACATTTATTGAACATCATGGTTTAAACATGATGTATGCAGAGTTTATCAATAAAATTCTGTAATGATATCTAAAACCATGGTTTAATAAAAATGAACCAAGCCCTCATATTTATCTTGATTATCCTCCCTTTGTCTTACACAATCAAATCTATTGACTTCTTTCAGAATTACATGTACTAGTATTGAAATCAAGCAATTATGAAGTCATATGATTTTGTCTAGGGTTGTAGCAATTTGATTTTGGCATCAATATTCAGACATTTCAATTTATTCAACAATTTTCCTTGCTACAAATTTTACGTGCTTTCTAGTTCAGTACACACCTTGTAACTAGAGGATATACCTTGATCAGAGGCCAATATCCCTAAGCCCTTAGTGTGACTAACTGTCATGCCTTATGTAAACAGAGTTAGCATTTACACATCATGACACACTACAGCTCAATTTTTAATGAGTGAATTGTATTTCTCAGTGTGCATGCTATTGCTCTGCCTGATTTTCAATGAATTCTCATTTTACAGAGTTAACTAAGGCACCTCATGACACAGTCCTTTGGACTTGTGTTTCTCAGTGACCAATGTCATTGCTCTGACAGATATTACCCTTTAGACATTTCAGAAACATTCATTTGCTTCAAAACAATATTAATCTCATGTACTTAACCAATTAAAGTTATGTATTCAAAAGTGCAGATTTCAGGAGATTTTACAAGACATAGCATGAAACAGATGGTTAAGGTTTATTAAACATGCTTCAGCTATTTTTAAGAGATTTTAAAGCCAAACTCATTGAATACATTAAACTTAAACCACATGAGTTATTTCAGTCATTCATAAAAACGTATAATAGAAGATTTCTAGTTCAAGATTTTCAGATTTATGATCGAGATAGCCCATTGAAATCTTCATGAAAGACTGATAGAATTCTGAAGCCAAATGATACTAATTGATAGGAGAATTACCAATTGTTAAGAGAGATTTTGAAGCATAAAGTTTTCAGAATATGATCAAGGTTTGTCAACAAAATCAATAAGAAAAAATATGCTATGAATTCTGACAAATGTATGCATTTGACAACCTATATGCAATGCATTTACTCCCCCTTACAATATGCATTTAAACATACATGCAAATCACATATATGCACTTCAGATGAGTAGAGTTCAGAGATATCAATTCAGACAATGCTGATGAGGAATGATTATGCAAACACAGAATTAACTTGCTATGCAACATACTGTCCTACATGCAGACTATGCACCAAGGATATATTAAACAAGTATGCAATCAATTCAGGTTTATGCATCCAATTCATGAGCATTTTTATCATTTTTCAGATTTTTCAACATATGATGCAGTTCACTGTTTTACATGAAGACTAGACCCATGGTACTAGACGGAGGACTTGGTCCAAGGACCACCTCACACATGTCAGTAGCATCCAGACATACTCCATATGTCCTTCAACTTGTCCCATTTAATATACCATGATGATCATGTATGACAATGCAACATAAAGCGGTCCTTCATGCATTGAACAGCATCATTGACACATGTGATGATAATCAGTCTATACACAATCAGTCCAAGTGTGCATTCAATAACAAGCATGCAATGCATTAACATAAAACACATGCTTGGACGCATAGTCTGTATAGTGCATCAACCGTATATACTAAAGAAGCATTCAAGTTCAGTTCAACATATAGTACGAGAAGAGCATCAGATATGCAGAGTTGAATTCAATAGCTGAGTCTGGAATGCAGACTGATCAACTAGACAAGAGAAGATCATACAACAAACAAGTAAATCAACATGGAATTCTCATTTTTCATACTCACAGGTTCAGATAATGAATTTAAAACAGATTTCAGAACTGACCTGAATTGAATCATGGGGTTTTCTTTTTGAGTGCCTTGGTTGACCCCTTTTATTTCTCCTTCCAAGGCACACCTGCAGCAAGTCAATCAAGTTGATCCTGCAGAGACCCAAGCAGTCTTGGGTCCTGTATTACCCCCAACATGTGTTCTAAACAAACTTTGTGCATGAAGGTCATCAGATGTCATTAATTTGCAGTTGGACATGGAATGTCCATACTGACCACAATAATAGCAAGAGACAACAGAGTTTTTGTTCCTTTGAGCATGCATGTTAATATGATCATGAAATCTATTCACATGAAGGTTTTTGTTATCCATATGAGCATGTTGTCTTTTATTTCCAGCCAACCATCCTTGATTAGCTTTATGACCTGGCTTTCCATAGTTAAGACATGGAAGTGTTTTTCTTTTAAAGCCATAGTCATTTCTAGCAGCAACATGGGGAGCAGGGAATTTTACAGATTTGGAATGAAAATCCTTTCCCTTTACATGCCAACAGTTTTCTACTGTATGGCCATGCCTCAAGCAGTGAGAGCAAACAATTGAATTTCTTATTTTAACATTCAAATCAACATGATAAGACTGTGATGTTTTCTTACTTCTAGCACACCAGCATTGTGCAGCAGTATGACCTACTTTACCACATTCAAGGCAATTAGTTCTTTTATTCAGATGAGCATGATTGTTAGCATGAGAATTTTTGGCTTTTATGTCATCTTGTCTCATTAAATCACATTTATGCATGACATGACCAATTCTATGACAGTAAAAGCATTTAACACTTTTCCTTTTATCAGAAAAATTCTTGACCTGAGAATTTTCAGCAAGCAATCCTTTAAAGATATGTGCATGTGAATATGAATGAAGGCTATGATTGTCATGCACAGTTTCAGCAGAAATATTCATGGATGAAGTTGAGCATGAACACACAAAATTCTGATTTGATTTTTTATCATTCAGGGTGACATTCATTTTCTCTTTCCCTTTCACAGTTTTTGATAGAGAGGCTATTTCAGATTGTATGGAGGATATTTTCAATTCAGATTTTGTTAACTCTTCCTCACATATGACAATCTGTTTTTGTAGGGCATCATTCAAATTTTTTAATGACTCATTCGTTTCTCTTAAGGATCTGATTGTATTCTTTTGAAAATTATCATCAAATTTGATTTCCTTAACCAGATCCTCTAAGATTGTACATTGATTGCATGAGTCTTCCTTCTGAATACCTTTTTCTTTTTCAATGGTTAACCATTGTTGTCCCATCACTGTGTTCAAGACCATCAGTTTTTTATTTTCATCTTTTAATCTTTCATTTTCTTTTCGACATTCAGCAATGTCACATTTCAGATTATCCATCATGGATTTAAGCACAGTTACATCTTGCATGCTCTTAAGGAGATCAATATCTTTCTCATTCAAACTGTCTTTTAATTCAATAATCTTGTTTAGACAGTTTTGATTCTCAGCTTTTAAACCAACATTTTGTTCTTTAACATTGTTAACGTCTATCATGCAGACATCATACAAATCTGATAGCTCATCATAAGATAAATCTTCAGGTTCGGGGCTTACCTGAGATGATGAGTCATCCCTTTGATCTTCACTGTGATTGCTTCGATGGGCCAACAAACACTGATCATCTTGCTCTTCATGAACGGCAGCCACTTTATTAAAAATTTCCTCTCCAGATGTGCACTCGAAGACAAATGGAAATAGGTCAGTATTGACTGCCGCTGACAAAATATTAAGAGCCATGAGATTCTCACGGTTCTTCAGTCTGTCCTCCTTGGACCATTTAGTCTGATCGTAAGACAATTTATGTGGGCCTCTAGACACAAGATTCCATAGATTTGGATCAACGGAATTTAAGTAGACAACAAGGCCGCCTAGCCAATCACAGAAATTAGAACCATCAAATATCACGGATGGAGCCATTTGATCAAGAGATCAGTAAGCGTTCGATTAAAAATCCAAGCAACAGTCGAGCAGAAAAACACCTCACAAGATGGCAGGATCCCCTTCAGATCGTTGGATCTGTTGAGCTAGGGAACCGCTCTGATACCAATTGTTGGGTTAGGTGCAGTATTCAGAGGGGGGGGGTGAATGAATATAACCTATTTAAAAACCTTCACCCAATTAAAAATATGATGCTCACTAACTATCTAGAATGCTAACTAGACAGATATATCAAATCTGAAAGACTAATTAGCAGTAGCGGAATTCAACAAACAGACAGTGAGCAACCAAAGCAAAGCGCACCTAAGTATTCATTCAAACCATTCTTTCACTCAAATAAACTTTCGCTCACTCAACAGATTAAACACTCAGAACAAGATCTGATTAAATCATTTAATGAACCTGTGATCAAACACTTGGAGCGCCCCTATGCAAACATCTAGCGGAAGCAAAAACATATAGAGAAATCAAACCACTGCACAGAGGTTTTTTAGGTGGTTCGGTCCAGCAGACCTACATCCACCCCACACTCAATCTGAGTGTGGCTTCCACTAGCTCATGCTAGAAACCGCAGACTCAGTCTGCAACAAGTGCTGCCACACAGCTTGACCAGGGGAACAACCTCCCCTCTTCCTCCCAACCGGAGGGAACCACTAGTGACACCAGTCACTAGCAAACCAGAGACACACGGTCTCTCTTCCTCCAGACCTGGAGGGAACCCCTGGACTTGAATCCACAAGCCCAGAACCGGAGACAAGTCTCCCTTCCTCCAAACCGGAGGGAACCCACAAGTAGCTCCCAGCTACTTGCAACCGGAGATCAGATCTCCCTTCTCCTGATCCACAGGAGGAACCCCGACCTCTCTACAGAGTATCGGAAGGCACAGCAAGCCAGAACACAAAGGAAAAAGCAATAAACGAAAATAACTTCAGCACACAAAAGCTGAAACACGAAATACACAATGTGGCTCTCAACGGAGCTGACTGGCCTGGATTTGATCCACGGTCCAGTAGACGGATCTTCAGGTAAGCTTTTCTTCCTCTTCTCTTCTCTTCTTCTTCTTCTCTTTCACTCTCTCAATCTCTGCTCTTCTATTCTCTTCGGCTCACTCTTCTATCTCTCTCTCTCTTTTCTTCTCCTTCTGCTCTACTTCTTTCTCTCTTCTCTTTCTCTGGATCGTGGCTCTCTATATGGACTTTTCTTCTTGCCAACTCGATCCCCTTCATCTGTGGACGAAGGTCTCATATATATAGCAGCAGCAGCATCAGCCACGACGTGTGACCTCCACATTTCTAGCCCTAATTATTCGGACCACGTGGCAGTCTCTCAGCAGGCTTCATTCCAGCCTCGGATCACGTGCCCTCCTTAAGCTTCACGATCAATGCACCTGTAAAACAGAGTATCGAATAAGTCATCAGTTTAAAGAACAACTCTGTATAGATTATCAGAAGAACAGCGCTTTAGAAGAAACCTGAACGAGGTTAAAATGAAACAACACGAAGTAACAAATAGTAACGACACGGAGACAACACGAGGACACAATAGGGAAAACGACACGAAGTCAGTAAAGACTCGATGTACAACAGTAAGTAACACGAAGTAAAACCATACAGACATAAATGATAACACGAGATGCAACTTGTAACAGAGATAACACTACAAAGAGAACTACACGCAGAAGATGAAAACAATAACCGACGCGAGGTGAAAAACAACACGAGGACAACACGGGCTGACAGCAGAAACCGACACAAAGTGGTTGCAAACAAGTAAGACACAAGGTCTTCGTAAAGCAACACGAAGTGTGGTCAAAGCGAGAACGACACGAGGTCTAATGAGAAAGACCAGCACGAAGACGGTGAAAACAGCACGAAGTGAAGAACAACGACACGAAGTATAGTGGTGACAAAAACACACACTACACAGAGAACGACACAAGGTGGTGGCACAGAAAGCAACACGAAGTGCTGCAATGTTCTGCACGTAGTGGAACAAAAACGACACGGAGTGAAACACGACACGAAGACGAAAACAACACTTAAGGCGAAGTTGACACGGAGTGTAGGAACAACACGAAGACAGAACAGTGATTTGACACGAAGTCAAGAACAGTAATTGACACGGGGTAACACGACGACGTAGACACTAAAACAACACGAAGATGAAGACAAGGGAAACGACACGAGGTCTAACCTCATACAAGCTTTCCTGTTACGCATGGAAATCAACACGAGGTGTTGTAAGCTCATACGACACGAGATCTTTTCGTGTTAGTGAGGGGAAACAACACGAAAACTCAAGTACAGAAACAGCACGAAGAAGATGTACAGTCTGATGTACAGACTTTGAAGAACAGTCCAAAGTATAGACTTCACGCTGTACAGACTTGGAAGACCAGTGTTGAATGTGTAGACTTGTAGTTTATCATGAAAGAAGGCCAGTGTACAGACTTGCTGTCCCCACAGCAGACGATGTAGACACTTAGCCTATGCAGACCAATGTACAGACTTTGGCGAAGCAAAAGGCTGTATAGACTTAGAGACCCAAAGCCATTGTATAGACTTTGTCTAAGACAAGGCATGAGCTGACGTTGTATATACTTAGCCAATACAAACCAGTCCTATGTATAGACTTTAAGGAAATGCATGCTACAGTGCAATGTCTAGACTTGCGATGTGTTCGCCAAATGCACACTACAGTCCAATGTATGGACTTAGACGAATGATGCATGAGACGCTCAATGTATCGACTTTGAGCTTGCTGTGCAGTGAATAGACTTAGGGCATAAACCCCACGAAGCACTGTATAGACTATGCACATAACATAAGTCTAACATAAACAATATATCAGTTGTACCAGTCACAGTCATGATGCAATCATCAAGGCACAATGTCATGAAAACACTATATCATTGCTATCATCAAAATACAATATCAACCATCAAAACCACAGCAATGAATGAATGCTTTATACATCAGTTTAATATGTAACAAGACCTGAACATCAAATATGTTAATCTAAACTGAGCAGCAAGATGACTGACCATTTGATTAACTCACATCAACAACCAATCATCAAAACCATCATCAAAACCACAGGGGCACAACAGGTGTCGCGTAAGTGTTGACACCTCGGGTAAGTGTTGCGTAGGTGTCAACACTTGTGCAACACTTGTGCAACACCTATAATGTAAGTGTCGACATATGTATGACATATGTATGGAAGTGTTGACACGAGGTGTCAACACCTGCATTATATATATATATGGAAGTGTTATGTGAGGTGTTGACATTGAGTGATTTGGTAGATTAACAGGTTAATTAAGCATGCTAATAGATTAGGTATGCTATTAGATTAGTTAATAAAGCTCATTCATGTTAGTTATCTAGGGCATGAGACTAATACTTGCTAATTGTCTAAGATTGAAGCTATTGCATGCTAATTATCCTCGTTGTGAAACTAATTACTTTACTAATTTTACTACTTTTCTTAGATTAAAGCTAATACATGATAACTATGAGGCTAACACATGCTGTATAAACGTGAAAGATCGCATGGAGATGAGCCTAAGACTAACTGCCTTGACTAATCATCCTAGATTAGCTACTAGTTTAGTTAAAAATTGAGAACACCTACCTTGTTGGAAGATCGTAGTAGCAGACCCTTCTTGCGCAATCCCTGCAGAGCTTTGCCCCAACCTTAGCTAGCATAGAATGTGGTAGCTACGGGTATGTTTATAGAGTCTGTCATGACCGAATAGGGGACAAGATCTGGAATAATGGGGCTTTACAGCTTGTACAGGCTGGAGAGATAAGAGATAGGCTGGAGAGATAAGAGATACTGTTTGTACAGCTAATCCATGGCCCAAATCGTAAGTGCAAGTTTTGCTAACTTATAACATATAATTATTTGGCAAAAAGGGTAAATGGTGTGGATGCTAGGATTGGAACCCTGGTCACTAGGTTGAAAGGCACATCTCTTAACCAACTACTCTAGGAAGCCACTTGTTAAGTGAATAATCTTTACATATGATGACTCCGTGTTCCAACTTCTTACATAAGCTTCCTATAGTGTTTATCTAATATTTTTTTTTCATTTGGAAAATAATATTAATAATATTTTTTTCATTTTCATTTTTTTATACGGGGTGCTACATAAGATAATCATGTTATTACAATAACATACGTCTAACTAACTTACAATTAATGCTCTTTTCTAAAATCTGAGAATTTATCAACTGTTTCATGCCAAATGATAATTCAAATGATAGTAGATTATGTAACATCAAAATTAAAAGGGAGGAGAGGCCTCTTACAGTTAAAGATGAACTTTGATAGAAATAACAGCACGTGCCGATGTGTACCTACAAAAGAATATCCCTGCTTAGATGACAGCACCCGGTTCATTGCCAAGGCTATACATATCAATGTCTAACCTAGCACAAGTGAGGTTAAATGTAGCATAATAACATCAAAACTAAGCTTGATGCATAACAAATAACACTAGGAATGGATAAGTTACACAACTCACACTTGATCTTACTCAAAAATGAAAGTAACATCTATTTTTAAACAGTGAAGGTAATGTCATATAACAACAAAATTAGACCTGATGTATAACAGATAATATGAAAATTTGATAATTGAAAGTTGTTCTATTTTTTAACATTGAAAGTAGCAGCATGAATACATAACGCATACCTTAAGCAGTAAAGCAAATAACATCAAAACTAAACCTGTAGTGGCCTGATTTAAACGTCCACAGAAGGTAATTATTAAACCGCCTCGAACAAAAGACACCCAACTCATGGTAAACTGCTCCCAAATGTAGCCCGAGAAGTGAATAAATCATTATAAAGAGGAGACATGAATGACAGCGCAGATGGTTAGCAGTAGGAATAGCAGCATCGAGGAAAAAAGGATTCAAAAAATATAAGGTCACCATGGAAGGGTATTACAAATGCATAACAACAGAAGAAGGAATAATATCACTTGTGCACTATAAACTGTTGTTTGTCATCTGCACAGCTTAGATAGAACCCAGGTACATACCTTTTTTGGTTAAGCCAGACAAGAAGACCTTACACGTAAGAGTATAGAGTCTGCCACCAACGACCCTGGCTAGACAAATGACGAAACAAAAGCCATCCAAAACATGTACAGCTGCCCCCAAAGTGGAGGAAGCAATGACAAAATTTTAAAGATGACACATATGAAAATCAACGCAGATGTATAGCAATAAGAACCCCAATATTGGGGGGAAAATGTATGTAGAAAATATGGATGAGTAGAACAAGGTACACACGAATAATATGTGCACGCCGGGGCTTTCATTCTCAACCACAGATGAACACAATATAATAACGGGTTTAATTACTTGGGCAAGACGGAGAAGAAGATCTTACAGGTAAGAGTGAAGGTTGAACCACACGACAGCACAGACAGATCTAACACACCACACCCGTCACCAACGATCGGATCAAACACAGAGCAGGGGACGACGGTTGCTAGAGACAACGATCGTAGCACCGGACAACACAAATGAACGATAGAGGGGATCCGTAGATATGAGGAAGATGGGGTTAAGAGCAGGTGGAGAAGGGGGGCGGACGATCGTCGGGGTGCTTAAAAGGGGGAAAATGGAACTGGTCACTCACGAGAAAGGGGTCGGCTGCAATAACCTAGGCGAAGTTGATGGAAGGGACGCCACACTGCAAAGTTGCAAGATTCCCTACCATATTTTTTGGCCCGAAGGACGACGACTGAAAGGCACCGCTGACCAGGTTGGAGGGATACCGGAGACGAATGACAACGAACATGAACCAACGGCGGCATAGACGGATCTCCTTCTCAGCCGTAGGAAGGATCGAGCAATCACAAGTCTTTGCGCGGAGGGAGGGAGACATCAACGCCGGATCGGGGGAGATCCATGGATTTCGAATGAGAGATTAGGGTTCGAAGGAGAGAAGACGAGCGTCGTGGGCGGGAGGGACTCGAGGCGGTTCTCGAGTTCCCAGACGCGAGGGCAGAAGAGAGACAGCGCAATCGAGACAAGTGAAACCCACCTCGCCCCCTGGGTTTCGGAACCCATGGATATCCCGTGGTTACCCCACTGCTGAATCGGATTAACAGAAGCCCGCAAACAAAGCGCTGTGTGCACCTAACCCGTGGTTACCCCTGGGTTAACAAGGGTTTAAACCCTTTCCAAAGCGGGAAGCCTCACTTTGGAAAGGGGTTTGGCTACTTGTGGGTTAAGTAAATCTACTTAACTTAGCCCCGGATTAACCCAATTTTGATTTGGTAGAAAACTAGTTAACCCGGAAGTAAATAAGTGTGTTAAGTTACTTTTATTCTATTGTGATTTGGTAACAAGTGGGTTAACTCTTTATTTATGATAACCCAAATACCATATTTGCCCCTACTTCATGATTTTTTTAATGGGTGTTTATTCTCTCTCCCCCTTCACTCTCTCCCTCCTCTCACTCCCACGTCACTCTCTCTCTCTCTCTCTCACACACTTACTGATATTCATTGCTAAATAATATATACATAGGTATACTATAATTAACATTATATTATCATCATCATCATCATCAGAGCCTTATCCCAATTAATTGGGGTCGGCTACATGAATCCTATTCCGCCAAAGATTTCTATCAAGTGCAATATTCATATTTAAACCCAAGAAACTAATGTCCTTCCTAATAACATCGCACCATCTCATTTTAGGCCTTCCCCGAGCTCTTTTACTAGCATCCACTAAGATTTGGTCACATCTTTTAACCGGCGCTGAGTTAGGGCGACGACACACATGCCCAAACCACCTGAGTCTATTTTCTCTCATTTTACTATCAATTGGAGCTATCCCTAAGTCCTTACGGATACGCTCATTCTAATCTTGTCTTTTTTAGTCTTACCACACATCCATCTCAACATCCTCATCTCTGCTACACACATTTTGTGGATGTGTTCCTTTCGTACTGCCCAACACTCGGTACCATATAACAAAGCAGGTCTCACAGCCGTTCTATAAAATCTCCCTTTGAGTTTCACAGGCATACGACGATCACAAAGGACACCTGATGCACTTCTCCATCTTAACCAGCATGCCTTAATCCTATGTGTAACGTCATCATAAATCTCCCCATTCTTTTGTATGATAGACCCTAAGTATCGAAAGCTACTATTCTTCTGAATATTATGTCCATCAATTAGAACCATGTCTTCCTGAACCACTCTCCCATTACTAAAATTACAGTGCATAAACTCTGACTTACTCCTACTAATTTTAAAACCTTTAGACTCCAAGGCAAGTCTCCAACGCTCTAACTTAGCATTTAGAGCATCAATACTCTCATCAATTAAAACAATATCATCTGCAAAAAGCATACACCAAGGGATATCCTCATGCAATTGTTTAGTTACTTCATCCATAACTAAGGCAAAGAGATACGGACTTAATGCAGAACCTTGATGCAAACCTATAGAAACGGAAAATTCACCAGTCTCCCCAGCAATAGTTTGAACACTAGTAATAGCACCGTCGTACATATCCTTAATCAAATCAACATATCCTTGAGAGATTCCTTTCTTTCTTAATGTCCACCAAATCAATTCTCTCGGTACTCGATCGTACGCCTTCTCTAAATCAAGAAAAACTATATACAAATCTTTTCTCATCTCTCTATACTTCTCCATTAGCTGCCGTAGTAAGAAAATAGCTTCTGTAGTAGATCTATTTGGCATAAAACCAAACTGATTTTCCGATACAGTAGTCATACATCGGAGGCGTTTTTCAATTACTCTTTCCCAAAGTTTCATAGTATGACTCATAATCTTAATTCCACGATAATTGTTACAACTTTGAATATCTCCTTTATTTTTATAGAAAGGAACTACAACACTTTTTCTCTAAACTTCTGGTATTCTCCGTTCCTTTAAAATTTTATTAAAAAATTTAGTTAGCCACTGAATACCAATATCTCCTAGGCCTTTCCAAACTTCAATAGGTAAGCTATCTAGTCCTAAGGCCTTACCCACTTTCATTTTTTTTAAAGCATCCTCCACTTCTGACATCTTAATACGCCTGAAATATTGATATTTATCAAATATTGTGGACTCTTAGGTACCTTCTAAAGATAAATCATTGACGGAATCTCCATTAAGTAACTGCTGAAAATAGCTATGCCACCTCCCTTTAATCTCAAGATCCTTAGTTAAAACCCTTTGATCTTCACCTTTAATCTCAACATTATATTATATATTGTTCTAAAAAATATTACAATGATATTGATTGTAGTTAGAAAATATATTATAAATATGTACAAGCGATGACATATAAATTAGGTGACAATAAAATTATGATTAATATAAACCTGAAAAATTATCCTTAAAATTTTTAGCACCTAATTAGTAAATAATACTATTCTCATCAACATTGATCACCTAATTAATATTCGTATTCTTATAAATATTTAAAATTTAATTATATATTTATTATTGATGGTATATTTTATCTATGTCTCTTTGTTGCTAGTGCTCGTCTCTCACACTCTCTCTCTCTCTCTCTCTCTCATTCTCTGTCTTTGTGTGTGTGTGCATATGTGTTTGTGTTTACGTATATCTTCCTCCACACGGATGACGTGATAGGATTTACGGCGACAAACGGCCAATCTACTGGGGAGAGGATGACAATGAAAAAAAAAGGAAATGCACGCACACACATATATCTATATACATATGCAGATGGACATCTGTATATATATGTTCTCCCACGGGAACATATGAACCTGACAAGAGACGATACGATAAACAATCTGGAGTAAGCGACTACGTCACACACACACGCACACACACACGCGCGTGCGCGCGCGCACACACACACACACAAAGATATATATATATATATATATATGAACATCTGGGTACACAAAGGGTAGACAAAGAAGAATGGGTTGAAGACCCTGCTTTCATTTATTACATCACGAACATTTACATCCGGGCTATAACAAACCCCACAAAAGGACATTTACATCCGGGCTATAACAAACCCCACAAAACAGATGTATACATGTAGCATCAGATTATTATGGAGAAGCCCTTTCTTGGGTGAGGGAATTAAGCTGGAGCATTTGTGCAATCATGTGCTGCCCCCTTCCTCCGATCTTCTTTTCGACCGCAGTGCAGTAGGGCTTGGCGAAGTGGGTCCTTATGCATGAAGATTGTATCAAACTGCAATACGTTTTTAGCTAGTCATAACTAAACAAGTTTAAACAGGAAATAATTGATACATACCTTAGCATCAATACGACATCCACTTATCAAAACTCGAGTATAACATTGATAATACCCCTTCATGCAATAATAAAATTCGATTAGAATCAGCATTATCACTCCAACATAAATAAGTTAATTCTTAGGGATGAACATTGTATCAAACTGCAATACATATTCAGCTAGTCATACAATAAAAGTTTAAACATCAACTAATTGATACAGAATTTGAAGATACATATTCAGCTATCATTGTTATCTTTTCACTATCATTCTCTTCCTTTTCGTCATACTGCTTGGCGTCTTTGTCGTTGTTGTTCATGGCCATTGAGTGGCATAGTTGATGTAGTTGTCTATTAGTGGTTTGTTGTATTTTCTGATGCTTTTACTAGATGTGTGATGTCGATGTACTGGTATTGGTCGTGGCCATTGAGTGGCATAGTTCATCTAGTTGACTAGTAGTGATTTCATGTATTTTCTCATGCTTTTACTAGATGTGTGATGTCGATGTACTAGTATTTTGCCGGCCTTAAATACAAGTTATCTTTCCAAACTTAATATTTGTCATGTGTCTTGCGTATGTTTAACAGGGAATTATGGATGCCAATAATCTTATGATACGGCTTATACAGGAGGGGATTGTAGCATGCCATAACATGGTTGAATGTATAGTGGAAGATTTAGTAGATGCGATGGATGAAGAAAGGATTGCTGTTTGTGTGCCTAGACCTATGCATACATCTCACTACACAGGACATGTGTGGGTCCATGACATTTTAAGGGGCCATGAAAAATGATGTTACAACATGTTCAGGGTTAACCAACCGATGTTCTTTCGTTTGCGTGATGTCCCCCTAGAGCGGGGATTGATAAAAGACAGCCGATTTGTCACAGCAACTGAGCAATTGGTGATGTTTCTATACGCAATGGGTCACGGCGTTGCAACTGGTGCCATGTGCGAGCACTTCCAGCACTCATCGCACACAATAAGTCACCATGTGAATCATGTGTGTAATGTGTGTATCAAAAAGGGCCGTTTGGTATCGGGTTAGAGAGGGGATATCCCCGCTCTAATCCCAGTCTACGTTTGGTATGGCTAAAATGGGCGGGGATAAGCTGGATTAAGGGAAACAGGGTTAACCCCGATTTTGGTGTTGGAAACGGGGATAAGTCATTCCAACCTTTTGTTGGAATGACTTATGTCCATTTTTCTAACCCTATTTCACCCCCTTGTATATCAAACGTACATGAGAATAAGACTAGACATAAATTATCCTAGAATGACTTACACCTATTCCCCTCAACTTTTATCCCGATACCAAACAGCACCTTAGCCCCCACTTTGATAGAGGGATATCCCATGTTTATCCTGGAGATAAGTCACATTTTATCCATTTTTCAGTTTGATAGGGTAATAAAGTTAATCCGGTTACAATAAAGGATAAGTCTCATTTATCCCGGTTAAATTGACTCAGTAAAATTGGTGGAACAATTTATCACCCTATTTAATAATCCGCTGTCTATCAAAATAAATGAGGCTAAACTCCAGGATAGGTTAACTCATGAGGGATATCCCTCCATTTGTCTATCCCTCTATCAAAGAGGAGCTTAGTCTCTTACTACAATATTACAAGTCTAATTAAGTTTTGGTGGCTAATTCTTCCAATTTCTCTATTTTTTTTAATTTTTCTTCTTTATTATCGAACCAACGACTCTTGCGGCTCATGTCAGTTAATTCGTTACATCGGTCCGGCAACCATGGGCCCGACCGACTAACATAGCCACTCCACATAGCCGCTACATGTCAGCATAGCCGCTACTTTATCATCGACATAGTCACCACCACTCAACGACGTGGTGGTTGCATATCATCGACATAGTCGTTTCGTATCAGAAAGGGCACAGAGAACACAGAGAACATGCTTCTGAAGAGTCAGCCTTGGAGCTCACGACCTTCTTCGTGACTGCGAACTTCGAGGTTTTCTTCGCCTTCCCCATCCCTGCAATCGGCGGGTGAGCGGCGACGGTTCTTCCCCGAGAAGGAGGCAACTCAAAAACCCTAAAACCGCCGCACATGTGAAAGAGAATTGAAGCAACAGAGGAGGGAGAAGAGGTAGACAAGGCGGCAGGGATGTCCACAGCCCCCGAACCGTCTGACTTGTGGAACTCCCAAGGCCGTGTTTGATAGCGGGGTTATCAGTCGGTTAGCCAACATCGTGCAACCGGTGGGCCCCGCCTCCCCTCGCCCTCCCCCTTACAGAATCCTGATAACCGACTCCGGGTACCGTAATCGACCATTCGCTCGTTTATCAAACACGGCCCAAGAGATTTTGAGACTTTTTATTTTTTTGAAATTTTTGTAAATAATTGATTGTTAAATATAAATTCACAAAAAATACTCTTAAAAATATATTAACAAATATATCATTATGTAAAATCATATTATATAAATATATTACTTTTATTTACGGACATAACTTTTTTTGTCAAAACCTTGCAATAAAATTACACTTAGATGAAATTAGGTGACATTACATTTATGTATTATTTAATTTTATGTAATGATATCAGAGTTTGCCGTCCCGACCAAATCGGCCATCCCGATCACGGCCCGGGATACTACGGTACTGTACCGCTCCATACCGATATGAAATAAAGACTTTAATATAAAGATTATAAGTAAAAATTTGTAAATCGTTCTTTAGGTCAGTTGGTAGCATTGTGTTATGTGCAGGGTTTGCCGTCCCGTCCGTCTCGGTCGTCCCGACTTTCTGTCGGGACGGGACGGTCCCATCCCGCTCCGTCCCGCTCCATCTCATAAGATGTATATATATATATATATATATATATTATATAATAGTATAATAAAATTTGTAGCGCAGTTGGCTAAGTCGCTTGTGTGTGTTTCTTTAACAGGTCTTCGGTTTTGCCAGCGCCTTCATATTTTGATTTTTTCATTAAAAATCTTTAAAAAACTCAAAAAATGCATGTGAACGACGGGATTCGAACTCAAACCGTCTTTGAACAAGTGAAAACAGTTAACCAACTTACCTATTAAAAACTTTGAATTTAAAATAATAAATAATGTGACCCGATAGCTATCCACGGCAGCGCCTGGGTCGGTCTGGGTCGTGCGGGTCGGGACTACCCGTACCGGGACGGCAAACCCTGGTCGTGTGTAAATGAGATGGTTGAGGTTCGATTCGATTCCGGTTAACGTCATGTGGGGTTTTAACATTTTTTTCTCTTCAATAGTTAAAGAAAAGTGAAAAAAATTTAAAAATTTGATGCATCTTCTGAGATTTAAACATAAGACATTATGATTGCAACGAAACAGTTTAAACCAATCAAATTACCGATCATATTTTGTTATAAAATATAATATAGTTATACATATCGTCCCGGTTGCGTACCACAGATCGGTCATCCCGGTTGTGGCTGAGACGGTCCGAAACGGACGATTCAGGCCATCCTGTCCCGATTTGACAAACTTTGAATGATATATCTAATAATATATTTTAAAAGATCTTTCTATAAATTCAATTATAACAATGATTTATCTATAAAACTCTATTTTTTTCTTTATCGATCGTCAAGGCTTTTTAATTAAGAACCGCCGAACTCATATTCCTGTGCGGTAATGGGCCCAATCCTAAATGGACCTTAACGGTTCACAATCGCAGCCCATGTAGTTAGTGGATTACTCGTTCATCTATGTTTGCAAATTCTTGTAGGTTCTATTGAGTGGCCCGAAAGATAAATGATAATTGATAAAGTATTTGAACAAATTCATATACATCAGACAAATGAAGGTTGTTTAATATTCAAACAACGCAAATAGCTTCCAAATAAATTTATCTGGAAGTGAAGAGTGTTTTACCGTATGTCAAAAAAGTTTATTAGATCCAAACTTCTCTCTCTCTCTCTCGTGAAGAGTGTTTTACCGTATGTCAAAAAAGTTTATTAGATCCAAACTTCTCTCTCTCTCTCTCTCTCTCTCTCTCTCTCTCTCTCTCTCTCTCTCTCTCTCTCTCTCTCTCTCTCTCTCTCTCTCTCGAGATGATAACGAACAACCTGCCCAATTCATGGTTGCCAGAGGGGGATCCCTTTGAAGTCACTCCCCAATCAAATTTAACATAAATCAATTCAGAATGAACTTACGCTTAAGTGGCCCTTGACACCCACAACCTTTCTTCAAGTTCCGTATACAATATCCCATCTTCGGCCACCAGATTTCTAACGTGAAGATTAATAATACTACTTTCTATGCTCCGGTGGGTAACATAAAACCTGTTTAACACAACAAAACATGGGGGTGGTGGAAGCCATGCTTGAGGGAACCAGGTATCTTAGGCAGTGTGCATTCAAACGAAGATGTACAGGGGAAGCAATATTTCCAGAATTTTCTCGACCCCACTGTCATATTTTCATAAAGTGCTGCCTCAGAACTTTGGGTGAAGATTCTAGAATGGCCAAAAGGTTAGACTCAAGACCTTTTTTTTTTTTTTTGGAGGTTAGACAAAAGACATTACCACGATCAAATGCTTCAATGCCAACATGAACCCTTGCTTCATTTTTGATTCTAAGTTAAATATCAACAGTTTTGAACGAGTGACAAGAAGCAACCATCTATTCGTCATCTTCAGCATCTATAACCATCTTGAGTTTCCTCCTTCTAGAACCTGTTCTCATGGAAGATGTGTGGCTCAGATCATCCCCGGAGTCTGCCAATTCATCGTGCACTACCTGATTCAGCAGGTCATCTTCGTAGTCGTCACTGACAATGTGTTGTTGCTGCACCATATTAACTTCATTCGGTCCCTCAAAATTATGATCCGAAATAATCGATGTGCTCACAGTTGTAGGCAAAGTGATTGACTTGGCATGCACATCACTTCTGCAAGAAAGGGAGAGAAAAATACATAAAACTGTGATGGTGGGTGAGTGTGATTTCTGGTCAGTTCAGCTATATAAACCAACCCAACCCCCCCCCCCCCGACCCACCCCTACGAAACCTCATGTAACTCAGAAAGAGTGAAGGGAGAAAAATCTTTTTACACCACGTTGAAGAGTCAGACTACCCATTCCATAGGTTCACCGATGAATCAGTTGCATGAGAATGAGCTTTTGAAAACCCCAGAGTGCAGCAAGCGGGAGCAACCCACTGTGTTATGTGCAGAGAAGGTGCCACTGGATTGGAGGAGACCTTAGAGGGCGGCTTCAATCTGGGAAAATGATTGATTGACAGTGACAAAAAGAAAAACTGTACCGAACTTGAAGGAACCATCTGGTTCATGTAGACACTTGCTGTTTAACATGTCAGATTAACGTAGCTTATTCGTGATAAAATATTTTGACTTTGTTAACCCAATTTATGGGAGAAAAAGACGTGAGCACATTGCGGCTAAGGGTTGCAACATCCCGAGTCTAGAAGAATGATTGAATGCAATAAGCAATACAATTTGCGGTTCTGACCACTGAATCTGAAGTTTCAAAAATATGTGGATCGTGAGCAGATCAATATAGAAGTCGAAGAAATAGAGCTATGACTTACATAAGCATGGAGCTTAAATGTTCGTCATCAGAGCCACCTCCCGCAGGTACAGCAACTTCAAGCTCAGACTCGATATTTTCTGAAGTGCCCCTTCTGCCTTTGCTCCTGGAATGAGAAAAGAGTGATCACCCTCACAAATGACAAATAAATGATCATGATGAATGGGAAAATATGATTCAAGAAACAAAAGTGAAAACATAGGAGATTTGTGCTACTGAGTATATAAAGCTGAGGCTAAAATCAGTTGAATCAGACTACTAGGATCAGAATACCCTATCTCAGGCCGGTATAGACCAGTTTAGGCTCAGTTTCGGACAAGATTAGACTATGATTGACCTGTTAGGTCTCTATCTTGTTTCCGAGTTTTGGATCCATGGTATCTTTATCCACCTACCTGCTTAGTCCGATGTACACATTCAGCACTCAATTTCCTATATTTTTGTTTCCCTCTCCGTTTGGAACCTTGATATGTAAGCAATGTAACCATCTCAAGTCTAGAGGAATCAGTGAATGAGAAAAGCAATGCATTTGACATTTTGACTACTAAGTTTGAACCTCCAAAAAAACTATGCCTTGAAGAACCATTATACAGTACTGAAGAAACAGAATAAAACTTACTTAAGCATGGTGCTTAAAGGTTCATCGTCAGATCCACCTCCTTGAAGCGGTGCTGCTTCCGGCTTGGACATAGACATGCCTTTCTTGCTTTTGCACCTTGCATAGGAAAAAGGATGACTGTTACCAAATGCCAACATGAAGAGGACTCTCCATGCCATACACAGATGAAATTGGAAACATGATTCATAAGAGAAAGGAAAATAGAATAGTAGAATCAGTCAATCTCTTTTTGGAATTCCCTCAACCACATTTTCCAAGATTCTTAGTACAATTAGATTTTTAAGTCTGCACTCTCATTGTTGTCACATGATCACATGCACCCAACCTTGCAAAGACAGATATCCAAGGAAAACAGTCATGTGAATGGATTCAAACAGCTTCACTTATGGAATAAGTACCTTCCTAACAGTGTCATAAGTGTTTCATCATCAGATTGCTCTTCTTTCTCATGGAAGTCCATATCTCCAGAGTATTTTGAACCTTTACGAGGCCTCCTTTCTCGAGGCACATGTAGGCCAAGCAGCTTAAGTTTACGGGATACCTGAGCTGCAGTATATCTGTTGTCTGCATCCACTGCATTTGCGATCATGTGGGTGCATCTTTCATGACCTTTGAATCTAGAAAGATGGTAGCCGTTCCCTATTTAAATTAGGAGAATATATGCAGAATATGTCATGTGCAAAGGAAAGTGATCGAATGCTCACTTTTCATATAGGGCTCTAACCATCAGTTCCTGCTCTTTGCTGAAGGCTCTTGCTCTTTTTCTTACATTGCTGCATAAAAGAAGTAACAAAACCAGCATGGGACTTCTGACAAGAACGCAAAATCAACAAGTACTTGTGCATACAGCTTTTCAATGATAAGATACATGAATAGAATGGAAAATAGGGGAACTCACGAAGAAGTATCCTCCAATCCAATTGAGCCATTGGGGGGTGCACTGATCGTGTCAGCTTGATCTTTTCCAACATTAGATGACTTGCTGACAGGAAATCCCCTTTTCCTCGAAGCAACTGGGAGCCCTAGCTGCTTAAGCTTACAAGATATCTGAACTGGAGATACTTTTCCATCTGGATCTAGGGTTTTTGCAATAAGCTGGTTGCATTGTCGGTCATCCTTGTATCTGAAAAACTCAGAAATGTCAAAATTAAATGCAAAAAATATTTAGAAAATTTAATTAGGCGTTAAACTCAGTGAAATATCTTAGAAAAATACTAAGATCATATTTTCCGCTATGTAGTCAGAGACGCGCCTAGACATTTGAGGCTGTGAGGCGGTCCCAAACTGCCTCGCTTTCGACTCAACACCTCACTCTCAGCCTTCTTTTGGTCCAATATTGGTTTAAACCTCCTTTCTTCAAATCTTTTCTTATTTGTATGTATGTATTTTTGCCTCAAATCTTGTTGCTATTAATTTTATTCAAAATCTTGATTGTATGTATGTATTTTCTTTGATATTTAGATATATATTTTGAATTGTATATATATATTTTTAATAAAACACTCGAACGCCTAGGCGTTTCAAGCATGAGGTGACCCCTTGGTCACCTCACATGTAATATCCCGAGATTTCGAATCGAGTATTCGCGAGTCTCAGTGTTTCCGCGGATTTCGGATTGTGTTTCCAAAATAAAATCAAATTTTTAAATATTGGATCTTCGGATCCCCAAATATAAAGTATTAATCTATTTTTGATCGTCGTGACGTAACGGGCGAATTATGCATTTTTCGAGGATCATGGGGTTGAAATTTAGTAATTTTTCTATTTTTAGATTTTTAAATCCCAAAAATCAAACCTTATAAATCCCCCTTTCCTCTCTCTCCATTTTCTCCTCTCTCCCTCGTTTCTCCCCTTCTCACCTTCCCTCCTCCGGTGGCCGATGACGGCATGGAGGCGAGGCGAGCAACGAGGACGGGAGCAAGGAACGACGGTGGAGGGGAGCGGCGGTACATTCACGGAGTTCGCGAATCGGCCACGAGGAAATCGGTGATTTCGAGATGATCCGACATTTTCAACACGGTAAAGCTTCGTGAAAGGTAAGGGGATGGATTTTGGACCTTCCTTTGTCATTTCCCCACAATTCCGTGCCGTGGTGAGGCCGAGAGAGAAATTATTTCATGTTTTGGGAAAAATCATGCTCGGGGTTCCAATGACGGATTTCCACCGATCCGAGCTGCGATTTGTAGTTAGATTCTTTTCATTTTACGCCTGGAATGCCGAGGAATGTTTCCCCGTTGTTTCCCCCTCGTTTAGAGGCGAGTGGGGTGTGGAACGACACCCCGAAGGGGTGTTTTGTCCGGAATCACCCAGCAAAAGGCGGCCAAATCGATGACCGCCAGGGTCTGCTGGGTGGCCAAAAGGTTTTAGCCTCCTAGCTCTGGTAGGCGGCCACCTATGTGGCTGCCCAGCCACATGTTGCCCAGGTGGGAGGCCAACACTCCGGCCATCCAGAAGCAGTGTCCAAGTGGGCGGCCAGATGGTTGGTCACCCAGCACTGGACGGCGGTCAACTTTGTGGCCGCCCAGGAAGGTGCTCTGTAAGCAGCCAAAGGGTTGGCTGCCCAGGTTCCAGTGTCCCGGACACCTCCGTTGATACGGTCCTGTGTTTTCGGGTGTCCGTAGCTGATGTGGTTTTGCGGAGGGTGTCCCTGCGTGATTCCCTGTATCCGCGGAGGGTCATTCCCATGTAAAAGGGTATGTCTATGGAGGGTCGTTCCCGCGTGAGTTAAATGGGTCAACAATCGCTAGTTTCTGTCACTCGGCCTTGTGTGTCGACATAGGGCCGTATTCTACCGCAGTTCGGGTGCGTGTGTGAGTACTCCGATGATTTTCGTTGGACTGTGTGGTTTAGTGTTTTACTGTGAGATAGCCCAGTGGGTTTATCGTGGCAAGACCTAGACGGGGACAGTCTAGTGTGTACGGTGCTGGCAAGACCCAGACGAGGATAGTCTAGTGCATGCGTACACTTGGTCAGGGCTAGAATACATAGCTGTTGGACGCAAAGACACGTATCCCGTGTCATGGTAGCAAGACACGGCCGTGTTGTTGGGTGCAGAGACACGGACCCTAGCTAGTCCCCGTGAGAGGGGTGTGTGTGTGTCTCATTGCCCGACTCGAGGATAGGGTGTGGGCCGCGCACATGAGACCTGAGTGCACTATAAGACGTCAGTGGACGCATCAGGCCTGGTTATGTGTGAGTGATGGGCTTTATGCCGGTCGAGGTTAAGTTTACTGACAGCCAGGTCGTTGCCCTCCAGACGAGGGAGGCAGTGTCTCCACAACGGCGAGGTTGTGGCTTCCCAACGGTGTAGTCGTGCTTCTTTTTTTGTTGAGACTGAGGTTTTTCCCGACAACGAGGGCGAGGTCCTTCCGACCGTGGTGGTCAAGGGTTTTTGGCGTGTGTGAGTGTGACTTGCTGAGGAACGGGATTTCCTCAGGACTCGAGGTATCGTGTAGTTCACGGGTAGCTTAGTTGTACTTGCCTCCTTTCTGCCTGTTACCTGTTGTTGTTACTATTGTTTATTGTTATTACATTGTGGTGGGGATCCGCAAGACCCCTACTGAGCCAATGAGATGAGGCTCACCTGCTTTCAGGTGTGGCATACCTCGGCGTGATTCAAAGATCCTGTACGACGCCAACGGTGGTTCGTAATTGCCGACTTGCCACAGCCAGGGCATCCCCGTGGCTGTGTACGTTTCTCTTTCTTGAGTGTACTTTTGTGAACTTAGACTCTATACTGTAATTGTTTAATTAATAAATATAAATTTAATTTCAATAATTTAATTAATTCTATGTTTAAATTCCTACATTTATTTCAAATTCTAATGCACTCCCACAATGTTAATCTAACCCTTCCGAGCTCCGTGGCTCGTGGGTGACGGGTCAAGATTTGGGTTGCGCTGATTACTTTTTGATACTCGGATCTTAGATCGTTACAGGTGGTGTCAGAGCGAGGTTGTGGTTGTGCATGGGAATTCGAGATAATTGCAGTGTCCAAGAGTCAAGTAAAGTCGACAGCTCGCTTACGGCATTTTGTTTTCTTTACAGCATTGTTTTATGTGCTTGTGCTAGAAGGGTGGAGATGGCGCCGAGAAGGCGGACCATACCCTTGTTAGAGTTGTCGGCGGGGGCTCAGGAGGAGCAGAGTAGAGTGTTATCTCCTCCGACGGTTGCAGCCCTGGGTGTGCCGAGTCAAGCGAAGTTCTTCGCCGGCATGTATCAATTCTCTATGCAGCATCAGAGTCAGCAACACCATGGCCAGGAGGCTAGCGAGGCCCGCGAGGGCAGTTCATCACAAGGTGGCTGTGGGCGTGTTTTGCGAGAGTTTCTGTAGTTTCAGCCACCCCAATTTATGTTCCAACCGGATCCTGATGCGGCGAGGTCATGGATCGATGCTATGGAGAGAATCTTCCGATCAATGGAGTGTACTGATGATGAGAGAGTCCTTCTGGCGAGCTACCAGTTGTAGGGTCCGACTCTCTCATGGTGGACCACAGATTGGGGGACGACCTTCTAGTCTCGACCACTTCGGCAGATTTCATGGCAAGATTTCACAGAGGTGTTCGAGCGAACTTTCAGCCTTGCGTATCTGCAGACGGAGAGGTTATATCAATTTTTGGATCTGACTCAGGGTGATATTACAGTGGTTCAATACCAGGCCCAATTTGTGGAGTTGGGCCGTTATGCCACACACGTAATGGCAGATAAGGCATTGAGGACTTAGCAATTTATTCAGGGCCTGAGGGCAGAGCTTCGGGAGACGCTGATCATAGCTCGTGTTATGGATTTGGATGCAGCGTATCAAACCGCGGCGGCTCTAGAGGTGGATTTCTTAAGGACCCAAGAGTCTAGAGTAGGACAGGTCCGGTAGGGTCGTGTTCAGTAGAGGACTTTTCAACAGCAAGATGCCCTTCAGCGGTCTCCGAGTCGGCCAGGATTGTCATCCTTCTCATCCCCTGGTACAGGTCCTCCTTCATCGGGATCGAGGTTCAGACAGAAGACCAGGTTGTTTAGGAGGAGGAGCTCTAGTAAGAGGCGCTAGGAGTAGGAGCCGGCACCAGCGGTGAGCGTTCAACAGCCAGTAGCTCAACCACCACAGCATAATATGGCCGATCAACCAAGGCAATGCCCTAGGTGTGGTGGTTTTCATTCGGGCAGGCCGTGTACAGCAGATGCAGTAGAGCTGGTGTCTTTCAGGTGTGGTCAGATAGGGCATATTGTTCGTGAATGTCCTTTGAGGCCGCACTAGCTTTAGCAGTCGCCGTAGTGGTCTTTCGATTTAGCGAGGCAGGGATCCCAGGTGCGCGAGGCACATGACCGGGCAGACGACGAACGTAGTGGCATCCTACCTCGTGGAAGGTATAATTGTATTTTATTTAATTATGTAATTTGTATTTTATTCAATTCCATTGTTTCTCATTTTGTTTATGCATGTGAACCTCCTTGAGCGTGTCGAGGAGTCGATAAGAGCGTCATGTGTGTCGGTAGTGGACCTGCCTGCAAGAGTTTTAGGCTCATCCCTCGTCATGGTGGGGTGTGTCGGTGCTGATGAGAGGGCAGAGTTACCAACCGGGCTACGTGTGTTGCATTATATGGCTGGTGTTGTAATTTTCGGTGTACCTTGGGTTGAGGCCTACAGTGTAGTAGGTGGATCACCGGACCAAAAGAGAGGGTCTGTGCTCCAAATTGAAGATGTTTGAGTTTCCTCACTCTGCTTTCATGATTCAGCCAAGCGAATTGAAGATTATTTAATGGCAAATGCCAGAATTTTCTCGCTTCGGGTATGTGGGTTGAGCAGAGTTGTGGAGCGAAAGCATGGTGGGTTCCAAGATTGGAACGGTAGTAGAGAATGGAGAATATTCTGGTAGTGAGTGAAGTTTTGGAGTTTTCTGGTCAATTGGTGAGTGTTGCCTTGGTGTGAGATTGTTTTGGCCATGGAGGTTGCGTCGAGTGCCGCGCTATTGTCAGATGTGTTATATTATGTGGCACCGACAGAGTTGAGAATTCGATAACTCAGTTGTGGGAGTTGCTGGATAAAGACTATGTTCACACTAGTCTTCTCCGTGAAGCGCATAGTGTGGCTTATAGCAGAGCTAGTTGGCGGTTGGAGCTGTATGCAGATTGTGGGCAATTGGAATAGTTTTGATGCAGAGCGAGGATTCATTGCCAGAAATTGATGAGTTGTTTGACTGGCTCCGACCAATGTGATGTTCTCGAGGATGATTCAAGAGATGTGAGTATTGAGGAAGTGGCTTTTGGGTTCCGGTAGGGGATACTGTGAGCAGTTGGTGATGCTATTTAAGCTAACCAGCGCTCCGATAATTCCTAGGAATTGTCGGATTTTCAGCTGACATGGTGTCTAAGGACCCAATCAAGGTTCAGGTAGTGGTTTGTTAGAAGAGGACCAGATTGTGGCAGAGCTCAAGAATTTCTAGGATTTAGTGAAGATTGCGGCTCCGTCGACCATATTATTATGGAAGAAGGCACTCTTCTGTTCAGAGGGAGGTGCGTTAAGGATTGTAAGGTTGTATGTTACCTTCTGGTCTCAATGGTTCTGTGATGTGTGTGGGCACCGAGAGTTGGCAGGTGTTGGATGGTCAGTTGAGAATAAGGTTTTGAAGTTTTGAAGCTTTGAAAAAAAATGTTTGGTATAAGGGCTCCAAAAGTAACGGCGTTGGATAGAGGCCCCCCATTCTGTTTTTGGCTTGGAAGGAATCTCCTGAAGCTCTGGGTTCAGAATTGGTGCAGTTTGAGGATTAAGAGGTTTGTATGAGCAGCCTCGTCATACTCCCCTTGAGAAGTTGGAGTTTGCAAGAGACTAGATTGGAACCAAGGGATAAGTTGCTGCCATTCAGAGGAGGTTGGTAGGCTCTTGCAGAGAAGCAAGAGAGGATAGTTTGCCTGGCGAGATTTCAAGTCGTCATGTCTGTGTGTGTGTGGCCCATGGCTGATGGATGGACTTCTACAGCTAGATTGTTGCCCATCGAAATCAATTGAAGAGTGGCGTGAACCGTGAAATTGCGAGGCCTCAGGTGGCCGATTGTGTTGTCTCCCGCTCAAGCATATCGAGATTGATAAGAGAGTTGTGTTGGGACTAGAGTTGGTCCAACGATGTTTGAGTAAGTTATTTCCCCTCGTTTTGCCATATTCTAGCATAAATTTCGAGGACGAAATTTTTTTGTAAGGAGGGGAGGACTGTAATACCTCTAGGTTTCGGATCTTATTTTTCTCGGGTTTCGGATTTATTTTAATGAGTAAATTAAATTTTAAATGTTGGGATTCGGATTCAGCAAAAAAATTGGCCTTCCGAGAATTTTCTGTAGATGTTTAGCCCAAAAATAATAAGGGAAGGGCATGTTTACAATTTTGGTTTTTCTGGGTTTTGGGGAAACCCAAAATCTTCTCCTGTGAAAACACCGCGTCCACCTCCTTCCCTGTTTCTCCTCCTTCCTCTCCCGATCTCCCCGTTCCCCTCCTCTCCTCTCCGGCTGCAAACGGCGAGCGCGAGGGGGACCGGTCGGCGACGACAGTGGGCTAGGCGGAGCGTGGGCGCGAGACAGAAGTGGTTCGTGCGACGTGATCGTGGTTTCGTGCATGCGATTCGAGGTTTGACAACGGATCGGAGGTATCCAAGGCTTTAAAGCGTTATTGAGGTAGGTGGATGGATCCCGAACTCTTCCCTCGCGTTTCCCTTCGTTCTGGTAGTGATTTGGGCGAGAGAGGGGTTTATTGCATTTTGGGAAACTTCCATGTTCGGGCCCGAGAGCGTGGATCGACCCCTCCTCGTACTGATTTTTTAGTTTAAATCGTGTTTTATAGAGGGCATTTTCCTTGGGGATGATTTTCCCATGTTTTTCGGGGGTTCCCGCTCACAATGGGGGTGAGTCGGGCATGGGAATGACCCTCCAAATGCAGTTCTGGATGGGGACCTGAACAGGAGGCGGCCAAAAGGCCTGCCGCCTTTGCCCAGCTTGGGCGGCCAAAGGTCTGGCCACCTAGATGGGCTGGGCAGCCATAGAAGTGGACGCCTAGGGGTTTGTTTGCTGGGTGGCCAGAGCCCTGGCCACCTAGGTTTCTAGGGGGCCAAAGGGCAGGCCGCCCTGCACATTGGACTAGGCGACCACTAGGGTGGCCACCCAGGGTATTTTGCTGGGCGGCCAGACCCTTGGCCGCCCAGGTTTCTATGTGGCCAGAGGGCAGGCCGCCTTGGCCACTGGGTGGTGGCCACAGATGTGGCCGCCTAGGAGTTTGGGCGGCCAATAGGTTGGCCGCCCAGGTCCCAGGTTGCCCGTCGATGGTTTTTCATCATTCCGCGTGATTTATAGTTCCGACCTATCCCGTACGCATCGGCAGCCGATAGATTAGCCATCCAGTCAAATGTTCTTGGATTTTCGTGATAATAAGCGGCTTCGTGATGTGTTTTATGCATATGATGGATTAGCATGAACCAGTGGTACTCCGGTGGTTTCCTCTTTGATAGCGAGTTCTCACCTTCAGTGACCTTCCCCATTAGTCTTAGCTTTCCTGCGCACACGGGTGCGGACCCACATGGGAGTGGTGGAAAGCTAGTCCCAATGAGATGATTTTTAGGTTGATTACCGTAGGGTCCCTTGCCTTTGCAACCTGAGTCCGAGCTAAGGGGAAAACCAGCTAGAGCACCTGACTTATGTGTGTACACATGTGGTTGGGGGCGACGGACCCGCATTAATAAGTGAGACCCCAACTAGTCCTTGTTCTGTGGTTACTTGGTTACCGTGTCACAGTTTCTGCCTGGGGCGAGTAGAGAGACACGTGGGGCGCATATTAAGACATCAGGAGAGCATCCTATAACGCCCTGGATTTTCGGATCATGCTTCCGTGGGTTTCGGATCGTGTCCGAGTGGGTTTCGAACTTTTATATTGGATTATCGGACCCTTTGACGGTGTGTTTGTGAGTTATTCTGGGTCCGTGGTGGCGCGTGGAGTGGTCCCGCTTTTTCCCAAAAAATTTCTGGGTCAGAACATATTTTTCGGGGTTTTTCCGGAGTTCCTATGAATTTTCTAAGAGAAATAGAAAAAAAGTACAATAAAAATAAAAATTAAAACCCCTTTTTAAACCCCTCTCTCTCCCCTACCCTCCATTCTCTCATCTCTCTCGACTCACCCTCCCCCTCACTCTCCCGTCTCTCTTTCTCCTCCCCTATTCTCACCTCCGGCGGCCGACAGCGGTGGGGAGGCTCGGGGCGGAGCGACGGCGGCGGCGTGCGACGAGGGCAAGGTCGAGGGACGTGCGGAACGTGAGGTGGAGGCGGTTGCATTCGTGGGAGCCGACTGCGTGGGACGATCACCATTCTTCGAGGTTTCAGTGGGTTAAAGCTTCGGATAAGGTAGGGGGACGGATCACTACTCTCCCCGGGTGTTTTCCCCGCATTTCCATGCCACGGTAAGGCCGAGAGCGGGAGTGTTTCTTGTTTGGGAGTTAAATGCATGTCGGGGTTGAGCGGCGGTTTTTGGCCAATCTAGGCCTTGATTCATGGTTTGATTGTGGCTTTCCGGTCTTAGGAATGCCCGACGATGGATTCCCCATGTTTTCCCTTCGTCCCACGACAAATGGGGCTCGCGATCGGACTCCGTGGGGAGTTCGCTATGTTTTCCGCGAAATCGGCAGGCCAGTGTTGCAGGCGGCCAGCAGTCTGGCCGCCCTGCCCCCTGTTGCCCAATGTCTGGGCGGCCAAAGAGTTGGCCAAATAATCGACATTTCAATCACGTCCTCTACGTCAGATTCCGTGGCAGGAGTTTCTTGTGGCCTTCGAGCGAGTTTTCAGCCCGGAGCATGTCAGGAGAAGGAGGATGTATCAGTTCTTGGAGCTATCACAGGGAGATATGACAGTGATGCAGTATCGGTCCTGGTTTATGGAGTTGGGTCGCTATGCACCCCATATCATGGCAAGTGAGAGATTGAAGACTCAGTAGTTCGTCAGAGGTCTGAGGCCAGAACTTAGACATCCAGTGATTGCGACCCGTGTTGCGGATTTGGAATCAACCTATCAAGCCGCGGCAGATTTAGAGGAGGATTGGCTGAGGACCCGAGAGCAAGTCGGTTCGGGGCAGTCTCAGTCAGGTCAGGGTCAGTTGAGGACCCTTCAGCAGCAGGATGCTCCCCAACAGTTTCAGAGGCAGTCAGAATCAGCCTCTCACGTCTCCTGGCTCGAGTTCTTCCCCTTCAAGATCGAGGTTCAGTCAAATGTCTAGGTTGTTCAGAAGAAGCAGGTCTGGCAGGAGGCGCCAGGAGCAAGTGGACCAAGTGTCAGCAGTGACTATTCAGCAGCCAGTGGTTCGATTACTCCGCCATGGTATGAATGAGTAGCCAGGATAGTGCCTAAGGTGTGGCGGATTCCAAGAGGGCAGGCCGTGCACTGTGGATGAAGCTGAGCTGGAGTATTTCAGGTGTGGTCAGATCGGTCATATTGCTCCCGAGTGCCCATGGATCCCAGCCATCTTTGCAGCATTCCACTAGCCTGGCGATTCAAGGATCCCAGTGTGCTCAAGGCACTTGACCGGGCGGAGTTGTCGTACCCATGCCGTGGAAGGTACGCGTGAATTTTCGGTTATCATATGTTGTGCTTGTCTTAATTCCGTTGTTTTCTTGTTATAATTGTGCTTTCTTGTGCTTGTGTTTTTTTTTCGAAGTGTGTTCGGGGGTCCCTAAGAGCGTCCTGTGTGTAGGCAGTGGAGCTGCCTGTGAGGTTGTGTTCTTGGAGTCCGTGTTATGGTAAATCCCATGTTTTTCCCCGTTTCTGCAGTGTAATCGGTGCTGAGTTACGCAACGGAAGCGTAGTGGGCCCATGACCCACAGGCTCCAGGATCGAATATGTAGTGGCATATGGTGTGTGTTCCAATGGTAAGCGTGTGTCCTGAAGGTTTTGGAACCGATTGAAGAGAGTTACCTTGGGGTGAAAAGCTGTATTGGCCGTGTGAGTGGCCTTGGTTGTCTTGCGTTGGCAGCGATATCGTGCCGAGTGGCACTAGCGGAATTGAGAATCGGGGAGCTCAGTAATGAGATTGGTCGGATGAGAATGATTATTACGCCAGTTTTTCTCGCGAATTATGTCGCGTGGCTCAGGGCAAAGTCACTTAGCGATTGGTATTGGGGCAGGTCGTGGCCGTTTGGGCCAGTTGTATGGCACAAGTGTGCGGTGCTCAGAGATGAGCTTATGAGTTGACCGACCTTGCTCGGTGTGAATGTCCCGGGGGTGGATCCGAGTAATGAGAGGTGTTGGCGTTGAGAATGAGATCCGGTGTGGATGCCATGTTGAGTAGTCGAGAAGTTGCTGGAATTGTTAAGCACCCTGATAATATGTGGTTTAGTGCGCCGGTTGTTCGGCGGACGAGGTATTCGAGATCGGCCAAGTGATGTGATGGTTATGGATGGAGTGCTTATCTATGACAAGACTCGAAAGAGTGTAGAACTTGGTGCATCTGGTGGTGCCACTGTCCGGAGTGCGGTGTTCCCTTGGCTCGAAGGGAGTTGTGTAAGGGGACTTTGTGTGTGGGCGCTGGATGTTGGTCGCTTTTGGTCAGCAGTTCAGGTAGAACTGTGGTGTCACGTCCCGTACTCTATATCGTCGAGGTATTGTCCGCTTTGGCCTACCGGCCTCACGATTTTGTCCCTTTCTAACAGGGATCGGCTCCAGAATGGGGGACTTCCCGGGAGATCACCCATCCCAGTACTACTCCCCATTAAGCACGCTTAACTTCGGAGTTCTTTTCAAGAACTGAGCCGATACTTCAAAAGACGCCTCGGTGATATACAGTACAACTTAGCTATATTTGAGGGTGTTACAATCTACCCCTCTTATATAGGCGACATCCTAGTCGCTGGACACATAGCACGCAATCAAACCCCCAGACAGGTAGGACTCTAGAGGTGGCTCCTACAAGCTCAAGAGGTGGCTCCCACTATGTAACACTTTATCCCATTGCGGGTTCAAGAGGTGGCTCCCATAGCGTAACACTTTACCATGCATGGCACTTAGTTCCCAAACTTCCGACTGGGGTATAGCTCTGATACCATTCTGTCATGTCCCGTACTCTATACCGTCGAGGTATTGTCCGCTTTGGCCTACCGATCTCACGGTTTTGTCCCTTTCTAACAGTAATCGGCTCCAAAATGGGGGACTTCTCGGGAGGTCACCAATCCCAGTACTACTCCCCATTAAGCACGCTTAACTTCGGAGTTCTTTTCAAGAACTGAGCCGATACTTCAAAAGACGCCTCGGTGATATAGAGTACAACTTAGCTATATTTGAGGGTGTTACATGTGGTGTTGGTATGTGTGGTTTGGACAGTTGTAATATGGATCGGTTGTCTTCTCAACGAAAGAATCCCCCGAAGTGTGAATGTGAGATGGGAGCCCCGCCATTGGGAAAAGAGTTTGAGGCGGTGTGCCCAGGATCATCTTGATTGGGGAGTTCGAGGTTCGCGCGAGTGACCTCGCTATTCTGTCTCCTCTCGAGAAGTTGGAATTGGCCTGATGGCCAGGGAGGACCAAGAAGGTACCGAGCGATGTGTGGCCAGTGGTTGGAGGAACTGATTGATGGCCCTGCTATGGAGTAGGAGAGGATTGTAGCCAGAGACTTCTGGTCGATGTGTGACCGGGGGCTGGCAGAGGGTTTTCTGTAGCCGATGTGGGATCGACGAGTTGGTCATTGTATGTTAAATTTTGGATTGTGAAGTCCAAGGCGGTTGTTTGTAACATGTCTCCTGGGTATTGTTAGTGACCAGTGAGACATTGGTTTTAGGACCGGTGTTGGCCGGTGAGCATTAGAGGTCTTCGGCTCAAGAATGTGTCGTTGGCTGTGAGGAGCCGATGGAAAAATAGTAGCCGACCGAGATTGGCAGTGAGGTTGCCGTCTGGGGATGAGGTGTGATGGTGCTCCTTGTGAGGTGCGCTCGGTGTCCAACAACTGGAGAAGGAGTTTGAAGAGGCGTGATCTCGCGCTTGTCCTGAGCGGGCTGAAGATCACCAGATCGTGAACTGCAAGACAGGGAAACGGATCAGAGGGCCCAGGGGGAATCCCTGGGGCAAACCCTCCGATGCTTAAGTCAGTGGAGCTATGGTGGGAGCAATAGTAGGGAGGAAAAAGCTTGTGCGCGAGATCCCTCTCCACTAGAAGGGTGAAGCGGTTCTTGCTCAGAAGTTTTGGGCGTATGATTGCCTTTTTTGGCCTTACCTTTAGCTGGAGGGTATCTCTGGTTTAAATAGTACGCCGTCTCTTGGAGTCCTGCCAGCCGAGGGGTTTCAGGTGGGGGTTACATCCTCATCGTGGGCTTTTATGGCCTCATCGTGGGAGCGTTATCATCGTGGGGAAGAAGAAGTCCCTTGCCTTCCTGAATTCCTGCCTGCTGCAGACTCTTAACAACTGCAAAGATAAGCATTCGTCGATCGTTCCGAGCTTAGAGGGGCCAGCCCTATCCGGGCGGTAGGCTTAGCTCGGTAAAAGATGGGTCGGATAGGCTGGCCTACGCTTCCCTCTCCCGGGCGGAGAGATAGCTCGGGCGCAGGCCTTTCTCGTGACCTGACCGATGCTCGGGCCCTCCGAGCCTTGAGGCCGCCTAGGAGGGTTGTTTCCTCGAGCGCTGTTTATTGGGCTTTCTTCCCTAAGTGGGCCCTGTGGGCTGTCACTTGGGTGAGCTTGGCCTCGTTGGGCCCTGCCGAGCCTAGTTGGGCTGCTCTTTGAATGGGCTGCAGAAATCCCCCTCTCCACTTGTCCCCCTCCTACTCCCGAGCCAAAGGAGGCTCGGTTGAGTAGTTTATGAGGGCGTCGGACCGGCGTGGCTCAGGTGGGTGGAGATCTGGCGGTGTTAAGTAGCCACGTGCCGTGGTCACCTGGGCCCGTAATTATAGTGATCCTGACGGATTTGAAATGAAGGGGCCCCTTTTTTCTCGGAGGTCGGAACGACGCGCCGCCTCCCGTGAGGGTTTATAAGCGTTGGGCGCTGTTTGTCATCCCATACTCTCTAGGGTTTTTGGCTTTTCTTCATTCCTCTGCTTTTGGGGCTCCTTGATGCGCCGTGAAGCCACGACGGAGGAGCATAACCTTGCGGCGGCGTTTGAGGAGTTAGCGCGCATAACCGCAGAGGCGGTCCGACAGCTTCCTTCTCCCCCGGAGTCTTCGGGGTCTCTCGAGAGCTCTGCTTTCAGTTCCTCCTTGAGTTCCATGGCGGGCCAGCGTTCGAGCGAGGAGTTGGAGGTAAGGGCGCCGGTCCCGAATCGCAGCGAGCTGGGGGAAGCCGAGGTGAAGAAGCTGGAGCACCGGTTTCGCTTGCCTCTCAGATACAGCTTTGCTGCCGCTGCCCCGTACGAGACGAGCCTAGACGATCGCACGGGTCATATCTGCACTTTTCTTCTGGCTTGGAAGAGCGGATTTCGCCTCCCCTTCGAGCCTTTCGTCCTTCAGATCCTTAATTTTTTCCAGTTGGCGCCTATTCAGTTGGTCGCCAACTCATACCTTCTTCTTTCCGCCTTCCGAATCCTCTGCCGCCAGCATGGGATTTTTCCTTCCTTGGACCTCTTTCATTATTTCTTTGAGTTGAAAGCGCATCCGTTGGCGGGGAAGGGCTTTTACTTTATTCAGGCGCGGAGGAACAGGAGTTGTATTCCGCTGGCGGCAAAGGATTCCTCGCACAAAGGGTGGAAGACCCAATTCTTCTGGGTGAAGGTGGAGGCGGTGGACGAAACCTGGAGGTGCCAAGTGATGCCTAACCTTCATCCGAACATTCCTCCCCGACAGGAGGAGTTCCCCCCTCACGTGGAGAAAAATGCCGCTCGTCTGCTGAAGAATCGCCAGTCGACCGAGGAATTGGTGACGCCGGAGAATATCGAACGGTGCCTCCTTATGCGGCTGAAACCGTCAGGTACCATCACTCAAATTTTTTTTAGGGGTGGGAATCATCTCCCTTTTCCTGACCATGCCTTCTTCTCTGTTGTAGATGTCAGGCGGGAGCCTCTGGAGGAGGCTGCCGAGGTCGTCGATCTTGGAGATGACTCGGCGGCCGATGAGCCTGACGCTCTAGTGGGTCGCTCCTAAGCCCGTGATAAGGGCAAGGGGGCGGCATCCGAGGGAACTTCACGACCGGGCGGTGCAAAGCGCAAGGATCCCATGGAGGGAAAGTTGCGGGAAGTCGCGAAGGCCAGGAAGCGGGCCAAGAAGGCCGGCCTTCTCGCCACTGCCGGGAGCGACTCTAGCTCGGCGGCGCTCCCCTCTCAGGGGCAAGATGGGGCAGACCCTACCGGGCCGGCTCCCCCATCCACCAGGCGAGAGGGGGCCAAGGAGACCAGGGGCCCCTCAGAGGGCGGTGACGGTGGGTCAGCTCTCCCCTCGGTGGGAACGGAGGGGGCCGGAGCTGAAGTAGACGAGGCCGAGACTGGGGGGCCGGTCGAGGTTGGCGATGTCTCGGGCAGTGAAACGCGGGCCGAGATAGTTGAGGTTGGGGGTTCGCCTGCGAGGGCGTCGCAACCCCAAACATCGGTGGCGCCCGGAGCGACCGGGCTTGCTGCGTCGATCGAGGTTGGGGGTTCGCCTGCGAGGGCGTCGCAACCCCAAACATCGGTGGCGCCCGGAGCGACCGGGCTTGCTGCGTTGGTCGAGGTTGGGGGTTCGCCTACGGAGGCGTCGCAACCCCAACCGACCGTAGTGCGCGGGGAGGCCGTTTCGGCAGCTCGGTCCGGGCCTTCCAGCGCGGGGCCAGGGGCGGACCGGGTGTCCATGCCGGAGGCCTTGGAGAGGCTCGGCATCTCGAGTAATCTGTACAAGCTCTGCCGCGAGGTGTCCGCGAGGATGAAAGGAGGAGATAGGCGCCATTCTCCTTCCGGGGTCCTCGACATCATCATGGAGGGCGGCTTGATCATGGCCCAGATGGGGGCCACCATGGCGGAGACCTATGCCCGGACGGAGTCAGAGCGGTCGAATCTCGCCTGGACTCTCGGAGGGTGCGAGAGGAAGCTAGCCCGACTCAATGAGGCGCACGAGAGGCTTCAACGGGAGTTCTCCGCGATCAGGGACTTGGCGCGGTCGAGCCGGCTGGAAGCCGGAGCGCTGACCGAGCAGCTGGCCAAGGCTCGGGAGTCGCTCGAGAGGAAAAACAAACTCCTTGAGGAGGAGTGCCTTCACCATCTCGAGCTGGACGGCCATTGGGAGGCTGAGCGCGTTGACTTGCTAGACCGGGCGGAGGCAGCGGAGCGCCGTCGTTCGAGGCCGAGGCGGACCGAGCTGAGGCGGAGAAGCGATCGGTCGAGGCCGAACAGAAGTCGATCGAGCTCGGGGAGCGGGCGGCCGAGGCCGAGCGGAAGTCGATTGAGCTCGAGGTGCGAGCGACCGAGTCCGAGCGGAAGTCGATCGAGTTCGAGGAGCGGGCGGCCGAGGCCGAGCGGAAGTCGAGCGAGGCAGAGAGACGGATGGCGGAGGCAGAGGAGCGAGCGTCCAAGGCGGAGCGGAAGTCGGCCGAACTTGTTGAAAGGATGGGGCAGGTCGGGTCGGAGGCGATCGAGCAGTACAGGGGCTCAGAGGCCTACCGAGCCGACCTTCAGGAAGCTGCCCTTCCATACTACGAGATAGCGCTTCGCCGAGGCGCCCGCAAGGGGTTCAAGCAGGGTTATCGCCGGGCAGTGGATTACGCCGACGAGCAAGACTCTGGGATCCATTTCCCCTCGGGCCAGTGCTATGACTCGGAGGAGTCGGCTTCTAGCTCTTCTGCGTCGGGCGGGGAAGATCCAGAGGGCTCTTCTCCGGCGGGGTCACCAACTCCGGCTGCCTCGGGAGGGCTCGCGACCGAGGCAGTTCTCGCGCAGGCGAGGTCAGTGCCTGGGTCGGCCGTCACCGAGGGTGCCGGGGGCGAAATACCCACACCTGCCGTTCCCGAGCTTCAAAGTGGGCCCGAGGCCTGATGTATTTTGCCTTGTTTTGCCTCTTTCTCTGTTTGTCTCTTTTCCTTTTCTGAAAAAAAGAAAGATTTTCTTTTTGTGAGGCAACAAATGACTTACTTGCTTCTTGCGTTCCTTGCCGTAATTTGGTTAGCGTATCGGTAGTAGTTGGAAAGTGCCGATACGTCCTGCGTGGTTTTCGCACGCTGGTTGGATGGATTCCTGACAGGGTGTCCTTCCGTTTTCTCACACTTTGAATGCCAGGCTGCTTCGTGTATCCCGCAGAGGCGGAAAATGAGGGATTTGAGGTGACCATTCAGAGGGGAAAAAATCCTTTGGCGTGTTTTCGAGGGGGGAGTCATTTAAGGCAAGTAGCCTCCCTTAGCCTTATAAAAAGGCCGAAGGGCGTCCCTTCCTCTCCACCGCTTAAGATTTTCACTAACAGTCTTTCCTCGCCCCTTCTCCGCGTTGTGCTGTGCCGTTGCATTCGGAGCATGGAGGATCCTTCGGAAGACGACGCTGCCAGTGATGGAGGAGCAGAGAGTTCTTGCTGCCTTGGGCTGTTGAGCAGGTCCGATAGTCGTCGCGCGGGGTTGAAACGGGTCCGATGGTTGTCGCGCGGATCTGGAGAGGGTTCGACGTGCAGAGGCACGCCGTTTACCCTTTATCAGTTCCCGCGAGGATTCCCGGGGGGCGCCGAGATGGAGGACGGATGGGGGCATCCGTGATGCCCATCCCCTCCGGGCCTTCCCCTACCTCCTCATCCGGCTCTGCTGGTTTCTTTTTCTTTCTAGCAGCGTCTTTTTCCCTCTTCTGCTCTTCCTTTCTTTCACTCTTCGGAGGGTGCCTGCACTCTGTACGTTCCAAAGAATTGGCAGGTTGGAAAGGAGGAGGCCTTCATAGGCGTTCCTTCCCTCTTCCTCTTCCAAGTTCAACTTGGGAGGTAGCCTTCCTTCTTTTTAATCCCTCTGTCACCTTTGTCACGGGCCACCCGAGCCAACTGGGTCGACCGCCCTTTGACCGAGCCAGTTTCTGCGCGAGGCAGAGTCAGTGGCTGGACGCAAGGAGATCAAGACCGAGTCGGCCGAGCGATGGCCTCTTGCAGTGGTGCTAGATGGATTTTTTGCTTTTTGCTATGCAATGTACTGGCTTTTGCTTTTCTGATGTACCAACAATTGAATGAAAAGAAGAGAGTTTTATTTTCCTCAAATTGTCTGCACAACTTTAAAAGTAGAATTTGCGCAGTGCGGCTGCGTTCCACGTCCGAGGGATGGGTTCCCCTTCCGCTGTAGCTAGCCTGTACGCACCTTTCCCGAGCGTCTCGACCACTCGGTAGGGGCCTTCCCAGTTAGGGGATAGCTTGCCCGCCGCCTCTAGTGGTCGAGAGGCTTCGGATTTCCTGAGGACGAAGTCTCCCGGTTGAAAGTGTCTGTTTCGAACTTTGGCGTTGTAGTATCGCGTGAGGCGGCGTTGGTACTCCGTAGCTCGGATATTGGCGATCTCTCGGAGTTCATCAGCCAGGTCGAGGTTCTCGAGTAATTTTTGCTCGTTTGCCTCGGGCGAGTAGCGGATGACTCGGAGAGACGGATCGGCAACCTCTAACGGAATGACGGCCTCAGTGCCATACACCAGCTGGAAAGGACTTTCACCGGTTGCCGTTCTGGGAGTCGTTCGGTGTGACCAAAGTACGCTAGGCAGTTCCTCGAGCCAGCTACCCTTGGCCTTGCCGAGTCTGGTCTTTATGCCTTTTAAGATAGTCTTATTGGCATTTTCGACCAGCCCGTTGGCCTGAGAGTGGGCGACCGAAGTGAAGTGGTTGCGAATGTTTAGGTCGGCGCATCTGTCTCGGAAATAACGAGAATCGAATTGCCGACCGTTGTCGCTCACTATCACCCGGGAGATGCCGAAGCGACAAATGATCGACTTCCATACAAAACTCCAGACGACTGTCTCGGTGATCCTCGCCGTGGCTTCGGCCTCGATCCATTTGGTGAAGTAGTCGATGGCGACGATGATGAACTTCTTCTGGGACTGAGCCGTAGGGAACGGCCCGAGAATGTCGATCCCCCACCGAGCGAAGGGATAGGGCTCGGTAAGGGTGATGAGCTCCGTAGCCGGCTGATGGACCAAGTGGTCGAATCGCTGGCATCGGTCGCACTGTTGTACGTGAGCCGTGCAGTCGCGCTGCAAGGTTGGCCACCAGTACCCCTGCCGTAGCAGGATCCTGGCTAGAGACCTTTCTCCTGAATGCGCTCCGCACAGGCCTTCATGAATCTCTCAGATGGCTCGGTTGGCCTCGTCGGGGCCGAGACACTTCAGGAGGGGACCAGAGAAGGACCTCCGGTAAAGAGTGTCGTCGAGGATGACGAAGCGCCGGGCTTGATACTTCATTCGGCGTGCCTCCCGAGGGTCGGAGGGCTCTCGAGAGTCCTGGAGCCAGGATAGGTAGGGGGAGCGCCAGTCGCTTGGAAGGGCCGAGTCAACGGCCAGGAGCTCCGAGTCAATGCTCGGGCGCTCTAGCTCTTCAAGGAGGACTGATCGGGTACCTTCAGGGTCGAGAGAGGAGGCTAATCGAGAGAGGGCGTCTGCTCGGGAGTTTTCCTCCCGAGCTATTCGGACTACCTCGAATCCCTCGAACTGTTGGGCCAGGTCTCTGACTAGCTGGAGGTATTTGAACATTGGGGCCTCTCGAGCTTCGTATTCACCGTTGACTTGGCTAGCGACCAGCTGGGAGTCGGTGTGGATTTTGACTCGCTCAGCCCCCAACCGTCGAGCCATGCGAGCTCCCGAGATAAGGGCCTCGTACTCGGAAGCGTTGTTGGACGCCTGAAAGCTGAATTTCAAGGCGTACTGTAGTTCTACTCCTTCGGGGGACCTCAGGAGGATCCCTGCACCACTACCGGCCGGGTTGGAAGATCCGTCGACGAACAGTTCCCAGGTCGGCCCGGGCGTGGACGGAGATCTCTCTTCAGTCGGGATGGTGCTCTCGGCGATGAAGTCGGCGAGCGCTTGGCCTTTCAGAGCCGAGCGCGGGCGGTACGAGATATCGTAGGCCCCAAGTATGATTGCCCATTTGACGAGTCGCCCTGAAGCTTTGGGGTGGGCTAGAATCTTCTTCAATGGTTCGCCGGTTAGCATGGTGATGGGGTGCCCTTGGAAATAGGGTCGGAGGCGCTTGGCGGAGGTAACCAACGCTAGCACGAGTTTCTCGATTGCGGGGTACCTCCTCTCAGCCTCGTTGAGCACCTTGCTGGTGTAGTAGACCGGCCTCTCGATTCCCGAGTCATTTCTGACCAGGACCGAGCTGACTGTGGATGGTGTCGCCGAGAGATAGAGCAGCAAGACTTCGCCCGGAACGGACTTGGAGAGCACCGGAGGCGAGGCCAGGAACTTCTTGAGCTCGACGAACGCTTTCTGGCATTCCTCATCCCATGCGAACGTAGCAGATGCCAATTTGGGCCCCCTCAAAAGTTTGAAGAAGGGCAAGCATCGTTCGGCCGCACGGGACAGGAAGCGGCTGAGAGCGGCGACACGCCCGGTTAGGCGCTGGACGTCCTTAACGCAAGTGGACGGGCGCATGTCCAGGATGGCCTGGACCTTGTCGGGGTTGACTTCGATCCCGCGTTGAGTGACCAGGAAGCCCAGAAACTTCCCAGATCTTATTCCGAAGGCGCACTTGGCAGGATTGAGCTTCATGTTGTACTTCAGGAGGGTGCCGAAGGTTTCGGCGAGGTCAGTGAAGTGATCTTGGGCCTTGGGGGTCTTGACGAGTATGTCGTCAATGTAAGCCTCGACGTTCCGACCTAACTGCTCCTCGAACATGTGATTGACCAGCCTTTGATACGTAGCTCCAGCGTTCTTCAACCCGAAAGGCATCCGGGTGTAACAGTATACACCGTAGTCGGTGATGAAGGCGGTCTTCTCGATATCTTCTGGACCCATTCTGATATGATGATAACCTGAATAGGCGTCTAGCAAGCTGAGTATCTCGTTGCCCGAGGTTGAGTCAACCAATTGGTCGATGCTCGGTAACGGATAGCAGTCCTTAGGAGTGGCCTTATTCAGATCGGTGAAGTCCACGCACATCCGCCATTTGCCCGAAGCTTTAGGTACCAGGACGACGTTGGCTAGCCACGTCGGGTATAGGACCGGTCTAAAAAGACCAGTCTCTTGTCCCTTGGTGACCTGCGCCTTGATGATCGTCTGTTTCTCTGGTGCATGCTTCCTTCTGCGCTGCTGTACGGGCTTTACGGCGGGGTCGAGGTTGAGCTTGTGCATCACGGTCTCCTCTGGTATTCCAGGCAGTTGATCATCGGACCAAGCGAAAACTCGGATGTACTCAGAAAGGAATTCTTTATATTGATGTTGAACCTTGGGCGGTAGGTCGGCTCCGATCCTTACTCCTAGGGTCGGGTCATCGTTTAAGAAAACCGTCAGTAATTCGCCACCAGGCTCGGTGGTTGCGGTTTTATCCTCGACTCCCCGGGGACCCTTATCTTTCCCGTCCGGCCTTGTGGCTTCCACCGAGATATTGTAGCACCTTCTGGCCGCAGCCTGGTTACCTCGGACTTCCCCCAACCCGTTTTTGGTGGGGAACTTCATTTTTTGGTGATAGGTAGACGGTACGGCCTTTATTCGGATGAGGATTCTCCGGCCGAAGATGGCGTTGTACGCTATCATACCTTTAATCACTATGAAGTCCACCATGACCGTAACGGTTCTGGGTGGGGTGCCGAGGGTAACCGGCAGGCTTAGGGCTCCCTCGGGGTAAGTGGCCAGGCCATTAAACTCGCAGAGGGGGGTTCGGACCGGGCGGAGCTTGGATGGATCTTCCCCCATCTTAAGGAAACAGTCATAAGACAACACATCAGGGGCACTCCCATTGTCAACTAGAACCCTATCTACGTTACAATGGTTTATCGTGGCCGAGATTACGAGGGCGTCGTCATGCGGGGTGCTCAACCCTTTCAGATCTCGGTCGGAGAAGACTATGACTTGGGGCTCACTCGGCGGGGCCTTGGGGGGCTCTATGGCTCGGCCCGCCCGCTCAGCATGACGCTTCCTTCCTCGGCTGTTGTCGCCTCCTGAAGCTGTCCCTCCGGAGATGACGTTGATGTGGACCCCTCGGGGGGGTTGTCGATCTCCTCTGCGGCGCCTCGATCTTCTTTGCGCTCGGTTGTGAACCGAGCCAGGTGCCCCTGACGGATGAGGCGCTCGATCTCATCCTGGAGCTGGCGGCAGTCACCGGTGTGGTGCCCGTGATCGCTGTGGAACAAGCAATGCCTGTCGCGATTGCGGTTCTTCGACCTCATCGGCTCGGGCTGGCGGAGGAGTCCCGAGTCTTTGATGTCTTCATAGATCTCATAGACCGGGGTAGCTAGTGGGGTGTAACGCTCGTACTTCCGCTTGCGCTCCCCATCACGGTCTCGCTTCTTTCCCGAGCTTGAATTTGGCTCGGAAGCTCGCTTCTTGTCCCCCTCCCGACCCGAGCCGGTTGCGTCTCGGCAAGCGCTGAGCACTTCTTCGCACTCGGCGTGGCGCAGTGCCAGAGTCACTAGCTCGGCAAGGGTCGAGGGAGGGTGGAGGACAAGTTCGCGGCGGAGATTCTCGTCCCGGGTGCCCCCAGTCAGTGCGGTTGTGGCTGAGGCCACGTCCAGGCAGGGGATTCTCAGGGCTTCCGATTTGAATCGGTGAATATAAGCCCGGAGTCTTTCCCCTTGCGCCTGTTTGAGGGCCAGGAGCCCCGCTACCGACCTTGGGGGGGCACTTCCGGCGAAACTCTCTTTGAAGATTCGCCCAAATTGCTTGAAGTCTCGGATGGACCCGGGGGCGAGGGCCCGGAACCATGCTTGAGCGCCTTGGACCAGGGTGGTCACGAAGGCTCGGCACTTGATGGCGTCGGACACTCCGTGCAGGGTCATCAGAGCGTCGAAGCTGTCGTAATGATCGGCTGGGTCGCCCTGGCCGTCGTAGAGCTTGAAGGTCGGGATGGAGGTTCTTGGAGATACCTCTGCCTTCAAGATGTACTCGGAGAACGGGGATTTCTCCTCGTCCTCCGAAAAAGAGGTCTTCTGCAGGGCGCGGAGGGCGCGCTCCTGTTCTGCGAAGCGTCTCTCGAAATCTCGCAACCGGAGGGATAGTTCCGGTTGCTGTCGTGCCGTGGGGCTGGGGGGAGCGTCTTGGCGATCTCCGGGAACTTCAGCTTCCGGGTTCGGACGCCGCGCCCCCAGTTTTCCCCTTCTTGGCGTGGAGGAAGCCTCTTGCTCCAGAGGCGGAGCTTGCGAGGGTCCTCCAATCCTATTGCGGATGAGCTGCTGGCTGCGGAGAGTGAAGCGACCTCCGGCGGTGTGCTGGGACGTATTTTCGCGGGGAGGGCTCCCTGACGGAGCGCGGGACCTTCCATCCCTAGCCGCCTGGTTCTTCATGAGTTCCACAAGAATATCCAGTTTCGCGTTGAGGGCTTGGAAGGCTTCGGCGCCACCGTTGGGGGGTAGCCCTACCGCCGCAGGAGGGGGTGGCGGTCCGTCGGCGGGGATGCTGGTGTTGGAGGGAGGGTTCTGTGAGGCCCTAGAAGGGCCATCCCCCGCCGCTGCCACGGCCTTACCCCTGTCGCCGGCGGACCTCCTCCCTGAGCTCCTTCGCACCATACTGGTTTTTCGTGCGTTTCCCACAGACGGCGCCGGATGAAGAGGCGTGATCTCGCGCTTGTCCTGAGCGGGCTGAAGATCACCAGATCGTGAACTGCAAAACAGGGAAACGGATCAGAGGGCCCAGGGGGAATCCCTGGGGCAAACCCTCCGATGCTTAAGTCAGTGGAGCTATGGTGGGAGCAATAGTAGGGAGGAAAAAACTTGTGCGCGAGATCCCTCTCCACCAGAAGGGTGAAGCGGTTCTTGCTCAGGAGTTTTGGGCGTATGATTACCTTTTTTGGTCTTACCTTTAGCCGGAGGGTATCCCTGGTTTAAATAGTACGCCGTCTCTTGGAGTCCTGCCAGCCGAGGGGTTTCAGGTGGGGGTTACATCCTCATCGTGGGCTTTTATGGCCTCATCGTGGGAGCGTTATCATCGTGGGGAAGAAGAAGTCCCTTGCCTTCCTGAATTCCTGCCTGCTGCAGACTCTTAACGACTGCAAAGATAAGCATTCGTCGATCGTTCCGAGCTTAGAGGGGCCAGCCCTATCCGGGCGGTAGGCTTAGCTCGATAAAAGATGGGTCGGATAGGCTGGCCTACGCTTCCCTCTCCCGGGCGGAGAGATAGCTCGGGCGCAGGCCTTTCTCGTGACCTGACCGATGCTCGGGCCCTCCGAGCCTTGAGGCCGCCTAGGAGGGTTGTTTCCTCGAGCGCTGTTTATTGGGCTTTCTTCCCTAAGTGGGCCCTGTGGACTATCACTTGGGTGAGCTTGGCCTCGTTGGGCCCTGCCGGGCCTAGTTGGGCTGCTCTTTGAATGGGCTGCAAAAATCCCCCTCTCCAGAGTTGACCCGAGTAGGTGAATGAGCACGGGTCCCCAATGAGAATTGTGTGTTTCTCCGCGTGCGGAGTGTGTCAGATGTGTTCGCGCCCTTGAGAGTTCAAGGAAGCTGAGGTGATACCAGACTTGTCAATTTCGTGTAGCCCGGTCAGTTTGGGGTTTGGCGTGTACTGGCATGTTAGAGCGAGAGGCCTTTCTTGGTTGTGCTAATCTGGCGGTGTTCCTCAGAGATGGTTGTATGGTGCGTAGCATGGTTGTGCTATGACCGTGAAGTCTTACCGTTGGGTGAGTTCTCTCCCCTGAGTTCTATGCTCTGTCCCAAATTTCGAGGATGGAATTTTTATAAGGGGGGAGGACTGTAATGCCCTGGATTTTCGGATTGTGCTTCCACGGGTTGCGGATCGTGTCCAAGTGAGTTTCAGACTTTTATATTGGATTATCGGATCCTTTGACGGTGTGTTCGTGGGTTATTCTGGGTCCGTGGTGGCGCGTGGAGCGGTCCCGCTTTTTCTCGAAATTTTTCTAGGTCAGAATCTATTTTTTGGGGTTTTTTTGGAGTCCCTATCAATTTTCTAAAAAAAATAGAAAAAAAGTATAATAAAAATAAAAATAAAAAACCCTTTTTAAACCCCTCCCCCCCCAACCGTTCTCTCGTCTCTCTCGACTCACCCTCTCCCTCACTCTCCCGTCTCTCTTTCCCCTCCCCCATTCTCACCTCCGACGGCCGACGACGGTGGGGAGGCTCGGGGCGGAGCGACGGCGTGCGGCGAGGGCAAGGTCGAGGGACGTGCGGAACGTGATGTGGAGGCGGTTGCATTCGTAGGAGCCGACCGCGTGGGGCGATCGCCGTTCTTCGAGGTTTAGGTGGATTAAAGCTTCGGATAAGGTAGGGGAACGGATCACTACTCTCCCCGCGTGTTTTCCCCGCGTTTCCATGCCACGTTGAGGCCGAGAGCGGGAGTGTTTCTTGTTTGAGGGTTAAATGCATGTCGGGGTTGAGCGACAATTTTTGGCCGATCTAGGACTTGATTCGTGGTTTGATTGTGGCTTTCCAATCTTAGGAATGCCTGGGGATGGATTCCCCATGTTTTCCCTTCGTCCCGCGACAAATGGGGCTCACGATTGGACTCCGTGGGGAGTTCGGTGTGTTTTCCGCGAAATCGACAGGGGACGACCACATGGGTGGCCGTCGGGTCCAAGACTGGGAGGCCAAGGGTCTGGCCGCCCAGGTCTGCTGGGCGGCAAGAGGTTAGGCCGCCCGGTGTTGTAGGCGACCAGCAGTCTGGTCGCCCTGTCCCCCTGTTGCCCAATGTCTAGGCGACCAAAGAGTTGGCCGCCCAGGTCCTCTGGGCGGCTAAAGAGATGGCCGCCCAGACCCTACTTTGCCTAGGGTGGGCGGCCAGCCTTCTGGTTACCCAGGCACTCTGGGCTGCCAAGAGGATGGCCGCCCAGCCCCCTGTCCTGTTTGGCTGGGCGGCCAGTCTGATGGCCGCCCATGCATCAGAGTGCCCAAGGTGGGCGGCCAGACTGTTGGCCGCCCAGCCTTGTTGGGCGGCCACAGGTCTGGCCGCCCAGCCTCTGGGCGGCCAGTGCTTTGGCCGCCCAGCTCCCTTCAACACGGAGGTTGCCGTGTCCCGAGGTTTTATTTCTCGGTGTGTCCGTGGGAGGCGTGGCTTTGCGGAATGTATTGTCGCGTGATTCCGGTGGTTTCGCCGATTCCGGATGGGTAGTGTGGGCCATCCTTGTGTGTTCTGTGTGGGGTGGGCAGTCATTCCTGTGATTGGGCTATCCGTGTCGATTGCCCCCGCGAGAGTTCCCTGACCAGGGAGGGTATTCCTACGTGAGGGCTGTAATCGCGACTAGATATCCTCGTAGGAATTGTGGGCCGAGGTTCTTGAATTCTCGTCATCCGCCTTAGATAGTTTACCCGTAGCCGGCAGTGTTGTTCCGAGGTTCCCTATTGTTCAGGCGCGTGCGTACGCATATCCTCGAGTTTCCCGCGAGAGCGCGGAGGTTTGTGCCCTACTGTTTTACTGCCTAGAGGGCTTGTCGTGATTGGACCGGGCGAGATAGCCTTGCGTGTACAATGCTCCTGTAGAGGCGAGATCGTCTGAGCGTGTGTACCTTGGTTAGGACAAGTGTACGTTGCTGACAGGTGCAGTGGCGTGTACCCCATGTCACGCAGCTGGACAGGGCCGTGCCGTTGGGTATAGAGGTGCGGATCCTAGCCAGTCCCAAGGTGTGGTGTGTGTCTCTTCTGCTCCTCCCGAGACTTGGGTGTGAGTAGTGTGTGCGCATATGAGGCCTTGGAACAGTATAAGACGTCAGTAAACGCATCTGGCCATGTTGTATATACTCGAGTGGCGGACCCTATGTCGGTGAAGGTTGAGGTACCGACAGCGCTGTCGTGGCCCATCCGACAGACGGGCCGGTGTCGCCCTGTGTGCAAGGCGTGGTTCTTTCGTTGGTTCTAGCTCGGGATCGAGGGTTACTGGTGTTCGGAAGGTTTTCCCGAGGGTGCAGGTTCCGTGTGTGGCCGCGTGGCCTTCTTAGAGGTTCCATCTGCGAGGACGGACTGTCCGGCCGTAAGAGTCGGGGTAGCGTAGAGGTTTCGTGTTCCCTCCATTTACCGTCTTCTTGTTCCGGCCGCCATTGTGATATTGTTATTATTTTATTATTGCCGCTACTGTTGTTACTGTTTATCATTTTAGTTGTGGTGGGGATCCGCAGGACCCCTACTGAGCCAATGAGATGAGGCTCACTCCCTGCTTTTCAGGTGCGGTGTTTCTCCTCGGGGTGATGCGTTCCAGTCGAAGGTTCCTTAGTTGCCAGCTCGCCAGGTTGTCGGGGTATGCCCCGAGGCAGTGTATGTTTCTTTGCTTTGACTGTACTTGTGGACTGGACTCTATAGCTTTTATAATTGTTATAAAATGTAATTTTATTTCTGTCAGAATATTATATTAATTCTGTTAATTTATTTTCCTGCTTTTGTTTAGAATTTCAATGCATAACCACAACACTCCAAATAACCTTTCCGAGCCCTCCGGCTCATGGATGGCAGGCCAGGATTCGAATGGTATCGGGTACGTACCGGTATTTGGATCTTGGGTCGTTGCACATCCGGCCTTACTTCTAGTGGGTAGTACTCCTGTCACTTGTGCGATAGTGACTCAGGGGTCTTATTGCCACGATTTACTGTTCTGGCGGCTCAGTGTACTATGTTATGCGTTATCGAATCATAGCTTACTTTCGGGTAGCCGTGACACTTGTGTAGATTTCTTTAATTGTTTTTTACTGCCTCCTTCTGTTTTATATTTATTGTTCTTGTTAATTGTTATCGCACTGTTCTCGTTGTGAGGTAGGGATCTGCGGGACCCCTACTGAGCTGATGAGATGAAGCTCACCCCCTTTGTTTTTCAGGTAAGGTGCCGCTTACCCGTAGCACTTTTGAGACTCCTCGTGGTGCCGGTGGTCCAGTCTAGTTGTCAGTTTGCCAAAGACAAGGTATGCCCCGTATTCTTATACTTTTCTTTCTATTGACTGTGCTTAATTGTGGACTTGGATATTCTGGACTGTATAACTGTTTACTTATGTAGTTGTTTATTTCCTACATTAATTAGATTATGCATTTTAGTTCTGCCTAGATTCTTATGTACTCCCACATCGTCCAAATAACCCTTCCGAGCCTCCCGGCTCGTGGGTGGCAGGCCAAGATTCGGATTGTACCGTTTCCTTTCCGGTACTTGGATCTTGGGTCGTTACAGCACCGACCTTCTAGCCCTCCCCTCTCCCTCCTCCTCCATGCGAAGCCCAGAGGGGCACAAGAAGTCCACCCGCTGTCTAGCCCTCCCCTCTCCCTCCTCCTCCATGCGAAGCCCAGAGGGGCACAAGAAGCCCACCCGCTGTCTAGCCCTCCCCTCTCCCTCTTGTTAGAATGCAGGGCACGAATCCAGAGGGGGGGGTGAATGGATTCCCGTTAAAACAATTGTGGAATTAAACTTTTAACTACACTCAATGTGATCTAAGAAGACACCTGAGCCCTCTTACTCAAAAACTGTTCTCTTAAAACATGTATCAAACGCATGGTGTGTAAACGGACTCCACACTAAACAGCAAGTTGAATCAGAATAAAAGGTGTAGTCACTGTTCAGTTTAACACTCAGCAAGCTCAGACTAATGTAGGCTGACTAGATGCAAGTGAGCAAAGTCAGCCTAAGAGAATGTTTCTATTAGACACTTAGACAAACACTTAGCGCATGAAGAGCAGATCAATGAAGGGCTAGCTCCCAACTCAAAATGATGTGGTTTAGACTGACCAACAGCGAACATAAAACAAATAACCACGCAGTCAGAAGATCTTGTGAATGAGGTAGAAGAAATGGACAAACGCACGATCAAACCACTGCACACAGAATTTTTTAGGTGATTCGGCCAGACACCAATCCGCCTACATCCACCCCTCACTCCAAACTGGAGTGAGGCTTCCCTACCAAAGTAGACGCAGACTCAGTCTGCTACAAATGCTGCCTAACAGCTTGACCCAGAGAAACACTCTCCTCTCTTCTTATGATCAAATCAGAAGGAAACTTGAGTAACACCCAATTACTCAAAGACCGGAGGATCAATCCTCCCTTCCTCCAAACCGGAGGGGAACCACTAGTGACACCCCGTCACTAGCAACCGGAGACACTGTCTCCCTTCTTTTGCAAATGCAGAAGGGACGTAAACAGCAACCCACTGCTCACCAAAACCCAGAGGATTAGATCCTCTCTTCCTCTGAATCCACAGAGGGAAACTGTAAGTGACACCCAGTCACTCACAACCGGAGACCCAAGTCTCCCTTCTCCTGGACACACAGGAGGAAACCAAATCCCAAACCAGGGAAGTGGAAACCACAAAATGAATGATAAAGAACAATGGACAAATCAAAAAAGAAGAAGCAAAAACAGATATAGCTCGGCAAGAGCAGATGGACTCTGGATCTGATCCACGAGTCGAAATACTGGCAGATTTCCAAATGAAGCTTTGGGTGCTCTCTTTCTTCTCTACTCTTCACTCTCGCCTTTTTCTTTTCTTCTTCTTCTGCTGACTTTCTTTTCTTCTCCTTCTGCTGGCCTTCTTCTCTTTCTTTCTCTCGATATGATCTTCTCTCAGACGACCACTCTTTCTTCTGAACGCCCTCTTTTCTTCTTTTCTTTTTCACCTCATACTTCTTCGAAAGGTGAGGGTCTATTTATACAGAACATAGTATCGGAACCCATTTGGATAAAAGGATTTGGTGCCCTTTAATTTTTATTGGACCACATGGCAAGAGGCGAGAATGTTCCTTAGCCAAACTGCCCTTGAATCACGTACCCAATCATGAACTTTTCTGGGACCATGTGCCATTCTTCCCGCCATTCTAGGATCACGTGCCGGTGATTGGGATCGAAATAACATGTTATCATAATCCCAGTCACGTGCCTTGAGCTGCTGAAGATCTGTTTGATCTTTTGAAGACTTGATGACTTTAGTCAGGCATTTCATAAAACACTTCCTTCTACTATAGTGGCCTCAATTCCCAACAGCTGCATCGACCTTCGTGAGCTTCTCAATATGTGCATTGACTTGATTGAGCTTAACCACAATATGTGCTTCGACCTTGTTAAATGGAGCTTTGGTCTTCTGCTTCGAGTTTCCTCATAGGTACACTGACCTTCATTCTGTGCATGGCTAACTAGCATCGACCTTCATTCATCAACCACAGAAGCTGCATCGACCTTAGCTGTCAGCTTGCACTGTCTTGGACTTTGACTTGCCAACCAAGACTATTGACAATTCTCATTGGCTGTGCATTGACTTCATTGACCATGTTGACTTTTCTTGATGACTGTGCATTGACTTCTGATTTTAACTGACTTTCAACCTGTACTTTGTGCAACTTGAACACCTCAACAGCACAAACAGAGTCATGAGAGCATATGCATGATTCTTTATCAACAAACCACATTGATTGATCATATTAAAGAGTATACATGACTCACAATTTTGACAGCATCAAAACACAGGGACACAACACCTCTTTCTCCTTCCAGCGATGCCCGCCCCGCCATCTGGCCCTCCCCTCTCCCTCCTCCTCCTCCTTCCTGCGAAGGCCGTAGGGGAGCAATCAGGACATCGTCATCCGGCCCTCCCCTCTCCCTCCTGCAAAGTCCACCCGCCGTCCAACCCTCCCCTCTCCCTCCGCCCTGCCGCTTGGCCCTATATCCCCTTCGACATCACCCCATGATACCATCCTACAGCTAGACGGAACACCACCTCCTCGAGTAACTGGAAATGCACTCCACGGCCCGGCAATGGCCTCCCGACCACAGCCGCTTCAATGTGACCTCTCTCGTTGGAGCTAGTGAGCATGCCACCGAACTCAAGATCCTGTGCCTTGGGGACATCGGCATCCATTACCTATTATCGCCGCCCTCGTCATTGCCTTGGCAACCGTCACCTTCTCCTCCGACTTTTGTCACTTTCTTTGATTTGTCCCCTCTGTTGGTCAAGGTCAGTGGCGCCTTCTTGCATGATGTCCTCATTGCAAATGAGCTCCAAAATCACCCTTGTTCGTTCCTTTCTTCTCAACCTCTTTTTCTTGGGCAGGGATTGGAACTAGAGTGGGGGAATCCAATGCGGGCCTTGTGAGCATATTGCATTAGTCTCACTTGAAGTGCTTTTCCGACATACATGGCTGTGGAGCTGGCATGTTTGTGGAGAAGACCTTGTCTAACGTGGCTACTTAAAAAGTGTTTGCAAAAGGGGTCTACTCAATTTTTAAAAATTATGCTACTTTTGCCATACAAGTAATAGTGTGTTTACACTACTTTTAAAAATTCAGTCAAAAATTGACATAGAACAATTTTTAAGAGAGAAATAGTTTCTTTTTCAAAAAAATACTCCCAAACGTCCACTTAATCCATAACCACAGTAGATGCGCGAGTAAAAATGCCTGGTACCTGAAATGGAAAGTTAGGAACATCTATCTATTGCAATGCCAGAAATAAATGGAAATAATTCTACAAAACGTATTTTAGAACACTTACTTTTCATAAAGATTCCTAATTTTCATCTCCTGTTCTTGATCAAAGGTAAACCTCACTTTCCTTGCAGAGGCACTCTTAGAATAGTCAGTTGACGAACCCCCATCACTGAATAAGCCAATAGGATGTAGAATCAAGGATCCACAAATCGAGGAGGACAAACAATAAGAAATAAAAATATTTGGACTGTACCTTTGATTGTTGAAGCTGCATTTTCCTTTCCTATTAATTACAGAGTTTGGTGTCAATGCAGAGCTTTCCCTCTCATTCACAGTTCCATTAGTTTGAGGATTTTCTTCAGATGTCTCATTGCTGCATTTCATAAAATGATATTTGATTGTAAGAGCAAAGAAAATGAACCGTTAGATTTAAACTACTAAACCATACAAGATAAAAATACACTTCTTACTCGCGGTACAAGAGATTATGTGGGGCCAGAAGGTCAGCTTCATCTTCTCCAAGAGAATCTGCTATGCTTTTTCGAAATGGCACTCCTGTTTCACTTGAACCTACTTCCGCACCATCATAATCTTTAATTTCTCTTCTCAAATTGTGCACATTATGTAACAATGATTCTGCATTGATGTAATGACATTCTTTCCTTGTCTTCCAAAAGAGTAATTCCACAAAGAGAAGAGGCTGATTCTTCAATTTCTTCAGCAGTCTTCTTACTAACTTTGTAAGAAAATCAATAATGCTCTTGTATTCATTGGATTTAGATGACTTTTGGTCAATTAAAATGTCATAGAATATGGTTAGCACTGACAGCTGCAAGGATAGAGATACATGTGCCTATTAATCACAGATCCTTCTATGCACATTATATTAGAAAAATTTTATCACAGGCTTTACCTGGTACAACATTGGTGAAAGCTCTAAATCATCAGATATCCGCTGCAATATATTTATTATATAATTGTTTACACTGGCTGGATTACTTTTGTGAAATTTCAGTAGCCAGCATAATTTATGAATAGCGGCATTACTTGCAAAACTAATGAGGACATTAGATACCCTAAAGTCAACCTCATTTATTGCTGGCTGATGCTCATCCTCTGAAGAATCTTCTGTTCTATATATTCTATCACTTAAGTCATTTACTATTTGATCACCAACATAAGCTGGATCATCTGCAAGATTATCTCCATCTGGAAAATGAATGGCAGGATCCTCAGAGTGGGGAGAAACTGTGTTGCCTTCTTTCCTGATAGAATCTGGGTTGCACTCGCAAGAAGGCATTACATTCTCATGATGAAGATCAGCAGCATTTTGAATGTTATCAAGCTCTTGGCTTGGCTTTGCAGCTTCTTTACTGTGCTCGTCTCCCAAAATTTTCTTTTTTCTCCTCTTTCTTGTTTTTCTAGAAACCTGAAAAGGAATGGTTACAATGAGCAAACAAGTTAATTAGAATTAAGGTACTCAAGCATCTCATTCATGGATCCTTCAATTGCAACAGAAAAAAGATAATGCAGTCATGATCACAAAAACATCGTCACAAAAATATGTGGCTAGTCCTGAGGATTTTCATGCCATCCAGGTATTTGAGCAAAGCCTTTATGAGTGCTTTTAGCACAGGGTCAACCCCAGATGGACTGTGTAGAACACAGATATAAAAGGTCATATGTACATGGAATCTGAAAACTTTTCAAAATAGTTTTTCATCTGTGTTCTGCTTGTCAGACATTAACCAGAGTATGAAAGTCCACAAATCTTAACTTATAGTAATTTTAAAGGTATTACTGCAATTTGGCAATAATCAAGTTGCAGTCTTGATGTCTTCCATGATAAGTTTTTTGCTCACCAGATTGATCATCCATCAAAGAGAACTTGGACAAGGAATATTATTCTAGGAAGAATTTGCAATTCTATAATTGGATATGAGATGTTACTTTTCTTTTAATGGCTGCATGGGATTGGGAATGCTAATATTTTGAGCAAGCATTATGGAGTGAGGTGTTATATGGCATGTGATATGGTATGAGGTGTTATGGAGAGATTTAGAGCAGATGTAGGTTAGAGTAGTCAGTAGTAGAGTAGAAAGCAAGGAACTTATCTCTGGTCGAAACAATGATAAGTCAAGGTGCATTCCTTTAGTCAAGTGAGATGTGTCTTTTAGGCTCATAAAGAAAGGTGGGTTAGGAATGAAAGAATTTGAAGATTATGAATTTGGCTTCGCTAGGGAAATGGATTTGGGAGTTCTTGTCTGAGGAGGTCTCTATGGAAAAAGGTCTTGATGTCCAATCATTACAAAACCAGTCAAAAATCCTACCTGCTAGCAGAAAACCCTTCCTCATATATCACCTGTATGGAGAGGTATCCTCAAAGCTGTTGGATGGATCAAAATTGAGATTAAGATAAACACTGTAATTGGTAATAATACTCTGTTTTGGAAAGACAAATGGACAGGGAATTTCCTCTTGAACGACGGATATCCAGTTATATTCCAACTCCATTTACAGAAAGAAATTACTCTCAGTAAGGCTTATGTTATGGATGGGAACAGTTCAATGGGACATCACTTTCAGAATAGGTCTGAAGGATGATGCAACTCAACAATACCTGGCCCTGGTGGAGTTGCAGTTTCAGGTAGGGAAGGATCTGATTACCTTGGATGAAGAGTGCTTAATTATCTATGAGATCTCTTTATAACTCTATTGAGGGTTGCCTTCCCACTCATCAAAAAATATGGTGAGGTTTAGAAAGTTGACTCCCCAATAAAAGTAAAGGCATTCATGTGTATTGGGGAAAAAAAAGATAGGTTAGAAAGGTTTACAGAAGGAAATGGTGCAGAGATTGTGACTTTATGCTCCCTTTGTGGGTTTATAATGAGGATATAGAGCATTTATTCATTAAATGAAATGTCAGCAAAATACGTAGAACTTTTGCAAGGCTAGTAGGTTTCACAAACAGTTTTGATAATATACAGCACATCTGGAGCTACTTTAAATGGCTAAGGACGAACGGGGCAAAGGCATCAAGAGCAACTTCTTGATCATGATTCCTTGTGCGGTTTGCTGGAGCATATGTAGAGAACACAAAGATGCTCTCCTTAAAGAAAGTAAGATTCACATTGAAAATATTTGCCTTAACGCCTCATCCTTCTTATATAATTGGGGAAAATTCATTCTTAATAAAATTGGTATATTTATAATTTGAGAAAAATTACATTGAAAAATATTCTTTTTATATAATTAGGGAAAATTCACATTTCTCTATTTGTATCTTTATAAAATTGGTGGTACAACCTGATGTGAGAGACGCTCGTGGCCCCCAAGAGGTAGTGTCCCGAGAGGTGGGTTTTTATCCTTTAAAAGATGCCTCTTGGGTTAAGGGGTGAGAACTGGCCATATGAGCACACGGTCATCTTCTAAACATACGATGTGGGACTATCTTGTGGCCTTGTGGCCTCATGACAACCCCCTGGGAAGGTGAGCGTGTGCGGGATAAAGGTTCCCATAGATGGCTCCAATGATTTCTCAGCCCCCAAGAGGTATCCTCGTCCTTTAAAAGGCACCTCCTGGGTTAAGGGGTGAGAACCTGCCTTATAAGCACACAATCATCTTCACAACATTCGATGTGAGCTTATGGCCTTGTGGCCTCATCACAACCTAACTTATTTTGAGGGAAGGCATAGGGCATACCTTTAACATGCCATGCTGTTGAAGGTTCTCCATAAGTTGCAAAACTGTGTGCAATGTTTCCACCAAAACAGCAAGATCACTGAAGAAAGAGAGAAATAACAATGTTTATCATTGATGACAACTTTGAAATAGGACATCATATGCATGCTTGAGATTCAAGACATCCATATGGCAATGCCCATATATATGTGAGTAATATGATTGATTGATAATCATTTGTCATTAAGTTGCAAGGCACGATTCTTTGATGTAATTTTTCTGAAGAGTATAGATTATAGAAAAGTATAGAAACAGGCTAAACCTCTGGAGGGTAGGAAACAAGCAACCTTGAAGCCCTAAAAAAGGACGAGAAAGTCAATGAGACGACTGCCAATGTTCCAATAAAAAAGAATGTGTTCAAGAATATATGCCACAGCCTATGTAAACCCACTTGATCTTTCAAAATACAAGCAAATTTTATCTTCTAGCTGCTATGGGCATCAACAATAGCTGAAAAGCAGCTTGCCGGTCTTATCCTCCTATTGGTTTTCTCCATATTAAGTGTTTGTCTATGGCCTTCAATACAACCTATACATCAAGTTCTGTAAGGGTCACATGCCGACATGAATGATGGGAATTCATAATGTTTATGAGCCTTTTATTCTTCTATAAAGGAGCAGCAAGATACTATTATGGGGAGAAGCAGAGAACAGAAAATGAAGACAGCAAAATTGTAGGATAACACAGTTTGGTCCATTGATTGCAGTAGTTCGTATTGTATAAAGAGAAAAAGCCCACTTAGACAAACTGGTGAGAACTTCCAAGAAATAAAGCTTACATATGGCTGCTTAATCAAAGTAAAATGGAGCATTGTCCACTGTTGAACTCGTAAAAGTTTCTTATTAATTAAGAAAAATAAAAATAAATTTGGTCCGACAATGGCTGAAAATTGGTACAAAACCATCGCAGTTGTGTATGTGGATCATGTAAGCGCCTGAGGTATTCCGTCAGACAGAATTACACGTGTAAATCCCACATGTTCTGCACATCGGAATTTCATCAAACACATGGCGGGAGGTGCAAAATAACGCACCTTCGCTGTAAAACCAGCAAGAAACAAGCCTCTCGCCCTTGCGGATCGTCCTAGATGTGCCGGGATGTGGTCCTTGATGGATGTAATCCTCCCCCAATGGCGGGTCAGTGCTAGGAAGAGACAAAAAACAACACACAAGTCTTCTTATCCCACGTGGCTTGGTCTATCTGGAAAGGGAAAAGGGGGTTTTTACGAAGAAAAAGGGCCCAACAGCCTTTTATATTGGCCAGGGGCTGAACAGGGTAAAAAAAAGAAGGGGGTGCACTCTTTCTCTCCTCTTCTTAACCGGAGGAGGTGAAGAGAGGGGAGGGTGGACCCGCGGACCTCTTTCCTGCCTTCTCCATAACTGGAGAAGGTATAGAGAGGGGGTGGGGCCCACCGCCTCTCTCCTCCCTCTTCTCTTAACCAGAGGAGGTGTGGAGAGGGTGGGGCCCACCGCACCACTTCTCCCTCCTCTCTTAATTGGAGGAGGTGAGGAGGGGTGTGAGGCCCACCGCGACCCCCTCTCTCCCTCCTCTCTTAACCGGAGGAGGTGAGGAGGGGGGTCACAACCCTCTCCTCTCTCTTTCATTTCTCTCTTAACCAGAGGGAGTGTTGGGCTCGGCCCATTAAATGCAGGGCTGGCTTAACCAAAGGAGGAACCAGGCCCAATCCCCTATAAATAGAACCCATTGGGTAAAAAGAAGAAAGGAGGATCAAGAAGAGATCAAGGAGATCGCAAAGCAAAGTGCCTTGTGTGCAAGTGAAGGAGTTCAAGTGCCCTGTGTATTGCTTGCTTTGAATCCCAAGGGTACATTGCAAACATATCCCCATTATTGCATATGTACCCATAATGTTACAAACATATCCACATCATTGTAACTATGTCCCTGTATTTACAGCAATATCTTGTATTTATAGAAAGACCCTATTTGCAGAAATACCCTGTAATTTATAGAAATACCCTGTTCATTGTGAAAGTACCTAGAATTTGCAGCAAAACCCTGCTGATTGCAGAATTTGCACAAAACCCTGTTGATTGTAGAGTTTACAGAAATAACCCTGTCATTGCAAAAATACCCTATCTTGACACAAATTACAGAAATACCCTTATCTTTGCAAAAAGATTTCAGTCATTGCAAATATACCCCTACCTTGTGCAAAAATGTCCTTCATGGGCATCAATCCAAGTTAATAGACTGATCATGATCCAACAGACAATCATGATCGTAAACCAATATGACAGACCAGTTGTGTGATCATATGGCCATTCGACAAACCGATCAGGATGAAAGTCAAATCCAACGATCAGATTTCGATCTGAAACAAATCTAATGGTCGGATCTTGACCTAAAGTCAACTCAACAGACAGATTTCGATCTGAAACAAATCCAACGGATCTTGACCCAAAGTCAATTGAATGGTTAGATTTCGATCCGGAACAAATCCAAGCGTCAGATCTTAACCAGATTTAAATATAACAGTTAGATCTTGATCTAAAACAAATCCAACTGTCTGATCTTAACCGAAAGTAAATCCAACGATTGGATTGCGACTGAATGTAAGCCAAATGATCCGATCACATGATCGGGGCCAAAGCATCATCATCAACAGAGCCTTGTCCTATCACTTGGGGTCAGTTGCATCAATCATGTTCCGCTAAAGAATTTTATCAAGTGCTAAATTCGTATTTAAACCTAAGAAGCCAATGTCCCTTCTAATAACATCACGCCATCTCATTTTAGGCCTTCTACGAACTCTTTTACTAACATCCACTAAGATATGATCACATCTTTGTCAAATGCATGGTCTTAAAAAACCTATTATAATGTGTATTATGGATTCAAGGAATAAAAGCTTCAAATTTTCTGCAAATGTATGTCTCTAATGAAAGTTTTTTGCAATCATGTCCATTAGATAAAGATTACAATATCACAACAGAAATTATTAAAGGTTTAAGAAATTCTTTGACAAATAATCAAAGGTGTTCGAACTTTAAGCCAATGTAAATTAACACCAACTACAGTTGGCGGGAAAAGGTCCAACACCCGAACCCTAATCGCCTGGTAAATTAAATGCATGGAATTAATAGTGCACACGCTAATAAACTAAAGGGACAATTTATCTAATATTCCCTCCTATTAGCAAAAATACATGCATCTTCTTTAGATTTCTTATCGTTAGTTGTTTACACGCGGAATTTTAGGATATCCACTTTGTTGGGTGAATATGTGGATATTTTGACATATTTGTTAATTCCGCGCTTTTGGGTTTATCAGACGATTTGGAATTTGTGTACAGGACTTTTCCCCACCGACCGTAGTCGGTGTTAATTTACATCAGAACAAGTCCGAACACCTTTGATTAACTGTCGAAGAACGCCTTTTGCCTCTATTCGTTGTGACATAAATGATCTTGACGATCTCCCATTACGGGTACATACTCTTGCAAAGAAATTTGGAGACTTCATTTCTTGAACATATATAATTGGAATTACAATCGGTTCTTCAAGATCTTTACATATGGTCTCGATTGTATAATCGGGTCTTCAGGATAACATCCGGTTGTAACCAGAGCCTTTGAATTTACTTCAATCTGCATTTGGACATTTGAGTTTGCTTTCGTCCTGATCGGGTCATTGTATTTACTTTTGTCCCCTGATCGGGCGATTGAATTTGAATTCCATCACGAGGACCGCTGGATCACCAAGGTGATCACAGTCGGTCTGTCGGAATTGCTTTATGGTCATAATCACTCTTTTAACTGTGATTGGACTCTTAAGTTGGCTTGGTGTCCATAAAGGACATTCCTGCCTGAGGCGGGGTATATTTGTAACTTTTCTCTATCAGAGTATTTTTGTAGTTTTCCCAGACTTTGAGATATTCTTGCAATTTCTTATGCCCTTGGAGATAGCCCCGTCACTTCTCGATTTCCCGGGCATTCTTGTCATTCTGACTTTTCAGCATATATTTGACACTTCTTGACTTCTCGAAGATACTCCCGTCATGTCTTGACTTTCTGGACATATATGTCTTCATTTCTTGACTTCTCGAAAATAACCCCGTCATTCGACTTCTTGGGCATTCCTCGTCTTTATTTCTTGACTTCTCGGAAATAACTCTGTCATTTAACTTCTTGGATATTCCTCATCTTAATTTCATGACTTCTCGAAAATAACCCCGTCATTCGACTTCTTGGGCAATCCTCGTCTACATTCCTTTTGACTTTCCAGGGTTCATTTGTAATTTCACCGATTTTTGAATTTCCGGACATGACAGCTCTCGACCATGGAAAAGATATATGGATTTGAATGGTTAGCCATAAGCCGAACTCAGGAGAGCGTACACCGCTTCAAGGAAGGAGCGTGGTCTCGCCCCACCGAGTCGTGCAAACGGCGCCAACCGGAACAAGAGCATTCTTTGATGATTTTAAGACAAACCGAGAACTTTGTGCAGTTTCTATACTGAACAATGACTTTCATGCAACTTTCCCACAAATGTGGTATTTTCGCACTTTTTTCTGATATTCCAGGGTATTTTTATAATTTTCCCACCATCGGGGATATTTTTATAATTTTCCCACCATCGGGGATATTTCTGTAATTTTCTGCCCACGAGAGATATTTCTGTAATTTTCTACCCACCGGGGGCATTTCTGCAATTTTCTGCCCACGAGGGATATTTTTGTAATTTTCTGCCCACGGGGGATATTTTTGTAATTTTCTACCCACGGGGGGTATTTCTGTAATTTTCTGACATCGGGGGCATTTCTGTAATTTTCTACCCTTTGAGGTATTTCTACAATTTTCTGCTACCAAAGATATTTCTACATTTTTCCACCACTCTTTGTAGAAGTTTAAACATTTTTATAATTCTCCTTGACATTTTTGTAAAACATTTCTGTAATGCTTCTATACACGGTTTCAACATTTCTGGAATGCTTCAAAGCCTCAACATTGCATAGTTTTCTTGGCATTTCTGCAATGTTTCACAGCATTTCAATGTTGCATAGTTTTCTTGGCATTTCTATAAAGCATACAGCCTCAACATTTGTAATGTGTTGTTGATTTCTGCATTGTTAATTTCTGCAACATACAGCATGGCATTTGTGTAATGTGCTGTTGAAACTTGTTGAATGTCTCGCAGCATTTCTTGTGTTGTTGTTGAAAGTTGTTGTGTTTGTTATTGTTGAAAGTTGATGCATTTCTGTAGAAACTTGTTGCATTTGTTGTTGTTTGAAACTTGTTGCAACTTGTTGCATTTGTTGTTGCCTGAAACTTGTAACATTTGAAACAGCATCTGCACTTTTCTGTATTTCTGTAATGTTTCACAGCATGAAACATGTTGCATTGAAACAGCATCCCATGGCATCTACACTTTCACAACATCTACATGTTGTAATGTTTGTCAGCATGGCAACATAAGCATGGCAGTGAGACAGCATGGCATTTCTGCTTATAGCATGGCATTTCTGCTTGGCATTTCTATAAAGCTGTAGAAATTGTGTTGGTTGTTGTTGACTTTGAAAATATATCACCAAGCTTCAATGTTGCATAATTGTGTTACAGCATTCAACATTGCATAATTGTCTTGCATATCACCAAAGGGGTGAAAAGTCTCTTAGGCTCACCATTCCCAAAAGAGGTGACCGGATCCCCCAAGGGGGCCTTTTTTTGTGGTGACCACATCCCTTCTCATGCCTTCCCAAGAATCTCTTCCTTATCTGCCCTGTGCTACTTTCGCAGGCAGGCCTACTGTGCATGTCCCCTCCTGCTGCCGCTTGGGCCTCTTCGGAAGCTCTCCAAGACCTCCACTCTCTTTTTTTCTTGGAGCTCTAGCCTCCCTTTTATATAGGAGGTGGAAGTGGACCGGAGGCTAGGTGGAAGTCCAAGGGGCGATCACTCCTTCAATTTTTTTAATGTTTTTCCGCATAAAATAGAGGGGGAAACCCCCCCTCCGGTTTGACTGGGACCGGAGGGGGTCCCTCCGGTTCATGTACCGGAGGGGGTTCCCCCTCCGGTTGCAAGGGACCGAAGGGGGTCTCCCCCCTTCTCTCTTCTACTTTTTTTTTCCAGGTTGCAAAGGATTGGAGGGGGGGTCCCTCCGGTTGCAAGGGACCGGAGGGGGTCCCCCCTCTGGTTTGTCATTACCGGAGAGAAGAGAGAGGGGCGGAGGGGGTCCCCCCTCCGGTTTGACTGGGACCGGAGGGGCCTCTCCAGTTCACATGCAACCGGAGGGGGGGGCTCTCTTCCTTTCTTTTTGTAATTTTTTCAGGGTTCAACAAACACCCCCCACGGGATGTCCACCATAGACGAAGGTGACGGCGGGCGGCCCGTGCATTTTGGAACTTCCGTTGCTATCCTCAGTCTTCATGACATAGTGGAGACTATTGTTGGATTTGTTCTTTTCCCCCAAGTCCTGATGACATGATGGAGAATTCAGTTGAAGGCGACGACAATCCAGGAGTGGAACTCAACGACATTATGTATTGCTCTAAGCCTCCATTATTGTATAGTGTCATCACTAATTTTGAGCAGTGTTTGTTATTGCAGTCTTGGCCGATGTCAATTTTATCAGGCACTTGACATGATTTCATAAATGCAATAGAATTTGTTTCCTTCATTGAATTTGCAGTCTCTCTTTTTTCTTCTTTTCTTTTTCTATTTCTTTTCCTTTTTTCCTTCTTTTTTTCTCTTCTTCTTTTTTTCCTTTTTTTTCTTTTTTTTTGGCTCATTCTTCTCTTCTTTTTCCTTCTTCTTCTTTCTTCTTCTCTTTTTTTTTGATCTCTCTTTATTTCTTTTCTTTTCTTTCTTTTCTCTTCCCTTTTTTTTTAGCAAAGGTAGATAACTCTCCCGGAGCTTGAAATTAGAGGTTGCACTTTGCAAGAGAGTAACTGTGAGGTGTTGCTTGGCCGACTTTTAACGGTTTAAGGGCCAAAAGTAGAGTTCGGGGACTTGGGTATCAGATTTTAAGGCTGACCAAAAATGGTTCAGGAGCCGAAGTTTGGAGAGCCAAAACTTGCATTTAGGGCTGACCAAAAATGGTTTAGGAGCCGTAACTTAGGATTTGGGGCTAACCAAATAAAGTTCGGAAAGCCGAAAACTTGGGATTCAGGGCCGACCCACGATGTGGGAAACCGAAAAACTTAGGATTTGGGGCTGACCAAGCAATGTTGGGGAGCCGAACTTTGGATTTAGGGCTAACCAAGGAAATTGTAAAGCCAAAAAAACTTTGGATTTGGGGCCGACCAACTAGGTTGGGAGGTCAAAGATTTAGGAATTTGGGGCTAACCAAGGAAGTTGGAAAGCCAGAAATTTTGGGATTTGGGGCTAACCAATGAAATTGGAAAGCCAATTTGGGATTTGGGGCTAACCAAACGGTGTTCGAAAAAGTCGGAACTTTATTTGAGGCTAACCAAACGACGTTGGGAAGCCGAAACTTGAGATTTGGGGCTAACCAAACGGTGTTCGGAAAAGTCAGAACTTTATTTGAGGCTAACCAAACGACGTTGGGAAGCCGAAACTTGAGATTCGGGGCCGACCAATGAAATTGGAGAGCCGAAATTTGGAATTTGGGATTTTGGGGCTAACCAATGAAATTAGAAAGCCGCAACTTGAAATTTGAAATTTTGGGGCTAACCAATGAAATTGGAAAGCCGAAACTTGAAATTTGGGATTTTGGGGCTAACCAATGAAATTGGAGAGTCGAAACTTGGAATTTGGGATTTTGGGGCTAACCAATGAAATTGGAAAGCCGTGACTTGGAATTTGGAATTTTGGGGCCGACCAACTATGTTGGCAAGCCGGAACTTGGGATTTGAGATTTGGCACGGTGGAACATGAACGAGAACTGTTCAAAGTAACCGTGACTTTTGGATTTTCTTGGGGGGAAAAGCTCCATTATCCTTCCTTACTGCCCTGCGGAGGAGGGCAAGTCTTGTATAGATTGTTGCTTGAATTCATGCTCAGGAGCATAGTATAACTTTAAATGCTTCCCGTTCAGTGGGGGAAAGAGGTCTTCTCCTTTATGGTTGACAGTTGTATATGCGCCTCCTTCATAGGTCCTTATGACGACATAGGGCCCACGCCAGTCGAGTTGTAGTTTGTCGCTAGATCTGCCGGCCATGACTTCCCTTTCTTTTGACCATGACGAGGTCACCTCTCTTGAACGCCCTTTGCTTTACCAGCTTATCATAGGCTCGAGTCACTCGAACTTGGTATGGCCGAAGATGTTTGTAGGGTTTCAGCCTTTTGCTTTCAAGGTTAGACAGCTCTTCGAGCCTCCTTTCTATTTCATCTTGTTCCTGGGCTTGCAAACCGGTATGCACGGTTACCCGGTAAAATGACATTTCACTTGATACTACAGCCTTCGCCCCATACACCAGAGAGAAGGGGGAACAGCTGGTGGGAGCCTTGTAGACAATTTGGTATGCCCGGAGAGCTTTGTGTATTTTCTCGCCCCAGTCCCTTTTGCGACTGCCGATGATCTTGGCCAAGAGCTTGCAGAGGATCTTGTTAAATGCTTCGGCCAATCCATTGGCTTGGAGATTGTAGACCGTTGACGTTTTCTAGTCAATATGAAACTTTGCTGCCAACTGGTAAATGGTCATGTTTTTGAATGGAGTGCCATTATCTGACATGATTCGATAGGGGGTATCGAATCGATATATAATACGGTGCTTGACAAATTGGGCGACTGCCTCTTTTGTGACCTCCTGCAGAGGGATAGCTTCGGCCCACCTGGAGAAGTAATTTATAGTGGCTAGGATGAATTTGTAACCTCTTATAGATGGTGAAAAGGGTCCCACAATATCCATTCTCCATTCTGTAAAGGGCCATGTAGGAGCCATGGTGTGCAATGAGCTTGCGAGTCTTCTTGGCATTGAGTCGAAGGCACTGATGACATGTGCGGGCGTATCGATTGCAATCCGCATACATGGTGGGCCAGTAGAAACCCTTCAGTTTTATATTGTTCTTCATTTTGTCCCCGACTTGATGGGTGCCGCAGCGCCCTAGGTGGACCTCGTGCATGATCCGCTTGGCTTCTTTCGACGAGAGGCAAGGCAAGAGGACCGGCTTGTCCTTTTCATGCACCAGCCTATTGATTTCCTATCAACTGATATGATGTTGTCCTTCGCAGCGACTGAACCCTTTGAGCCCGATCTGAAAGGAGGCAACCATTCTTTATTTTAATAATCGGCTCACGCTAATCTTATTCCTCTTTCTCGGTAGGACCGTCTTCTTCAATTGTGTTGACCTCAGAGGTGATGAGCCCGGCTTCTTCATCATTTGAAAATTTGAGAATTTGGGGTGATCTTTTGCTTTGACAGCCCCAAAAGGACATATGTGAACAAACACTAAAAACTTGAGAATTTTTTGAAATTGACGGTCCAAAAGGACTTACGGGTCAAAACCAAAAAAATTGGGAGTTTGGTGGAATTGACGGTCTAAAAAGGACTTGCAGGTCAAAACCAAAAATTGTGACTTAAGTAGGGTTGACGGCCCAAACGGACATGAATGCCAACACTACCATAGAAATTTAGTGGAATTGACGATCCAAAAGGACTTGCGGGTCAAAATCGAAAATTGTGACTTAAGTAGGGTTAACGGCCCAAACGGACATAAATGCCAACACTACTATAGAAATTTAGTGGAATTGACAGTCCAAAAGGACATACGGGTCAAAATCAAAAATTGTGACTTAAGTAGGGTTGACGGCCCAAACGGACATGAATGCCAACACAACCATAGAAATTTAGTGGAATTGACGGTCCAAAAGGACTTGCGGGTCAAAACCAAAAATTTGAAATTTGGTGGAATTGATGGTCCAAAAAGGACTTGCAGGTTAAAACCAAGAGTTGAAATTAGAGTAGGGTCGACGACCCAAAACGGACATGAATGCCAACACTACAATAGAAATTTAGTGGAATTGACAGTCCAAAAAGGACTTGCAGGTCAAAACCAAAAGTTGAAATTTAAGTAGGGTTGACGGCCCAAAACGGACATGAATGCCAACACTACAATAGAAATTTAGTGGAATTGACAGTCCAAAAAGGACTTAGTGGTCAAATCCAAAAGTTGAAATTTGAGTAGAGTTGACAGTCTCAAATGGCATCAGGTCAACACTACATATTTAATTTAGTATTGAGATATGCTTGTCCTGACATAGGGACAAAATCATAAGAAAAAGAGGCGTCGATGGTGAAGGCTCGTGGTAATGAATAACAATAGATTTTTTTTTTGCCCTTCATTTTTTCTTCTTTTCTTCTTTTCCCTCTTTTTTTCTTTTTTCTTTTCTCTTCCTTTTCTTTTTCTTTCTTCTTTTTTTTCTCATTTTTTCTTCTTTTTTTCATCTCACTTTTTTTTCCTCTCATTTTTCTCTCTCTCATACCGACCTCTGTGGCGTAGAAGTCAAGTATTATGAGTTAAGGTGAGGTCAAGGACTAGAACTGGGGTTGACTAACCTTTGTGGTTTGGAAGCCAAAGATTGGAATTGGGGTTTAGAATTTACTGTGGGTGACCTTGATGGTTTGAGGGCCAACGGAATTTGGGATTTGAGTTTCGATTTTGGTTGACCTTTGGGTTTTGAAACTTGACTGGCCTGTGCGGTTTGAAGACCAAGAAATAGAGTTGGAGTTGGCTAACCTTCGTGATTTGGAAGCTGAGGATTACACTGAGAGTTTGGCTGACTTTTGTGATTTGGAAGCCAAAAGTTTAAAATTTGGATAAATTTTTCTGGAACTTGTAATTTGATGGTTTTGATAATGTGCTCGCCACGGTGGGACAAAGCCATCGGACAGAGGATGTTTGAGATGGTAGTCCATAATGACGATGCATTCCTCATTTCTTCTTCCTCTCTTTTTTTCTCTTTTTTTTTCACATTACCAGCTTCACCGCCCTTTCGGGTTTTCGCTGAAGCTGGCCCCCTTTAACTTTTTCCAATGTGCCCTTTCGGATTTTCACACTGAGGGGTTACCTATTTTTGCCTGAAGCGCCCTTTCGGGTTTTTACCTCAGCCTGGTTTTATGACCTTTTTGCCCTCGGGCAACCAATCAGTTGGATGCCCAAGTCCGTCGGGGCAGCTCAATTTTAAGCCCCATTTTTCTTTTTTTTTCTTTTTTTCTTTTTTTTGTTGCTGCTGTTGTTGTTGCTTGACGTTGTTGTAGTTGTTGTTGGGACAAAGTGTCTGGATTTCCATTGATCCTCCACCATAAGGAGGGTGTGGGGCCAATGACTTGTAAGCCCGTGGCCTTTTAGCTTGAAAAGGGCTTGACGATGAAACTTTTGGGTTTTGGAATGGTAACTGACCCAGAAGGAGTTTTGGGCACCATGACTTTGAGTTTCTCTCTTTTTTTTTTTACTGACTCGAAAGGTTTGGGCAACAAAAATTTGGTTTTATTTTGTGGTTGCTAACTCGGAAGGGGTTTTGAACCAATGATTCGGGTTTTATATTTTTTTTTGTGATGATCTAAGGAAGGCTTAGGTAATCAAAGAGTTGGTCTTGATGGTGGCTGAACCAAAGGGATTTTGAACCAAGGATTTGGATTTTGTTTTGGATGGTTATTGACCCGAAAGGGGTTTCAAACCAAGGGTGTGGGTTTTGGTGCATTTGTTCCCCTTTCTAACCATGATAGGACAGAATTTTCGAGTGGAGGATAACCACGATGCTGGTTCATGATGATTGCTAAAAATGTATTTTCTTTTTTTTCTTTTTTCCTCTTTTCTTTTTTTTTCACCTTACCAACCTCAGCACCCTTTCGGGTTTTCACCGAAGCTGGCCCCCTTTAGCTTTTTCCAACGCGCCCTTTCGGATTTTCATGCTGAGGGGTTACCTGATTTTGCATGAGGCGCCCTTTCGAGTTTTCACCTCAGCCGGGTTTCTTTGGCCTTTTTACCCTCAACCATCCTTGTGATGGGAATGGCTAAGTCAGCCGGGGCACCTCTATTTTAAGCCCCTTTCTTCTTTTTTTTTTTTTTTTTGGACTCTGGACTTGAGCTTTGACAAAGTGATGATCCAGGTGAGGTGGATCATATAACAGATGTACCTTCAACTTCACATACTTTTCATTGAGTGAAAGGAAGGGTTACTCTCTCTCTTTCGCAGTTCACATAGGAATTTCCTTTTCTGGGGATTTCCATGGCAACTTCCTATCCAACTTTGCTTCTTTACGTTTCTCTTCAGACGCTTCTTTCCTATTTTTTCTCCTCAACTTGCGCTTCATTTCAAGAGGACCGACTGTTGGACGACCGAGTTGGGTGGAATTCGTCCCTCCCGAGATGAAATTTTTTGCTTTGAGCTTTTTCCTTAAAGTGCTTGGGCGAGGAGTGCTCCTCTCTTTCTTTCTCTCTTTCTCTTTTCTTCTCCTTTTTTTTTCTTTCTTCTTTTGGGATAAAATTTGGTAGAGAATTTTACAACTTCCCTGTGGACAGCGGGGAGAGACGTTGACGCCAAAATTGGTTTAGTGTCACAAACACAGGTTTAGGCCTGAACCTACCTTTGTGTTACCAGAAAATGAGCTTAATTGCCAAGAGTGGCTTAGAGCCCGAAGTGGAACAATACCCAAAATTGGCGGATCAAGAAATGAGTTAGTGTTCACCACCAATTTGGTACTAAAGCATGGGTTGGATCCCATGCATAGATGGCTTGATGTCAGGCAAACATGTTTGGAGCCTTAAGAGGTTCGCAAATTGACGATTTTGGGACAAACTCCACTAACAGAGTATTGCAATTGGAAAGGGTAAAGGCAGAGGTCCCCCTTGAATCTACCTTCTTGGCTCTGCCAGTGATTTTACTTCGTCTTTTTTTTTTCTTCAGGCTTGTATTTTTGTCTTCACTTAGAGCTTTGCTTGGAGCCTTCTTCCCGGGCTGGCCTTTCTGGCTTTGCCTGGGACTTGGCTTGGATCTTTCTACCTTGGACTTCTTATCGGGCTGTTGCTTGCCGAAGTTACCTTGCTTGAGGTTTCGCCTGAGATTTTGCTCGCCTACCTTTTTGTTTTAGAGTTTTCTTAGCAAGATGTGTCCTTTTTGACTTTTTGAGATGGCAGCCTGGTTCTTCAGCAATTTCCTCTTCCTTCTTCCTTTTTCTTTATCTATTCTTCATCCTTTTCTACCTCATGTCATGTATTGGGGGAAAAGAGAATCTATTTTGAGGCTGATTGGAACATGCCCCCAGGGTTGAAATTCCTGCCTCAAGTTCTTGCCTTAGAAGACTTAGATTGTTCGAGACCTCCTCCTTGGTGACCCATATTTATTTGATAAGAAGTTGCTACATAGTATTGCCCCCTCGCTTGGGCTTAAGGGCTTTGACTTTTTTACGTGAGGCTTGGATGTCAACTTCTTTCATTTTCACCTTTCACTTAATGTAGACGGCAATAGCATTGCCCCCTTGCCCAGACTTAGAGGCTTTGACTTTCCAACGGTGCCTTGGCTTCAGAACGAAACTTAGGCGTTGGCTTCTTTCATTCTTGCCTCAGCTTGATGTATGCGGCAAAGTATCGTTGTGAGATCGGCTCGCCTTTATCTAGCCAGTTGTGTTCTTGTTCTTCTTTTTCTTTGGTTTGCTTTTGGTCAAGGACAAATCTTGCCAGGCTTAGATATAGCCACAACATATTTTCTTCCAAGTTGGCGACATTGCCCCCGGCTAGCAGGAACAACATATGAATTTTGTTGGCACTTAGTCTTCATAGGAAGCCTTCACTTGGACGTACCGAGCAACGACGGCCATGACTAGGAATACGTTGTCCCCTCTTGGTAATTGCAACTTGGACATGTATTGTGTTGTCATTTGGCCTTTGACAGGAAGTTTTAACCTTGATGCCCCCAGCGCCAGTAGCCACGGCCGGAATGGCACCCCCTGGTAGTAGGAGCAACTTTAGATACATGTTGACATTTGGCCTTTGAAAGGGACTGCTTAACCTTGACGCCCCCTGGAGCCTTAACCTTGATGCCCCCGGCGGCAGCTTCAACAATAGGAATCCTTTGAACTTCTTGCAAGAGTGTGAAGGAGTCACAACCTTTATCGAGACAAGACTATTCTTCGACAGAGAAACGAAAGGCAGGAAAAGTCCCACCGAGCGTGCCAGTCTGTTTACACGCGGAATTTTCGGATATCCACTTTGTTGGGTGAATATGTGGATATTTTGACATATTTGTTAATTCCGCGCTTTTGGGTTTATCAGACGATTTAGGGGTCGTGTACAGGACTTTTCCCCACCGACCGTAGTCGGTGTTAATTTACATCGGAACAAGTCCGAACACCTTTGATTAACTGTCGAAGAACGCCTTTTGCCTCTATTCGTTGTGACAAATGATCTTGACGATCCCCCATTACAGGTACATACTCTTGCAAAGAAATTTGGAGACTTCATTTCTTGAACATATATAATTGGAATTACAATCGGTTCTTCAAGATCTTTACATATGGTCTCGATTGTATAATCGGGTCTTCAGGATAACATCCGATTGTAACCACAGCCTTTGAATTTACTTCAATCTGCATTTGGACATTTGAGTTTGCTTTCGTCCTGATCGGGTCATTGTATTTACTTTTGTCCCATGATCGGACGATTGAATTTGAATTCCATCACGAGGACCGCTGGATCACCAAGGTGATCACAGTCAGTCTGTCGGAATTGCTTTATGGTCATAATCACTCTTTTAACTGTGATTGGACTCTTAAGTTGGCTTGGTGTCCATAAAGGACATTCTTGCCTGAGGCGGGGTATATTTGTAACTTTTCTCTATCAGAGTATTTTTGTAGTTTTCGCAGACTTTGAGATATTCTTGCAATTTCTTATGCCCTTGGAGATAGCCCCGTCATTCTCGATTTCCCGGGCATTCTTGTCATTCTGACTTTTCAACATATATTTGACACTTCTTGACTTCTCGAAGATAGTCCCGTCATGTCTTGACTTTCTGGGCATATGTCTTCATTTCTTGACTTCTCGAAAATAACCCCGTCATTCGACTTCTTGGGCATTCCTCGTCTTTATTTCTTGACTTCTCGAAAATAACCCTGTCATTTAACTTCTTGGGTATTCCTCATCTTAATTTCATGACTTCTCGAAATAACCCCGTCATTTGACTTCTTGGGCATTCTCGTCTACATTCCTTTTGACTTTCCAGGGTTCATTTGTAATTTCACCGATTTTTGAATTTCCGGACATGACAACTCTCGGCCATGGAAAAGATACATGGATTTGAATGGTTAGTCATAAGCCGAACTCAAGAGAGCGTACACCGCTTCAAGGAAGGGGCGTGGTCTCGCTCCACCAAGTCGTGCAAACGGCGCCAACCGGAACAAGAGCATTCTTTGGTGATTTTAAGACAAACCGAGAACTTTGTGCAGTTTCTAGACTGAACAATGACTTTCATGCAACTTTCACACAAATGTGGTATTTTCACACTTTTTTCTGATATTCCAGGGTCTTTTGCATTTTCCTACCATTGAGGGTATTTTTGTAATTTTCCCACCATCGGGGGTATTTCTGCATTTTTCTACCCACGGGAGATATTTCTGCAATTTTCTACCCACAGGGAATATTTCTACAATTTTCTGCCCACGGGGGATATTTTTGTAATTTTCTACCCACGGGGGGTATTTCTGTAATTTTCTGACATCGGGGGCATTTCTGTAATTTTCTACCCTCTGAGGTATTTCTACAATTTTCTGCTACCAAAGATATTTCTATATTTTTCCACCACTCTTTGTAGAAGTTTAAACATTTTTATAATTCTCCTTGACATTTTTGTAAAGCATTTCTGTAATGCTTCTATACACGGTTTCAACATTTCTGTAATGCTTCAAAGCCTCAACATTGCATAGTTTTCTTGGCATTTCTGCAATGTTTCACAGCATTTCAATGTTGCATAGTTTTCTTGGCATTTCTATAAAGCATACAGCCTCAACATTTGTAATGTGTTGTTGATTTCTGCATTGTTAATTTCTGCAGCATACAGCATGGCATTTGTGTAATGTGCTGTTGAAACTTGTTGAATGTCTCACAACATTTCTTGTGTTGTTGTTGAAAGTTGTTGCATTTCTGTAGAAACTTGTTGCATTTGTTGTTGTTTGAAACTTGTTGCAACTTGTTGCATTTGTTGTTGCCTGAAACTTGTAACATTTGAAACAACATCTGCACTTTTCTGTATTTCTGTAATGTTTCACAGCATGAAACATGTTGCATTGAAACAGCATCCCATGGCATCTACACTTTCACAGCATCTACATGCTGTAATGTTTCACAGCATGGCAGCATAAGCATGGCAGTGAGACAGCATGGCATTTCTGCTTATAGCATGGCATTTCTGCTTGGCATTTCTATAAAGCTGTAGAAATTGTGTTGGTTGTTGTTGACTTTGAAAATATATCACCAAGCTTCAATGTTGCATAATTGTGTTACAGCATTCAACATTGCATAATTGTCTTGCATATCACCAAAGGGGTGAAAAGTCTCTTAGGCTCACCATTCCCAAAAGAGGTGACCGGATCCCCCAAGGGGGCCTTTTTTTGTGGTGACCACATCCCTTCTCATGCCTTCCCAAGAATCTCTTCCTTATCTGCCCTGTGCTACTTTCGCAGGCAGGCCTACTGTGCCTGTCCCCTCCTGCTGCCGCTTGGGCCTCTTCGGAAGCTCTCCAAGCCCTCCACTCTCTTTTTTTCTTGGAGCTCTAGCCTCCCTTTTATATAGGTGGAAGTGGACCGGAGGCTAGGTGGAAGTCCAAGGGGCGATCACTCCTTCAATTTTTTTACTGTTTTTCCGCAGAAAATGGAGGGGGAAACCTCCCCCTCCGGTGCATGTACCGGAGGGGGTTCCCCCTCCGGTTTGACTGGGACCGGAGGGGGTCCCTCCGGTTCATGTACCGGAGGGGGTTCCCCCTCCGGTTGCAAGGGACTGGAGGGAGTCTCCCCCCTTCTCTCTTCTACTTTTTTTTTCAGGTTGCAAAGGATTGGAGGGGGGGTCCCTCCGGTTGCAAGGGACCGGAGGGGGTTCCCCCTCCGGTTTGACTGGGACGGGAGGGGGTCCTCCTCCGGTTTGCAAACCACCGGAGGGGGGGGGCTCTCTTCCTTTCTTTTTGTAATTTTTTCAGGGTTCAACATTAGTCTCTTTTAAAATTATGCGGTCCAACATCCACTTATCTTCTGGTCATACTACCAATGGCTGATGGTCTATCTGTTTGGACAAGTAATGTTGTTGAAAGCATGGAACTGTGGTCCAGTGGGTTGTTAAATCAACAAAAAGAACAGAAAAGGCAAAACATCAATTTGCTACTGTTCTGTCCTCGTAGGCTATGGTGTCATTTTGTACAACTTAAAGTTGTAGCTGTTAAAAGGATACCCTTCGTTATATCCTTTTCTTCTGGATTGGAGAAAAATCAGAGGAAGGCCTGAAGGGACCTGTGGTACCAAGTCATCTCATTTAAGTGAGCAAATTCAAAAAGAATTGGATATTAAGATATGATAATTCTTCTTGTTCTGGTTTCTCCTTAGCCTCATCCATGATCTGGCTCTGATTCTGCTTGTAAACAGCAGCTACAAATTAGAACACAACAGATTCCATGGGCAAAACTAGTATGTCACTTTCCAGGTCAGGTGGTGCAACAGTTAATGCCCAGGAAATATTTTTTGCAGGAAAGATCGACATAAAATTGTCTTTGTCAATTTCAACATGGGGGAAAGGAAAAAGAAGGTTGGGGGGGAGGGGGAACTACCCGTCTTACCATGTGTGGTTGTCCTATCAGGTTTAACGTATATGGCTTTTGCTGTTCAGCATATGTTCACTTCCTACTAACATAAAGTGATGCTGTTTCTTTTGAATGTGGATGGCACCATGTTTATACTGATGAAAATGAAATAAGGGAATGAACAAGTATGGAGTGTAGCTGAATAGTTAGCCCTTGCATGCTTCACATTCGACAGTTAAGAATCTCTGCAAACTTTAAATGCCGAGAGAGAGAGAGAGAGAAGACTTAAGAACTGAGAGTGTCTTTAAGCTAATCTTGGGATACGACAAAAGTTCAATGGCTTTCTCTTTCCATATATTCAAGGATTGGAAAGTCACAAACCCTCTGTCACTCATTGAGTAAGAAACCTCTGGACCCATCAGCTGGAGTAATCTGGAATCATCCTTCCCTTCCAACTGAATCATATAAAGATAGAATCAAATAGCATTGAGCTTCTGCCATGGTTCTACAAGAGTGAGACAAACCTAAACAGGCTCACACCTTTGTTTTTACAATTTCTGATACATACAATGGGGCAAGTTTGATGGACCCTTATAGGACAGGCACAAGATTGAATAGACCAGGCTGAGACATAATGCCACTCACAACAGAATGAAAGTTATCTATGACTGTAACAAGGTTGAATTTTTTTACCATTCTTTTATTTTTGAAAATCCCTATTTTTCAATTTACAAATATTTTCCCCTGTGTTTGCGAAAAACATTTCCCATTATCTGGACATTTTCCATGAGATTTCTGAGGATTTCTCTTTTTCAAGGCATTTTCCTTGAGTTGTCCTGAAATTTCAGCTTCTTGCCCTCCCCTATGGAATTTGATGAATGGCAGAATGGTCATTTAACTTCTTCCAAGGGTTTCCCCTCACCACATGACCATGGGCAGTGGCTATTTTTTACCCACTTGGATGGGTAAATAGCTGATGATCACTGGTATATAAACATGGTCGTTGATCACTGTTGAGGTCAGCCTGCCCACTTGTTGATGATACTTTGTCACTTGAGAGGCCTCTACTGTTGTTATAAAGTGTGTTTGAAAACCTTTACATTGAATAAAACTAATAATGACAAACTTAGAAAAGGAAGGAGGTCCTGTGCGCCTCCTTTTCTTTTTTACGGAAAAAACATGTTTCAAATAATTGAATAAAAAAACTTGCAGGGTTGAACATTGGGTTTTTTATTGTTTTTCCACTTTTCTCAGATTTTTCTTCCCCGGGACTTAGATCTGGAATATACAAATAGAGGGCTAAATTATATGCATCCTTCAGCAAATTTGGATTTATTCAAGAACAAAAGAAGTTTATTCTCCAGTAATGTATGAAGTGCTGGTATGAGCAAAGAGATTTTCCATACTTATTTCATAAAACTAACCTCTTAGGCTGTTTATGCGTGTCAAAGCATTTAAGGGCATTCAAAAGAAAGCAGGTCATTCCTTGATCTGTCTGATCATAGAACAGTTTATAGAGAAGGATGCAAGCTGTTTGATGTTCATTTGAATCCTCCGGTAATAACTTGAGCACCAAATCTAGCATACAAATCTGCAAGGAACTAACATCATTTCAACCAACCTGTTCAGTTAATAAGAATTAAAGCTAAAATATGAGGTAATGGAGGGACAGTACAAAATCAAGATTAAAGCTATATGGGAGTCCAAAAAGAACTTCCTGTATAGGAAAGTAGGATCTGTTTAGCTTCATTAAGTTAAACTAGACAAGCAGGTCACAAGGGCCCATAGGAGAGTCACATCAGGCAGGCAACCTGTTGAAATATGTCATGAAAAGGGAAGTTGGCACCAATCTTTAGTGGGCTGTTGACAGGATTGCATATGATTTGCCTGGTAACAGGATGATCTTACTTTCGGACATATTCGTTTCCCACCTAAAGTACAAGGAAAATGGTAAAGGCCTACTTTTCTCTGCAATATCACCACTATGATTCTTTATTATTGTGTTCATGGTCTACTGTGTGATGGCATTTATGTAAAGAGTGGGAAACATAGGGATATACCCTGGGAAAAAGAAGGATCAAAGCAATTTTCGGATAAATGGTAGCTAAACAATTTAAGCAAAAACAAATAGACAGTAGGAGGAAAAGAAAAGGTTACAAATTATACTGACCATGCTTTTCAGAAGGGATCCAGCTGAGGAAAGAAATTTATAGTCATTTGTTTCTTTCAAGGTATCAAAGGCATAACGCCACTTAGTTATGACTAGGGAAAACATGGCCTCATTCATTGTTTCTGCAATTGGACCGCATATATCACCATGGAATGTTGAGTTATCATTCAACTTATGATGAGGAGAAGCTTCAGGAGCAATGGTAATTTCCGGCTGTCAAATCCATTAAAAGCATATCTCTGAGTAAAATGCTATTGATTAATCCAAAGGACATGACATTAATCCGTGAGTGTTGAAGTCAACATATAATTAAGAATCTAAACAAAAAAGACAGAATACATTGCATAACAAACTGGGAATATTGTCACACTAATGCAACAGCAATTTCAAAAGGTTAGCAACAAAACTATGTAACCATTTGGTTCTCGCAGACATGTATTTTAAATCATATGTCATGAAACAACATTTTCCTGCAGAATAATTACATACAGAATAACATACATTATCATGTTCTTTAAAGGTTTATCATTGCTAACCTAGGAGAAAAGGAAAAGTAGCTGAACAAAGTAATGATATACATGGTAGCTCTCTGGTTCAGCACCATACCTGACCTATGTCATCTGTCTCGTGGAGGTCATTCCCCGGAGTGGCTGTCCAGAGGGAACCGCGTCCTTCTTGGACAGGGAAGCTTACGGTTGACCTTCCCGACAAGGCGGCCTCCAAGAGGGTTACCGGTGTCACTGGAGGAAGTAAAAGTAGGACATGGGAGTCTCAGGAGAAGGTCCCGTCTACTTTCATCACGGGATAAGGGGCCACATATGGAGCTTTTGCTAGGTGTCAGGACTAGAGGGAGGGAGCAGAGGGTGCCAGGTACCAAACGATCCTATACGAACGTCATCCGAAAGGGGGGTCCCACTGTGGCATGATGTGGAGGGGAGTCGGGGATCCTTGGAGGCAGGTTCGCTGCCCCTAGAGCTCCTCCATGATAGGAGCGTTTGGCTCCAACATTATCTCTAGGTGGCCCTAATAGATGGGAAGGTGGATGTTGAGAAGGTCCGGGCCTTGCTCGACACAGAGAGGACATGATAGCAACCGTTAGGAGGTCTGGCAGGTCACCGGGACCGGCTTCCTAGCAGTCGAAGGTCAAGAAGAGGAGGTAGTGGTAATAGCCGATTCAGACTACCTCGTTGCGGATGGCATCCATCCCTGCCTCCAACGGTGGTCCATGGGAAGGAGAACCTTCCCCAATCTTGGGGAATCCGAGGTTCGTATCTCTCTCAAGGGGATCCTGATTATTCTCTACGATGAGGAGGGTATCTCATTTTTGGTCCGTAAGTTTGACCAGGTGGGTGCTGAGCACCCTCCGATTTGCCCCGACGAGGTCCCTCACGGTGATTGAGACCGTTGTCCAGGTCTATAGCTCTGCCGTCATTCCAGAGGTAGTTTCCCTCACCATCGACCAGGATAGCTTATAGTTCGAACCAAAATTGTCTCCAAGATGCAGGGGAGGTAGCAGTCAGACTCTGGCCATCATGGCCGAGAGGAGGACGAAAGGCCGGTGGAAGTGGACGGGCAAGGGTTTCAGGGGACCTGTCACATTGAGGAAGATGAACAATATCAAGCGGTAGTTCAAAATTTGAAGCCACCACCAGATTTGTTCCGGGCCTGATGGAGTTGACTGGGTGGACCAGGTCGTGGGTGGTTCGAGGCGGAGGGTTCACTTTACCGGTTTAGACATAGATCCGTGGAAGGTTCAGGTGGTTCAAGTTATCCAGTGGGTAAGCAGGCGCTTACCCGTGACTCACCGGAGTCGGTCAGGTACCAAATAGGCAGAAGAGGACCTGTATAGTGTCTTCTCTCTTGCCCGATTATTGAGCCCAACCCTAAGGAACTCCAATAGTCCAGCGACGGAGGCACGATCCCCTCCGGTAGGTGTACTTCCCTGGTGGTGGCGTCGCAGGGAGTCCTAAATCCAAGTGGTTGTCTGCCTCTGCGGCCAGTGGATTTCCAGTCGTCCCTAGTTCAAAGGCCATCGTCGGTTGGAGTTGGCAGCGGGGACAAGGAGGAAGAGAATGACTGGTAACCACTCCTGACTGGCCTTTCCCTGGCGACCACACTTGAGGGCCTTGCTCCAGTGACCTACTGGCCCCCTAGCGTGGGAGGAATTACTGGTTCTGTCATCCAAGGGCAGAACGAGAGACCGGGAGATGGACAGTTGTAGGACGCTTTATGCCTTCATCAAAAGCCTTCTATCTTAGCGTCGATGGATGGCCTCCTCAGAGCTCTAACTTGGCTGATTGTCTGGCCTCCCAGGGAAAGATAGTTGGTCAGAGGCAGGCTTCTTGGACAAAGATACAGCCTCTATCAGTGGTTCAGGTGGTCAGCAGGGAGCTAGTGGGCCTCTATCAGTGGTTCGGGTGGTCTTTCCTACCCCCCACCCTTCTGTCTTGCCTGTTCCAAAGGGTGAATCCATAATGGAGGAAGTCTTGGCTGAGGACTCTCTACTTGAAGGTGTTAGCATCAATGGGGTTGAGGAAGGTCAGCTAGGAAGAGGAGAGGTCAAAGAGGTGATAGCCAGAATCGAGAGGTACATGGAGGAGCAGGCTAGGGAGGTGGCAAACTTGATTGGAGTTTCTTGTGAGGGTATGGACAAAGACACCATATCGGTATTCTATAAAATTCAAAAAAAAATGGTTGATGGGCTTGGCCAGGGATGCTAAAGCAGAAAAAGCAGCTAGAAAAGGGGACGTGGAGAGGGCAATGGAAGAGAAGGAGACAGAAGAGGAGCAGGTGGGGGGGAGAGGGGATCTTCAAGATCAATTCCCATACAGATTGTCACATGGCCAGTGAGAGGGGTTTGTGGGCTAGAGAAAAGGAGGGTGGTGAGGGTGTTTGTGTGGAGGTTTAAAATAGATATCCTATGTGTACATGAATCTAAACTGGAAGGTGATGGGGGGGAGTTATAAGAGAATGAGAAGGTAGGAGTCTATCTAAAGGGGTGATGTTTCTAGCAGTGGACTCCTCCAGAGGTATCATGGTTCTTTCGAATGACCTTGTAATAGAAGAGGTGGTTGAAAGGAAGAAGGTGAGCTGCTCTGTCATCTCTCTTGGTTTCTGTGATCTCTGTCACAACTTCACTTGGGACTTTTCTGGTGTTTATGGACCCCAAGATAGGGAGGAGAAGAAGGCCTTGTGGGAGGAGCTTATTAGCATCCTCAACTCGTTGGAAGACCGTGGTGCATTGAAGGTGACTTCCATGATATTGTTGCAATAGGAGAAAGGTCGAGCACTTATATAGTGACAAGGGAGATGGAGGACTTCATGGAGTTTATTGAAGAGGGTGGCCTTATTGATATTTTGTTTAACACGTGGGAGTTAATTGGGAAAAATAAATTAAATAAATTGGTGGAACATTAGGAAAATTAATTATTTGGTACCCATTGATTGGACATTTATGCACACTTATTTAGCCATTTGGATGGCATGTGCACTATTAATCCCACGAGTTAGGTTTATCAGACGATTAGGGTTCGTACATTGGACTTTTCCCCACTGATTGGAATCAATGTTAATTTACATCGGCATAAAGTCCGAACATCTTTGTTTAACTGTCAAAAAAGTCATCAATCTTCATAATATCAGTTATGATATTGGGGGCACATATTTGTAATCACAACATCAAACACCCTTCGAAGGGATGAGGGCATTTATGTCATATTAGGGGTATAAATATAATTTGATTTAGGTCAAAGTAGACCTACGGATAGGGATAAGTTTGTAACTTAAATCAGAGTTTGGGTGCTGGCTGAGGGCTATTTCATAGTTTGACATTGTTCAAGGGTTTGATTGTAATTTGGTATTGATAAGGGTCTATTTGTAGTTTTATACTGGCTAGGGTTTATTTGCAGTTTTGTACTGACAAGAGTTTAGTGGTCGTTTGACACTGGCAAGGGTTTAGGTGCAATTTAACACTTGTTAGGGTTTAGTTGCAATTTGGTATTGGCTTTTAACTTTGGTCGATTAATCTGAGACTTATCTCCATCAAACCGTCGGATCACCGTTGAAGAGTTGGTTTCGAGCTTCATCCTAACCGAGCCGTTGGATCGCCAAGATGATCATTGTCGGGCCGTTGGATGAAGGCCTTGAACTTATCTCCATGGGGCGGGAACATATATGCAAGACTTCCACAGATAGAGGGTATATTTACATAATTTACAAAAATTCAAGGTATTTTTGTAAACCCTAGACATTTCTATAAAATATAGGGCACTTTAATAATTACAAAATTTACAGGAATTTTCTATAAAACACATGACTTTCTCAACGAATTGTAGACATTATAGGACTTTTCTGCAAAATGCAAGGCATATCTATAATTTATGGAAATTACAGAACATTTCTGCAATTATAAGATATTGCGGGGATTTTCTTGTAAATTTAGAGATGTTTTCAAAATTTCTAATTAATTCAGAATTTTACATGATTTTCTCTGTAAAATACAAGAAATTACATCACAAAAAATACAAGGGGCATAATCACCATCACAAGGGCTGTTTTGTAAAGATACCCTTGGGTATTCAAGGCACAAGTCTTCGAGTTTGCTCCATAAGTCGCGTCAAGCATTGTGTCCTCTGAATGGGGGCCCTGGAGAGGGGGATTTCTGTAGCCCATCTAAGAGCAGCCAAACTAGGTCCATCAGGACCAAACGAGGCCCAGCTCATCCAAGTGACAGCCCCACAGGACCCACTTAGGCTAAAAAGCCCAATAAGATTACTCGGGATCAAATCCTTCCTCGGCGGCCCTTAGGCTCGGAAGGCCCGAGCGTCGGTCAGAACGGAGGAAGACCCATGCCCAAGTTATCCCCTCATCGGGATAGAGGCAAGCGCTCAGCGCCCACTCCGACCTATCTTCATCCGAGCTATGCCTATCGCCCGGACAGGGTTGGCACCTTTTATGCTCGGCTCGACCGACAATTGCTTATCCACGCTACCGTTGAGAGCCCTTTATGAGCAGGAGTTTATGAGGATAAGGGACCCATGATCCCTCAAGGCTATAAAGATCCCACGATGAGGACGTAAAGACCCCACGATGAGGACGTAACTCCCGCCTGAAACTCGTCAGCTTACGGGACTCATGAGGCGAGTACACTATATAAACCTGGGACTCCCTCCAGTGAAAGGTAAGGGCAATACACGCCTAAAATCCCCTGAGCAGGAACCACTTCACCACCTTGGTGTAGGGGGATCTCGTGCACCTCTTTCTACCTCCCTCCCTATCTTCCACCATTGCTCTACTGACTTAAACATCGGAGGGTTTTCCCCAAGGAACCTCCCCTGGGCCCCCTGGTCCGTTTCCCTTTCTCTACAGTTCACTGTTCGGTGATTATCTACCCCGCTCAGGAGCAGCGCGAGATCACGCCCCTTCATCTGGCGCCGTCTGTGGGAAACGACCGAAGAGCCAGTATGGTGCGAAGAAGTTCAGGGAGGAGGTCCGCCGGCGACAGGGGAAAGACCATGGTGGCGGCGGGAGAAGGCCCTTCTCAAGCCTCACAAAATCCCCCCTCCAATGCTAGCACCCCTGCCGACGGACCGCCCCCTCCCGCCGCGGCGGTAGGGGTACCGCTTAACGGCGGCGCTGACACCTTCCAAGCCCTCAACGCAAAACTGGATGTCCTCGTGGAACTCATGAGGACTCAAGCGGCCAGGGATGGAAGGTCACGCGCCCCTCCGGAGAGCCCCCCCCCCCGCGAGAACGTGTCCCAGCACACCGCCGGAGGTCGCTTGACCCTCCGAGGGCAGCAGCTTATTCGCAACAAGACAGAAGGACCCTCACAAGCCCCCCCTCCAGAGCAAGAGGCCTCCTCCACACCGAAACGGGGGAAACATGGGGCACGTCGTCCACTCCCGGAGACCGAAGTCCCTAGGGAGCGCCAGGACAGCCTGCCATCACACCCCCTTAGCCCTACGGCGCAACAACAGCCGGAGTTGTCCCTCCGTCTACGAGAGTTCGAGAGGCGCTTCGCAGCACAAAAGCGCGCCTTACGAGCATTGCAGAAGACCTCTCCACCAGAGGACGAGGAGAGATCCCCGTTCTCCGACTATATCTTGAAGGCAGAAGTATCTCCCAGAACCTCCATCCCGACCTTCAAGCCTTACGGCCAAGGCGACCCGGCCGACCACTTCGACAGCTTCGACGCCCTGATGACCCTTCATGGAGCATCCGACGCCATCAAATGCCGAGCCTTTGCGACCACCTTGGTCCAAGGCGCCCAAACATGGTTCCGGGCCCTCGCCCCCGGATCCATCCGAGACTTCAAGCAGTTTGGGCGAGTATTCAAGGAGAGTTTCGCCGGTAGCGGTCCCCCGAGGTCGGTAGCGGGGCTTTTGGCTCTCAAACAGGCGCAAGGGGTGAGACTCCGGGCCTACATCAACCGATTCAAATTGGAAGCCCTGAGAATCCCCCGCCTGGATGTAGCCTCGGCCATAACCGCGCTGACCGGAGGCACCAGGGACGAGAACCTCCGCCGCGAACTTGTCCTCCACCCTCCCTCGACCCTTGCCGAGCTAGTGACTCTGGCCTTACGCCATGCTGAGTGCGAAGAAGTTCTCAGCGCATGCCGAGGCGCAACCGGCTCGGGTAGGGAGGAGGACACGAAGCGAGCACCCGAGTCAAGCTCGGGCCAAGGAAAGAGGCGAAACCGAGACGGGGAGCACAAAGAACCGTCCCGAAAGTACGAGCGGTACACTCCCTTAACCGCTCCAGTGTAAGAAATATATAAAGACATCAAAGGCACGGGCCTCCTCCGCCAACCCGAGCCAATGAGGTCGAAAAGCCGCAATCGCAGCAAACATTGCCTGTTCCACAGCGACCACAGGCATCACACCAGCGATTGCCATCAGCTCCAGGATGAGATCGAGCGCCTCGTCCGCCAAGGACACCTATCCCGGTTTGTGGCCGGGCATAAGGAGGACCGAGGCGCCCCAGAGGAAATCGACAACGCCCCTCGCGGGGTCCATATCAACGTCATCGCTGGAGGAGCTGCATCAGGAGGGGACAGTAGCCGAGGAAGGAAGCGTCATGCTGAGCGGGCGAGCCGAGCCGTCGAGCCTCCCAAGGCCTCGCCGAGTGAGCCTCAGGTCATAGTCTTCTCCGACCGAGACCTGGAAGGGCTGACCACCCCGCATGACGACGCCCTAGTCATATCGGCCACAATAAACCATTGTAACGTAGACAGGATTCTAGTTGACAATAGAAGTGCCCCCGATGTATTATCCTATGAATGTTTCCTTAAGATGGGGGAGGATCCGTCTAAACTCCACCCGATCCGAACCCCCCTGTGCGGGTTCAATGGCCAGGCCACTTATCCCGAGGGAGCCCTCAGCCTGCCGGTTACTCTTGGCACCCCACCCAAGACCGTTACGGTTATGGCGGACTTCATAGTGATCAAGGGTATGATAGCATACAATGTAATCTTCGGCCGAGGGATCCTCAGCCGAACGAAAGCAGTGCCTTCTACCTATCACCAAAAGTGAAGTTCCCCACCAAAAATGGGTTGGGGGAGGTCCGAGGCAACCAGGCCATGGCCAGAAGGTGCTACAATATCTCGGTTGAAGCCACAAGGCCGGACGGGAAGAACAGGGGCCCCCGGGAAGTCGAGGAAAAATCCGCAACCGCCGAGCCTGGAGGTAAATTGCTAGCGGTTTTCCTAAACGACGACCCGACCCTGGGAGTAAAGATTGGAGCCGACCTAACATCTGAAGCCCAACAGCAATACAAAGAATTTCTTTCCGCGCACGTCCGAGTCTTTGCATGGTCTGATGATCAACTCCCTAGGATACCAGAGGAGACGGTGATGCATAAGATCAACCTCGATCCAACCATCAAAGCCGTACAACAACACAGAAGGAAGCACGCGCCAGAGAAGCAGGCGATCATCAAGGAGCAAGTCACCAAGGGGCAAAAGACTGGTCTTTTCAGACCGGTCCTGTACCCGACATGGCTGGCTAACGTCGTCCTGGTACCAAAAGCTTCGGGAAAGTGGCGAATGTGCGTGGACTTCACCGACTTGAACAAGGCTACTCCAAAGGACTGCTATCTGTTACCGAGCATCGACCAACTGGTTGACTCAACCTCGGGCAACGAGATACTCAGCTTCCTAGACGCCTATTCAGGTTACCATCAGATCAGAATGAATCCAGAAGACATCGAGAAGACCGCCTTTATCACCGACTTCGGCATATACTGCTACACTCGGATGCCTTTCGGGTTGAAGAACGCTGGAGCCACATATCAGAGGCTGGTCAATCATATGTTCGAGAGACAGCTCGGTCGGAACGTCGAGGCCTATATTGACGACATGCTCGTGAAGACCCCCAAGGCCGAGGACCACTTCGCCGACCTAGCTGAAACCTTCGACACCCTCCTGAAGTACAACATGAAGCTCAACCCTGCTAAGTGCGCCTTCGGAGTAAGGTCCGGGAAATTCTTGGGCTTCTTAGTCACCCAGCGTGGGATCGAGGCCAACCCCGACAAGGTCCAGGCCATCCTGGACATGCACCCACCCACCTGCATCAAAGATGTTCAACGCCTTACCGGGCGCATTGTCGCGCTCAACATATTCCTGTCCCGCGCGGCTGAACGATGCCTACCCTTCTTCAAACTGTTGAGGGGGCCTAAAATGGCATCTGCTACATTCGCGTGGGACGAGGAATGCCAAAAAGCGTTCGCCGAGCTTAAGGAGTTCCTGGCTTCGCCTCCGGTGCTTTCCAAGTCCGTCCTAGGTGAAACCTTGCATCTCTATCTCTCGGCGACTCCATCTACAGTTAGTTCGGTCCTAGTCAGAAATGACTCGGGAGTCGAGAGACCGGTCTACTACACCAGCAAGGTGCTCAATGAGGCTGAAAGAAGGTACCCCGCAACCGAGAGACTCGTGCTAGCATTGGTTACCTCGGCCAAGCGCCTCCGACCCTATTTCCAAGGGCACTCCATCACCGTGCTGACCGGCAAACCATTGAAGAGGATCCTCGCTCACCCTGAAGCCTCGGGACGCCTCGTCAAGTGGGCCATCATGCTCGGGGCCTACGATATATCGTACCGGCCTCGCTCGGCTATCAAAGGCCAAGCCCTCGCTGACTTCATCGCCGAGAGCACCATCCCGACTGAAGAAAGATCTTCGTCCGCGCCCGAGCCGACCTGGAAACTGTTCATCGACGGATCCTCCAACTCGGCCGGGAGCGGCGTCGGGATCCTCCTGAAGTCCCCCGAAGGAGCAGAGCTACAGTACGCCCTGAAGTTCAACTTCCAAGCATCTAACAACGCTTCCGAGTATGAGGCCCTCATATCGGAAGCCCGCATGGCCCGACGGTTGGGGGCTGAGCGAGTCAAGATTCAGACTGACTCCCAACTGGTCACTAGCCAAGTCAACGGCAGTTATGAAGCTCGATAAGCACCGATGATCAAATACCTCCAGCTGGTCAAGACCGTAGCACAACAGTTCGAGAGTTTTGAGGTAGTCCGAATAGCTCGGGAGGAAAACTCCCGAGCGGACGCCCTCTCTCGGCTGGCCTCCTCTCTTGACGATAGGTCCTTCTCGAAGAGCTAGAGCGGCCGAGTATCGATTCGGAGCTCCTAGCTGTTGACTCGGCCTCCCCAAGCGACTGGCGTACCCCGTACCTGTCGTGGCTCCAAGATTCTCAGGAGCCCCCCAACCCTCGGGAAGTCCGAAGATTGAAGTACCAAGCTCGGCCATTCGTCACTCTGGATGGCGCTCTCTACCGGAGATCCTTCTCCGGTCCTCTCTTGAAGTGCCTCAGCACTGACGAAGCCAACCGAGCGATCGAAGAAGTACACGAAGGTCTGTGTGGAGCGCATTTAGGAGGTAGGTCGCTCGCCAGGATCTTGCTACGGCTAGGTTATTGGTGGCCCACTCTGCAGCGCGACTGCTCGACCTACACACAACACTGTGACCGGTGCCAGCGATTTGACCACTTGGTCCATCAGCCAGCAACGGAGCTCATCACCCTAGCCGAGCCTTATCCTTTCGCTCGCTGGGGAATCGACATCCTCGGGCCATTCCCCACGGCCCAGGCCCAGAAGAAGTTCATTATCGTCGCCATCGATTACTTCACTAAGTGGATCGAGGCCGAAGCCACAGCAAGGATCACCGAGACAGTCGTCTGGAAGTCGATCATCTATCGTTACGGCATCCCCCGGGTGATAGTAAGTGATAATGGTCGGCAATTTGATTCTCGTTATTTCCGAGACAGATGTGCCGACCTGGGCATTCGCAATCACTTCACCTCGGTCGCCCACCCTCAGGCTAACGGGCTGGTCGAAAATGCCAATAAGACTATCTTAAAAGGCATCAAGACTAGGCTCGACAAAGCCAAGGGCAGCTGGCTTGAGGAATTGCCAAACGTACTTTGGTCATACAGAACGACTCCCAGAACGGCAACCGGTGAAAGCCCCTTTCAGCTAGTATACGGTACCGAGGCCGCGATCCCGTTGGAGATTGGCAACCCCTCCCTTCGAGTCATCTGCTTCTCGTCTGAGGCAAACGACCAGAAACTGCTCAAAAACCTCGACCTAGCAGATGAAGTCCGAGAGATTGCCAGCATCCGAGCAACAGAATACCAACGCCGCCTCACTCGATACTACAACGCCATAGTCCGAGATAGACACTTTCAGCCGGGAGACTTCGTCCTCAGGAAAGCCGAAGCCTCTCGACCACTTGAGGTGGCGGGCAAGTTATCCCCTAATTGGGAAGGCCCCTACCGAGTGGTCGAGACGCTCGGAAAATGAGCATACCGTCTATCCACGATGGAAGGACAGCTCATCCCTCGGACCTGGAACGCGACTACACTACGCAAGTTCTACTTCTGAATACTGAGCATTGTGTAAACGACATGAGATAAAACAAAAGCCTCCTTTCTTTTATTCAAACAACTCGCTTGTACATCAGGAAGGCCGAAGCCGAGAAAATACATGTCAAAAAAGCAAAAAATCCATCTGGCGCCGCCATATGAGCCCATCGCTCGGCTGACTCGGTTGACCTTCCTGCGTTCAACCACTGACTCTGCCTCGTGTAGAAACTGGCTCGGATAAAGGGTAGTCGACCCCGTTGACTCGGGCAGCTCGAGACAAAGGTGACAGAGGGATTAGGAAGGAGAAGGCTACCTTCCAAGTTGAACTTGGAAGAGAAAGGAGAGAGGGAACGCATATGAAAGCATCCTCCCCGCCAACCTGCCAACTCTTTGGAAGGAAGAGAGTGCAGGCACCCTCCGAAGAGTGAAAGAAATGATGAGAAGAGCAGAAGAGGAAAAAAGAGGCTGCGGGGGGGAAAAAGAAACCAGCAGAGCTGGACGAGGAGGCAGGGGAAAGCCCGAGAAGGAGGGAGCTTGATTGGCTTCCTCCTCCCCTCCATGGAGCGAGCAGGAAGGGACGGGCGGTAGGGATGCCTAATGCCCCCATCCGTCCACCATCTCGCCCCCCTGCAAGCGCCGCCAGAACTGATAAAAAGAAGACGACGTGCCTCCACACGTCGGACCTTCTTCAAACCCGTCCGTCGGCCGTCGGACCTCCTTCAAACCCGAAGCAGCAAGGACTCTCTGCCCTCCGTCATCGGCAGCTTCATCTTCCGGGGCGTCTTCCATGCTCCAAATATAACGGCACAACGCTACGTGAAGAAAGAATGAGAAAAGACTGTCAGGGAAAACCCTAAACGGTGGAGAGGAAGGGACGCCCTTCAGACCTTTTATAGGCGAAGGGAGGCTATTTGCCTTAAATGATTCTCTCCTCGAAAACACGCCAAAGGGATCTCTCCCTACGAACGGTCACCTCAAACTTCTCATTTCCGCCCCAGCGGGACACACGAAGCGGCCAAGCATTCAAAGCATGAGAAAACAGAAAGACACCCTGTCAGACGCTCACCCAACCATCAGGCGAGATCCACGCAGAAAGTATCGGCTCTTTCCAACCACTGCAGATACGCTGAACAAAATACGGCAATGGCGATACGGAACAGTTAAGTCTTCGTCCTAACGCTATTGCCTTATCTATTTTTCTGCACAAAGGAGAAAGTTTTTTCTTCAAAAGGAAAAACACATACAAAAAGAGGAAGCAAAGCAGATACATCAGGCCTCCGGCCCACCTTGAAGCTCGGAAGTGGAGGGCTCAAACGGTCTTACCCCGGCACCCTCGGCGACGGCCGACCCTGGCACTGACCCCACCGGCGTGAGAACTGCCTCGGTTGCGTGCCCTCCCGAGGCATCCGGAGTTGGCGACCCCTCGAACGAAGAGCCCCCCGTGATCCTCTTCATCCGGCGCCGAAACAGAGGAACTAGAGGATGACAAGTCCGAGTCATAGCATTGCCCGGACGGGAAGTCAACTACCCCAGACGTCTGCTCCTCGACATAAGAGACGGCCCGGTCGTAGCCTTGCTTGAACCCCTTGCAGATGCCCCGGCGAAGTGCTGACTCGTAGTAGGGAAGGGCAGCCTCCTTAAGGTCGACCCGGTAGGCCTCTGAGCTTTTGTACTGCTCGAGAGCCTCCGCCCCGGCCGATCCCACCCTACCAGCGAGCTCGGCCTTCTCCCGCTCCGCCTCGGCTAACTTCCGCTCGGCCTCCGCCGTCCGCTTTTCGGCCTCCGCCGCCTCGGCCCGATCAGCCTCGGCCTCCCGCCGAAGGCGCTCGGCTTCCTTCGCTCGGTCCACCAGCTCTGCACGTTCGGTCTCCCACCGGCCATCCAGCTCAACACGTGCAAGGCGCTCCTCTTCAAGAAGCCTATTCTTCCTCTCGAGCGATTCGCGGGCCTTAGCTAGCTGCTCGGTTAGCGCCCGGGTCTCCGCCTGGCTCAACCGCACCAACTCCCTGACTGAGGAAAGCTCCCGCCGAAGCCCATCACGCTCCTCGGCAAGCCGAGCCAACCTCCTGTCAGACCCACCAAGGGTCCAGGCCAGGTTCGCTCGCTCCGACTCCGACCGAGCCTACGATTCTGCCAGAGTGGCCCCCATCTGGGCCAGGACCAGGCCGCCCTCCATAACCCCCGCGAGGGCCGCGGACGGAGAGTATTGCCTACCCCCCCCCCTCACCTTCGCGGCTATACCGCGGCATACCAGGTGCAGAGAGCTCGGGATACCAAGCCTCTCCAAGGCCGCCGAAATAGAGAACCCCCCATCGGCCGGCGCCCCACCGAGTGGCTCGGACCAAGCCTCGGCCTCGGTCGCCTCTCGTGCCTCGGTCGGATTTTCTTGCGGCCCCCCAACCTGGACCGGCTCGGCACCTGCACCACCACCTGAAGCGCCAACCTCGACCGCGGCCCCAGCATCCCCCCCCTCGTCTACGGCCCCCTCAGCTTCTACCGAGGGGAGAGCCGGGCCAACACCGTTGCCAGTCGCAGGAGCAGCCCCGGCCCCCTCGGCTCTGGCCGAAGGAGGAGCCGAGCCAGCATCGTCGCCGACCGCAGGAGCAGCCCCAACCTCCTCGGCCCCCTCTTGCTCAGCGGGTGGGAGAGCTCGCCCGGTAGGGTCGGCCCCATCATGCTTAACGGAGGGGCGAGCCGCGGCAAGGTCGCCTTCGACTGCGAGTACGACCCCGGCCTTCTTGGCCCGCTTCATGGCCTTCGCGGCGGCCCGGATCATGCCTTCCATGGGATCCTTGCGCTTGGACCCCCGCGGCCTGGAGGATTCGCCCTGGGCCGCCCCCTTGCCCTTATCTCTGGCTCGGGAGCGACCCGTGGGAGCAGCCGATTCATCAGCAGTCGAGTTATCGCCAAGCTCGATCACCTCTGCGGCCTCCTCTAAAGCCTGCCGCCTGGTGTCTGCACGAAAAGGAAGACATATTCAGAAAAAGAAAAATGATCTCAACATCCAAAGGAGAACCTAGCTTGTGGCACCTGAACCCGACGGATGCAGGCGCGTAAGAAGACACCGCTCGATATTCTCTGGAGTAACCAGCTCTTCTGTGGATTGGCGGTGCTTCAGCAAGATAGCCGCATATTTCTCCACATGTGGAGTGAACTCATCCTGCCTGGGAGGGATATTCGGGTGGAAATTGGGGATTACTGGACACCTCTAGACTTCCTCCACCGAACAAATCCCACCCAGAAGAATTGAGTTTTCCACCCCTTGTGCGAAGAATCCTTCGCAACCAAGGTGATACAGCTCCTATTCCGCCTCGCCTGGATGAAATAGAAACCCTTCCCGGCCGAAGGATGTGCTTTCAACTCAAAGAAATAGTGAAAGAGGTCCAAGGAAGGAGGAACTCCACACTGACGGCAGAGAATGCGGAAGGCGGAAAGAAGAAGATAAGAATTGGCTACCAACTGAATGGGCGCCAACAGGAAAAAATTGAGAAGCTGAAGAATGAAAGGTTCGAAGGGAAGGCGGAACCCACCCTTCCACGACAGAAGGAAAGTACAGATATGGTATGTACGAGAGTCCAAACTCGTCTCGTGTGGAGAGGCCGCGGCAAAGTGGAACTTGTGGGGCAGGCGATACTGGTGCTCCAGTCTTCTCACCTCCGCCTCCCCCAGTTCACTGCAGTTTGGAACCGGCGCCTTCACCACTGGCTCGTCCTCCCACTACTCAACATCCGAACGCTGGTCCGCCATGGAATCCAGAGAAGAGTTTGAGGAAAGGCGATCTGGAGACCCCGAAGATTCCGGGGGAAGAGGAAGCCGCCGGACTGCCTCGCGGTTATCTCCGCCAACTCCACGAACGCCGCTGCAAGCCTCTGCACTTCTGTCGTGTCCTCACGGCGCATCGAAGAGTCCGAAAGCAAGAACGGAGGAGAGCCAAAACCCTAAAGACAGAGGGAGTCTGGAATGACAACAAGCGCCCAACGCCTATATCCCCACGCGGAAGGCGGCGCGTCGTTCCGACCTCCGAGAAAAGGGGGCCCCTTCAGTTCAAATCCGTCAGGATCATCATTATTACAGGCCCAGGTGACCACGACACGTGGCTTCCAAACACCGCCAGATCTCCACCCACCTGAGCCACGCTGGTCCAAAACCCCAAACAGCTACTCTTCCGAGCTTACTAAAGCTCGGAGTAGGAGGGGGACAAGTGAAGAGGGGGATTTCTGTAGCCCATCTAAGAGCAGCCAAACTAGGTCCATCAGGACCAAACGAGACCCAGCTCATCCAAGTGACAGCCCCACAGGGCCCACTTAGGCTAAAAAGCCCAATAAGATTACTCGGGATCAAATCCTTCCTCGGCGGCCCTTAGGCTCGGAAGGCCCGAGCGTCGGTCAGAACGGAGGAAGACCCATGCCCGAGTTATCCCCTCATCGGGATAGAGGCAAGCGCTCAGCGCCCACTCCGACCTATCTTCATTCGAGCTATGCCTATCGCCCGGACAGGGTTGGCACCTTTTATGCTCGGCTCGACCGACGATTGCTTATCCACGCTACCGTTGAGAGCCCTTTATGAGCAGGAGTTTATGAGGATAAGGGACCCATGATCCCTCAAGGTTATAAAGATCCCACGATGAGGACGTAAAGACCCCATGATGAGGACGTAACTCCCGCCTGAAACTCCTCAGCTTACGGGACTCATGAGGCGAGTACACTATATAAACCTGGGACTCCCTCCAGTGAAAGGTAAGGGCAATACACGCCTAAAATCCCCTGAGCAGGAACCACTTCACCACCTTGGTGTAGGGGGATCTTGTGCACCTCTTTCTACCTCCCTCCCTATCTTCCACCATTGCTCTACTGACTTAAGCATCGGAGGGTTTTCCCCAGGGAACCTCCCCTGGGCCCCCTGATCTGTTTCCCTTTCTCTACAGTTCACTGTTCGGTGATCATCTACCCCGCTCAGGAGCCGCGCGAGATCACGCCCCTTCAGGCCCATAGGGTGGTATTTATAGGCCAAAGGGACCTATCTGGACCAGATAGGCTGTACGAGGTACCTACCCGGTCCAGTCCGGATAGGTCCCGTGAGGGACCTACCCAGTCCACCTTGGCCGAGAGAAGGAAGAGGGGGGCGGCCCATAAAAGGCTCCCTCATTTTTTAATTCTCCTAGGTTTTCGTGCTTGCACGTGGGGAGGAAAGCGACGTTTTCAAGATTTCTTGTGTCTCGTGCCTTTGGTTCCTTCGCTTATTACGCAGCTTGTTGTATGGGGAGGCTCTGCTCTTTGAGGATTATTTCCCACTCATGCTTAAACATCTCGTGAGTGGTGTTGGATGTTTCTTGTGTATTTGCTTGCTGCAAGGGTATTTTATTTCGTGTCGTATATCCGACGAGGGTTCTCAGGACTCGTATTTGATTCCATATCACGATGGCTTTGGCTCCGTGTCATTTTTGCATCATCACTAGACTGATTTAATTTTTATTTATCTCGATTAATTCTAGAAAAATAATGGGTCTAACATATCCCCACACCAAATGTCCTCTTCACTTGGTCCAACCTCAGAGTTGACCCGATATGTTCAAGGCTAGACAGGTTTTTGTCACAGTAGACTGGGAGAATCACTTCCCCTACCTTCAAGCTGAGTGCTTGGCCCGCCCTATACTGGATCACAAACTCATTCTACTAAAAATCAACATGTTCAACAGACACCGTACATTGAAGATGGAAAAATACTGGCTAAAGGAGGAGTTCCTCTAAATAGTCAACAGAAGTTGGTCAATACCTAGAATGGAGAAATCGGTTATGGTAAGGACGGTCATCAAGCTAAAAGACCTAACCAAACAGCTCTCTTCTTATGGTAAGGATGGCTAGAGTGTTAGAGGGTACACCGAGCAGGAAGGGCCCAACAGGGTCTATGCACATGAGGGTTGGGGTCTGTGCGTGTTTTGGCTAAGGTCTGTGCAGGTTCTGGCAAGGTCTGTGCAAGGTTTGTGCATGCAAGGGGTGAGGTCAGTGCATGTTCAGGCTGAGGTTGATGCACATTGGGTGAGGTGGGAGTTAGGTCGATGCAGGGTCTGTTCATGAACGGAGCAAGGTCGGTGCAAAGTCTGTTCATGCGCAGAGCAAGGTCGATGCAAGGTCTGTTCATGCGCGAAGCAAGGTCGGTGCAATGGCTGGGTATGAGCCGGGGTTGGAGTGGTGTGCCGGGGAAGCGCCAAAGGGGCATACCGGGCTGGGGCTTGGACTTGTGTGCCGGGGAAGGCCTGGGCTGGGGTGTGCCGTATGGGGCTGGCGGTAAGTGTACCGGGTAAAGGCAGACTGGGGTGTGCCGGGCTAGGTAGGATTGGGGTGTGCCGGCGAGAACAAGGCCGGGGGTGTGCCGCGGGAGAAGGTTCAAGGGCAGGTGTGCCGGGCAAGAGCTATGAGGGGTTTCTTTTCATCTTCTTATGTTTTTCTTCTCTTCTCTTCTCTGGCTTTATACAATGCACGTGGGCTTTCTCTTCCTTCCTCTTAATTATATTCCCTTCTCTCTTCTTTACATGACAAATGTTCAAATTGCTCGGCTATTACCCGGCCCGGCTCTCTCCGCATGATCCATAGTCCTTTGTCTTGGTTGAAGCACTTTGCCATTAGTCATTCCATTTGTTTGTTGCTTCCTTTTGTCTTTTAACATATTATTGTTTCTAACAAAAATTCGACAACATCTCCCCTTGACCCGGATGGTAAGGGGGTAAAAGGGAACACGCCCACACGGAGTGGCGGAACCCGACAATTTGAGGTGGGTGCCAGAGGCAGCAGCACCTTTGATAAAACTTCAAAAAATCCGGAAGAAACGACAAGTGAAAGGCGCCTCTAAGACTACCCAGGGGTGCACCGGGTAAGAAGAGTGACTGGTGTGCCGGCCAAGGAGGGTACAAAGGGCTGGAGGGGTGTACCGAGCTAAGCAGATGGAAGGTGCACCGGGCTGGGGTGGCCGGGCGGTGTGTCGGGCTGGGAGTGGCCAAGCTGTGCCGGCCAAGGGGGCTGAGGGGGAGTGTGCCGGGCAAGGAAGCCCAGGGAGTGCGCCGGCCAGGAAGGCTGTGCCGGGCAAGAAAAGGGATGGAGTGCACCGGGCTGGGGCCAGTTCAAGAGGATGAAGGTGAGGGAGAGGAACCATGCCAAGGGTATTGGGCAAACCAAACACAAGGGGAACTTAGCAAGAAGGGTAAAGGCTCGGGGAGGCACTGGGGCAACAGCATTAGGCCTGGCTATCTGAGGAGGGCAGGAGGGAATATCTCCCCACAGGCAAACGGGCAAGGGTGAGGGTCAGAGGCCCTATGAAGGAGCTACGCCAAGGGGGAAAAATCACTGCCAGAAGGCACACCACCGGAAGGGGGGAAGAAGACGGCCAAACACACGTGACGACCCAAACCAACGGAGGCAGTAAGAAACCCAAAGAGGGAGATTTTCATTCATGAAGAGAAAAGACCATAACCGGCCAAGTACATCAAAGCATACATTCAAACCCAGACGGGGGAGAAGAAGAAATCAAGAACAGAAGAAGAAGAATAAGGAGACGAGGAGGGAGTTTGGGTTGAGCAGAGGCAACAGCCTCCCTGCTCTTCCTCACCCCCTCCACTACATCAAGGCTCACACTCACTCTCTTTCTTTCTCTCTTACTCTCTCTTGCTCGGTGGTCGTCGGAGGACCTCACGCCGGAGCTCTCCTCTTTCTCTTCTCTCTTCTCCTTCTTCTCTTCTCTGGCAACTTCGTCGTGGCTCCCTCCACTGGTGTGCCTCTGTCTGTTTGTGTCCCCGTGTCTGTTCGCCGAAGGAGAGGGGTTTTTATACCCCAGACGGCGGGAACGTTCGAGCACGAACGACGGTGGCGGGAAGTGACCGGCATTGAATGGGGATTTGACTTTCCCCGTCCTCGGTGGCAGGAGGTAGCCTGCGTGCCTTCGTCTCCGGCCGACACCTCAGCTAGCTCGCTGCGCGCCAAAGATCCGTAGGGGATGGGCGTTGGATTTGATCTGTCGGCCGCGCCGGGTGAGGAAGAACCACGGTGTGCCGCTGAGTGGGCAGGCGGCTGTGCCGTTGGAAGACTACAAAAGCGTGCCGCTGAAGGGGCTGGCAAGCGTGCCGTTAAGGGGCTAAAAACCCGTGCCGCTGAAGGGCCTTGCCAGGTGTGCCGCTGGAGGCTTTGCAGCTAGTGTGCCGCTGGAGGGGCTTGCAAGCGTGCCGCTGAAGGGCCTTGACAGGTGTGCCGCTGGAGGCTTCACAATGAGTGTGCCGCTGAGGGCACTTGGTAGTGTGCCGTTCAGAGGCCACCCCGGGTGTGCCGCTGGGAGGCACTAGGATGGTGTGCCGTCGAAGGGCTGGCCTGGGTGTGCCACTAAAAGGCAGCTGGCGATGTGCCGCTAAGAGGCTTTAAGGAGTGTGCCACTGGGGGCACAAAAGGGTGTGTCGCTAAAGGCCACTCGAGGTGTGCCGCTGACGGGCTGGCAAGGGCGTGCTGCTGAAGGCCTTGGGGGAGTGTGCCGCTGGAGAGGGCATGCAGGGTGTGCCGCCGAGAGGGCAATCAGAGTGTGCCGCTGGGGCTTTCAGAGTGTGCCGTTGAAGGCTACGGTAGCGTGCCGTTGGAGGGCACTTGGGGTGTGCCGCTGGGGGCATCAAGGTACGCCGTTGAAGGCATTTGGAGGGTGTTTCCTCTTCTTCTTTTCTTCTTTTCATCTTCTCTTCTTCTATTTTCTTCTCTTCTTTATTCCCCTGCACGTAAGCATGGGGTGAGAAAAATTTTAGTGTCCACAGCAGCCAATCTCAATATATGAGATTCTGGTTGATCACAAAAGCACACACACAGAGCTAGTCAGTTCATACTTAGTTGATGTGTATTGTGATCCCTGCTGTCCAGTGCAATAGATCTTACTTAGTTCTTAACCGTCTCTGAAGGGGTGTCGACCTCACTGCATAGCAGTGTCGACCTCACTGCATAGCAGTGTCGACCTCAGCTGTCTACATAGCTATGATCCGTTGAAGGAGTGTCGACCTCACCACTTGGGAGTGTCGACCTCAGCAGCCTATGCACTATGTTTTGCCGTTTCCATTTGAGCTATTCCTATTAGATCCGCTGTGCATTATGTCTAAGTGACTCATTTGCTTAATAGGAGTGGTTTATGTTTTTATCAACCAAGAGTTTTAATTAGGCCAAAATTTTTAGTAGGATCTATTCAACCCCCCCCATTCTAGATCCAGTGGCACCCCCAAAGGACCCAACAACTTATGTGTGAGCCCCGATTATGTTAGGACGAGTCATTTGTTTTACATATGGTCACAATCCAGCGGTCGAATTTGCTTTAGGTCTTGCTTTAGGTCAAGATCTGGCTATTGAATTTGCTCTAGATCGAAATATGACCATTAGGTTTAAATCTGGTCAATATCCGACCGTTAATTTTGATTTGCATCATAATCGGGCCGTCGGATCGCCATATGATCATGCTCAGCTCATCAGATTTAGTTAATGTTCCCAATATGGGGCATATTTGTGACAACTAATACCCTTTTATATATTTCTGCAATTTCCATACTTCTAGGATATTTTTACAATTACGAGAACATTTCTATATTTATGAAAATCAGAGGCTATTTTGAAAATTTTAGATAGCAGTAGGGCTTCTATCCAATTTTCTAAAATTTTAGAATTTCTAAAAAATGCGGGTATTTTTGCAATTTTGAACATTTCTGAAAATTGTAGGGTTTGTTCATAATTTATAAAACTTTCCCACAAAACACAAGATATTTCTGATAATTACATGGTTTTTCTGTGATTTACAGAAACTTTACACAATTGCAAGGGCATATCCCTAATGATAGGGGTATACGTGTAAACATACCCGTTTTGGGTTTTACAAAACAACACAAGTCTTCAACTCCGGGGTTCATCTCCCAAGGCTCCTTGCGCAAGCTTCAAGCTTCAAGTTCTTCAAGCTTCAAGTGATCCGAGATGTTCAAGATCCAAGTGATGTCCCCCAATGGGCCAAATCCCCCTCCTTTTATAGGCATTGAGAGGGGTTACTCGAACGAGCTGGGCATCGGCCAAGTTCCTCTGCATAGGGCCCATTTAATGACATGGCATTAATGGACTAATTGAGCACCTCCAGGTAACCAGTGAAGGGATTTGGGTTTTGAGATAAGAGAGAGAGAAAAGGAGGTGGGCAACGGTCCCCCCTCAACCTCCTCCGGACTAATTGAGTACCTCCAGGTAACCAGTGAAGGGATTTAGATCTTAAGATAAGAGGGAGAGAAAAGAAGGAGGTGGGCCACAGTCCCCCCTCAACCTCCTCCAGGTAACCGGAGGAGGGAGGAGGGTCGCAGACCCTCTCAACCTCCTCCAGGTAATTGGAGGAGGGAGTCCCTCCTTCCTTTTTCTTTGTTTTTATTTAATGAGAATGGGAGAGAGAAAGGGACCGGGTGGGACCTGCGATCCCCCCCTCTTTACTCCCTCTGGGTAACTGGGTGAGGAGGGGAGGCCACGGAACCCAATGGATCCCCCTCACCTCCCTCCGGATAACCGGGGGAGAGAGGTGGGTCACGGGGCCCACCGCGGCACCTCTCACCTGCCTACAAGTAACCAAGGGAGGGTGGTGTGGGGGTTGGCCCCCTGCCCCCATGGGAGAGAGAAGAGAGAGAGAGGAGGATGCAACCTTTTCCCCTGGCCCTAGGTGGCTATAAAAGCCTTTGACCCATCCTTTTCACCCTTTTTTTTATTCTCTGCTCCGCAGTCTAAGGTCACAACAAGTCAACACGTGAGTTTTTTTTGTGGTTTCGTGTATTCTTCTCAACGCTAGCTTGCTGCCCAAACTTTCCGCACTGACCACATCCTGATGCACCGAGGATGGTCCATGAAGCCCAGAGAAGCTCGTTTCTTGCTGATTTACTGCACGGGTACGTCACTTTATGCCGCCCATGAAGTGTTTGATGATTTTCCGATGTGTAAAAACACATGGACTTTATGTAAACATTTAAGTCCAACAGAATCACGCAGACATTTATGTTGTCCGTTTTATACCACTTTGCGACGTCATGGAACAAATTTAATTTTCTATTTTCTCAGAAATTATCAGAAAGTTTATGGGGTCCAACAAGATCCTACAAAGTGCATGGAAATGATGTTTTTCTTTCTCAAAAGTTGGGGAGACACTTTTTATAGACCGGACAAATGTAATTCTCTTATGGGAAATTTGCATATATACCCCTATAAAACATCATATTTGCATTTATCCCCTATTTTTATCGTATTATCAAGAATACTCTTAATAAACCTCGTATTATTGCACCTATACCCTCGTCGTAACCCACGTTACTTTAACTCGATTATCGTAAAGATTAAGAGAGCAAAAGATTAACTTTCCCTTGGGTTAGTATTCTCTCTCTCCCCATCATCGTCGTGAGAAGACCCTATAGTCGTCCCTGCTGGTCATCCCCACCATTGATGTTGGCTCACTCCTATGCATCATCCTCTGCCCCTCCTCACCGCTAACCCATGTTCACGCCGGAGCAGAGAGAGAAAAAAAGAGAAGGAGATGACCAGAGGGAGGGGAGACCTGTAAACAAAGGAGCACTGCAGCGGCTCCTGAGCAGGTGGGAGGAGGTTGGGAGGGTTCCGATGGAGGGCTGTGTAAGGGAAGGCGACACCTAGTGGGAGTCACCGCCACCGTTAATGTCGTCGGCAGGAGAGGTTTTGGGGGAGAGGGAGGGGGGAATATAGGGGAGAGATGACGGGGGTGGGGGGTTCCTCTTGGGGGTGCAGGGGTGTTGAAGCTAAAAAAAATTGATGAAACAAAATGAGAAAAAAGGTCATCTATAGGGGCTGGCCCCCTTCTTTCCCTTGTTGAGGGGTTTTGGACTGGATCCACCCCCCAAGGGAGGATTTGGACCAGATCCAACCCCCAATTGGGGGGTTTGGACCAGATCCACCCCCATGGGGGGTTTAGACTAGATCCAACCCCCAATTAGGAGATTTAGACCGGTTAAACCCCATAATCCCTCATTTGGCTGATTTGGTCTGGTTAAAACCCCCAAATGGGATATTTGGCTTGGTTAAAGCCCCCATGTGGGGTACTTGGACCGGTTAAAAGCTATGGAGGGCCATGGTTGGACCGGATAAACCTGTAACCGCCCCTGGGTTCTATAAATACCTCCCAGTGAGACCCAGGGGGACACACACACAGACACATAGAGAAGAGAGATCACAGACAGATAGAGCTATGAGGATCTTTGTGCTTGTGCTTGTGCTTTTGAAGGCCCATCCTTTGGAGGGGGTTGTGCTTGTATTGCACTTATACTTGTGCTCACAGTAAGGGTATGCTATAAATGTCCCTCCTTGAGTCCGCACACATGTCCTTATATTGTAGTTAATGAAATCTCATTGTAAATATTTTTTTATGGGGGGAAAATAATGTGATTCTATGAAATAATCAGAAATCCCATAAACGCCCCAACTTTTACAAAAAGGGTCGATCCTCGGCGTTGAGAGCTCGAGAAGGAGAAGTAATCTCCCAAGAGTCTTTGGCCAGCGCGCCTCCACCAAGGAGGGACTTGCACTTCATGTCAAGATTACACGAAAACCCATGTTTAGTCTAGATGTTACAAAAATACCTTTGGTATGGACAAACTACACAAATACCCCTGAACTTTTCTAGAAGTTGCAAACAAATCCCCTACTCAAGAGAAAATCGCAAATAAACCCAGAAAAGGTTCAGAATCTCAAATAAACCCAAAAAAGGTCCAAAATTGCATAAATACCCCAAAAGGGGGTTCAAAATTGCATAAATATCCCTGGAAGGGTCATAAATTGTAAATATATTTAGAAAAAAGGTTTAATCTCTATGAAACTCAAATTCAACGATTTATCCTGGTGGTGGAATGAAGGCCAAATGTAAATCAAATGACCCGACTATGTAATCGAAATTTCATATATTTTGGAAAGATGAATCCGAAGAATGAAATGGTTAGTTTTCTCCTGCGAATGTGTATCTCTAATGGGTGATCTCTTTGATCAATATGTTAGATAAAACCCTCAATATCACAACGGATATTGTAGAGGTCGAAAAAAAGTATCTTTGATAGTTAATCAAGGGTATTCGGACTTTACGCCGATGTAAATAAACATCGACTACGGTCGATAGGGAAATGTCCCGTACCCAAACTCAAATCGTCTGATAAACCAAAATTCTTTTCACCCGCTACTCAAATAACCACTAATGTGCATTTTCTTCTTCAAAGAAATATTTATTTATTTATTTTATTATTTATTTCCATGTTAAACAGACTGGCACGCCCGATAGAACATTTCCTGTCTTTCATCTCTCGGTCAAAGAATACTTCAACCTTTGCAAAGGTTGTGACATGTTTCATACTCTTACAACAGAAATAATCAAAACTTTTGGCGATAATGGCTGTTGTAACTTACGGCCCGCTCGTCGTCACCAACCACACTGCGCACGGCTACTTGGCTACTCCAATAGTTTTTGGCGACTTTCCAGCAGTCGCCGACTCGCCCTATTTCTTGGGCCTAGTCCCTGTGGCTGAAGATAAGCTAGCAACGCCCACAAATGTATCTACCGAGGGCACTAAGCCTTCGGTCCCAACCACTGCCCGAGCCTTCTCGATCAATTAAATCACTATCAACGTCGTTCCTGCTCACCGGGGGCAACATTGCAGTCACAAAGGCGTAAAGCCTGCAGCTGCCACATCTCGATACGACAACATAGTAATTGTCGGAGACCTTCACATTCGGCTGGATGGAGGGACCATATGTCACGCCCCGACGCGGAATATCGAGGGCGTGAGCGAGTCGTAACAAGCGTGTCGATCAGAGCATGTACAACTTTATTTCTAAAGTCAGAAATGAATGGGAAAATGATACTTTTATTCCATCAAAATGAAGTTTACATCACTAATTCATAAACCATAAAGGCAATTACAAACTTACTGTTGTGCCCCTTGTGCTTTGATGAGTGTGGTGTTTTAATGATAGTAACATGAATGAGTCACCACATTGAATGATAGCAACATGAATGTTTATAACTGATATACTCTGTGTATGACTGTGACTGGTATATTATCTGGGGAATGCATGTGTTCTGTCTGCATAAGTCTATTCACTGCATGTGTTCTGTCTGCAAGTCCATACATTGCATTCGCCAAGTCTGTACATCCATCTGCTTGCATTGAGTCTATACATCGCTCACTTGCATGATCATCAAGTATGCACATTGGACTTTTACTCAAGTCTGTACATTGCATCATAGTGTTATGCAGTGTCTTGGTGAAGTCTATACAAGCTGTTCATGCATTCAAGTTCAAGTATATACATCGTTCGTCTCATGTAAGTCTATACAGACTGTTCATGCATTCAAGTTCAAGTATATACATCGGTCCGTCTCTGTTAGCGTCTAAGGCTTTGGGCAAAGTCTATACAGACTTCAACGTCTCATTCTGCGTCTTATAGCATGTCTATACATTGCATCGTGGCGTTTATGCTCTAAGTCTATACACTGCATAGCAAGCTCAAAGTCTATACATTGAGCGTCTCATGCATCATTCTTCTAAGTCCATACATTGGACTGTAGCATGCATTTGGCGAAGGCATCGCAAGTCTAGACAGTGGACCGTCTTTCCCAGCGTCTCAATTGGACTAGTCTGCAACGGCTAAGTCTGCACATTGGACCGTCTTCATTAGCGTCTTTGCCAAGTCCATACATCGTCCATCGTCTCATGAAGTCTGTACATCGCATTCACGTTTCACAAAGTCTATACATTATGCATGTTTGAGTTGAAGTCTATACACTGGTTCATATATCAAGTCTGCACATCCCTTACAGCAAGTATATACATTCGTTGTGCATAGTCTTGAGCATATAGGAAGTATGTACATTGTTCAGTGCATTGCATGCATCATGGTTGAAGTCTACACAGTGAGCTGAAGGATGTCTAAGTCTATACGTTGGCTACTGAATGTTATGCAGAGTCTATACATTGCACTGCATTCACATAGTCTATACAAAGCATAGCCTTGCATGAATGAAGTCTGTACATCGTGCATCTAGTGCTTCAAGTCTATACACTGCTGCACGTTGTGTTCTTCGAAGTCTGCACATTGCTTTACACTTCAGTAAGTATGTACAGCCGTTGCCTTCTTACATGAAGTCTGCACATTGCATCGTCTCAACTTGCGTCTCACGTTGCATCCAGCAAGTCTTTCACAAGTCTGTACATCACTATAGCTGCATCGTCTCATGCAGCGTCTCATTCAAGTCTGTACAGCCGTCTGCATTGGATTTCAAGTCTAGACATTGCACTGTTACATCCACCGTCTCATTCAAGTCTGTACAGCCGTCTGCATTGGATTTCAAGTCTAGACATTGCACTGTTACATCCACCGTCTCATTCAGCGTCTTAGGCCTGCAAAGTCCATACATTGGTCGGTGGAAAGTCTGTACATTGGCTTCAAGACTCTCAAGTCTATACATTCGTTTCTAAGGCAAAGTCTGTACATTGCCTTTGGACCTCAGAGTCTATACAGAGTCTGCATCCTCTAAAGTCTGTACATCCAATTGCCTTTGCTTTGGTCAAGTCTGTACAGCCAGGGAGACTGTTAAGTCTATACATTCCTTCACTGTAGCTGGCACGAGGTAAAGTCTGTACAATGGTCTTAACTTTCCAAGTCTGTACATTGGCCTCCATGCCTCAAGTCTCTACATCGGATTGTTTGGCCAAGTCTGTACAGCCAACGCCTTCATTGATTCCAAGTCTGGACACTGGTCTTCAAGCGTTCCAAGTATGCACATTGATTCGGGTTCTCCAAGTCTATACAATGAAGTCTGAACATTGCATTTGCATTCACAATGTCTTCACACCTGAAGTCTATACATTGTGTCGTTCACATCTGCAAGTCTAGACATTGGAAAGTCTATACACTGCATTGTGCATACTATGATGTCTGTACAGGGTTTATGCTTAAACTGATAATCCGATACTCTGTCTGACAGGGACTGTTCGAGAAGCTCTATGAAGGGCACGTGATCCGAGGATAAGGACAGTGCCCAGATGAGGACACGTGTACTGACAGCCTGCTGGATGCTGCCACGTGGTCCGAATTTTTAGGGCGGGAACTGTGGAAGCCACACGCGCCCTGGCTGCTACTGCTGCTGCTATATATATGAGTCTTCGTCTTCAGATGAAGAGTGATCGAAATAGACAGAGCAGAAGCTGTGAAAAAAAAAAAAGGTAGAGTGCAGAGAGGTCTTCGATCCAGAGAAAAAGAAAGAGAAGAGAAGAGAAGAAGAAGAGAAAGAAGAGAAGAGAAGAAGAAGAAGAGAAAGAAGAGAAAGAAGAGAAATAGAGAGCTCGAGCTGAGAGAGAGAGAGAGAGATTGGGTTGTCTGGCTTGTGGATCAAATCCAAGTCAGAAGTGCTCTTCGAGAGCTATATTTGTGCTTCATTGGTTCAGCTTTCCGATTGTTGTTTATTTCTATTTTCTGTTTTCCATTTTACACCTTCTTCAAGCTGTTAGTCAGCAGATGCAGTGGAGGTCTCCACTGGACAGGTAAAGCTGTAATCCTCAGCTGGCGAGACTTGGTCTCGGACGGGTTAAGCTGTATTTCCCCAGCTGTTTGCAGAGGTGCATCCTCTGGACAGCAAGCTATGTTGCTCAGCGGGCGAGGAGGATTCCTCGGACGGCAAGCTGTGTTGCCCAGCGGTTGTAGGCAAGCTGTGATGTCCAGCGGTTCAAGCTGTGAGTCAGCAGTAAGCCACACTCGGATTGAGTGTGGGGTGGATGTAGGTCTGCTGGACCGAACCACCTAAAAACCCTCTTGCATTGTGGTTTGTTTTGTTCTATTTGTGCTTCCGCTAGATGAATGCATAGGGGCGCTCAATTGTTTGCTTATAGGTTCAGTAGATGAGTGTTCTAATTTGTCTTGTTAGCATTCCAGTTATCAAGTGAGCGAAATCTTAATTTGATTGCACACTGAGTGTTTGTTTATTTCTGCCATCGCTTATTAGACTTCAAGTTTGTCTAGTTAAGCGAACTGTGCCCATTATATGCTTAAGTGTGATATTGAGATTCCATACTTTTCTGCTTAGTGGCTTATAAGAGAATTCAATTAGATCTTCAGATTGTCTAAATTTGTCTTGTGAGCATAAGTTTTTATTTGGGCGAATTTTTTAAAGGGATATATTCATTCACCCCCCCTCTGAATACATAGCACCGAACCCAACACTTACAACTCCAAAATACAACATTCTTGTAAAATCACTAATGACCTACATAAATCCTAGGGAAAAGAAAAACACTCTTTCACTCTTGTCCATTCCCTTGTTCAATTTCATTTCCTGTAACAATTTACCAAAACGTAGGGTGAGTAAAAAGCTCAGTAGGATTTTATATCTCTATAATCAGGCAACAATTAAGTATTTATCATTTTGGACATTTTTCAAAGTAAATTGGGAAGTGTTTAAGATCATGAATAGCAAGTAGGAAATTGTATACGGAATTTCAAATAATAACAAGATAACAAGGTTCCAATATAATTTTAAGTATTGAATATTGGACATCTAAAGAATATCATGAAAGAATTTGGCCATTTCATGCAAGTCAAAAATATTCATGTCATTTCAAGCAATTTCAAGTAACAAGTAAACAAGTACAATAACGAAGTGTGGAATGTCATAAATAATCTAGCAAGTCATGCACTTCGGTACAATGCCACACCGTGGTCAATCAACTCCCATGGGCACAAGTACTTTCGGGCGCTCCTCCCAGGACCAGACCGGGCCCCATTAATGCCAGGCATTGGGTCGGTGGATCATAAGATCCCAAGTATGTTTAGACATCCACTTAACACTATGGCCAATGAATTTCAAGAATAAGCTCATTTGTAAAAAGTACAGATTTGACAAAAATCTCAGAAGTAACAAGAGAAGTGAATAATAATTTTAAGACATCATGTTTAACGACATTAAGTCGTGGAATTCAAGAAAGAACGATAACTAGGAAGAAATTCAAGTAATTCGAGTTTAATATAATTAATTTAATTCCATGATTTAATCTTGTATGCATTTGGTTTACAAGTATTTAGACATATCTTCAGGAAGTTTTTGTACATTAGAGATGCATTAGTTTAGCCAAAAACGGTGATTTATTATTTAGATATCAGAATTTTGTTATGAAAAATAGATTTTTATGCCGAAAATAATTCTAACTTGCTGAAAATAACTTTAACAAGCTGAAAATGATTTTCATACGTTACTTTACTGATAAGATGATAAAAATAAATTTTTTCATGCTGGATTTAATTTTTAACATGCTGAAAATTAATATTTAACATGCTAAAATTACTACTTAACATGCTAAAATAATTCTCACATATTAATTTACTGATAAGATGATAAAGATAAGTTTACCATGCTGATTACATAAATTCTCTGATAACAACATAAATTTTATCATGCTGAAAATTATTTTTTTTTATATTTATTTACTAATTATTTGGTAGGAAAATAGAATTATCATGCTGAAAAATAGTTTTAATATATTAAAAATAATGCTAACATGCTAAAAATAATTCTAACATGCTGGAAATAATTTTATCATACTGGAAGTAATTTTAATATGCTGGAAGTAATTTTCATGCATCAATTTACTAATTATTTAATAGGAAAAATTAGGTTTAGCATGCACAAAAAAATAGTTTAAATAGATTTTAACATGCTGAAAATAGTTTTTATATCTCCGTATGTATAAAATGATTTTATCATGTTGGAAGTCATTTTTAACATGTTGGAAATATTTTTCATGCATTAATTTACTAATATGGTTATAATTTACTAATATGGTTAAAAATAGATTTTTACATGCAAAAATAATTTTATTCTACAAAAATAATTTTTTTACATGCTGTAAGAATTAAAACATGCTAATATTACCTTTCCTTACTTTTGGTGACTATATGCATACAATTAACATGGATTTCCAAATGATATAGTTCCTATTGTATAGTGACTTAAGTTTAGTCCCACATTAGAAGTTTTGAAAACTTTCATGGCTTTATATGTTGGAGAGCTCACCTATGATGTGGGTTCGAGTTGTGAGTTGAATTGAATAGATACGAAAATCTAGTATATTTATTTATTTATTTGAGCCGAGCCGAGCCGAGCCGAGTCGAGTCGAGTCGAGTCGCGGTGCGATATGAGTGTATATATATATATATTTTTTGTATGTCCGGAAAAGTGTCGACCCTTGGCGTCGACATTTGTTTGCAGGCAGAAAGTGTCGACCCAGTGGGTCAACACTTATTTCCTGTATACGGTTTTGTTCTTAGACAGAACGGCCGTGAAAAAGTGTCGACCTGGGAGGTCGACACTTGTCCGTCGTGAAAAAGTGTCGACCCGGGAGGTCGACACTTTTCACTAAGTTACGAGTTTTTAGCAGAAATCTCGATCCTGAGTGTCGACCTTAAAGGTCGACACTTTTTCTACTACTTTGAATATTTCTTCACTAAAATTGCTATAACTCCCTCATTTCTCAATGAAATTTAGTGAATGAGGTATCAATGGAAGGAGCACTGAAAGAGGAACAATCTAGCATGCTTTAATTAGAATTTAGCATGAGAGATACCTACCTTTAATTGCTTCCAAAGGAAAGGGGGAAAATAACTCGGAATAAATAGAAAAGCCTTTGATTCTTCAAATCTCCTTCAAATCTCCTTCAATCTTCACACCAGCATAGCTTAAGCCTCCAGTGATGGTTTGTGGGTTGATTGGGGTTCTATTTATAGCCAAAACTTGCCCAACTTTGTCAAGATTCCTCACCTAATTTTACCTAACCCATTAAGTCCGAATTTAGAAGAAAAATTCCATTTCTCTTCTTAATCTAGCCCATTTTTGGTGTGAATTGGTGTGAAAACAATATAATTTTGGCTGGTCTAAAGTGGAATGGTAGGTGAGAGTTGATTTTTGAGTCAATCTTCTAGAAATGAGGTTATTTTAATCCCTTAAATGCCATATTAAACATGTGTTACGAATTTTGGTCTAATTATCCTTTAATAAATCCTTTAATCCATTAATTCAACCCATTATGGATTATCCAATGGGCCAATTGTAATCATAGTCCATTATATGGACTTTTATTGGGCTTCTTATAATTTATCTAAAGGTTAAAGCATTTATGTTTATTTACCTCAAGTAAATGCATTTATCTAGTTTATTACATATAGTAAAAATGTAATTTAACTATTTCATGAAAATTTTAATTATAGAATAAAATTAAAAATTTTATTTCTCATCTTTATTTATCGGGTTTCTACACCATACCTCAGGACAAGCACGTCCCAACTATCCCTACCTCCAACTGTTTCGAGCTTCTTCGGCAAGCCCGAAAAGACAAAGCAGAACTGAAGAGATCCGACGCTCCAGTAGCAAACTGGGGGCAAATGCGTCGGCCTAAATCTACAGCTCCCAGACCAAAATCAAGGGATAACCCAACGGAGGAGCGTCAACTCCAAATGAAGCAAAATTGAGTTACCAAAGAGGAGGCTCGAGCCATTAGAAGTGCCAAGATAGGTCACCTTATCCTAATATCGGACCATGGGCAAACCAAAGTCCCAACTGCTCCAGAAATCTAAACCTTTGGCCCTCAAGGGCTGAAGAGGAAAGGGGTTTATAAAAAGCCCAACAAAGCCAGACAATCCCTGAGAGCAACCCAACAAGACAGGATTTATAAGGTGGATCCACCTGAGATTTTAATTTTTGACTGACTGGGGGGATTCAATCACCCGGGTTCTCAGCTCCAAAAATAGAGGGCATTGCAGGTTGTTTGATGCGGGACGGGACGCGAACCTGGGACTCTAGCTCGCGGACGTCCCTAAGCGAGGGAAACGCGGGATCGTGCGTGGTTGGGAAACCGGCAATGAGTCTCGGGTATCGGCTTTTTCCGCGTGCTCGGATTGAGTCACGGGACGGGTCACACTCACTCTCTCGCAGCGGTGATTGAAATAATATAACGAGCTAATTAACCTATCACTCTAGCAGCGGCATAAGAGTACATATACGAAATGAGCAAATGCGATAAAGAGGGAGGCGAGTTTACCTCCACGCTCCGGGCGTGGGGAAGACGACCCCGGCCGAAGCTCGTACTCCCGGTGTACAAATATTAACAATAATTACATAAATGATTTTAAGGCCCACTCCACGCAGGGAACTAAAGGGCTACAATGTGGGACCCGGGAGTAGCGAACTCGGGTTGACGGGCAGCAATTTGGACGGTTCTTGGGCCAGAGACGGGCTGCTGATCGGCACGGTCCTGCGGGGCCCGCGGGACAGCAGGTGGGTCCGGTGGCTGGGACAGCGGTGCCCGGGCGTCTCCTTGCTGCTGGGAGCTGCTGGGGGTTGCTGATCGATCCCCGGGAGCGGCAGAGACCGAAGGTGTGCCGGCGTATTTTCCGAGGAATTAATTCCCGGACTGCTTCTGCTGACTGGACTCGGATCTGAACTGCACGCCTTCACAAAAAGAATTCTTGCGCCCAGATCCGGTGTCGGATCGACGCAAAGTTGGTACCGATGGATAGAGGACTCAGAGGGCTACAACATATAATTATTTCAGATCCATCAAGTGAATGGATTGAAAATGAAAACGAATGTTCCTCAAAGGTTTCTACTGGCTCGGACTTACAGACACGCAGGACAGACTGAGATCTGCCTGAAAATGAATTTTGACCGACAGAAAAATAATAGATCTAGACTCCAGAAAAATTATGGATGGAAGGGGGGTAAGTGAGGAACATGTATGATTTTTTTGGGAATTTTTGGAGATGTATAAGGGGGCGGGAAAAATAGAAGAACAGACTCCTATCCTGCAGATCTGCTGATTGGCAGACTGTCAGGGGTGAAATTAAAATTACGGGAAAAGTACCAAATGACCTCTGATTGGAACGAAATTTAAGATGGAGATAGGGGATAACAAGAGGAACAAACATTCAAAATTGCAGCTCGATCAGATCTCCTGATTTGGAGATAAAATTCGGGCTTCAACCTTCTATCCTGATGTGGACAGAACTCCGACGCGGTGGCGGTGGTGGTGCGACGACGGCTCGATAGCGGCGGCGGCGGCGGTGCTGAGCTTCTCACTCAGAGAGGAGGAGATGGGGAGGCTTCACACCTCAAGAATTTCGTAGAAATCCATCTGCAAGGGGAGAGAGAGAGAGAGAGGGGCGCCCTTGGGCTCTTGGAGGCAAATGCCAATTTTCTGATTTCTTCTTCATTAATTCTTACAAAATGGAAAATACATGGGTTATATAGAAATATACAAATGACCAAAACTAGCCCTAGATCTAGGGTTTGGGAGGAGTAAACTAGGGATAGGATATTTAATCCCCATGTGGTCAAATGGCCAAATTAAATAAAAATACAACAAAGCATTAAACTTTATAAATGGGGGGCGCCCCCTTGACTAAAGGGGAGTCCAACTTGGACTTTCTTCCCTCCTTGTCCCCCCTTGGTCCAAGTCCAATTTTGGACTTTGAACTAGCCCCACACGAGCCCTAGAACCCAGGTGGACCAATGGAAAAGAGGGTGGGGGCCCCTGCTGGACCTACTGGACTTTTACAAATAAATCCAAAGACTTTAAAGACTAACCCTTTAGCTTATGATGCCTTACAATTGCAAACCCAATTAGCCAAGGGTATAAATACAAACAAAATGACATAAATGGAAAATAAAAATATTAGTGCTCAGTGTTGATTCCCATCATTGTTTATGACTCTGTAAAAGTGTTTACCTGCTACACTTCCTCTGTCAATGAGCAGCCGACCAAACTACCCGAAGAGATGATCGAAGCAGCCCAAATTCAGAGCCCAAATCCTTTACTAAACTTGTTAGAAGAAGCATTATATGACAATCTAACTTCGACGGAAGACAACTCGCCGCCGGAAAATTCACTTCGCAACATATCTGAAGAGTCAAATGAAACAGTGCACTCGACCCCTGGGGATGAACTCCCAATTGAATTTGAGACTAAAATACACTTGGACAGAGAATGTAATCCCAGTCGAATGTTAGTCTTTGACCGACTGGGCGCACCTGCCCGTCAAAATGCGTATCCCCACAAGAAAAGAATGATGTAGATTACGAAAGGCACTACAGAGGTTTACAGTGGCAACTAATCTGCAACTGATAAATCCACAATGTCGAAGGGTCTAGCTCAATGGACTCACTTGGTCAACAAGGAAGGTCCCATAACAAGCCTCAAGGTTGAGGGTCTTTCGACCCAAAAGAACCACCTTGTTGGGATGTCATCTCAACAGGATGACATGGTGGATAACCCTCACGACATTCATAGGAAAAGCAACATGAGCCTCGAGAATGTTTCTCGAGATAATACCGAATGCATGACTCTGGAGAGTGTACAGCAGGAGAATCAAGCATTAAGTCCCTCCTACAAGAATGGTTGCGAGAGCGAGATACCCTATTCATATATCTCGCATCGTCATCAATTAACCAAACCAATTACGGAAGGGATGCCAACAAATGCCAATTCTTCGGCCATAATGGATAAGGCACCGACTGTTGAGGCCAAGCCCTTTAGGGACCGCTATGTCAATAAGAAGAAGGCAAATGATGTCGACTTCTCTCCTTTAAATTGCCAATCCTAGAAAAAAGTTGGCTCGAGTAAGGCCCACAAAGATGCCAGGGGTAAATCACCCGCAATACCTCTAACGCAACGGATGAAAGCACTATACTCCTTCATCAAAGAGTATACCAGAGGATTGTGAGTTGGGTATGGCACGAGAGCTCATAACTCTACTGGAGCCCCGAAAGTTAGCTAAGGGAGGTAGAATCAAATTTATATCATCGCATGGAAGGCCACGCCATTGAGGGTTACTAAGTCTTTAAAGATGAAGTGGAAGTATGGAAGGATTAATACAGTCCCCCTGATCCAGATGAGGAATTATCAAGTTGATCCCCCACAACCCCATCCATGGGCTCCACCAAAGCCTTTAGCTAAAGTAACTCGTGCTTCGACCACATCGACACTTCCTGAACTTGAGGCAACAGAAGCAGGTTTAAGCCAAAGCAGACCCTTCTAAAGGAACCCTGGTCGACAAACGTTCGATGAATATTTCTTCCGTCGAGAGGATACGAAAGGGATTTTTTACATACTAGTAAGGGAAGGACGCACAATACCACATGCTCCTCCAAAACCACTGACAAAGGCAGATAGGGGGCATCCCCTCTTCTGTGAATACCATGCTAGGGTATGTCACCCTACCCATGAATGTAGAGCGGTACTAGAGCGCATCGAAGCACTTATTGGATAAAGACAAACTAATGTCAAGGGCTATTCAACGACAAGGCTCTGCCCGAGGGAAATCACCAATCCAAGATGGCGTCCGAGCGACACCAGCTTAGATCTTGCAGGCCCTGAGCACCAGAGGCAAAAAGTCGAACATGCTATAAAAAAAGAGAAAAAAGAAAAGAAAATTGTGGGGCATCTCTGCTACTATAGACATCATGCCAGGGTAGGTCACCCCACACAAGGGCACCACTGATCCAAAAATGCAGGAAGCTAATCCCGGCAAAGAAAATGCCAAGAAAAGTCAATGGTAAATTAATGAAGCAACTCAGATTATGCAAGTATTCCACAGCCTTGGTATGCATGTAGTTGAACACCAGGAAATGCCTCATGAATTAATCAAGTAGGAAATTAACGCCACCTTCCAAGTGCAGCGACAAGAGGCCAATTAAGTTAAAGTGACCTCGAAAAATCTTCATTAGTCCAGGCCTTCTAAGGGAAGAACTCAAGGCAAGAACTTCAACCCTGGGGGGATGATCCAATCAGCCCTAAATTTCCCTCAAGACATGCCACAAGGCGAGAAAAGGGAGAAGAATAAAAAAAAGAGGAAAAAAATGTTGAAGAAACAGACTGCCAACTCAGAAAGTCAAAAGGGCGTATCTGGCAAAGAAAACTCCAAGGGAAAGCTAAGGGTAAAGCATCAAGCAAAGCTCCAAGCAAAGTCTCAGACGAATCCTCAAGCAAGATAGCCCTGACGAGCAAGACCACAAGTAAAGACCTGGCAAAGGCTTCAAGCAGAACTCTAGGCAAGGCCAATAAGGCAAATCCAAGGATGACCTATGCACTTCATTTTTCAATTTCAGCACTCCCTTAGTGAAGTTCGCTCCAAACCCTTAAGGTTTCAAACCATTCATGACTCAAAAGATGCCTTTACAACATTAACTTATTCATATATGGGCTCCGACCAATTATTTCGTCCCAAACTATCTTTGAGCACAAACTTAACCCTTTACCAACCAAGTCCAGGCTTCAACCCCCATTTGAGCTCCAACCCATTCCTTGACATAGGCATAAATGGGCTATAACCCATCCTCAAGCCCACTTTGGGGTACAAGCTTATCCCTTTGTCAACTAATTCCGGGCTTCGACCAACATTTCGGCTCTAACCCATTCCTTGATGCCCATGCATCCACAGACTCCAACTCACCTTCTGGTATAAACCAACTTTAGGAATCAACCTATACTCCCACATTTCTCATAATGGAGCCAAAAAAAAAAAAAAAAACAAGTCCCACGGCATCAAACCATCAAGGTCATACAATAAATCTCTGTCGTCAAACCATCAAGGTCAACCAATAAATCTTTAGCGTCAAACCATCAAAGACAGCCAAATAAATCTTTGGCGTCAAACCACCAAGGTCACCCAACAAACCACCAACGCCAAAACACCAAAGTCATCCCACAAATTGCCAACACTCAAAATCATCAAGGATAGCCAACGAATTCATAAACATCAAATCAACAGGGTTAGGCAGCAAGCCCAAAAATCCCAAATGCTCGACGTCAAACCACCAAAGTCAACCAGCAAACGCTTGATCCCAAGCGACAAAAGATCAGTCAACCCAAAACCCAAATCCCTGGCTTTTAAACCAAAAAGGTCCGTCAGCTAAAGACTCACACCGTAAATCCCTACCTGTCTCACCGCAGCAAGCGTCTTCATGAGATTTGTATAAACTCGAGAAGTGCTCGACCCAAAAAATCTTTGTGCCTTTGATATCAAAGCCAAGGCAAACCAATCTAAACCCCTAACAATGACGCCAACACCACAAAGTTTGGCCCATCTGTCTCACAAACACTATAGGTATGTTGAAGCCAAAAATTGATAAAAAAAGAAGAAAAATGACACCAATATATATATATGGAGGCCGGCCACCCTCACTCCCTCAATTGGGGGGGTTGGACCGGATTCACCCCCAATTGGGGGGTTTGGACTGGATCTAATCCCCAATGGAGGGTTTGGACCAGATCCAACCCCTAATTGAGGTGTTTGGACCGAATCCACCCCTCGATTAGGGGGTTTAGACCAGATCCACCCCCTATGGGGGGGTTTGGACTAGATCAAACCCCCAAGTCCCTCATTTGGCTGATTTAGTCCAGTTAGAACCCCCAAGTGGAGTATTTGGCCCGGTTAAAGCCCTCAAGTGGGGTACTTGGACCGGTTAAAATCCCTGGAGGGCCAAGGTTGGATCGGATCAACCTGTAACCGCCCCTGGGTTCTATAAATAACCCCCCAGTGGGACCCAGGGCGAAACAGAGACAGAACACAGAGAGGAGAGAGCGTAGAGGTCTGGTGCTTGTGCTTGTGCTTCTAAAGGCCCATCCTTTGTGTCGTGTTTGTGCTAGTGTTGTGTTGTGCTTGTACTGTGAGGGTATGTCATAAAAAGTCCCTCCCTTAGCCCATGTACAACACAATATCCATATGATTCATGCAATTTATGTATCTCTTGATATCATTCCCCCCAAACTTTCAGGTTTTGTAAAAAGGACCTTAAGAGCCTTACAATTATGTAAAAGTCCGAGATGCATCCGGGAAATGTGTATAAGCCCTGATCATCTACAAAAAGGGTTTTGTAAAACTCAAGAATTTGTCGAGAAAAATCAACACCAAGTGGTGCGGTCACAGTTGATTAAACAGCAAAGGCGACAATAGAAGCAGCAAATTTTACACCATCAACCTCTTACCCCATGCAATTCCTCATAGCAGATGCACAAAACTTAAAGAAATCTCCTTCCCACGTGGACTAACCACCAAACTATGGGTTGGGTGAGCAGTGGAAAAGTCAACTACAAGGGTTGACCCCTTCTTTCCCTCATTGAAGAGTTTAAAGAAATCCCCTTCCCACGTGGGCTAACCACCAAACTATGGGTTAGGTGAGCAGTGGAAAGGTCATCTACAGGGGTTGACCCCCTACTTTCCCTCATTAAGGAGTTTTGGACTGGATCCACACCTAATTGGGGGGTTTGGATCGGATCCAACACCCGATTAACCCCCAATTGGGGGGTTTGGACTGGATCCACCCCCAATTGGGGGGGTTGGACCGGATCCACCCCAATTAAGGGGTTTGGACCGGATCCAACCCCCAACTAGGGGGGTTTAGACCGGCCCCAACTAGGGGGTTTGGACTAGATCCATCCCTAGTCGAGGGGTTTGGACCGGATCAACCCCCAATTGGGGGATTTGGACCGGTTAGACCCCATACTCCCCCATTTGGTTGAGTTGGTCCAGTTAGAACCCTCAAATAGGGTATTTGGCCCGGTTAAAGCCCCAAAGTGGGGTACTTGGACTGGTTAGAGACCTTGGATGGCCATATTTGGACTGGATCAACATATAACTGCCCATGGGTTCTATAAATACCCCCCTAGTGGGACCTAGGCAAACACACAGAACGGATACAAAACGTAGGGAGGAGAAAGCGCAGAGGCTCTTCTGAAGGCCCATCTTTTGGGTTGTATTTGTACTTATGTTATGCTTGTGCTTGTGCTTCTGAAGGCCCATCTTTTGGGTTGTATTTGTACTTACGTTATGCTTGTGCTTGTGCTCACAGTGAGGGTATGTTATAAAACTGTCCCTCCTTGAGTCCGCACACATGTCCCTGTGTTGTGGTTAATGTAATCTCATTGTAAATATTTTGGGAAAAATAATGTGATTCTCTAAAATAATCGTGAATCACATAAGCACCCTAACTTTTACAAAAAGGGTCTACATAGATACCCTTGTGGTGATGTCCCTTGTGCCACTCCTTGGAAAAGGATTATAAGAAATTTTTCTTCCAGGGGGCTCCTTAACCCCCGCAGAGGAGCGCTGCCCCCTTGACCCGCGAAATGACCGGGTAGGTCGATCCCTAGCATTACACTGATGGACGCATGAAGTTGGACCCTAACCCATGAGAGCTCGAGAAGGAGAAGCAATCTCCCAAAGGTCTTTGGCCAGCGCACCTCCACCAAGGAGGGACTTGCACCTCATACCAAGATGACATGAAAACTTCTGTTCAGTCCAGATGTTACAAAAGTACCCCTAGTTTGGACAAACTACACAAATACCCCTAAACTTTTCTAGAAGTTGCAAGCAAATCCCCTACACAAGGAAAAATCACAAATAAACCCAGAAAGGGTTCAGAACCTCAAATAAACCCAAAAAGGGTCCAAAATTGTAGAAATATCTTGAGAGGAATCCAAAATTACATAAATACCCCCAAAAGGGTCAAAAATTGCAAATATATCAAAAAAGGGGTTTGATCTCTCTAAAACTCAAATTCAACGGTCTATTCTGGTGGTGGAATGAAGGCCACACGTAAATCAAATGACCCGACTATGTAATCAGGATTTCATGTATTTTGTAAAAATGACTCCAAAGAATAAAATTGTTAGTTTTCTCCTGCGAATGTGTATCTCTAATGGGTGATCTCTTTGATCAAATTTGTTAGATAAAACCCTCAATATCACAACAGATATTGTAGAGGTCGAAAAATGGTATCTTTGATAATTAATCAAGGGTATTCGGACTTTACGTGATGTAAATAAACATCGACTACGGTCGATGGAGAAATGTCCCGTACCTGAACTCAAATCGTCTGATAAATCTAAATTCGCGGAAATAATAATACACCCGCTACTCAAATAACCACTAATGTGCATTTTCTTCTTTAAAGAAACATTTATTTATTTATTTCCGTGTTAAATAGGGGGCTTACCAAGCTGAGGGGACAGGGTCATCGGAGCTGCCTAGATCTGGAGGGGGCAGGGAGGGGTGGAGGCTGGGGGGTTCACCGAGGGGCGAGGGGGGTTGCAGAAGTGTGAGGGGAGGGAGGGGATCGGGGTTAGGGTTGACAGGTTCACCGGAGGGGGGGTTGCAAAGGTGTGAGGGGTGGGAAGTCGGGGGAGCTCGCCAGAGGTAGGTGAGAGGGGTTACAGCTCTCTCTCTTTCTCTCTCTCCCTCTCTCTATCTCTCTCTATCTCTCTCTATGGATGGATGGGGTCATAGGTTGGGGCTGGGGGGTTCACCGGGGAGCTGTAGAGATGTGAGGGGAGGGTGGGGGGTCTGCCCCTTCTTCTTCTTGAAGGTCTTGGTCGCCACAGTAGCCATTAGAGATGGGACATCAACAGATGGCTCAATGGCGGCGGCCCCTCTTGTTGGAGCATCTCCATGGCTTCGTGCTCTTCCGAGTCCAGAGCCCACGTGCCTAGCTTCGCCCAGAATGACACCATTGTCACCATCGCTGGAACGGTCTGCTCTCTCTCTCTCAATGAATAGGGTTGGGGGTTGGGGCTAGGGGGTTCACCGGGGGGCTACAAAGATGTAAGGGGGGGTAGGGGGTTAGCGGAGGTCGCTAGAGGTGGGGGAGAGGAGTTGCAGGTAGGGTGTGGGGAGTGCTCATCGGAGCTCGCCGGAGGTGGGGGAGAGGGAGGGGAAAAGGGAGTTGCCGGAGGTGAGGGAGAGGGGCCGCAAGGCACCCTTCTCTCTCTCTCTCTCTCTCTCAAACATAAGGGCTTTTTGATATTACACATTTTCAAACAATTTTCGTGGGTATATTCCCAAAATATTTGTCGACATTGATAGTTCGAGAGCTAGGGGGTATAACCATAATAATATGAGGTTTATTAGGGGTATCCTTGATAATACAATAAAAATAGGGGGACAAATGCAAATACGATGTTTTATAAGGGTATATATGCAAATTTCCCTTCTCTTATTTTACCCTTGCTTCAAGGGTAGAAATTACTTTGCCTTCTTGTATAGGAGAGTTTGTGGGAGTACTCTCTTCTTACTTGCATATTCTTCGTTTCTATAAATGACATGGTGCCATCCACTTTCGAAAAAACAAATATTTTCTTGTAAGTAAAGTGGACAAAACAAGGGTATGAGTGTCACTGGCCACTTGCACCTTCCTAATCTCAAACTATTTTCTCCAAATTTTGTTTAAAGAAGAAACTTTCAAAAATCTGTCAAAAGAAATAATATTACCTTCCATCCAAGGTTGAGTTAGACAGGAAATTCCTAGTTGCTAAGAGGGATAAAGGAGTTAGAAATATGACTCCTTTGGATGGATCTGTTTTCAACCTTTGCAGCCTTTATTTTATAGCTCCAAACTGCTCAAACCAAGAGTAAGACAAAATAGGGGTAATGCTAAACTAGTAATATGCAAAGATACATGATGCTTCAAGTAAAAATGAATTTTAGCATCATAAGGCATCAAAAGGATAAATGTAATATGCATTTTTGACCCAAAAAAAACCATGCAAATAAAGCCCAGAACTGGAGCAGCATTGGGCAGAGCCAATCCTTATGAAATTCCTTCAGAGCAAAACAAGTCTGAACAATAGTCACTTGGTTCCCGTCTGTTCGAGCCACTTATGATGCTTCTGCTGACTCTTAAATCCATGGCAAAACAAGCGCTGAGAAACAAAAATCATAAAGCTGACAATTGAATAACTCATGAAGTTGAATAAGTAGAGCAGATTAGTCTTATGTTTGCTTTGTATTCATGTTTGTGATTAGAAAAAAAAAAATCCAGCATCACCTTGTTGCTTTTGCAAAATAATTCAACATTAAGGAAAAGAGGGGGAAAACTCTCCAATAGGTGAGTTTTAAGTGAAAAGATAGAATGTGCTGACATAGCTTATTCAATCTCTTGACATAAGGATTCATTGTCACTAAAAGTTTCCAAAGATTATAGATAGGAGTGATTCCCCCATATTGAGTTTATTCTTACCTTTGAGATTGAGAACCCGTGATGTTGGAAGCTGGTAACAAAACAAGCAACATGGTAAAAGATAATGATGTCACTAGTCTGAATTTCATGATGCTCCTTTTCAATATCCTCACGAATAGACTGCATCAAAACTGACCAAGCATTGGATAAATCATGAAAATATGCATTAGAAATGAGAAAACAATGATAGCATTGGTAATGTGCAATCATCTTCACTGGAAAACTAACCATTATATGCTCCTGACAAGAATTGGTTTAAGAAATCACGAAGCAACAACATGATGTTGTTCCTTGTTGCAGGCAAGCTTCCACGGTCCCATGCAATTCTTTTTAACAGGCCTCGTTGGACCTTGGGAGCCTTCAGCAAGCTATTTCCAGAAGCAGCTGTGGGGTTACCCTTGAACAATGTCCTGGAGCCATCCTGATGAATAAAAAGAGGGCAACAGTTGACATTGAATATAATCTTGTAGACTAACTCAGAAAACGTCTTGATATAGGGCACCCCAACCCCCCACTCATTTTGAAGTGTTTGGATCCATACATGTCATTTGCGTAAAATTATTGTGAATGGGACCCAGTACTGGTCTTTCTGTGATACCATGACACCACGTCAAGATGCCATTTGATCCAAAAGAAGGGACAAAAATTCTAGGTTGTCAGATGTGGAGGTCTTTTTCTACGAGTTGTCAAGGATGACCCTAGCTAACAGTAAGAACACACATAGGAGGGCAGAATAACCATAAAGTGGCATCTCCCCTTACTAACTTTTTCTTTGTGCATGTCAGGGTTAAGGACTTCAGGTAAAGGGCACATTGAAATAAATAACCAAACATGCATTTAAGCCACTTGATTTTTTTAGAGAAAAAAGCCTAATCAGAAACAGGAAGATCTAGAAAGACTTAACAGAAATCCTATTATTTTGAAGAGGAATGCTGTGGTGCCACACCTTTAACCACACCATTTGCCACTCTTATCTTGGCCTTCCGATCATCAGATTGGATGGCTGAGGTGAGGTCAGTCCAAACTTAAATTTGGTGCTGCAAGCTCTCTCAAACATTGAACTTAAGTTCAGATTTTCTTACTATTCAGTTTTCAAATCAGATGGCGGGAAAAAAGTAGCAAATGAGGTGGTAAAAAGTATGCACTATAGCATTTCTCTATTTTGAAAGAGTTTTACACCTGGCCCCCATCAGTATCAGCCAATCCTTGATATCATCATCATCTACCAAATCCCATTAAATGGGAAGGACGCAGATTCTTCAAAACATGCTCAGACATAAATCATGTGTATATACCATGGTAAGGCGAGTAAATGCCCCATTGAATTGCGAATGAAAAGTGGAACTCCTCATCTTGGCTAGCCTTCTTTTTTCTTGTTCCTCCTCCATTAAGGACTTCAAAGTGTTTAGGGATGTTTGCATACCTCCGTCCATCTGCATGCAGAACTTTGTTATAAGGACTTCTTTATGGTGATGGACTCATCACTCTGTTGTGATGAAATGCAACAGAAGGTGCATATTTATGTTACTTTTCACATTTCTGATGTTGAAATTTTGAAATGACCATATTTCTATCAATTGGGAAATGACGGCTGCATGACTTATACATACAACTATTGGTTTCAATTGCCACTGTCTTGCCTATATGACATAATATATCAAACCAGTTGACAAGAAAGGCAAATCTATATATGCAATGTGCATAACAGCAATTTTTCTTTCCATTTCCAATTTTTTGCATTACTGTGTAAAGCAACAAACTTTATGCTAGTTTGGAAAGATAATAAGGGGGCAGTTGAATCAAACCTCAGAAGCACCATGAGATGTTTTAGCAACCAACTCTGGTTCGTGACCCTGAAAAATGTAATGGAAAACCTCCAAAAAAAGCAAGTTATCTTTGCGTAGATAGCTACAAGAGCCATCGATATGCTGAGTCAGAACTAAAATCAAATCCATAACATTTTCTTGGAATAGGAGCTCCAGAAATCTGTCTCTCACATGAAGAAAGTGAGTTGATGATCCAGATGCCTTGTGTTGCAAGAGAATATCTTGGATAGCCAAAATGTTCCGGAACAAGGTGAGCACTAATTGAACCAGCTTCCAGTCATCCTCAGTAAAGGCATTGCTGCTACAAAATTCAAATTAGTCCAATACAACGAGAACCTAAATATTAACTTTTAAAAAGATACAATATTCTTGTGTTTTCGTCTCTCACCTAAAACAACACAATTGGATGACACCCATCCATTTAATAGATATAGTGATACTGGTGTACGAGTGTTGGGATGCAAATTAGAGTTGGCCGTATTGTGAAAAAAATGGCAACATTAATAGACTGCAAACCAAAATGAGAACAAGAGAACTGAAGAAGAAAGGGATTTGTTTCATAGATTTAAAAGTATACATCCATCTAGTAAGGAGCATTCCTGCGCTATCTAACTTGACTGAGTGACAAAGTGAAAGATGCCGTAGGAGAGAAAAAATCGTGAAGAAACAGGTGAATTAGTTAGCATAGCATATTTCCCCTGTGTTACCATATGGGCCGGTGGCCCATTAATTGGGTGCCCATGAGGGGCAACCCAGTTGCGAGGAGTGGCCCAAGTCCAAGATGGACTTGGGTTAGCTGCGGCCTAGTGCAATCCCACCTGGGATTGGATTGCCATGCATGGGAGGAATTCCTCCTATGCTTCTCCAAGTCCCACCGGGACTTAGCCCCTTGAGCTGGCCACCCTTCTCTCACTCTCTCCTAGTCCCATCAGGACTTGCATCCTTGGGCCATAAGGACCCACCTCCAAGTCCAACACCCAATTGGCTTCCCTTCTCTCCAAGTCCATGATGGACTCTAGCCCTCCACACCTCTATAAATAAGAGGGTAGGGGGAGAGAAAGGCATGCATGCTACAGAGGTTATCTGCGCCCTAGAGAGGAGAGAGAGCCACCCCCTTCACAAGCTGGGCTTTCGAGGAGCGCCGCCACTCCCATGCTCGCTGCAGCCGCCACTGAGCTGTTGCCTGTCGCCGCCAACGTCTCTGCTCCCCGGCACGCCCCTGGTCGCCTTCTTCTCTCCCTGCTGCATGTGTGTGTGTGTGCGCGCTGTCTGAAGGAGAAGAGCAGCCGCAGCCGGCCTTGCTCTGTGCGTGGAAGAGAGAGGGAGCAGGCCATTGCTGGCCCTGCTTGGCCTGCGAGAAAGAGGAGCCCGACCAGCAGGCCGCGGCTCTCCTGCTGCACTCGCCCTCGACCTCTCCCTTCCTCCCTCTATTCGTTGCTGCAAGGAGGAACGTGAAAAGAAGGGCTGCGCCCTTGTGTCGACAAGGCCGCTGCACACCATCCCCATGGGTGAGTCGTCATCCCACGGATATCTCAGCTTCGACTTCTAGAAGGGCATCACCACTCGTCCTTGGGTCTTAGAGTGTGGATCTTAAAGGGTAGACCCTAGTAGCCTACTCTCCACCTCCATGATGTTAAGTGAGCCTACCACTTCCGTTATGCACAAATATGTCTCATACTCGGCCCATATTAGATATGTAGATCACTCGGGTTTTATCAACACTCTGTAAGTGAGTATAAGTGTATGTTGTGACAATAACTCATTCACCTGTTTAGTATTCTAAGAATGCATGGATGAACAAAATCTCACACCAATGAGGATTCTAAAATGAGAGGTACACACTCGTAACCAGCAGTAACTAGAAAGCCGCATGCAGCAGCAAGTCTGGTTGGATATGCCCCTAAAGAGTAACATGAATGATAAGAGTTTAAACTTGCGTTGGCTCCTACAGCGACTAAAACAGTTTGCATGAAGATGAAAAAAGCTGCAGCAAACCTTTATGAGGTGCATGCAAAAAAGTTTTTAAAAAAAAACAATCTTCCCATAGAATTACCACCTACCTCTCTAAATGTTCCAGTGGGCCTTCAAGAAGCGAAACGATGACGGCTATCGTGACATGACGAGTAACCGCAGCCTTTATGTGCCACAGATTCTCAATCTGTTGAGCTATGTCATCGGAAGCTGGATCGATGGGCATTGTGAGAAACACCAGAACCTTCACTGTGCATCAGACAAACAAACACCAATTATGAAACCTTGCAATATCCGCAAAAGGACATCCCATCTCCATGGCTTTACCAATTCTGTAAAAGAGAATGGGCGTGGAAAAGGGGAGGATAAAGGTTCTACCGCAATTTACGACCAAATTGCAATCGTTCTGGTAGTACTCCATGATGGGGATCAGATCACGAGAGACCACATTCCACTTGCATATCTGCTGGAAGACCTCCCGACCCTGTGGATCGTCACGCCGCAGAAACCGCTGGAGGTCTTTCAGATTATCTGTCGGAGCTCAAGGAAAAAGGTTTTAGAAGATGCCATCGCGCACCAAAGAGTAAGAAACAAGACTGAAGACAGATCTTGGCGCGCCTACCCAAACAGTATTCCCCTTTTTCATAACCCAGAAGAATTCCATCTTCGTCCTCGCGCTGGAACCCGAGGCCATTGCAGATGGACGACAACAGTTCTGTGGCCATCTCGATTAGCTTGTCCAATCGGATTCAATTACAGCTTTGCTCTGCAGGATCGAGCATTAGGGTTTCAGCGAGGACAGAGATTGGGAAGGGGTGTTGGAAGATGGAACCGAGCGTTAGGAACTGAGGAGGCAAGGCAAGAACGAGAAGGGGGGCAGGAGAGCATCGATATTTTTCCCGCGCTTTTTAACCATGTTTCCCGCGCTTTTGATTGGCACGTGACTTAGGACGCACAAGGTATGATAATAACATTATAAATGAACAGCAATATATAAGTAAATGTACACCCTCGGGGCCTTTTGATTGGGGGGAATAAGGCAATGGTAACTCGGATATTAGCGTCTTAATTATCTTATTTCGTTTGTTTGGATGGATTTATTGTTCTAACCTGTATCAGTTTAAGAGTTAACATCTAGATTAATTTTTTAAGAAAAAATGAAATAAATTAACCTAAAAATTATCTAAAGAAAATGTTCTATTTTTGGAAATATACTATCCGCGGTTAAGCAATCTCCTTCACTTTAGCCTGCAAAGTGCAAACAAACATGTTAAGATCTTGCATATTCTACTCCCTACCCCTATATTCTTTATATTCTTATATATACTCTTATAATAAATCATATTTTGTCACACGTGTATCCCTGCCATCGTTTATCCACTGTTTGTTTCTTTAACACAATTTAGGTAGATTAACATAAAAAACTAATTCATTTTTATTTAATTTTTATAATATAATTAAAATAAATAATAATGTATACACCCCTATAATATTTCATATTATATTATACATCTCTCTAAAACTTTATATTTTACATATTTAACAAAATATTTTGTTAATTTGTCAATGTTAAGGCACGAAGAGTATAACCAAAATAATATTCTTTAACATGAGAGTATACATAACATTATCATGAGTACGGTGGTATAGAGTAGAGTACATAAGATTCTAATTATGATATATAATTATCTCTAATAGCAATGGATGTCGTCCGTGCATTATGCCAAAACGGGTCTGCACCTAGTAATTTTGGGTCTACATACTCTATTCTTGATCAAAACCTTCTTGCATCACATTGTCTCTAGCCTAGTAACTTTGTTTTGATGGCGGTCCTCACGGAGATCGCATCTTAGTTGCGACTTACTAAGATATAGCGTTTAAAATTCTGTGATAAAGAGAAAGAAATTCAAAATCCTGACTTCTATTACAAATTCAAGGAAAAATCCATCGTGTCCATCTCTCATAAGCCTCAAATCTAAAAAGAACAATGAAGAATACATGAAAAAGACTAAGTAGCTCTATCAAGTCGAAAATCTTCACATGGCCTGATCTCTCGCAATTTCCTAATGTAAGCTTGATAAGTCTCCTTGTCTTCTGGCACATTTGCCGAAAGGGAGTAGGTCTTGCCCACTTGCCACATAATCAACGTACTTTGCACGGCATGTTCATCCTCTGGGATACCCAAATGTTTAGCTTTGATAGGTGAAAGATGTGAGAGCACTGGTACCATAGTGTGTGGAAGTCCAATATGAAGGAAGCATGAATGTGGGTTGTAGAGAACCATTGCACCATTGCCCACTAGCTGAAGGTCCAATCCTAGTCTTTAAGGAAGCATGATACTCGTGCCTTGTAGAACTGATGGCCGCATGGAGAAATGCTCAATCGGCAAAGTGTTGAGGTAGTCTACCATTCATCATGTGTCTTCTAATCCGTCATCTTACACTCAACCTGATAGAAATGTATGCCCTACAAACCAATCACATGAGATGTGATGGTGACATTTCTTGTAATATCTCATTCTTATTTATATTAATGGCATTTATTCATTGCATTTAATATGTATTAATAATATGAATGTAATGAAGTCCCTGAACCTGTGCGATGATGACTGGATCATAATGAGATTACGATAATGAGATCAGTCATCCAGAGGCACATGTTCTAAATGTTTCCAATCGTACGATCTTCAAGAAGAGACATTGAAGATCCGGATAGACTGGCACACACGATAGTTACCCATATGATGGGTGTGATCATTCTCATAGTCATCAGTGTGGAGACACTGAAGTACGTGTGTGGGTGCTCATTAGTGGAATGAGTATACTGAACTAACGCGATCTAAAATCTCTGGATGGTAATCATACTAACTCCCAATCAGGGTATTCCATTGTCTCAGTAGCACAGTTAGATCTTAGACCTGAGTCACTAAAGATATCTTGCATGAGGAATACTGAGTGTTTGATTAATGACTTATGGACTCATATTAATTGGTCCTATACAGTTAGTTATTAGGACTCAATGGAACTCTTGCGAAAGTAATTAGTTTGACAACATGGGATCGTTCACTCTCAATATGATATATGAGAGAGAATATCCTAGGGATCTGTACTCGGAAAACTCCTGGCCAGGGTACGGGAGTTCATTATGAAAAAAGAATTTTTTTAATGAACTTATTTGAAGTACATACTTCAGTTGAGCCAGGACACAATAGGTTTTGACAATTGGACCATAATCTAGTCCTGGTGGGGGCATTGGATGAATGAAGATCTATAGCTGTGTGGAATCTGTAGACAGAAAGGTTCCAGTGTCGGTTGCTTATTCCCAATGTCATTTGGGATCACGAGGTGTTGCTTGGTACCTTTTGTGATCGGAAAATCCGTTAAATCCATTAAGAGTTAATGGACAATATTTATTAAGTTAAGAAGGGTTCTTGACTTAATGGGTTGAAAAATCAAACATGCGATTGGGCCTAGAGGGTCACACACAATAGAGTATTGAACAGACCGGGATGGGTGGAATTTATGGACAATTACTGGATTTTTGTAAAAAATGTCATAGGTCTATAAATATACGTTGAGGGGAGAAACCCTAGGCCAAGCTCCAGGGTAACCCTAGACGCCCCCTTTCTCCTCTCTCTTTCTCTCTCCAGGGTTTGCCCCACCTCCTCTCTCCTCCCACTAAGGGTGGATGGTCGTGTTGCATTCGGGGCGACGCGTGGAGATCGTTGAGGAGATCTCGTCTGCGTCCACTGCTCATGTGGATACTTCTGGAGGCCGGACGCCTAGACGGCTTGTGACTCCGTGTGCCTCCACTCGTTCGTCTTTGAGCTTTTGGGAGTTTCTCGACCCCGCAAAAGTATAGAATCAATTTTCTTAGCGCGAGATTTACCGTTATTGTTTAATTTTGAAAAACCAGCAACGATATGCATCTAGGGTTTCGATGTTTTCCGCTGCACTTCTGGTTGAAAGCTTATAGTGGTATCAGAGCCAAGTTGCCAGTTTGTTCAAAATCGGTGCGATTTTGTTGAATTTCATTGTTCATGTTCTTGCATAGGGCTCAACGTTTGTCGCTTGATTGGGTCACTCATGGGATGAGCAAAGGGCCGATTGATGCCAGGGAATTGTTCCCTGCATCGAGAGGATCAAAACACACATCTTGGTGCATTGATTGACCCATTGGCGAGGTCGAATCGGCCACCACATCGTTGGCGAGGTCTCCATCTGTGACATAGGGAGAGGGTTGTTTTAGGGCTTCAAACCCCAATTGCTGGTGGCCTGGCGGAGGTCCAACAAGATCCTCTATGGCAAACGGCAGCGTGTGACGATGTGGAGAGGTCGGAGGAGACGCCGCGGCGGCGTTCTCCGGCAGAAGAGGCAAACACGGTCTTTTCTCCTCACCCGCACGGCCGACAGCAATGGCGACAGTGCCGGAGTGGCCGGCAGGGGAGGATGGAGGTGGTGGACCTCGGCCAGGGGCTGGCTGCCAGTGTGGGCAGCGGCGACGGCGGCGGTGGCAGGGTAAAACCCTAGCCATTGCGGCGTGTGGGGCGGAGGGGGTGACCCGCAGGCGGGTCGGATCTGGCCCGCGTCGGATCCCAACCCATTAAGGCCTGATTATATATATATATATATATATATATATATATATATATGTGTGTGTGTATATATATATATATATATGTATGTATATATATATATATACACATTTTAAAGGTTTAAAATGTGTAGAAAATCCTAAAAAAATCTTGAAAAATTCTAAAAAATATATTAATGAGTTATAAAATTATTTTTGTGACTTATTAATTTATTTTTCATTATTTAGTCCCTAGTTAATTAGTTAATGGGAATTCTAAAATAGTTTTAGGTATTTCCTATCATCTAATTAATTAAAGTTAATTAATATAAGAATGCGATTCTTACGAGGTTAATTAAGTGTAAATTATAGTTGAGCCTATGCAATAAATGTGAACAACAATGGTCTAAATTTGTTTAGGCTTGTTTTATTTAACTAAATGATTTAGTTGCATGTTCAAAATGCACGATTTCAAAATTAATTATTATATTTTAAAATTATCGCTATATCTTGTGGTAATTATACGATAATTATTGTTAGATGTATGTGATGTGTCTGGTGTGTGAATGGATGATCATGGACTTAAGAATCATGTGATGATGCTCATTATGGTGAATGATTTTTAATGTGGTGTGATTTTTGGGACATGTGTGCCACCTTCTCTCTCTCGTTAATCTGGGTTGCACATTCTATCTCCCCCTATGTTGTACTCCCCTTGACTGGTTCAAGGTTTCTTATTATTATCTGATGTACATTTGTGGGTTGTTGGAACCCTGGTTTTGATGATGACACTCTATGAATCATGTTGAGACTGAACTGCATAAGAATATTTCACATTGAACAAACCATTTATTTGTCTAAGTGTCAAAACTCAGGTCGATGCACATATAGGCACCTAGTTAATTCAGGTCGATGCATATTCAGGTCCTAGTTAACAAAGGTCGATGCTTGTTCGCATCTGAGTTAGACAGGTCGATGCACATTCACACTTTCTTCACATAAGGTCAATGCACATTTTTGCATCAAGTTTGATAGGTCAGGTCAGTGCACATTTTCATATTAAGTGTCTTAGGTCGATGCATGCATTTATCTTCATTCACACAGGTCGATGCATCCTTATACTACGTTGAAAATAAAGGTCGATGAATGTTCTTGCATGAAGTCACACAGGTTGATGCATATATTCACCAGTAGTGTATCAGGTCGATGGACATTGCATCTTGCGTAAAGCAAAGTCGATGCACATTGTACCTTGAGTAAAACACAGGTCGATGCACATTGTACCTTGAGTAAAGCAAGGTCGATGCACATTGTACTTTGTGTAAGGCAAGGTCGTTGCACATTGCATCTTGTGTAAGGCAAGGTCGATGCACATCCTTACACTCATTCTATAAGGCCAATGCTCATGCTAGTTTTATGAATTTCAGGTCAATGCATGTTTTGCAGCATGTCTTACAGGTCGATGCACGTATTGTAGCATATTCTACAAGGTCGATGCATATGCTTTATCATGCTGAACTTGGTCTATGCACATATAGTGTCTAAGGTCTACGCATATATAGAGTCTGTGCATATACATGTCTGTGCACATGTAGAGTCTGTGCACATATAGGTTTGTGCATGTCTAGGGTCTGTGCATATGAAGCATCTAGGTCTGTGCACATGTAGAAACCAGGGTCGATGCACATGTAGATTCAAGTCATTAAGTCTGTGCATCCATTCCATACTTAAGGCATTTGCATAATCATACACTTCCTCAGTCTGAGCATCTGAATTTTCTGATATTGTCTAAGTATGTATTCTCATGGGCAATGATTATGAAAAAGGTGTTTGACTAAATGTCTTATTTCTTATTGACAGGATTTACTCAAACACTTAATGGACCGAGAGTAGCAAAGACTCAAGAGGGCACATGATCTAAGATTCAAGTTAATAAAACACCAGATCCAAGGCGGCTTGCTCTCTAAGAACACTCAGCCACGTGGTCTCGTCCCGTCTACCAGATGTGACATGTGGAATCACTCAAGCCACTTTCCTGATAAAGCCATTGGCGGGAATTCTCCCTCAACGTGCCGGAGCCAATCTATGCAGGGTCCACGCCATCCGGCTCGTTGGTATATAAAGAGGAGGTTCTCTAAGAGATTAAAAAAAAGAGAGATATAGAGATAGAAGTGGAGGAATGAGAGAAGAGGATAAAAGCAGCGAAGTCAAATCTGAGAGCAGTGAGGAGCTTCGGAGAGAAAAGTAAAGAGTGAGTTGCAGATTTGGGAAGAAGGTTCAAAACAGAGTATCGGAAAAGGAGAAGAAGGGAGAGTTGTTGCAGTCATGATCTCTAGATCAAATCTAGGATCATTTGCTCATCTTTGAGCTACATTGTTTTTATTGCTATATCTGTTTCTAGTTCTCAATCGTTTTGTATTTTTCTTTCTTCATTGTCTTTCAAGCTGTAAGTCAGCGGAGCAAGCTGTGACGCTCAACAGACGAGGTGTGAACCTCAGACAGCAAGCTGTGGTGCTCAGATGTTAGCAAGCTGTGAGACTCAGCAGATCAAGCTGTTAGTCAGTGGTTGTAGGGATTCATCCCCGAAGCTATGGATCAGTGGTTAAGCTGTGTTATAGCGGAAGTCACACTCAAATCTGAGTGTGGGGTGGATGTATGTAACGACCCAAGATCCGGATACCGGGAAGGACCCGATACCATTTGAATCCTGGCCCGCCGCCCACGAGTCGGAGGACTCGAAAGGGCTAAAAGGAGTGTGGAGGTACAAAGAAATAGGAAATAAAGTATGACAATTCAACAATTAACAGAAATAAATAGACAATTACTACAACAATAGAGTCCAGTCCAACAGAAAGTACAGTCTAAAACAGTAAAGCAGTAAAGCTTACCACATGCCGAGTGAACACTCGGCCCGGCGAGCTGGCAACTGAGAACCTCCGAACAGCACCCTCGAACCTCGAGGAAGAACCGCCACACCCGAAAAGCAGGGATGAGTCTCCAAAATAGAGACTCAGCAGGGATCTCGCGGAACCCCAACCAGAAACAACGGCGGTAGTGAAAAGGAAAGCTACAACGACAGCAGGAATAGCGAACCGGTGGTCGGTCAAAACCCGGGACTACAACTACTCCTACCGTACCAGAAAACACACCCTGATCTCACGGTCGGGGCTATCAAACCACACTAGTACCACTTACCAAAGTAAAAACCCACGGCAACCACGCCGTAGAGGCTTGTCTCTCAGGACATGGCCAACCTGGACACGCTGTCCAAGCTGCAACCCCGACCACCCGGTCGCGGACACCACACCAACAAAACGCAACCTTGGTAAAGCTACTAGCACCAGTCTCACAGCACGAAAACTAACACACATGCTATGACGAGACAGCCGGAACTCAACGGTCAACCCGACGAAAACCCGAAGGTCGAAGTCACAGAGAATGACAGTCTGTCACTCCCGACTCGACAGGAGTACTTCCCACTAGAAGCACAGTCGGTAGCGTCCCTTGACGTCTTACACCGCACTGCAGGTGTCCGCCTGGCACGATAGCCCCAGGCGGAGGCAAGGACACCGTTCAAGTAACCACAAAGCAAGTGACTAGCTGGGGTCACGCTCGTCAGCGTGTGTCTAACTGCCCCCAACCACGTGTGCACACACAGACCATGCATCCCAAGTCTGGCCTATAACTAGTTTTCCCCTCAGCCGGACTCTGGATGCAAGACGTGGGGCCCGACGGAAATCAGTCTAAAAACCGTCCTCAGGGTAGCCTCTCAACCACTCCCTGGTGGGACCGCTAAACGCGTAAGTAGGCTACGACTAGTGGAGGGTCACTGGTGAGGACACGCGCCGCCTTTCTCGACGGAGCACGCGGAGCACGCCGGCATCTCTTTGGCTCGGCGACTACGGCATGGTTTAGAGGACCTTCTTTTACATGATGGCCATACCAGGCCTTGGTTTAGTCCCTGCGTGGACATGTTTATTCTTTATTGTGGACCTTTGTAGGCCAATTGGGGCCAATTAGACCTTTATTGGGTGTGCTAGGCTCATTGGTTGGGCAATAGGACTAGTGGGCCACTTCTTGGTCCAACCTTTTGGCCCATTAGGGTTTTGGGCGCCCCTCTCATCTCCTCCAAGAGGAGGAGGTGGCAGCCGCCCCACTCCTACTTTCTAGGAGTGGAGTGTGCGGCCCTCTCCTAGATTGTAGGAAGAGGGATGCGCACCCCCCTTTCCCTTCCCCATCCGGCCACCCCATCCCTCCTTTGGCCGCCCCCCCTTCCCCAATTCCCTCCTAGAATCTAGGAGTGGTGCGTCCCCCCCCTTTCCCCCCCTAGCCAATGTGCGCACCCCCTTTCCCCCATGCCACATTGCGCACCCCCCCTTTCCCTTGTGGCTAGGGTTTCAACCCTAGCCTTCCCCCTTCCCATATAAAAGCTTTGTATTTTCTTTGGAGGAATAATTATTGAATAGAATTGAGAAGCTTTTGCTGAAGGTGGCTGCGCCCCATCCTTTGTTCCTCCTTGCTCCTGCGACGGGAGCAAGCTCGGGGTGTGACTCCCCAACCCTCGGTGCGACGCCGAGGGCCCCTTTCTCCCCTATCCCTTCTCAAGTTCTAGTTCGGTGCGCCCAGATTTCTCCTCCAAGAGCAGCGATGACAACCCCCTGTTCGTGAGGATCTTGGGCGACCAGCCCATTTTTTGTGTGGTCCTTCTACGAGTCGTCGACGCGTGCGAGGTGGTCTCGCCTCATTCAGAGATCGGCACCGCCCGTGGCATTTTTTCTCGTGAGCACGCGCAGGACCCCCTCTCCCTGCGGGCCTGGTTCTGTTCGCCCCATTACAAAAATCCCACAGGACGGACGTCTGCGAGTTTGGGCGCGGGATCTTCACCGATCGTACCTCTCCCCGTCCTCTGTCCAACGCCGCCGACCTCGCGTCGTTCCGACGTCCGAGCTGCTCGTGGCATCCGTTCCCGTGAAGTCACGCAGGTCTGCCCTGCCCAACCGGCGCCAGAACCACCAGCGGATTTCAGAGCCTGCTGCTCTCAGCCACGATCAGATCTGATCGAGCCCTTTGGGCGGGACCTGCTGCTCTGCGTCCCCGACGTCCTCCCACAAGCGGGGCCTCGTTCGCCTACCGGAGCAGCGAGTTACCATTTTCCCCGCTCGACAGCGCAGTTCTGGGTGCAGATTCCTTGTCCCCACTTGCAGGTGCGGCCACGGCTTCCACGGGCAGAATCTGAGCACGCCTTTTGGCCGAGGCTTCCTCCTGCGACCTAACTACGCGCCCTCGCTGACGGCGCCCCAATCGGACTCCGGATCCATTCGTGGGAACGTTTACCACCGAGTCGCGCGTTGCTGCGAATTCCTGCCGATCGTCATCCGGACCCTCCTCGTGGCCAACCCTTCACCGAGTGCAGCCCGTCAGCCCGTGTATCGGCCGCCCCGAATGGAATTGTTGTAGCCTGTTATCTCCCTGCGAGGAGTGGGCACCATTGCTGGCTTGTACTTATTCTTTCATTGTGTGTATCGGGGTTGTCGGTCTCGGCCGGGGTTCCTTCCCCACGCCTAGGCGTGGAGGTACGTGCGACGCTCCCCCCCCTTGGCATTTTGCTTTACTAGTATGTGATCTTATATGCCGCGTGAGAGCGTAGGGATCCTAGCTAGCATTCAACACCGCGAGATCGTGAGTGAGAGTATCCCATTCCGTGGCCCTAGTCGAGCACCGAGCTCGGACTAGACTCCTATAGTTGCGCGTCGGCTCCTTTGCCGCTTTGATCCACTCGTTTCCCTCATAGGGACGGCCGTGGACTTGGGTTTCTTGTTGAGAGACGCCTCTCTTCGGAGGAATAGTACGGAGGTCGATCACTCGGTTTGCCTTGTCACGTGGGAGTGCTGGCCGCACTTGGTCTTCATAGTAGGTCCAGTCCTTTTTAGTCCCGTTCCGCATCAGTCACTGAAGGAGTAGACTCTCAAGTCAACGGAAAATAACGTTCGAATCCGACAAAGTACGGGGACCATCCCACGTACCAGCACCGTCGCACGGTGACCACTGTCGGAGAAGAAACGTGACTCACAGTTCACGGCCATGCAGAAACGTAGAAGCATGATTCCCAAGGTAGCTCACAAGCCGCCAAACCGAATCCCACTCTCAAGGAAAAGCGGGAACCCTCCAGCCCCAGGCTGGGTAACTAGACTCGCAATCCAAGGCCTTACTCATGGCCCACTCGGAAACCTTTTTCCGGAGAAACATACGGTGTGTGGGGAACCCCCGCCGCACTCGCACCGACGCACGGCGACTCAATCAAGCGTAACATAAAAGCCCGGAACACGAGGAGTCACCTGGACTCTCAAACCCATGGGCACGCTAAACGAGGTAGCATGGTCCTCCCGACACCCTCAAGACACGGACACAAAACCCTCGGGGTGTCTGGGACATTCACAAGGCCGCAGGTCGACCACTGGGTCCCAACCGGGTCGACCAGGGACCTACACAACGCGAAACGATCACGGCAAGCACGAAGAACCACTTCGGCATAACACAGTGCCTGGCGATCTATCTTTGGGCCGTCACAGACTGTAACGGTCCAAAGGTAGGCCGTCACAGCACCCTAACGGTCCAACTCAGGAGCGTTAGGCGAGAAAGCAACGCTGGCTATGGCGCACCCACCCTGGGGCGTCACAGCCTCTAACGGACCAAGCCTGGTGCGTTAGAAAACGAAGCGAAACAGGTTGTGACGCACACCCCTTGGGGCGTCACAACCCCTAATGGACCTATCCAGGTGCGTTAGAAGGAGGGATACGTCAACTCTGACGCACCTAAGCAAGGGCGTCACAAGGCTCTCACGGTCCACCCCTGGTGCGTCAGAGTCTCGTGACCCCGATCAGTCAAAACCACGATAACGAATGTAATGGTCGAACCCAGGCGCGTCACACTCTCTGGCGGTTTATCGTAAGACCGCCAGAGCGACCGACGCCCTGTCAACACCACAAACCTCTGTGACGCACCCCTCTTGGGGCGTCACGGCATGTAACGCACCCACCCTGGGGCGTCACAGCCTGTGACGGTCACTAGAATGACCGTCACACCGTCCCGAGAGCGGGACGGCGGGAAACGACCCAAAAATCATCCCACGCCCCCATACCTCCACGGGAGAGGGGGAAAACAAGGGGGAAGCCCCCAAATAGCCCCTAGCGTGCATCTACGGCCTCGGATCGGCCAAAAACGCAGTGAAACGGTAGATCGGCTCACGAGCCCTAAAACATGGAATTTTCCCAAAAATCCCCTATTACGCCCGCTCGGCTCACCGCGGCCTACAAAACTTGCGAGAAAGGAAGCGCACGAGCTAGGGGTCCATCTCCCTACCTCCACCGAAGAAAAGACGCGCCGTGGACGCCGATCCACGAAGAAATCACCTCGAAACCATCACCGGCTCACGGACGCGTCCCAGAGCATCGCCACGCCTCCACCGCCTCGATCCTCGCCCGTCCTCGCCCGCGTCCTTGCCCGCACCGCCTCCACCTCGCCCCCGCCTCGCTCCGTCGGCCGCCAGAGAAGAGAGGGGAGAAAGAGAGCTTGAGGGAAGGGAGAGGGAGAGAGGGTGAGAAATGAGAGGGGGGAGAGAGAGAAAGGGTTAATATATATAGAAAAATCCAAAAATTCTAGAAATAAAAAATTACGAAAAATTACCTCCGCGATCCTCGGGAGGATGTTCGCGACCTTTTCTTTCTTTCGCGGGTCGATCGACCAACTGACTAACTGGTAGTCAAATGATCAATTAACGACGCGGGCGTGCCAGTCACATGAGTGACGAATTTGTGATGCACTCATTCTGACCCATGTCGGGCGAATGTGAGGTTCGGTCGGGACCAGCAGTCCGCCATACCATAAAGGCTATGGCGTTAATTACATCCCCCACGAGGAGGGAACACCTTTGATTAATTGCCGAGATAGCGGGCTGTCGAAGCCGAATTAAAAAGAGCTACATGATGATCATGACGAAAGCATGCATGATGCATACATTTATCGTGCAGAAGATGCATAATTCATGGGATTATGGATCCTCGGTACGTGGCGGAGGACATAGGTCCGAAGACCACCGTCGCGCATAGCGAAGACTTCCGACCAGACGTAATTCGGTTTTCTGTCGACGCCATTTAATATACCCGAGGATCTATGCATGCATGCACACATGGCGTTCGTGACTATATTAAGCATGATAATGGAATTCATGGAAGCAAATGGTAATCGACCACATTTATTACTCCCCATCGAGAAGAGGGAAGGCAACACAAGTGTGATAGCGAAAGCACAATGCTAACGGACATGGTGATGAAGATATAATAAAAGTATAGTTTGGGCCCGTTCGGCCTTTCCTTTATTCAATTTATTGACAGTAACCCCGAGGGACGGGAATCACCCAGGGGCAAGTAAGCGATTGGGGCAGCAGGAGGCTTCAAAGCCGGCGCGAGCGTGCAAGGTAGCTTATATGGCGCGATAAAACATAGGTGTAAGCTTTTAATCCGGCGCGGCCATCATGGATATTAACACGGCGCGAAGGCTTGAGGGCGCACCGGAAAGGCGCAAAGGGAAAAAAAATTGAATATGAGTCTAACGTTAATCCGGCGCGGGGGGGTACCGCGCCGGGTTAGGGCGCGCCGGCTAAGGCCGCTCCGTTCAACCCACCATTTTTTATGAATTTCGCAACTATTGAGTTTGTTAAGTTTTTGGTGAGGATTCTGAAGTTATTTGGGGCCAATTGCTTATTGAATTGAAGTCCAGAACTCTCCAAGAATGACGTGATAAGCCAGTGCGAGGTTACTACTCGAGCACCGGGATAATTGGGTCCAAAATGAGTATTTCGTTATGGTTTATTCATTATTAATCTGTCCAGAATTGGACAGCATCTCCCCTGAACCTGAAGAGTTGCAGGGGAGAAGCGGGGTCATGTTCACTCATGGAACAATCCCCTAAACCACCGGTCTGTGCAGAGACAGCCAGCAACTCCGCACGGATAAGGTGCCCCGAGGACTGGCCTACGAGGGACACCAAAGTTCCGTGGGTGGAGGTAACGGATGAGGCGACTGATAACGGAAGCGACACCCCGAGGACAAGCCTACAAGGGGTGGGCGACCTACAGCACACACTGCATCTGCTGAGAAGACAGAGATCTTCAGGGGAAGAGGTTCCGAGGACTAGCCTGCTAGGAACGTTCACCCTTTGGCCACCACAGAGCCCCCGGGGGACTGTGGGTTTGAGATTATTGGGTTAAACCCCTATTATTGTCTGCCGTGGCCCTAAGGGAGCGTTTACCATTAAGAGGTAAGGCTCTCGACCACCCAGCACCTCTATGAAACCATGGGGAAATGTTCCCCTCCCCGGATGACTAAGAGGAAATCAACGGAACTCAAGCGGTGGGGAATCATAGACGAGAGAAGGGAGATGTTCGTTACCACCGGGCTACCAATCTTAGGACCAAGGTATTGACTGCCGTGCGATTGGGCGGTTGGCGATTGGCAATCATATGGAGGGACAATCGGGAACATAGTCGAGATAATCCGGCCACACGGACATATATTCAAGCAACTGGACTGCGATGGTCACGAGACGAGCGGTCTCTAATTCTCATGCGAAGCAGGGCAACGCAAATAGGAGAAGGAGACGAGAACTTGTGTTGAAATGGGAAGAGATATGTGCACAAGCACAGCTCTACCCTCCCAGAAAACGCAAAGGCCGTCGACTGAGAAGCAAATATAGACGGGAAAGCCCCGGGGAGGGGTTATCTCTGTAGCCCTTGATATTTCAGGGCATAAGCGAAATCGGAGGAAATCGGAATCATAGGATTGTGCACATACGGACGCCCACGGAAACCCTCTGAAGGAAATCAAGATGGGAGAAGAGAATAAGGCACGGGCCATTCAACTCACCAACATTCATATATGCAGATGTATCGCTGCCCGGCGAGGAAACTATATACATATATTACAATTCCGATGCTGGCACTATGGAACGGCCACCGATTCGCTTACAGAGAAAACCCACAAGAGAGCAGCAAGGAGGAGGGATGGCGAAGAAGGAGAGAGGAGCCGGCTCATATCATCGCCCTCCCTCAGCCTTCTCGCTTACATTCATCAGAGAGGTAGTGAAGCGAGGGAGAAGACGAAAGAAATCAAAACGACTCGAACCCCCACCTATTCCAGGGAATAGAATGTCGGCACGAAACCTTCTTCTCTCACTCTGAGGAGCTTCATATGGGGACGAGAGATGGCCGTCGAAGGGCGCTTGCGAGGAACCTCCACTCCTCTCCGAAAGCTCTCTTCCCCTTTTTTTTCTCTGTTTTTCTTCAAAGGCCCCCCTTCTCTCCTTGTTCTCGAGCCGCCACATATATAGGGGAGCGAGTTCGAACGTTAAACCGGCGTGGGATTGGCGCGCCGGGAAGAGACTTCATCAACCTATCGCGCCGGGATTGGAGGGCACCGGTTTAACGGGCGCGCCATATTAGCATTTCCCGCGCATTGCAGGTTAGCCGATGAATCCGGGGACGATCTCGGAGGTCATCGTGAACATTTATCTCGCCAATGCCCATCAAAACCTTGATGAAATATTTTGTGAAGCCCCTCGGCTGACGTGCGACCGTTCTCGAGACTCCAGATAGCTTCGATTTAATTACGCGGGTTTTCCGCTAATACGGCCTGCGGCTCTGTGATTCATGCTGCTGGCTTGGTCTGGCTTGTACCCAAGCTCCTTAGGGGGTTGGATGACACCAGGGATAATTCCGTCTGTGCTGGATGATCATTCAGCCACTAACGGGCCCATCTTGTCGGGAAGCCGTACCCGTGCCCGGTGATGAAGATTTTCTGCAGTCAGAGCTTTCGGTCCTCTGTCTCGGGGAACCAGGGGGACCCCTTGATCTTCAGGAGAACCTTTCGTAAGGCGGGAAGCCACTGGGTAGACCGTCGACTTTGGTCGGACAACGGGTGTAGTGTATGCGGCATGACAGAGTCGATGTCGGTTCATTGGGCAGGCTTGGTCGCACTGCCGGTTGGTTGTGAGTTTGTCTCGGCTTTCCTGAGGTGAAGTCTCCGTGTCCCTATGGGATGACTCGAGGCTCTGGCAGCTTGAGAAATCTTTGATATGTTGATATTTATCGACTTCCGTGCCTCAGCGGGCCGGGTCCTTCGTCTTTGTGGCTTGGTCGCAGACGATCATATTTTGGGTGCCAACAAATGCCCCCCATACGTGGGTGTCACGCCCCGAACAAGGCGGAAGTATCGGGACGTACAGTTAGGGACACGCTAGCAAGAGAGGGAACTAAGTCTAAAATGATACACAAGTGCTACAAGATGGAATACTAAATGATCATTAACAAACCACAACTGATACAATAACCTCAAGTTTAACTTAATACAACTGGAAATAATCAACCACTAAAACTCAATAACAAGACTGAGACTTAATACTCTCCAAAACACAACTAGAAGAAAGATAACACACTACTAACACACTAGAAGTGATACACTCAAGACATCACTCCAGCCCTTCCCCATCGGTAAGCGCGTCACCTGAAAAGCCTGGAAAGGGGAAAAACACAACTATGAGCTGACGCTCAGTAGGAAATAACAGACGGGTATAAGTGATTAACAATTTAATTACATTTTTAAAATGTCATGCTACAAATGATAAAACAATAAAAAGATAACGATAATATCACGAAACGGAATTAAAGATCTTGCAAGGTCAAGAAATATAATGAATAGAATGGTAAGACAAGAATTTACTACAGGAGATAACGATAAGAAGTTGGCCATATCAAGTCAATTCTAGTCATGTCAAGCACGCATGTATTTTCATTTCCACGTCCAAGTAATCAACAAGTAGAGTAACCACAAGTAGAGTATAGAACAGTAAGGAGTGGAAAGTGAAACGTAGTAGCAAGTAATATAGAGAGTAGTGGAAAGAGTAGTGAGTAGTGGACAGTCCTAGATTTAACACATGTCAAGTACTTGTGCCAAATGCCACACCTAGTCATTCACCTCCCCGGGGGTACACGTAGTGTTCGGGCGCTCTTCCCAGGACCAGACCGAGCCCTTATTTGTTTGCCAGGCATTGATTTCTTTTGGATCAAAGATCCCACGAATCTAGACTTCCACAGTTTATGGCCAGAATTCCAAGGTTCAAGCTAAGTAGCAATAACAATATCAAGTAGGAAAGAGATTCATTTCCAGAATTTCAAGGTAAGTATAATCATCAAGGAGATTGAAATCAAGTCACAGCAAGAGTTAATCATGCTGCGCTACTGTAAAACAGCAGCAATCAAACAAGCTAATCAACATATTAATCCTAATCACCAAGTTAAGATATCATGCTTAACCATTATCATTTGTATTAGCCAAAGTGCCAACAAGCTAGAACAAGTTATCAAGGTAAAGAACAAGCTCTCACAGGAGTGAAAAAGAATGCATTAACAGAGATTTAGTTACACCATTAATCATTAATTAAGTGAGTTTCTAGTTAATCTTGTATGCATTGAAATGAAGATGGTAAACGGTGCGTTTTTATGCTAAGTTTGCATGTAGGAACCAATCCAAATTTGAAATCAAGAGGGGTACATGAATAGATCAAAAGTTCTTCAAACATATAATTTCAATGGGTCTAAGTTAAATGGGTTGATTCCCCATTGATTCGGATCCATTTTCGGTTCGAAAAACGAAGAAAACGGGTTTTCTGGTGTACGGGTCGACCCTTGGGGTCGACCCCTGCAAAACGGGGTTCTGGAACTGCATGGGTCGACCCCTGGGGTCGACCCTCGCGTCTGGGCCGAATGGGTCGACCCCAGGGGTCGACCCTCGGGCTGCCTGGATTGCCAGGTGCATGGGTCGACCCCTGGGGTCGACCCCTGCAAGAACAGCAACGGCTGTTGCTTCCGGAAAACGTGAAATCTCACCCAAATGGGGTCCAAATGAGTTGAAATTAAAACCATATGATCTAGGAATGTTAATGGACATTCTAGGGTCATAAAAGTACAATTTGGAAACACTAATGTCATCAGAAATCACAAGAATCACAACCTATTCTATGAAGAACACAAGTAGACCTAGTTCAGGACATACCTCCACTAAATTGACAAATACTCTCGATATACAAAACCAAATTTAGGGATTTTGGTGTCAAAAGAAAGCTAACTCGATCATGAATCCAACCATATACTATATGCTACATGAAGATCAAGTTATAACTCAAAATGAGCCCGTAATCAAGCTCTGGCTTAAGGAATTCTATATGAAACATGTTCTAGATATATTTTTACAAAACTTCGAAATTCATGATGCATGCTCAATGGAATTTGGGGCTTTCTAAGTTAAATGAAAGATAATAACATGCTGATTACTTCATGTGAACTAATTAAAGTTTGGTTGTTAGATCCTACCTCAAATCGGAGAGAGAAAACTCGAAACCCTAGGATGAAGAACACTTGGACAGCACCTCACAAAAAGCTCGATTTCTCCACGGATACCTAATGAAAATTGGGGCTTTTGCCACCAATGGATAGAGCTCGATGAGAGGAACAAATTTGCTATACTCATGATCAAGATTTGGTTGAGAATTCCTACCTCAATCGATGGATCAAAGAATGATGAAGAGAAGCCAATGACCTACTGACCGACCTCCACAAATCGAACTAGATCTCCTCAGATCCGAAATTTCAGCGAACCCCACAGCAGCCAAATGATAGAAGACTCGTAGGGCTTCATTTTGATAGCTCATAGAGCTTCTGGAGCCTTCGGAATTGGGAGTATTCGCTGCTGCAAGCCGCGTGTTTAGAAACGGCGCCGAAATCCTAGACTTGACCAAACTATGTCGGCAACACGTTTTGGGGCTAAGTTTACCTCAAATTGATTGAGGGTAAATGTTCCTTACATTGTGGCCTTCCATTTGCCCCTGATTTCAGATCATTTGGTTGAGTAATCAGGTCGAATTTCGCGTTTTAATCTAAGGGTTAGGTATGAGTCAAAAGTGTGCACATTTGGGTTTGAATTCTAAATAGATCTTACCACGGATTTACCATGGCTTAAAGCCAGAAGGAAAAGTTGTTATCTACATCAATATTAATCTATTTACTATTTTTACAGATTTTTCTGAGGTAGTCGAATTATTACTTATACTATTCCGTAATTAATTAAATATTAAGTTCGGAAGACTAAGTTCACTAATTCCGGCGTAATAAATGATTTTCTTAGGCTTAAATGTAGAAGACAAAGTTGCTAAACAAAATTAATTCTACAAGATGTGATTTTTGGGGATTTTTATAAAATAGTTAAAAAATGACTTATTCTATTAATTAATTAATTAATCTAATTAATTTGGATAATTCTCATTTATTCGAATAACTTCAAATAAATTCTAAATAATTACAAATAACTTTCTAAATAAATTTCTAAAGAATTTGGGGTCTTACAGTGGGTGTTGCGCACGAGGCACGAGTGTAGCAGGGCCGACGGATGTACTCCACCAGGCCTGACCTCCTCTTCGGTTGACAGGAGCTCTGAAGGGCCCTTAATTCGGCACGGATGTTAGTCCGGCGCCATTTTCATTTTACTCGGTGCGCACATGACCCTTGGGCTTTCTAATCCGGCGCGGTCCCGGGCATTTTGGCCACTAATCCGGCGCGCTCTTTGCTTTTACCATGTTAATTCGGCGCAGGTAGAAACGGCGCGCCTTTTGTATATTTGGACGTTAATCCGGTGCGCTAAATAGCGCGCCGGGTTAAACACCCAGTGCCACCTCCATATAAGGCTTTTGCCCTTGTCTTTTTCTTCTTCATTCCTCATTCGAACGAGCTCTTTCTCTCTCTTCCCTCTCTCCCTTTTTCCGGCACCGAGAGCGGCGATCTCTCCTTCGGGTGAGTGGGGATGATGTCCATTTGGGGTTTTAAAACCCTTTCTTTGGGCCCCGGGAGGCTTCTGGCAGGGCTTGCCCTCGAAGCTATTTCCCCGGGTGTTCCCTTTGGCCTCGGTGTAATGCCGATGGCTGCCTTTTAGGGACCGTTCCTCAGTGGACGCGCTCCCACTTTTCTTTGGCAATCCCCTGTGCTGGGGAGACTCTGCCGAAATTTTGTCAGAAATTCGCCTTTGATCATCTATCTTCTGACTTTAACTTTTGTTTGATATGCCTTTTTGCAGCTATCATGGCGTCCAGCTCTTCTTCTCACGCCGTAGTGACATGGGAGAATGTCAATTCCCTCGACTGGGGGCACGGCCAAGTGGCCATAGTTGCGGAGTCTTCGGATTTAGAGACAGACACTGTGGACACCAGCCGTCTTCTTATCCTCGGGGGTGACTCTTTTCATTATGACAGAGAGGGCGTGACCAGGAGGGATTATCCCAAGGACAAGCACCTGATGTCCCTTCTTCAACGCTTCAACCTTCAGGGGAAGAGGAATGTGTTCGCCGTTCGGAAGGTCGAGCAGGCCTTGCTGGTGGAGAGAGACAGCCTGGCCGAATGTGTGATGCGGGGAAGACCCATCTATCTCCCCGGGGAGGTCAGGAAATGGAGTGTTGTGTTGGGGCTGCAAGACCTGGCTCCAGCAGACGGATTGTTGACCAGAGCTCCCGAGTTCGTACCTGCTCGGTGGAATGACTCCGCGGGCAGAGTGGATCGGGAGAAGCCGATCTTTGGTCTATTCCTTGCCCCGTTGAGATGGGGATATAGAGATGAATCATTCTTGCTGGACTGCTTGGCGGTTCGCTTCAAGCACCAGGTATCAGTGGGGTGGTTCGCTGAGCTGAAAGCTACAGACGCTCATGCATTCAGACCTGGAGCAGTGGAGTTCACAGACTACGTGCTGCATAATTACGCTCCTCTTCTGACCAGGGCCGACATATATCATAGCGTGTACGCTTCAAGGTACCGGTACCCAATCTCTCGGGGCTTGTGTTGTAGAATGATCGAGGTATTTTGCCCCAAATATAACACTTTCTACACTTCAGAGGGGGAGACCTCTTTAGACTTGTGGAGTCTATCGCAGCTCAGCGGCCTACCCATTGATGGGGAACCGTATGAAGAAGTTTGCTGGCCTGACTGGTTGAAAGACCAGACCGACGGTGACGGTTGGTATTTGGCGGGCTATGCCTATCGGTATCTGATGAAGGCGTATCGCACCCTTTTTCATTCGTCGCATGATACGAGGGAAGCTCGGAAGTCGGGCGAGAAGCGAAGAGTGCGGATGGGCGCCTGGCTTCAATATTTCTTCCAGGGGAAGAATAAGTATGAAGATTTTCCTCCAATAGCACCAGTGGCCCAGAAGCGGAAGAAGAGGGTGCGACGCCAGGCCGCTTCATCATCTTCTTCGAGAGGAGGGCAGGGGGAAAACCCAAACCCTACCGGTGTTGATGCAGTCACTCACTGTGCTGCATATCTGGTTTATTGGCTCTGTTCTTTCGCTCTTCCGCAAGGTGACGAGAGCGTGATCAGGGCGAAGCCATTTACCCGGCCTGCCTTATGGCTTGGGGTACCAAGCTGTCTCTTTGCCCGGTGGCTTTGTGCCTCATTTACAAGATGTTGGGAGACTTGCATAAGACGCGCCTCCCCAGAAGCCTTCGGACGGTCGGTCCGCTACATTTCTTTAACGCTTGGGTCTGCACCCTGTTCCCGGAGGCGGCTCCTCGGGCATTACAAGCGGTTCCTCTGGTCCCGCATATGATAGAGTTTGCGAGTGCTGAGCCATCTTTACTAGCGGAGCAACTCTACGCCATTCGGGGTAAATTGGCCCGCATCCCCATGGATTCGCCTGGGGCTCTTCATTTCTGGAGCTTAGTTGCCCATTTGAGCCCGCTGACGAACAGGACGAGGCAGTGCAAGCTCTTTGAGACTGAGGAGTACATCCATCCGATTTCCAAGGCCAAATATACCAATCCCATTCTGGAGCCGGAGTTGATTGATTGGGCGCTAGCTATCAGGCCTAGTGTCCTGGTATTCCGCAAGAGCGGTATTCTGTGGTTGGAGCCGTATTACCCGTTCCGCTTCAGTCGGAACTTTGGCTACGACCAGCAGATTCCACATTCTTCTTCACAATTTGTATTGCCCAACAGGCATAGGGCCGGGGAAGTTTCAAATGACGATGCTCGGATATGGTGGGACTTTTTCCATCGTCGTGAAGACGTTTCTTTTCGGGTGCCAACCCCTGCGCGCTTCCCTCGCGTCACGCCCGAATACGTCAAGTGGTGGAACGCGCGGACGGGATTTTACAGGAACTCCCGGAGAGAGTGCTGGGCCGTGGCGGAGCACATGTTTTTAGCTTCCCAGCCGGAGCCAGTTCTTGACATTGAAGCCTCTTATTTGAAGAAGTTGAAGTCTTGGACCAATACAGAAGTGAAGGCCTATATGGAGGCCCGCAAGATTGTGAAAGGCCGCAAGATGAAAGTTGAACCGAAGCTGCCCCCGATCAACAAGGATGATTATGTGAAGACCCTTCGGGGTTTATGCCGGGTAAGCAGTGAGAGGGTGATTCTCCAACAACTCCCTTTACCGGTAGAGGAGCCCATCGCGGCTGTGGCCGACTGGCATCCCGAGGTGGATAGGTTGTATCCCTATCGGACTTTCATTCGCAAGGAAGACAGGCGGGATGCCTTGTACGACAACACTCCCTGGCTATTTGCACTCCTTTGGTCGCATGGCCTGTCGGTGGGCGGTCCGAGTGAAGCCATCCTGGACCATCCTCTTCAGATCTCATTCAAATATGCATACAGGTGGGGGCTGGACCACCTGAGCCTGTATTATCTCCTATCCTCTCGTGGTCATGAGGACCTGGCGCTACTGGCCGAGCCGAGCGAAAAGATTGGAAATCTGTGCTGGCTTATTCGCGAGGCGGCTTCGAGGGACAAAACGCCGTCGCTATTCTATTGGCCTCTCTTCCCCTTCTATATGGGACCGGCAAGTATGTTTCATTTCTTCTTTCAGGCCTTTTGGCCAGCTTCTTCTTTTCATTGTGGTGTGTCATTCTCACCTTCGTGCATGTGCAGTCCGACCGACTTCGGAGGAGACCCGACACTTCAGGGAACTGATCATAAAGGCCCAAAAGCCAACATATTTTGAAGTTCCTAAGCCTGCCCCGACCACGACGCCACTGCCTCCTGGGGATTCGAGGAAGAGGACTCGGTCCCAGCTGAGAGAGGCCGTCGGAAAGGCAAAAGAGGCGGTAACCCGGGTGACACGGGCACGTCGAAAGAAGGATGCAGAGAAGGAATCGGCAACCGTCCTTCCTTCGGTTGTATCTTTTGAAGAGTTTGAAGCTTCCCACACACAAGGGCTAGAGGCTGAAGGTAGGCTCTTTTTCTCTTCAAAGTGCATTAGCTTGTTTCGACTGCCTTGGCTAGCCCATGTTGACGGTAGTTGCCGCGGTCGTTGGGCTGGAGGCGACGGTAGATGTAGCGGCTAGGGACGGGGCAGAGGAAGTCCCTACTGCTCTCGTAGAAAGGGATCTGCCCTCTCCAACACCCAGGCAGGAGATGGAAGGTAATCTATAGTTTAGTTGCAATAGCACCGCAAATCTTCATGTCTTTAGCTAGCTTGACCCCTTCTTGCCTTAAATTGCAGTTGATATACAACGTCATTGCTTCCGGGCTCGGAGGGTGTAGAGGAGGCGATCCCCTCGGGGCAGGGCGGACCTGCTCTTGAGGTATCATCTATTGTTGCCCCTGGTGCGGAGAGCACCGGGGAAGTTCCTGCCGAGGGTGATGCTCCTGCTGGCGAGGCTCCTGCTCCGACGGCGGAGCGTCCTGAGAGAGCAGAGGGGTCCTCTTCCTCTGAGCAGGTAGATTATGGTGGCGGCTCCAGTGACGAGGAGCTCTCACTGATTGATCTCGAGACCGATGACGTCGGGGCGTCCTCGGCCTATGAAAGTGATTATCTGACTTTCAGCCCGGCCCGGTTGTCGTGGGGCGGTCCCGAGCCGTCATTATCGCTTGAGAGTGAAGAGGCCGGTGCCGGGGGAGCTGCTCTTAAAGATTTGAGCTTAGTACCCGCTGAGGTAAGGACCTGCCCAGGGTCGGTGTTTGCTGTTCTTCTTTATCTTCCCTCCAGCCTCATTTTTTTTAATGTATATATATTTCTGATGCAGGTTGAGGTGGCGCTGCCAACCATGACGGTGCAGATACCACTCCCGGCTCTGGGAACGGGCCATGCAATTCTCCCGTCCGTCCTGCGGCCTATCGCATTGCGATACCCAAAGGACCTTGCAGCAGCCATGGTTCTAGTCGGACTCGGAGCACTCGTGGAAGTTGATAGTTCGGCGGCAGCCGGAGATTCTCCGCCAATGGAGGCTGTGCACAGCAGTCAATTCTGGAAAAGGGTGGTCCTGCTGAGATAGAAGCTGGAGAGATTATTGAAGAACAGACGTCTTCGGTTCTCGACGTTCCTGTTGGACCCCCATCCCAGGGGGCAGGCAAAGAAATTGTTGTTGTTGAGGCTCCAGCCACCGTATCTGCCAGTGCGGTTGTTCCCCACCGTAGTGGACTGCAGCTCATGCCATCGTCATCTTCCGGGTCGGCCGATGATATCTGGGCTGCTGTGGATAGCCGAGTGGAATTTGAACTGCCCGAGACGTCGCCACTGGGTCTTCAATCTTCAAATGACCTTGTGTGGCAGTTTTTGGGGACTCTTCAACAGACCATAACGGCTAGCAGGGATTTAACTTATGTTCAGCTGAGGGGCTTGATAGAGCATCTTTCCCGATCGCTGTTGGCCTTTGGTTGCCCTATGGATGATTGGACTCCGCGGATAGTCATGCTCCTGAAGTATGTAAACATGAGGGAATTTCTAGGCCGGGAAGCAGCTGACCAGCTGGCGGCCATATCATTAAAGCGGGCTGAAAGCCGAACGACCCTCATTTCTCTGCAAGAGACTGCAACTAGGATGAGGGATGAAGCCAAGGCCTCTTTACAACATCGAAGCTTCTTGACGGCCCGGATGGCAGCATTACAGGCCGAACTTTCAAGGGTAGAGGCCGAACTTGAAGAAGTAGATCGCCTGGGAGTCCAGAAGGCGGAGGATGCAGAGATGGCCGAGGGACAAGCTGCTTCCCTCGAGAGAAGCTATCTGAGCTGGAGGCCACCGAGTTCCGATTGCAAGAACTTACCCGCCATCCTTCCCTGGGTATTCCTGCGCTGGAGGACATCTTCCGACGCCCTCTGCCGTAGTCTTTTTTTCTCTTTATTTGCTCCCTTTTTGACGCACTTCATGTACTCCGGGGGATGGCCCGTGTAACATGTACCTTTTACTTCATAGTAATGGAAAATCTCCATCGTGCTTTTTGAATGAAGACTCCATCTTGTCATTATTCTTTTCTCTTCCATTCGCCCGTTGTTTCTAATCCGAGTGTATGAGTCACTAGGGCAGGAGAGCGCTCACGCCTTCAGCAAAGGGGTGAGGTGTTCGCTCCACCGCGCCGTGACTTTTCTCGAGACTAACAACGGCCTATGCCAGCCGAGAGTCTGGGGGACTCAAGAGGGTATATCAAAACTGGCGGGTAAGCGGTCCTTCCGAGGATGGCAAGACCCGAGAATGGGTAGTGACCGGTCCTGTCGATGATGACGAAGGTCGAAAAAGGGTAGACGGTCTTGACGATGATGACAAGAATCGGACTAGGGTAGCGACCGATCTTGCCGATAGTGACAAGGGTCGAAAAGGGTAGACGGTCTTGCCGATGGTGACAAAAACCGGGTAGAGTAGCGACCGATCTTGCCGATGGTGACAAGGGTCGAAGAGGGTAGACGGTCTTGCCGATGGTGACAAAAACCGGGTAGGGTAGCGACCGATCTTGTCGATGGTGACAAGGGTCGAAAAGGGTAGACGGTCTTGCCGATGGTGACAAAAATCGGAGAGGGTAGCGACCGATCTTGCTGATAGTGACAAGGGTCGAAAAAGGTAGACGGTCTTGCCGATGGTGACAAAAACCGGATAGGGTAGCGACCGATCTTGTCGATGGTGACAAGGGTCGAAAAGGGTAGACAATAGATGTATATAGACGGGATATCGGATGAAAATTCCCCGTCGACCTCATAAGGGGTCTTCCGGACAGAGAATGAATCATCACTATTCATCATTCAATTTTTTTATTCACATTACTGACCTAAGCGCCCTTTCGGGTTTTCACCGAGGCCAGCCCCCTCTTGCTTTTGCCCGTGCGCCCTTTCGGGTTTTCACGCGGCGGGGCACCCGATTCTGTCTGCGACGCCCTTTCGGGTTTTCGCCACAGCTGGGTTATAGCCATTTTTGCACTTGCCCTGATATAGGAATAAGTCTGGCGGGGTATCTCTATTTTTAACCCCATTTTCTTTTCTTTCTTTCTTTTTTCTTGAATTCGGGATGCAGAAGAACTGGACCGCAAAAATATTGACTGGCCTTGTCGATGATGACAAGGATTGGACCCTGCTTCAGTCTGTCGACACTGGTTAGATATTGAAGCAAAGGATACGGTCTATTAACAAGGATGTAAGATCCGAGCTAAGGGTAAAGATCGACCGGTCTCGCCGATGATGACGAGGGTCGAACGTGGGTTTATTCATCGGCATGGGCCACATGCCGAGGCAAAGGTAGGGTTATTAACGGGGACGGAAAGTCCAAGTTAAGGGTAGAGATAGACCGATCTCACCGATGATGACGAGGGTCGACCATGGGTTTATTCATCAACATGGGTCACATGCCGAAGCAAAGATGGGATTATCAACAGGGACGTAAGGTCCAAGTTAAGGGTAGAGATCGACCGATCTCACCGATGATGACGAGGGTCGAATGTGGGTTTGTTAAAGGATTTCCGGTGGGACTTTGATGGTTGTCTCTTTCGAAGTTTCATTGGGTGGAGAATAGGAGAGGAATTTGGAAATTACCACTTTACTGACTCAAGCACCCTTTCGAGTTTTCGCCAGAGCCAGCCCCCTCTTGCTTTTGCCCGCGTGCCCTTTCGGGTTTTCACGCGGCGGGGTACCCGATTTTGCCTGCAGTGCCCCTTCGGGTTTTCACCACAGCTGGGTTATAGCCATTTTTGCACTTGTCCTAATATAGGAGCAAGTCTGGCGGGGTATCTCTATTTTTAACCCCATTTTTTTTATTTGTATAGGGTGGCAGGTCGAAGTGTAATGTTCGACACCTGGTCGACAGTGGATGGCCCGTAGTGGCAACAATGTGAGAATGCCAGCTAGAACACAAAGCCTTTAGCCGACTCGGGTTTATTCGTTAGCGGGAAGATAATGCTAACGCAAGGAAGGGCTTTCGTGCCAATCCGAACGTAAGGCTCGTAATGGCGGTGTGGCGTATTCTTTTGGAAGCTTGATCAGGGCGGAATGCCACTAGACCAAGGAGAGGGTAGCTTGATCAGGGCGGAATGCCACTGGACCAAAGGGAATGGTAGCTCGGTCAGGGCGGAATGCCACTGGACCAAGGAAAGGCAGCTCGGCTAGGGTGGAGTGGCACTAAACCAAGGAGAAGAGTAGCTTGTTTAGGGCGGAGTGCCACTAAACCACGGAAGGTAGCTTGGTTAGAGCGAAGTGCCACTAAACCAAGGAGAGGGTATCTCGGTTAGGGCGGAGTGCCACTAAACCAAGGAGAAGAGTAGCTCGGTTAGGGCGGAGTGCCACTAAACCCAGGAAAGGGTAGCTTGGTTAGGGCGAAGTGCCACTAAACCAAGGAAAAGGTAGCTCGGTTAGGGCGGAGTGCCACTAAACTAAGGAGAATAGTAGCTCGGTTAGGGCGGAGTGCCACTAAACCAAGGAGAAGAGTAGCTCGTTTAGGGCGGAGTGCCACTAAACCAAGGAGAAGAGTAGCTCGATCAGGGCAGAATACCACTAGACCAAGGGAAGGTAGCTTGATCAGGGCGAGATGCCACTAAACCAAGAAAAGGGTAGCTTGATCAGGGCGAGATGCCACTAAACCAAGAAAAAGGTAGCTCGGTTAGGGCGGAGTGCCACTAAACCAAGGAGAAGAGTAGCTCGGTTAGGGCGGAGTGCCACTAAACCAAGGAGAGGTGGCTCGGTTAGGGCGGAGTGCCACTAGACCAAGGGAAGGTAGCTCGGTTAGGGCGGAGTGCCACTAAACCAAGGAGAGGTAGCTCGATCAGGGCGGAGTGCCACTAACCAAGGAAATGGTAGCTCGATCAGGGCGAAGTGCCACTAACCAAGGAAAGTAGCTTGATTAGGGCGAAACGCCACTAACCAAAGGGGAGGTAGCTTGATTAGGGCGGAGTGCCACTAACCAAGGAAAAGTTAGCTCCGACCGATCACTCGGGACATGTCGGCTGCGCTGCATGATACAGCTTAATGTGTTTTCCGTTGAGGGGAGATAACTGAATGACTCCTTTGTGGTCTACAAGGACGTAGGCACCCCCTTCATATACTCGGCGGATGATATACGGCCCGACCCAATTTTCGACCAGCTTCCCTTTGGGGTTGGAGGCCATCACTTCTTTTCTTTTGACCATTACCAGGTCTCCTTTCTTGAATTCTCGACCCTTGACTAGCTTGTCAAAAGCACGGGCCATGCGAGCTTGGTAGAGTTGGATGTTTTGCTGTGCCCGGAGGCGTTTTCCTTCGAGCTCAGCGAGCTCCTCCAATCTTCTTTCTGCATTGGTCTGCACACCACTGACTAGTCCGTGCTGGATGGCAACTCGCAATGAAGGAACTTCAAGTTCAATGGGCACTACAGCTTCCGACCCATAGACGAGGGAGAAAGGTGAACAGCCGGTTGGGGTCTTGTAGATAGTACGATAGGCCCAAAGTGCTTCGTACATCCTTTCTTCCCAATCTTTTTTATTAGACTTGACAGTCTTTACCAGCAATGTACATAATGTCTTATTAAAGGCTTCTGCGAGTCCATTGGCCTGAGGGTTGTAGGGGGACGATGTCCTCCAGTCGATTTTGTATTTGTCGGCCAGCCGATAAACCTTCTGGTTCCTAAAATGACTGCCATTATCAGAGATGATTCGACTGGGGATCCCGAACCGAAATATTACATTCTGCCGGAAGAACCTTGCAACTAGTTCTCCCGTCACATCTCTTAGTGCTATTGCCTCTGCCCATCTGGAGAAGTAGTCTGTAGCTGCTAAGATGTATCTGCACCCTGATGAAGATGCTGGTAGCGGCCCTACTACGTCCGTGCCCCACTGAGCAAACGGCCAGCTTGGTAGGGTGGGATGCAATGGCACTGGAGGTCTCCTTGCCACATTAGCGTGTTCTTGACACTTCTGACAAGCTTTGGCAAATCTGCAGCAATCATCAAATATAGTGGGCCAATAGTAACCCAGTTTCTTTATCTCAATTTTCATCTTCGGGCCAGCCTGGTGTGCTCCAACTGATCCTGCATGGACCTCCTGCATCACCTGTCCCGCTTCTGCTGAAGACAAGCAACGGAGTAGGACTTTCCTTCGGGCATCTGCCATAATTCGGAACAAGGTCCCGCTTCGCATCTCGTAAGAATCCTTGATCCTCAGGAGCTTCATCCTCTGTTCCTTTTCTTTTGGAAGTTGCTGGTGTTGAAACCAGTGTAGGAGATGCTCTCGCCAATCGGGCCACTGAACCCCTTCGATGACTGCTACTTCCATTTCTTGTTCGTCGGCCAGGACCCCTGTTACGCTGGGGACCTGTCGGCAGTTGATCACTGTTATATTCAGGCTTGTGTCTGGCGGGACCGCCAATGAACTGGCCAGCTTAGCGAGGGCGTCTGCCTGAGCATTCCGGCCTCGATTGATGTGCTTGATGCTGATGAAGTAAAATCTTGACATCAGGCGAGTTGCCAACTGGTGATAGGGGAGGAGCTCTTGCTTTCGCACATCGAACTCTCCTTCCAGCTGTTTTATAACTAGCATGGAGTCTCCGAATGCTTCCAGCATCTGAATTCCCATGGACAGAGCAATTTGTAACCCGATTATCAGGACTTCATATTCCGCTTCATTGTTGGTGCATTGTTTGTTTATGGAGCAGGATGTATGTACCACTTCTCCTTCTGGGGATTTCAAGACTATGCCTGCTCCTACTCTGACCCTAGATGATCCGGTGGCAGAGGTGTCAATTCTAGAAGCGCCATCAAAGTATAGCTGCCATAGAGAGGGTTGTACTTGCACGGCTTCTAGGGTTTCATCTTCAGGAAGCTCCGGCTCCAACGGGCAATCCCCGGGCACTGGGTGCTCAGCGAAGAAGTCTGCAATAGCTTGGCCCTTGACGGCCTTGCGCGGCACGTAGGAGATATCAAACTCCATAAGGATTACCGCCCATTTGCCCAGGCGGCCTTCGAGTGCCGGTTGAGACATGATGTACTTCAGGGGATCCTCTTTGGACACCAAGTTGATTTCATGCGACAACATATAGTGTCGAAGCTTCTTAACTGCGAAGACCAGCGCCAGACATATCTTCTCAATATAAGTATATTTCTCTTCAGTTCTGACCAGTCTCCGACTGGGGTAATAGAGGGCTTGCTCTTTCCCTTCTTCATTATTCTGGGCCAGCATTACCCCCAGAGAATTATGTGTAGCTGCTATATACAGTATCAATGGTCGTCCTTTCACCGGTGCGCCCAGCACTGGAGGAGTTTTCAGATAGTCTTTCAGCTTGTCAAAGGCCGTCTGGCAATCTTCATCCCAATAAAATGGAACCTCTTTCTGTTGCATCCCTATGGTTTTGATGATGTCTCACACTATAAATCAATCATCTATCTCTAGATTAATGCTGTTTCATCATGTGAGTGAGTACAGTTCATTTGCCTGTCAGATATGCATGCTATCTTGATTCTATATACACTATTTGGTTAATATGAACAGCAGTGGGTCGACTCATCAGAAAGGGTGGGTCGACGCATCAGAGCATTGATAGCTTGGGCACAAAGTCTATACACCAGCTGGATCCATTTAGTCTGTACATTGGCATATCTTCCTTAAGTCTGTACATCGGGCACCTTCTTACTGAAGTCTACACATCCGATAGTGTAAGTCTATCCATCGCCCAGAGTCTTGTTTGCAAAGTTTGAACATTGCTTCAGAGTTAGCTTCAGCAAAGTCTACACATTCGGTTCCTTGGGCAAAGTCTATACATCGCTTAGTCTGCACATTGCCTTTAGCCCAAGTGCTCAAAGCCAAGTCTATACAACGCCAACCCAACACATTGAACAGTTCTCCAAGTCTATACACTAGACTTCATTTCTCTAAGTCTATACACTGGCCTGTGATTCACCAACTCTGTACATTCGATATCTTTTCCTATGCATTGGCCAAGTCCATACATTCAACTTTTCCCTACGCTTTCCAGGCCAAGTTTGTACACCACTAAGTGTGTACATTGCATGCTGCTCAAACGTTCAATGTTCTTCAAAGTCTGTACAGCATCCGTCTCAGCCAGCATCTCAAGCTACGTCTTAGGCAAGTCTGTACATCGGGCTTTTTTTTCCGTTCAAGTCTATACATTGAACTGCGTCTTAGGAAAGTCTGTACAGAGGCTTCGATTTACCAAGTCTGTACATCGGCCTCATTCGCTCAAGTCCATACATCCACAGTGCTTTCACAAGTCTATACATTCACTTGAGTTACACCAAGTATGTACATCGCTGAAGTCTTCACAAGTCAGTACAGTGCTTGAGCTTCACAAAGTCCATACATCGCTTCAAGCGATTCAAGTCTATACAGACTGCCTTTACATTCAGAGTCTGTACATTGGTCCATCAGCCGATCGTTTCATTCAGCAAGCTTCAAAGTCTGTACAGCCTGTCTGTCTTCATGGATTGTGTGCCTTTCGTGCGTTGACACACTTGGCTGACTGCATAGACGCACACCTTTCTGTCTTGCTCACTGCGTCGACGCTGACACTGGATGCGTTGACGCATTGGCCTGTTACCAAGGGCGTGAGCATCTTGCCTGAGGAAGCCGAGGCCACGCTGCTCGATGGAAGCGTTGACGCCTTGGGCTGATGTTCAAAGATCTGTTGATCAACATCAAGTCTGTACAGCATGAAGTCTGTACATTGATTTTGATTTGAACAGAACGCCTAAGTCTATACATTGCTATGGATTGCCCTGAAATGCTTAAGTCCATACACTGAAGATGCTGAAGACCTCCAAGTGTATACATTCTCACATGATACACACTTGGCTAACTATCGTTTCAAGTCTGTACACTGCTTAGGCTTCGTGAAGTCTACACAGTGGCTGAGCCTTGTAAAGTGTATACATTGGTAACAATCGTTTGCATTGTTCATGTCTATACACTGCCATTCATGCGCACTGTTCACATGTCTATACACTACCTTCACATGCATTTTATTCAGTAAGTCTGTACATTCTCTCACGATGTACACACTTACTCTGTTGATGTTTCTGAAGTATATACATCCTTGTTGATAGCCTGAACTGACTAAGTATATACATTACCTCTGTCTGTCTGCAGGCGATTCAGGCTGATGATTGGGCACGTGAATCGAGGTTGGCACCTGACACGTGATCCAAGACAACAGGCGCATGACACGTGGATGGCAACCTTGTCAGGATGCTGCCATGTGGTCGAAATTCAAATGATCTGGCCAAAAGTGCATGGGCGGGAACCTGGCAGCCACACGCCAATATCTGCTATAAATATAGAGCTTCATCCTTCAGCAGAAGCTTGATCGTGAAAAGAAAAAGCAGAAGCCATTGGTGAGAGTCTGCACGATCCAGAAAAGAAAAGGAGCAGAGAGTTCCATATCTGAGAGGAGTTTGTTCGAGAGAGAGAGAGTGTGTGTGGGTTGATGAATTGCTTCATTTGAAGCTACATTTGTATTGGGTTTCAAAACCGATTTCTTCTTCATTGGTTTTTCTTTCTATTTTGCTTTCGTTTATTTTGTTCTTCCATTCTGATTTGAATTGGTTTCCCTCCGGTGTGTGGAGGAAGGGAGTACTACTCCAGTTTCCCTCTGAGTTGCAGAGGAAGAGAGATCAGTGATTTCTGGTGTTGTTAGTGACAGGTTGTCATTAACAGTTTCCCTCCGTGTGTGGAGGAAGGGAGAGGATTCTCCGGTTGTGTTCTAGCTGGGAGCTAGAACATGTTTCAAGTTCTGTGGGTAGCAGAGCTTGGTCGAGGGATTTGTTTCCCTTGGGTGTTCAAGCTGTGTGGCAGCATGTTGTACGCAGACTGAGTCTGCTGTGATCTAGCTTTGCCTAGTGGAATCCTCACTCTAGTTGGAGTGAGGGGTGGATGTAGATTGCAGACTGCAATCGAACCACCTAAAAACTGAGTGCCTCCTCTGTGGTTTGCTATTGATTTCTGTGCTCTTCATCTGCTTGTCCCTTTGCCTTCAAGTGATCAGTTCTTCACTCTCATCTATATTTCTCTGTGTACGGGTTAAGGAAGTGCGTTAGCAGTAGAATCTATTTTTCGCCTTAGTTTCTGCAAATTGGGAGTGATCTATTCATCCCCCCCTTGTATATCACTCTTGCTGCGCTAACAATTGGTATCAGAGCAGGTTTACGCCATGTGGACGAACGGTCAAGGAAATGCTGGTGGTCCTAGAACCTTCATGGTCGAAGGTCAATCCATTAGTCGCCCTCCTTATTTCGATGGTAGTAACTATCTGTTTTGGAAGAACAGGATGGAAGTGTTCATCAGGGCTCAGAGTCATAAACTGTGGAGAGTAATCACGGTGGGGCCATATGAGCTGCCACCAAACGAGGATGCTTGGACAGATGACCATGTCAAGCTTTCTTCACTCAACTGGACGGCGCTGAACATAGTCCAGTGTGCTGTTCATTCAGAGGAATATGCTCGTATATCTGCATACAGAATTGCCAAGCGAATGTGGGATGAGCTGCAATTGATCTATGAAGGTACAGCTCAAGTGAAAGCCTCGAAGGTAAATGTCTACACTTCTAAGTATGAAATGTTTAAGATGAATGCAGACGAGAATATAACTGAGATGTATGCCAGGTTGTCTTTAATCACAAATACTCTTAAAGGGCTAGGGAAGGATCTTGCTGAGGCAGATATAGTCAGGAAAATCCTTAGATCTTTATCCCCGGCATGGCACACTAAGGCCATTGTGATTGAGGAGTCAAAAGATTTGACTATCTTGACTGTGAATGAACTCATAGGATCTCTTATGACCTATGAGATGAATTTCAAAGGAGGTGGAGAAGGAAGTGAGAGGAAGGGTAAAAATGTAGCTCTAAGAGCTTCCCGCAACAAGGGTAGTAACAGTGGGAGCAGCAGCAGTAGTCCCGAGTCCGAGTCTGAGCTTGAAGGTCTGTCAAATCTTGACCAGGAGGAGCAGGCAATGCTCACTAGACAGTTCAGAAAATTTCTGAAGAAAAAGGGAAAGACCTTTAGGAAGAAGAAGCCACACTCTTTCAACAAGAGTGCTGAATTTACTAGTTTCAGGGATAGAAATCCTAAGAGGCTGACTTGTTTTAATTGTAACAAACAGGGACATATGAAAGGCGAATGCCCAGACCTCCAGAAGAAGGGTCCCTATCTTCAGAAGAAAAACATAAAGGTGCAAAAGAAGAAGAAGCCACAGGCGATGGTCTGCACATGGAGCGAGGAAGAAGAAGACCCTGAAGATGCTTCCTCAGAAGAATATGAAGATGGAATTTGCCTTATGGCAAATAGTGAAGAGGAGGTAATAAATATTTTTGAAAATTTCTCAATTGATGACTGGGAGGATGCTTATGGTGATTTGTTAGATAAATTTAATTCTCTTAGTAAAGAGCACAGAGTTCTGAAAAGAAAATTTAACACAAATGTTGAAGAACAAACTCTAGTCTGTGAGGAAAATGAAAAGCTAAAAGAACAACTAGAAGAAATGACCTCACTAAGGAAAGAAAATGATAAGCTCAAGGGAGAAACTCAAGAAAGTCAAAAACAGCTCAATGAATTCAAAACTAAAATTGAAGAAGGCATGAATGAAATTAGAGTGAATTCAGAGAAATATGAAGCTGTGAAGAAAGTAAAAGCTGAACTTCTAAAGAATTCTGAGTATCTTCAAAAGGAGCTGGAAGACAAACAGAAAGTCTTAGAAAAGTTTGTCCAAGGAAAGACTAGCCTAGATGCTATACTAGGGACTAGGGTCAATTTCAATAAGGAATGTCTAGGCTATGACCCAACCAACAAGAGACCCTTACAATTCAAGACCATCACCTTCTGTCCAGAGAAGGGAAAAGAAAAGCTGGACACACCATCCAGCTCAAACAGCTCTAAGGAAACTCAAAGTCCTAAAGAAAATACAAAAACCAGTACTGGACAACCATTTAAGATGGGAATGAAATTTATGAAGAATAACATTAAGTTCACTCACCAGAACACAAATGGTAGATGGACCAAGAAAATAAATCAGAATAAGAGCTGGAATTACAACAATCAGATGGGTCCAAACAGGACCTACTGGAGAAATAACTTTCATGGTCAAAGATATGCTAATCAACAAGCCTACAGGAAATTTCCTAGGAATAGGAAGACTAATGAATGGAATAGAACTCACTTCTCCAGTTCAGCTGGATTCAACTTTAATAAACCAGAAAGGAAGGTGCCAGAGAAAACCATGCTGAAACAAATCTGGATACCTAAACACTTGATCAGAGATTTGAACAATGTCCTTGGACCCAACTCATCTTGGGTTCCAAATCACTCTGCTTGATATATTTGTGTAGGTCGGCCTGGCAGCTGAAGACAATAAGTGGTACCTCGACAGTGGCTGCTCCAGGCATATGACAGGAGACCGATCCAAGTTTAGCAAGATAGAAATGAAGCCAGGGGGTCTGGTCAAGTTTGGAGGAAAGAACAAAGGTAAAATAATTGGAGTTGGCACAGTAGGTAAGTCTTCCACAAATTTCATTGAAAAAGTATTACTTGTGGAAGGGCTTCAACACAACCTGATTAGCATTAGCCAATTATGTGACAGAGGTCACAGGGTTGTATTTGATGATAGTTCATGCAAAATCCTTGAAACAAATTCTGACATGGTTAAATTTGTAGCCAACAGGATTAATAATGTCTACATTGTAGACTTAGATGAGAAATCTGAAACTACTATTTGCTTATCTGCCAATTCTGAAAATGATGCCTTTGAATGGCATAGACGTCTAGGTCATGCTAGCTTTTCAACTTTAAATAAATTGGTCAAGCATGATTTAGTCAGAGGCATGCCTAGAATTAAATTCAACTCAATATCAAAAGCATGTGATGCATGTGCTCTAGGCAAACAGACCAGAAATTCCTTTAAATTAAGATCTGAGCCATTGTCTTCTAGACCAATGGAAATTCTTCATATGGACCTTTTCGGTCCCACTAGAACTCAGAGTCTCAATGGAAACAGATTTGGCTATGTCATCATAGATGACTTCTCTAAATATTCATGAATATTTATCTTAGCAAATAAGAGTGATGCATTTTAAAAGTTTAACATGTTTTTCAATAAGGTCAAACAAGAAGGGAAGTACAAGGTTTGTTCTATTCAATCTGATCATGGAGGTGAGTTTGAAAACTCCATGTTTACTGAACTTTGTGACAAAGAAGGACTAACTCACAGGTTTTCTTCTCCCAGGACACCTGAACAAAATGGGATTGTGGAGAGAAGAAATAGAACAGTGGTAGAGATGGCCCGAACCATGTTGATTGAAAGTAAATTACCTAGAAGGTTTTGGGCAGAAGCGGCCAATACAGCAACCTACATAATCAACAGGGCCATGGTAAGACCCATTCACAAGAAAACACCCTATGAGCTTCTAAAAGGTAAGAAACCAAACTTGTTTCATTTCAGAATTTTTGGAGCAAAATATTTTATTCATAACAATGATAAGAAAGATTTAGACAAGTTTGAAGCCAAGAGTTCACCTGGAATATTCTTGGGTTACTCTGAAGTGTCAAGGGCATATATGGTATTTGATATATCAGATCAGAAAGTGGAAGAATCTCCACACATCCTTTTTAGTGAAAAGAAAGATGTCTCTAATGTTAAAAATCTTGACAGGGATTCCAATCATGGTGGAGACTTTCTAGAAGACCAACAGGAAGAAGAGAAGACTCAGCCAAATGGAGAAACAAATTCCCCCAATCAGGAAGGGCCAAGAGAAACAGGTGAGTCTTCAACAAATATCAGATTTCTTAAAGACCATCCTTTAGATAAAGTCATAGGCAATCCTGAAGATCCTCTTCGGACTAGGTCTCATTTTAGAAATGTGAATAATGATGACTTAATTGCTTTAGTCTCACAAATTGAACCCAAAACAGTACAAGAGGCCTTAGCTAATCAAGTTTGGGTCAATGCTATGAGTGAGGAATTAGGTCAGTTTGAAAGGAATAATGTCTGGGAGCTTGTCCCAAGACCAGATGGTATTAATGTCATAGGAACCAAGTGGGTGTTCAAAAATAAGATGAATGAAGATGGAATTATCTCGAGGAATAAGGCCAGACTAGTAGCCAAAGGCTACTGTCAGGAATTCGGTGTAGACTTTGATGAATCCTATGCACCTGTTGCTAAGATGGAAGCTATAAGATTGTTGCTTGCCTTTGCATGCTCAAAAAACATAAAACTCCAACAAATGGATGTTAAAAGTGCCTTTTTAAATGGAGTCATTAAAGAAGAAGTTTTTGTTGAACAACCTCATGGATTTCAATATTCTCCTCAACCTAACCAAGTTTTCAGGTTAAACAAAGCCTTGTATGGTCTAAAGCAGGCTCCAAGAGCTTGGTATGAAAGATTATCTGAATTTCTGATCAGCAAGGGCTACAAAAGAGGTAAAGTTGATCAAACTTTATTTACCAAGGGCATAAATAAAGATCTCATCATATTTCAGGTATATGTAGATGACATTGTATTTGGATCTATTAAGCATGAACTATGTGATGAATTTTCTACCATGATGTCTGCTGAATTTGAAATGAGCTTGGTTGGTGAACTAAAATATTTTCTTGGATTGCAGGTACAACAGCTAGAAGATGGGTGCTTCATCAACCAAACCAAATACACAATGGAAATGTTCAAAAGGTTTGGCATGGAAAACTTAAAGCACATTACTACACCCATGGGCACCAATACTTCATTGGATGCAGATGAGACAGGTAAAGAAGTAAATGCCAAACTTTATCGAGGTATGATTGGATCACTACTTTACTTGACAGCCTCTAGACCTGATATACAATTCAGTGTAGGAATGTGTGCAAGGTATCAGTCTAGACCTACTGAACTACACTTAGTTGCAGTTAAAAGAATCTTCAGATATTTGTCAGCTAGTCACTCTCTTGGTTTATGGTTTCCTGCATCTCACACATTTAACCTAGTAGCATACACAGATGCTGACTATGCAGGCTGTAAACTAGACAGGAAAAGCACAAGTGGCCATTGTGAATTCTTGGGTGGGTGTTTAGTGTCTTGGGGCTCCAAGAAACAACATTCTGTGGCCCTCTCCACTACAGAAGCTGAATATGTGGCTGCAGGGAGTTGTGGAACACAAGTCATATGGATTAAACACCAGCTTCAGGACTACCAAGTAGACCTGGTGATGTGACACACCCTTGGACTTAGCAAGTAAGCACAATCGCATTCAAAACGGGCCAAGTTGGGCCACCGCTCTATCGTCACTTACCCAAGCCCGGGGTGACTTGGCAATGCCAAGATGAGGATGTGGGGTTGGGCCCTTGCTGGTAGAGGGCCAGCAAGGCCAAGACTTTATTCCCAATGGGTGGGGATGCCCAAATCAAGGGGGCCGACAAGTGCCAAAGGCATCGGTTGCAATAGTCCCACGGTGATCACTCAAATTTATGGGGCTTGAGGATCGGGCTCTCACTCGCATAACCAGCGGAATTAGAACTAATATTGAAAGACAAGCACTAAGTGGAGTGAAGGTTTGAGCACTTACTCGACCGGTTTGAAAAAACCGGTCCCGGTCGGAGATGAGGGCGAGCGGGGAGGCGAGTGGATCCCCACACGCCGCGGCGGTGTTGCTTGACCTGCCCAAACAAAGTACACCACTACACCTCTCGCAGGAGGGGGATCTTGGTGTGGGGGTTAATGAAGTTACAGACAATACTACCTCCACGCAGGGAGGGGCCTTCAGCCAGCCAAGCGGGGTGGGGAAACTATAGCAAAGAACGAGGAATAAGGGTGGACGCCGAATCTGCTTGCTGTCTAAGAGTCGGGACAAAGGGTCGGTGTTGCTGCTGTAGATCTTGATCAGAAATTTTGTTGACGACGAGACCAGGGGGAAAACCTTCGTAGCTGGAAGGGGATTGTCTCAGAATTTTCTTAATTTCTTCTGGAGTCGCTACCAGTCGGGGCGGGAGCTCAAACAAGGCCTCTGATTTTCGGACTGGCAGTAGCAGGTCACCAACAGTAGGAAGACGAGGCTGTCCCGACCGCTCTGAACTCCGAATGACGTGCTGTCAGCGCTGTTAGAACTGTGGGAGAGTCCTCTTTGCAGCAAACAAAATGGGGACCCCAAAAGATGCCGGAGATGATCTGTGGAACCAGAAGAGTGAAGAGGGGTCGATGCAGACTGTGGAAAGCAGAGTCTCGCGATTGTGGGAGAAAATTGGTAACTCTTGCTCTCGGATGCTGAATGGACTTCCGCTTCCTGATTCTGAAAGTAGACAGGCTGAGAAAGAACTTTGAAGAAGACCCTGAAGCCTGATTCCTTCAGGGCTCGTCGTGATGAAGCGTTTCCTCCGGTTCTGGAACTCTGCAGTGGCCGACCTGCGCAGTCGTGGGAGAACGGGGCTCTCGGGCAGCACCGAGCTCCGATGAGGACAAACCCACTTTTGTTGCGAAGAGGACAGGCAGCCGCTTCCGTGGATGTATCTTGTGCCTTCAGAATCGCTTGGAAGTGACCGTGGTGTCTGCTACAAGCTACGGGTACAGCTGGACCCTCTTGAACAGCAACCTGTAACTTTGACAAAACTCCAATGGAACTAGCAAGAAGATGAAGAGGACAGCATAGGGTGGAAGGAGGGGATTGGGGTTGATGGAGGGGAGGTGTGGGGATTATAGCAGGGTGTTAGAGGTAGTGGGGAGGTGGAGGAAGAAGAGTGGGGGGCGATGGTTTCAGCTGGTGGAG